>OY776281.1:41224705-41637205 GCA_963675445.1 Linnaemya vulpina | reverse complement strand
CCTACCGAGCCGTTAGTTGGGGTTTTTAAGAACTGAATTTTATTTATTCTTTAAAAGTAAACTTAAGCTAAGGTTCGCATCATTTTTGCAAATCAGCACTTTCGTGTCGTCTACTTACAAATAAGGTGTGGGAAAACAATCTTGTCGTGTTGGCACTGCTTGGTACTGAAACATAATATCTTCTATCATAATACTTGTGCAAGCAAACAAACAACTACCTGCATATATGTATTTATATTCATTTGTACAATAATACATACTTATCATTTGGTGGTATATAACTGTTGCGCATGATTTCCCGTTTGATGACGTATACTCCCCTATGAAACGGTTGCCACTCCATACGTTCCACAATAATTTTTGGGGCTGTGTTTTTATCTTTTATGATTAATATTATTAATATATACCTACTGGTGTAATTGGATTAGTGTTTATTTATTCATTTTTATTTATTAATGTCTATGGGAAATCCTGTCTATAAGGATAGTTGAATAAATACTGATAGTTGAAAAATAACAGATTGTAGAAATCTTATTGTAAATTCTATTCATTTAGAATAGCACAAGCCCGATAAATGAAAACGCAATAGTATTTAACTAAAAAAATACTTTTACTTAGATAACTTCAAAAAATTTACAACCCGTCCGGTGAATGAACTAGACAAAGCTGTGTATCAGTTGATGGTAGAAAGCAAAGTGTTTTATTCATTCAATGTGCTCGGCTTATATAGTGAACTCACATATACACACATACACATATGTAGAAAAGCAAAGAAAACAAACAGAGTTGTAAAAAATTATTAATAACTAAGCATGGTTGCATTTTATATAATCCGTTAAATGCAAATATAAATCAGTTAAAAGCTAAATTCAAATAATATATGTGCAAATGAATAATAATAAGAAAATAAATGATTGCAATTCAATAAATACAAGAAAAAGGAATAGCTTATATATAAAATATATAAAGTAACTGAAATTAGTAATATTGAACTGCTTTAGTATTCCCCTTTGATGCTGAAATCGTCCCGATGAGGCATCAAAACTCATCTTCTAGGTCGGCCCCTAGTTCGCATCTTTCTTACAGGCTTCTTGGATTGATTTTCTGACCCCATCACTGCTGTAAGGGCTGAGGCATGATACGTCCCAAGTGGAAGGTTCAAGTCGTCCTCATAGACTATCACGTAGGATGTAGACCCCTTCTTGTCTATAATAACGTATGGATCATCTTGCTTTGGAACAAATTTTTATGAGAGCTTTATGTTGCTGTTACTCAAAACATGTGTTGTAACTAACACTTTCGATCCAATGTCTAGTGGAGGTTGATTTCGTCCTTGGCTGTTGCTGATTTGTTTGTAATGATCTTCTTGTTTTTGGACGTTCTCTATTACATCCTTGAAAGTATTTACCGTTCGTTGGAGTGTACCTTGTACTTTTGCATAGTGTTGTGTTCATTGCAAAACGAATGATAGGCAATTTATTATCGTGATAGATTTATTTAGGAGACTATATCTAACATTATATTTTCAATTACAATATATGTTCGAGTAGAAAATCATTGGTAACTACATGTTATTCATAAGTTTATACACATAAAGTGCATGAGTTAATAAAGATGTTACATACATAATTTACTTTCTCTTCTCAACATTTATCATCCCATGATTGATGATCATTTCCCACCAATATAAATAGTTGTGCTTTTATATCTCTATTTTTACTCTCGACAGGATTGGTCTCAGGATGATAGACTGGAATTAGTATGTGTTCGATATTAACACAGTAAACGACTTTTTGCATGACTGCCGAAAGAAATTGTACACCATTGTCGCTGATGACCTTCCTGTGTACCCCATATCGCAGAAACACTTCATCGATTAATGTTTTGGCGCAGGCATCCACAGTGGCTACTTCTAGGGAGAGAAGTTTAACCCAACGGCTAACAATGTCTTCTACAACAAATATCCATTGAAATCCTTTTGGTGAAACGGGCAATGGACCAAAGAGATCAATGGCAGCTAATCCAAACCGCTGGTTACATGAAACTGTTTGGTAAAGTCCAGCAGGCTTCAAATTTGTAGCCTTTTATCTTTGGCATTCTAAGCATTATTTGATATGTTTTTTAATGTTCTTTCGTATTCCAGGCCAGTAGTATCTGAATGTAATTTTGGAAATGGTTCTTTCTATACCGTAGTGACCGGCAGTTTCATCATTGTGGTAGCACTTAAGTATGTTTGGCCTTTCTTCAGTGGGTATTACGAGCTGAGCATCTTCGAATCTTCATTGTTGTAACAGTATAGGACGCCGTCACATATGATGTAAGCTCTTTTTGACCAATAAGGTACATCCTTAGTATTATTCTCAATGCATTTAATAATTGCCTTCAGTTGAGGGTCATTTTGTTGACTATTTCTTAATTCGCTTGCACTCTTTCTTGGCATCTCAAAGGCAAATGAGCAAATCTCCTTCAATACAGCCGCGGTACTTCTGGATAGCCCAAACAATTGCGAGTGCTTCCCGCTCTGTTGTGGAATAATTACGTTCTGCATCCGAAAGTAGCTTGCTAGCGTATTCAATAGGATGTTCGTCTTGGCCCCCCCCCCCCCCCTGGAGCAAAACTGCACCAAGAGCATAACCACTCGCATCTCTTTTCAGAATATATAGTTCACCATCAACAACTTTTCTCAATATGGATCAATAGTTTCTTCAAATTGTCAAAGGATTCTTGTTGTTCAACGCCTCACTATATGCGAAACGAGATTTCTTCAAATTAACTTTAATCGGAAAATATTTTGTAGGTCTCGCAAATGATCTTTAGAACTTGGAGAGCAGGAAATGACCTCATCTAGGTATGCCAACAATATAGTTTCTCCTATGGAAGCTTTCAAACGATCAATCAACCTTTGGAATGTGGCTGGAGCATTTCGCAAACCAAATGGCGTGCGTTTAATTTTATACATGCCAAAAGCTGTCACAAAATCGGTTTTATCTTGATCAGCTGGAGGTACAATATTTATGTAAACAAACATTTTGATAGATGATATATGTATCTTGGCAGAATACCAAGGCATGATTATGCATGCAGATACATTGCAAAAATGTTGTACTGAAAGAACTGCCACGTTCACAAAATTTATGTAAACAAAAAACATTAGGTAAGTGATATACATAGAATACGGAGACATACTTATGCATGCAGATACGTCACCAGATTTTGTAGCAAAAGAAACTGCTACGTGGACAAAATATTGTGGTAGCTGATAAACTACAAAATTTTTGAAGCTTATTAAGTTTTTAAAGCAGAATAATAAAATTTTGAAGTTGAGCTTTTATTTGTACAATGAAGCCCTTCTGGTCACACCATTATATCGGAGACTTCAGCGGAATCACCTAAAGGAGTATCGCAAAAGAGCAATGCGAGAAGAATTTGAGGGATATCTTAAAGGAGATGAGGAGCTGTTTCTAGAGATTTCATCACAATCAACTTCATCTAACGCACTGCAAGAAATAGATCAAACCTATGAAGAGATGCTGACAGGTGACGATGACCTATTTTTGAGCATCAATACTCAGGCTGCCGAAGCTGACAGTGAATCTAACAGAAGTGAGGTATCCAACAAACCACCAATAGAAATATTGGAAGTCCAAATGCTCCCAAATATTGATGTCCCAATGTTGTTTGTACGGAGATGCCAACGATCAATTGTTGGTAGAAGCAGCGGACGTAGTGGAGGCAGCTTTACATTAAAAAATATATGTAAATGTATGTATAAATATTATAAAATCATTTGCAAATGCTTAATAAAAATAAAAGTCATGCACATAAATATGTATGAATGTTTAAAGAACGGCCTTTTTATTTCAAAAAATATGTACTTATGTTTGAACAGCAGGAAAGCAAAAGTGAACTGTCGTACAGTCACGTCAATCGTCAGACACACACAAAGACAGTCTGTCTGACAGACAAAGATTCCGATCGCCACTCAAAACAATAGAACACACACAAACCACGCTTCACACTTAAACATAGCACACAGAAAAATACAGAAATCACGCCATCCAGAACACCACATAAACTCCATCGATCATCGTCATACATAAAATAAACAAATTCAATATAAATATAAACAGGGAATCAATTTTCAATGTCGCCAAGATCAGAACAAATTTATTATTCCCTACATTCTAATATATGAAAAAAATACAGTTAAAAAAAAAACACTGTACTTTGGACAGACAGAAATTCAGACGCTCACATATGGACGCACATGTATTCTCAAGATCACATACGGACGGACAGAAGTGCCCACGCTCACATATCGACGGACAGAAGCTTCCACGCTCACATTTGGATGGACAGAAATGCCCACGCTCACATATGGACGCCCAAATATTTCCCCCGCTCACATACGAACGGACATGTGTTCTCAAGGTCACATATGGACAGGCACAAATTCCCACGCTCACATACGGACCGACGTGTATTCTCAAGGTCACATATGGACAGACACAAATTCCCACGCTCACATACGGACCGACGTGTATTCTCAAGGTCACATATGGACAGACACAAATTCCCACGCTCACATACGGACGGACATGTATTCTCAAGGCCACATATGGACAGACACAAATTCCCACGCCTACCCCAACGTTATCTAAAGAAAAACAACAACAATGTGCTCTCCCATATTAAACCGTGGGAAGAAATACACAGCCACACACAAAAAAAAAAAAAATTAGATGATATTTGAGAATTTTGCTGAAATTTGGCAATTAAAACTGAAAAATTTTAAATTTAATTGCTGAAATTTGACAATTTTAATTGTCTTGGCACATACAGTATACAACTACTTATATATATATATATATATATATATATATATATACATATATATATATATATATATATATATATATATATATAATATTATATATATATATATATATATATATATATATTTATATATATACAGACATATATATATATATATATATATATATATATGTACGTATATTTAGTGGTATTCGATATAGACATTTCCTTGAACATTCCATCTAATTTTGACTTAAATTTGCAGCCACATTCAGTATTTAAAAAGATTAAAGGAAAATTAAAAAGCTTAGTTAACAAAATCGGTTAAAATATTTATACCTCTAATTTCCATATGATGTTTTTTTTCCAAAATCATTTTAGTCTGATTTATTAAACAGGAAAAGATTGGCCCAAATGATTTTTTCGTCATTTTACAAGAATATCCTGAAAAGGACTATAGTTTTATCCAATGTAAACTCAATTTCTCGTTTGGTCATCTAATATTAAACATCAGTAACTTAAACATTTATTTTGCTTTACTTACCCTCTTGTTTTCCTCGCGATTTGTCACCTACATATGAATGGTAATAAATATTCTGTGGACTTTAATTCAAATTAAGAAAATGCTCAAAGTGAGATGAGTTGATATTTGTCTAGAGCCGACATCATTGAACGATCAAGATTATCTTGAATTATGTAAAAATACGAACATGCGTTCCAGTTTCCCAAAATATACTGACATGGCATCGAATATAACTTAAATCTTTAAGATGGTGAAAAATTTAATATGTGCCAAACAAATGGTTTGCCTTGTATGGCGTTCTTTGAAATATCCCGTATTATTTCCACTTCTTAAAAATCACTTTTTAATTTGTTGTACGAATTTATCGTCTCATGTAATATTTAGTTACATCAAAATTTATAAGAAAATTAAATTCAACAAGTATTATTTATGAAGCACCATTTATATGTTTTGGATTTGGGTGGAAATATGTCTACTGGTGATTTAGTGTAAGAAGAAATAAATTGAATAAGTATTGCCACACAATTACTGAAACGTTGCAGTAATTGAGCTACTGAAACAACTGAGCTACTGAATGAGCGGTGCTAAAAAGACCGCTCACTCAAAAGAGCTGTATTGTACAACTCTAATAAAAAGCAGCTGTGAATCTAACCGATCATAATTTTTGCAGGGACTCGATATCAGATCGAATATTTGAATGTTTTTAAATTCAAGCAAGTGACAATGAAGCCTGTTAAAATTCGATCAAACCTAAAACATCATGTTTATTGAGTTGGAATAAAATTCATACGCTCTCATTCGATTTGGTTTTTAGTTTTGTTGAAGTTTAAAGGTTGAAACAGCGGAACGTTGAAATTGTAAATGTAAGCTAAATGTAGATTTTCCTTATGTGCAAATTTGGCTACACTTATAGAATGCTTAAAATCGTGTCATCAGTTTTTCGCATAAACCAACAACAAATAATTGTTTATCCACAACGACGTAATTACACATATAAAATTGATGGCACTTCAATATGTTTATATTATTAGCTTGATCAAGGAGTACAACTGCAACGGTATCTTTGTGGACTTGACCCAAATTAGGTTATGAATCAATTCCATCAAATAAGACCCTTTGGGAGAGGTCAACATCTTTCACTTTTCATAAAGTCAGTGGTGAATACAATGCGTTTATGTTGCCAAAACTCAGAATCGCTGAGCTACGGCACAACTATAATAAAAACCGAAAAGTTTATAGGAGATTCAGCGAAGAATGCTTCTTTATTACCGGAAAATAGTACTTGGGTTTTGCTCAATAATACAGGCCCTAAATTTTTTGTAAATTTTTTTTATGAATACTTCAGTTAAGTCTCTCTCAATATTTTGTGGTTCGTATAATTGTGGTGGTCTTTGTTCGTCCAATAAATATTTTTCTACATTCTAGGATTATATTGAAAAGCTCTCTAAGTTTCTTATTTTTAACATTTCTTATATAATTGAATACCTCAGCGTAACTCTTTTTGCGTCCAAAATCCTTTTTTAGTTGGAGTTTTATTTTGTCCCAAGTACTCACCCAAAGGGTCTTATTTGATGGAATTGATTTTTAACCTGATTTGGGTCAAGTCGACAAAGATACCGTTGCAGTTGTGCTCCTTGATCAAGCTGTTGCTGATGTTGTTGTTGTTGATGGGATGCTAATGCGGATTGCAATTGATTTGCTTGTTGCAATTGGTTTTCGTACTCCAATTTTTGGTGTTGGATAAACTGGACATGTTCTGCCAAATTATTTTGTAATTCCAACTGCTGTTGATCTTTAATTACTGCTTCATGTTTTAAAATCGGACATTCGAGTTGTTCAATTCTCGATTGAACGCTTTCGACGTTCAATTCCAAAAACAAATTGTTTTTTTTTTGTATTTGAAATAATTATTTTAAAATAACTTGTAAGAGAGTTTTCAACCCCACATTTTTTAAATAACGTATCTTTTAATTTATTTTTTTTATTAAACATTTTTCAAAATCTAATTCACTCTTTGTGTGTGTTTTTTGTTGTTATTTTTTTAGAAATTAAGTCACTTTGGTTCTTTTTATTAATTTCTTTAGAAATTAAATCCTACCGAGTCGTTAGTTGGGGTTTTTAAGAACTGAATTTTATTTATTCTTTAAAAGTAAACTTAAGCTAAGGTTCGCATCATTTTTGCAAATCAGCACTTTCGTGTCGTCTACTTACAAATAAGGTGTGGGAAAACATTCTTGTCGTGTTGGCACTGCTTGGTACTGAAACATAATATCTTCTATCATAATACTTGTGCAAGCAAACAAACAACTACCTGCATATATGTATTTATATTCATTTGTACAATAATACATACTTATCGTTTGGTGGTATATAACTGTTGCGCATGATTTCCCGTTTGATGACGTATACTCCCCTATGAAACGGTTGCCACTCCATACGTTCCACAATAATTTTTGGGGCTGTGTTTTTATCTTTTATGATTAATATTATTAATATATACCTACTGGTGTAATTGGATTAGTGTTTATTTATTCATTTTTATTTATTAATGTCTATGGGAAATCCTGTCTATAAGGATAGTTGAATAAATACTGATAGTTGAAAAATAACAGATTGTAGAAATCTTATTGTAAATTCTATTCATTTAGAATAGCACAAGCCCGATAAATGAAAACGCAACAGTATTTAACTAAAAAAATACTTTTACTTAGATAACTTCAAAAAATTTACAACCCGTCCGGTGAATGAACTAGACAAAGCTGTGTATCAGTTGAAGGTAGAAAGCAAAGTGTTTTATTCATTCAATGTGCTCGGCTTATATAGTGAACTCACATATACACACATACACATATGTAGAAAAGCAAAGAAAACAAACAGAGTTGTAAAAAATTATTAATAACTAAGCATGGTTGCATTTTATATAATCCGTTAAATGCAAATATAAATCAGTTAAAAGCTAAATTCAAATAATATATGTGCAAATGAATAATAATAAGAAAATAAATGATTGCAATTCAATAAATACAAGAAAAAGGAATAGCTTATATATAAAATATATAAAGTAACTGAAATTAGTAATATTGAACTGCTTTAGTATTCCCCTTTGATGCTGAAATCGCCCCAATGAGGCATCAAAACTCATCTTCTAGGTCGGCCCCTAGTTCGCATCTTTCTTACAGGCTTCTTGTATTGATTTTCTGACCCCATCACTGCTGTAAGGGCTGAGGCATGATACGTCCCAAGTGGAAGGTTCAAGTCGTCCTCATAGACTATCACGTAGGATGTAGACCCCTTCCTGTCTATAATAACGTATGGATCATCTCGCTTTGGAACAAATTTTTATGAGAGCTTTATGTTGCTGTTACTCAAAACATGTGTTGTAACTAACACTTTCGATCCAATGTCTAGTGGAGGTTGATTTCGTCCTTGGCTGTTGCTGATTTGTTTGTAATGATCTTCTTGTTTTTGGACGTTCTCTATTACATCCTTGAAAGTATTTACCGTTCGTTGGAGTGTACCTTGTACTTTTGCATAGTGTTGTGTTCATTGCAAAACGAATGATGGGCAATTTATTATCGTGATAGATTTATTTAGGAGACTATATCTAACATTATATTTTCAATTACAATATATGTTCGAGTAGAAAATCATTGGTAACTACATGTTATTCATAAGTTTATACACATAAAGTGCATGAGTTAATAAAGATGTTACATACATAATTTACTTTCTCTTCTCAACATTTATCATCCCATGATTGATGATCATTTCCCACCAATATAAATAGTTGTGCTTTTATATCTCTATTTTTACTCTCGACAGGATTGGTCTCAGGATGGTAGACTGGAATTAGTATGTGTTCGATATTAACACAGTAAACGACTTTTTGCATGACTGCCGAAAGAAATTGTACACCATTGTTGCTGATGACCTTCCTGTGTACCCCATATCGCAGAAACACTTCATAGATTAATGTTTTGGCGCAGGCATCCACAGTGGCTACTTCTAAGGAGAGAAGTTTAACCCAACGGCTAACAATGTCTTCTACAACAAATATCCATTGAAATCCTTTTGGTGAAACGGGCAATGGACCAAAGAGATCAATGGCAACTCTTCCAAACCGCTGGTTACATGAAACTGTTTGGTAAAGTCCAGCAGGCTTCAAATTTGTAGCCTTTTATCTTTGGCATTCTAAGCATTCTTTGACATGTTTTTTAATGTTCTTTCGTATTCCAGGCCAGTAGTATCTGCATGTAATATTGGAAATGGTTCTTTCATCATTGTGGTAGCACTTAAGTATGTTTGGCCTTTTTTAGTGGGTATTACGAGCTGAGCATCTTCGAATCTTCATTGTTGTAACAGTATAGGACGCCGTCACATATGATGTAAGCTCTTTTTGACCAATAAGGTACATCCTTAGTATTATTCTCAATGCATTTAATAATTGCCTTCAGTTGAGGGTCATTTTGTTGACTATTTCTTAATTCGCTTGCACTCTTTCTTTTCATCTCAAAGGAAAATGAGCAAATCTCCTTCAATATAGCCGCGGTACTTCTGGATAGCCCAAACAATTGCGAGTGCTTCCCGCTCTGTTGTGGAATAATTACGTTCTGCATCCGAAAGTAGCTTGCTAGCGTATTCAATAGGATGTTCGTCTTGGCCCCCCCTGGAGCAAAACTGCACCAAGAGCATAACCACTCGCATCTCTTTTCAGAATATATGGTTCACCATCAACAACTTTTCTCAATATGGGTCAATAGTTTCTTCAAATTGTCAAAGGATTGTTGTTGTTCAACGCCATACTGCATTTTTCTTCGATGGGACTCACAAAGGCTTAGATACATCTGCAAATGATGGTATAAATCGACGATACCAAGAACATGCCTCACTATATGCGAAACGAGATTTCTTCAAATTAACTTTAATCGGAAAATATTTTGTAGGTCTCGCAAATGATCTTTAGAACTTGGAGAGCAGGAAATGACCTCATCTAGGTATGCCAACAATATAGTTTCTCCTATGGAAGCTTTCAAACGATCAATCAACCTTTGGAATGTGGCTGGAGCATTTCGCAAACCAAATGGCGTGCGTTTAATTTTATACATGTCAAAAAGGTGTCACAAAATCGGTTTAATCTTGATCAGTTGGGTGTGCACCGATTTGCCAGTATCCACACTGTAGATCAATTGTTGACATATGTATAGTTTTAGCCTTGGCTTCATGAAGAATATCGTCTAGTCTAGGGAATGGATAACGATCAGGTTTGGTAATAGCATTTAGTTCCCTATAGTCTATACATACACGAACTTCGCCAGATTTCTTGGCAACGATAACGACTGGAGCTGCCCATGGCGATTGGCATTCAACGATAACATCAGAATATAAATACCTGGACCTGAAAGACGGTTATTCGTAGATACCTATGCACGAAGGTAGCAAACAGTACACGGCATTCGCCATGGCCGGACGAGGCCTCTACCAATGGCGGGTTATGCCCTTAGGGTTGCACTCTGCACCCGCAACGTTTTAACGTGTATTAGACCAAGTCTTTGGACCGGAACTGGAACCGTATGCGTTTGCATACTTAGACGACATCATTGTCATTGGTACCACCGTCGAAGAACACCTGAAAAACCTGGAGGACAAATGTGAGTTCTTTGCCGCCGAAACTAAGTACTTAGGCTGTAGTGTATCATACAAGTATACACTGCACACCCTAACTCGAACACACACATGCATAGGGTATAAGCATACACCAGTGCAGTGCAGTTGATCGAACTAACGATTGCATGAATCATTATAGTTCGAGTGACAATTTATGTTCGCACAACAAACATTCCTATTGGCCAATGTAACTAGAATATAGGGGAAATGGAGAAATGCATGATATTGAAGGAGATAGTTATAATTATATGATAAGCTAGAATAAGTTAGAGAGGTTAACTCTAAATCTCATAAGTACGGGTAGTATATAAGCCATGCATTTTTATAAATAAAGGAGACTTTACCTTGATTCGTAAATTCGGCAACAACTTGCCTTTGTTCTGATTTAAAGTTTCTACTACTATTTCGGCAGTTCTTTTGAGCGCTTAAAGTTGAGCTGAATACCCTGACAGCTGTATAAAATAACCAAGGGCTATAGGGACTATGGAAATAATGACTCAAACATCACATGGCGATCCTGCGAACGGACCAGATCCTCTGATCCTCTAACAGTCAAAAAAATAAAATAATAATAATATTACTATTTAATGACGGATAAAGAAATAGAAGACATTTTTAAGCGCTGGGAAGAATACCTCCACGAAGAGTACGCACCAGTCCCCGTCAACACATCAGCTCCAAAATACCAGGCTACACCTCTAAGCGATGGTCCAAGAGCAATAACCTTAGAAGAATACAGGAAGCGTCAAAAGAAACAAGGCCAGAAAAAAAGGAAACAGTAGAAAAAAGTTCTATTAAAAAGAAGAGAGCTGGAAAAAAGTTCCAAGCAAGAAAAGAGATTGCAATCCTGTACAAGGAATTGATGCTTGCTACTTCAAAGGAAACACAAGAAGTAATAAAAGACAAGATAAAGAATAGAAGAAAGCACCAATGAAAAAGAAAAAAAAAGAAGAGAAACTCCCACAACATTAAATGGTAGGTCCTATTTGGGGAAACCATCAGCATTCAATGGGCGGAAGACAATCTAGGGTATCGGACCCAAACGCCAACGTAGTAAATAATGTAGAAGTATCTCGACATTTTGATAATTCAACCTTTATTTTATTATTATTATTAGTAGTTTTAAGCACAATAAATTTACTCATAAAATTGTACCAACTGCATAAAAAATCTTTGAGGAAAAAGTACACAAGTCGTACAGATAATGTAGACAGAATATACAAAAATTTTTTATACAACTATTTTATGGAATGGAATGGCAAAATTTACTGGTAAAAGTTAGATTAATAAAAGAAAAATTTTATAGATCTTACAAATGTTTAAATCTCGACAAGCCAACAAGAGATCAAACTGTTGAAAAACACATAGGAAACTTGCTGCGGGCTCTTGAAGAAATTATAGTTATATTTAATGTAAATTATAACAGATTAACAACAGCACACAAAGCGGCGGCAGATGCATTTTTTTGGAAATTAGAAACAAATTAATAAATATAGCTAACAAAAAGAACATGTCATTAGAGTTACCAATATCTATACACGAGCAAATACCATTGCATATTAGAACTGAAACCGAAACAACCATCACAATGACGTCATTCAGTTTAGAAACAGCTTCAAAAGCTATTCCACTATTCAACGGAAATTATCTCGAATTAGAAAGCTTTTTAATAACAACTGAACTTTATAATAACTCTCTTTCAACTGAGGGTAAAGTAGATTTTCTCAAATACATATTTTACGCAAAACTAACTTCAAACGTCAGAACTGCAATAGCAAGCTTCACAAAACCAGAAAGTTTTGAGTCATAAAAAACCCAATTAAAACAAAGGTATAAGAATAGGGAAACGATTCCAGAATTACAAAATAAATTGAGTACACTATTTCAAGGAAAAATTACCATTAACACGTACAAGGAGAAAATAACATGTTTAATAGTAACTTATCTATCAATTAGATGTAATGTATCAATTTAGGGATACATTAACTAGGTGACCACGTTTCTGAAAACGAAAAAAATGTAATAACTAAACTTAACAATAAATTGGCGCTAGACACATTTAAAAAGGGTCTAAACGATCACTTTAAATCGACCATATATGCGGCTCGACCAAGTAATTTAGAAGATGCATTTGAATTATCATTAGAAAAAGAAAATGAACATAGAACCAACAACAGTTCATTATTGCATGTTAGGACGTATCAACCACGGTATCAACACCAAAATCATTATAGACACAACACATGCGACAAAACAACAACCCCAATTACAACAGATCATACAATACTAATAATAGAAATAATTATAACGTTTTTAACAACAACTCCAATAGAAACAATATAGCTAACAGCTCCAGAAACAACAATAATACGAATAACAATTTTAGTAGAAGATTTAACAATAATAACAATAATAACATTAATAACAATAATAATAATAGAAATGATTCCTGAAGATATCATAACTACATAAATAGAAATAATAACAACAGATACGTACACACAATACAAAATGCGGGAAACGAGATGGGCCAGGGATACATGGTCATCCCGGAGGGCAAAAATTAAAGATTCACAAAATATCAGAAAACAATTCCAATTATATCAATGTCACATATAAGAACAAAAATTTAACTTTTCTTATTGACACTGGCGCCGACATATCACTTTGCCGAATGCGTAATGAGTTCATAGGTGAACAGTTTAAACCAGAAGAAAAATGCAAACTAACAGGTATCACAACAGAAGAAATAGAATCGATAGGAACAATTGAACTTAAGTTAACAGCATCAGACGTAAAACAAAATTTTCCAATAGAAATATATGATATTTTAGGAAGAGATTTCTTTAAGAAATATTTATGCAAAATAGATTATGAAACATTCACAATTTCCTTATTTGTGAACAATGACATAGTTATAATTCCTATGCAAGCAAAATCAATTAATACCTTAAAGATAACAATACCACCAAGAACTGAAGTCATTCAACCCATTAAATTAGACTTAACAGAAGATTCCGTCATATATAATAATGAAATACAAGAAGGAATATTTTTAAGCAATTCAATAGCACCAAAAAACGGCATGACACACGTAAAAATATTAAACACAACGAACGACACAATAACTTTAGAAAATTTCAAAATACAAACTGACCCACTTTCAAACTATGACGTATTAAATTACAATTGCAACAATTTTCAACATAACAGTGAACGATTCAATAAAATAGTAAAAGAACTGCAATTACAAAATAATGACAACAATGCAAAAACAGAACTAATAAATATATTTAAAAAATATCAAAATGTTTTCCACTTAGAAGAAGAAAAATTAACTGTAAACAATTTCTACAACCAAAGAATCACCACCCTAGACAACAATCCAGTTTATATAAAAATTACAGACTACCACATTCACATACAGACGAATAAATGAACAAGTATAAAAAATGCTTGTTGATGACATAATAGAACCATCAGTTAGCCCATATAATGCACCACTCCTTTTAGTACCTAAAAAGAATGTAGAAGATAAGAAGAAATGGAGATTGGTAGTAGATTTCAGAAAACTTAATGACAAGATAATAAATGACAAATTTCCTTTAACTAGATTGGAAGATATTTTGGACAAATTAGGTAGAGCAAAATGGTTTTCTACACTTGATACAACTCGCTCATTTCATCAAATTAATTTAGGCAAAATTTCTAGACCTTTAACAGCTTTTTCTACACAACAAGGCCACTATCAATTTAAAAGGTTACCATTTGGACTGAAGATATCCTCAAACAGCTTTCAAAGAATGTTGACAATAGCACTTTCAGGATTAGAATCTGAAGCATTTCTTTATGTGGACGATATTATCATATACGGATATAGTTTGAACCACCACAATAGAAACCTAATAAAAGTATTAGACAGATTACAACAGTACAATTTGAAATTAAATCCAAAAAAATTTCAATTTTTAAGACCAGAAGTTACTTATCTTGGACATCTTATAACTAAAGACGGAGTAAAAACAGACCCATCAAAATACGACGTAATTAAGAATTATCCCACACCAAAAAATGTGGATGAAGTAAGACGATTCGTTGCATTTTGCAATTACTATAGACGATTCATACCAAATTTTGCAGACACAGCTAAAGACTTAAACCAACTATTAAAGAAAAACACAAAATTCAAATGGACGGACAATTGCCAAAAAGCTTTTGATGACCTAAAAGGAAAACTGATAAGTCCCCCAGTATTGCAATACCCTGATTTTGACAAAACCTTTATATTAACAACAGATGCTTCAAACTACGCACTAGGAGCAGTGTTATCACAGGGCGAAAGAGGTAAAGACCGACCAATTTCATATGCAAGTAAGGCATTGCAGAAACATGACATGAACAAACCAGTAATTGAAAAGGAACTATTGGCAATCCACTGGAGCATCAACTATTTCAAACCATATTTGTACGGTAGAAAATTTACAGTAGTAACTGATCATAGACCATTAGTGTCACTATTTTCCCATAGAAATCCTTCTTCAAAAATGACAAGAATTAGACTTGACTTGTGTGACTACGACTTCGATATTGTTTATAAAAGGGGAAAGATGAATACAAAAGCTGACGCACTATCTAGGATAGAAATCAATTCGGATATACTAAAACAGATGATACCAACAGAAGATGATGAACAAGCTAAGAAAGTATTAATAACTACGAGGGCTATGAAAAACAAAGAAAATGAGGCAAAAAGGAGTTGGAGTAAAAACAAGGAGGCAAATAAAATAACAGAAAATAACGACGCGCGTGTAAGAAACGATGATTTTCAGAAGTCTGATCAACTTCGCATATGGGAATGTACATCAATAAATGACGTCAAGAATATAAGAAAATTGCAATTTAACAATATAGAAGATAAAAAAGAAGAAGATATATTTATAGAAGATAACATTGTGCACATTGGACATAACGATAATTCATCGAAACAAGATTCGATGAAGAAGTTACATGCCATTAATGAAGAAAATAATAAGCTAGCAAGGTTCAGCGATAACTCAGCGAAACTAGATTCGATTCTGAGGAAACTGATATCTAAAATGAAAAAAGAAAATATAAGAGAATTAGCGCTATCAAGTAATGATAAAGTATTTAAGATGTATACAAAAGAAAAATTGAAAGAAGCATATGCAAGAATAAAAATTAATAAAGAAAGTCCTCAACTAAATATACTAATATACAACGCCCTAAAAAGAATATCAGATGACATATTAAAATACAAACTAATTGACGAGTTTCATAATACCACACACGCAGCTACTTCGGAATAAGAAAAACAATCATTAAACTAAAACAGAGATATATTTGGAAAAATATGAATAAGATGGTAAAAAATTTTATTACATATTGTGACAGTTGTAACAGAAACAAACAAACTAAACACATTAAAGAACCACTTACACTAACAGACACTCCAAACAATAGTTTTGAAGTGATCTCTATTGATACCGTTGGTCCTCTTCGTATTTCCAATGAATACCGATATATTCTTACCATGCAGTGTCAACTAACAAAATTTGTTGTTGCACATCCGATGCCGACAAAAGATGCCTTTACGACAGCAAGAACAATGGTTGAGCAATTTATTTTAAAACATGGACAATTTAAAGTGCTCAAATCTGACAAAGGTACAGAATTTACAAATGAAGTTATGCGAAACATATGCTCATTGTTACAAATCAAACAAGTATTTTCCACACCATACCATCATAAGACATTAGGGTCAGTTGAAAGAAACCACAGAGTACTCAACGAATTTTTGTTAACAACTGCAAGTGATTATGAATGGGACAGATGGATTCCATATTTTACTTTTGCCTACAATACGGCACCACATGTAGATACAGGCTACACGCCTTTTGAACTAATATATGGAAAATTACCATATCTACCCTCTGACATTCTAGAAAATAAACAAAACTTTTACAATTATGACGACTACGTACAACAGTTACAAGTCAGGTTAAAATTTGCTTTGACTAAAGCAAAAGAATTATTGATAAAAGCAAAACAAAAAAGAATCGGAAACAATGACCACACTAATAAATTTAATCCAGAAGTAGGAGACTTAGTTTTAATAAAAGTAGAAAATAAGAAAAAAATCAAAGTCCCTATAAGGGACCATTTAAAATAATAAAAAAAAATAATGTAAACACCATAATAGACTATAATGGTGTAGAGAAAGAAATACATAACAATAATTTGAAACCGTACCGAACATTATCAAATTAAATTCTCTAACAACAAGATTTAACCAATTGTAATTATTATTAAATATAAAAAAATGTTTCTCAATTAATTAATTAAATCCAAATTTCTTAAATACTTAAATATAAAAATAATAATATATAACGAATTATAACTACTTTACACAAAAGAAAAATTTTTTAAATACTAGATACTTTAAGCAGTAGATTTTAAAAATTAATTAAGAGACACTATTACATACCGATTATAAATTAAACTAAAATTATTATTATTACTATTATTAAAATTGTATATATACAAAGAATGTTGAAACAATGTCATGCATCCTATAGAAAAATCACTCCATAATTTTTCTCTTAAGGGTGAGGGTGTAGTGTATCATACAAGTATACACTGCACACCCTAACTAGAACACACACATGCATAGGGTATTAGCATACACCAAGGGCAGTGCAGTTGATCGAACTAACGATTGCATGAATCATTACAGTTTGAGTGACAATTTATGTTCGCACAACAAACATTCCTATTGGACAATGTAACTAGAGAATAGCGGAAATGGAGAAATGCATGATATTGAAGGAGATAGTTATAATTATATGATAAGCTAGAATAAGTTAGAGAGGTTAACTCTAAATCTCATAAGTACGGGTAGTATATAAACCATGCATTTTTATAAATAAAGGAGACTTTACCTTGATTCATAATTTCGGCAACAACTTGCCTTTGTTCTGATTTAAAGTTACTGCTACTATTTCGGCAGTTCTTTTGAGCGCCTAAAGTTGAGCTGAATACCCTGACAGCTGTATAAAATAACCAAGGGCTATAGGGACTATAGAAATAAAGATTCAAATACCACAAGGCCATATCGTCACCAGAGAGGGTATCAAGACCGACCCAGATAAAGTAGCAGCGATTGCCGAGATAAAGCCTCCAGTGGACGTACGAGAAGTGCGGCGTTTCTTTGGTGTAACATCGTGGTATCGCCGTTTTGTGCCTGAGTTTGCCGCCCTGACATAACCCCTCAGCACTCGTTAAAGAAAAGACGCCATTGGAAATGGGGCAGCGAACAACAGCGGGCATTTGAGGTGCTTAAAGCAAAGCTCACCGAGGCACCGGTCCTAGCTTGCCCGGATTTCACCCAACCGTTCGCACTGCAAATAGATGCAAGCGATTGTGGTTTAGGGGCAGTCCTGACGCAACAAAGTGAAGGTCAAGAGCACGTCATCACGTATGCCAGTCGCCATCTCAACAAGGCAGAGAAAAATTACTCGACAACAGAAAAGGAGTGCCTAGCCATCCTCTGGGGAATACGGAAGATGCGGCCATACCTAGAGGGGTATGTATTTGAGGTGATTATCGATCATTTGTCTCTGAAATGGCTTGATGGGATAGACAACCCTACTTGTAGGCTGGAGCGATGGGCCTTAGAGTTACAACAGTACAACTTCACGATCACCTACAGAAAAGGCAAACACAACGTAGTGGCTGACGCTTTGTCACGACAACCAGTTGAAGAGGCCAAGTTAATGTGGCAAAAAATCCCGATTAATGTGGCAAAAGATCCCGGAAATTTCCTGAGTACGCCATCATCAACAGCGAACTTTACCACCACTTTTCCCGGGAAACTACCAACGAAGATAGCACTCCATGCAAATTGTGTGTGGGAACACCCCTACATCGCCAGATTATGGAGGAGGCCCATGATCAACCAGCTGGAGGCCATCTGGGCATTAGAAAAACTATCCACCGCATCACCAGCAGATACTATTGGCCAAAGATGGTAAGAGACATGAGCCGCTACGAGGTCTGCCAACGGTATAAAGTCGCTCAACAACAACCAGCAGGTCATATGCTAACTAGAGTACCAGACGAGCGGTGGGCCACCGTGTGTGCTGACTATGTGGGGCCACTACGTCGAACCCGGCATGGGAACACCGTGCTTTTAGTGTTCTTCGATAATTTTTCCAAATGGTCTGAGCTGATCCCAGCGCGAAAAGCCACTGGTGAGGTGGTAAAGAAGGCATTCAGGGAACGCATATTGGCCCGTTATGGGGTTCCGAAGTTATTTTTCACAGACAATGGCAGCCAGGCAGCAATACTTGGGTGACCTCGGGGTGAAACAACAATTCATCGCTCCATACACACCGCAGGAAAACCCGACAGAGCGTGCCAACCGTACCATCAAACAGATGATAGCTCAGTTCTCCGGGTGGAACCACAATCGTTGGGATGAGTTTCTTCCAGAAATTATCTTGGCAATAAACACCGCAGTATCGGATTCAACATGGTACTCGCCGGCCTACCTTACACAAGGACGAGACCCCAGACTCCCTGGCACCGTCTATGATCAGGTGACGATCGGAACCGGAGCACGTCCAGTACCACCAACTGAACGCGCTAAAGAGCTACAGGAGATCTTCATTCTAGTCCACTCGAATCTGAGTAAGGTCTCCACAAAACAACAGTACCACTATAATTTGCGACGCCGACGATGGCGCCCACTAATCGGGGACAAAGTTCTAGTTCGACAGCATCCACTTTCAAAGGTGGTGGAAAATTTTGCGGCTAAATTAGCACCAAAATTTGGGCGATCTTATGTCATCAAGGGATTCGTGTCCCCTGTAATTTCAGAAATCTTAGAGTTGGCTACTAACAAAACTCCCACAGCTCACCTGAGCGATCTTAACCCACTCATCGAGCAGCAACACTAATTATTTTTCCCTCTCTATCTGTTTATTCCTCAGTCAAGCGTGCGTATTAAAAATTAATCAAAACCATAAGAAATTCGAGGCTTCACGCCAGCGTTTTAGAAACCATTTGGAACAAGAACAAGGGACAAGAAGGCGAACAATATTTTTGACGGATGATGCTATCCCGGAGTCGCATCGACCGAGTCAGCCTAATAAGCAAGGCCCCGTGTACAATCGGCGAATGACGACCCAAGTCCGCGGGGCAGATTCGAGCAACACTCGGCAGACAACGAAATCGACGCCTCGTGCCTGCTCAATACCATCTTTGTCCACCGCGTAAAGGGTCGTGGCAACACCACCGCCACCGCCGTTGGTCAATGTACTGGAAACACCACCACCACCATCTCCGGCGATCGACCAAGCGGAAACACCACCGCTGCATCCGCCATTCCGTCAGATGGAGACACCTCCTCCGCCGCCACCAACTGTCAACGTAGAGAGTCCGGCACGACTATCGTCGGCATCGGATGTGGTCATTGAATTGGATGACATTGATTCGGAATCGTCACCAATTACAAATTTCTGGGAGTGGGAAGACGTCTCTGGATGCGAAGACGAGCTCATCGCGAAGACGAGCTCTGGCACCCGAAAACAGCCAACCTCTACCGCGGAGACTGCTGAAAAAAGACAACCGACAGCAGGGTTGGGAGCCAGTGGTAGACGATGAACTGGTAGACACCAGCCAACTGCCAGACACGCCTGGATGGAAGTGGTTCAGCCCACTGCATAATATTCAGTCACCGCCTCGGATGCTACGCGACCTCATCTCTTCCCCGAGGAAAGAAGAAGAAGGCTTCCAAGATGCCCCGGGAAGATCGCAAGCAACGCAATCAAACGCTCCGAGAGAAACGCCGGTATCCGAACACCAACCCGGGGGCTAGTACCGCAAGCTGGGCCCACAGAAGTTTCACTCGCCAGCGTTCCAGGAGAAGTCCGACACCAAATCGCCGAACAGATTACCGCATCAACATCTCCGCCAGCGGCACTGTACGAGTGTGGCGGATTGGGTAGACATCCACCGATACTGGAAAAGAGGGAGGCCATGTGACGGCCAAAGTCACACGCTCGTTTTTGATTCACATTAGAAGCCTATTGCGGAGACCGAAGTAGAGGAGACCACGCTAGTCTTAAAGACCGTAGTAGAAGAGACCACGCTAATCTTAAGTATTGAAAAATATAAGTTTTTATATATTGGAAAATGTTAAGAGTAAAGGCAGAATTAGTTTGTACGTGCTGTTCTGTTCTGAATCAGCTGTTCTGTTTCTGTTCATTTGAAAATCTGTACGTGTGGTTTGTTTTTCCTTTTTCGTTCTGTTCTGCTGCGGATAAATCTGTAGAAAATAGAATTCAACGTTAAGTGACAGCCAACGGTGCGTATGTATTAGGTTTTTGTGGTATCATATATTACACATATTTTGTTGAGAGTTTTTTTTTTTGTTTTAATTCAAGATTTTTTAAGTTTGTATATTTTTTTTTAATTAAAAAACAATCGAGGATGATAAACTTACAGCTTTAGTTCAAGAAATAAAATTTTTTACAATAAATTTAACAAATTTTACAGAGTGATTGCCTTTTGTTTTATAAACAGCTGGTTCCATTAACAGAACAAGTAATTACAAAATATTTTCTACAGAACTTCACAGCAAAGAACAGTAACAGAAAGTAAAAACTAATGAAGCCTTAAAGGATTGAATTTCTATATGAGTTTGTAAATTAAAAATATTATAATAATTATCAGAACATTGACCATGCACTCAAATTAGTCTGCGTCCCATTGTGCGCATGACGGATTTGTGCTGCTCATCGGTTATAAAGAAAAAAAAAACAACCTAAAATCAACCGTCGGTACATCGCTGTTGGTGGCTTAAATGCTTTGAGCATGTACAGGCATACATACCTACACACAATGTGTATAACGGTAAACAATTGAGTAAACGAAAAAAACAAAAATTTTTTCTGTCGCCTGGTTGTGTATGCCCATAACAACTCATATGCATATTGACATATGTACATGTTGTGACTGTACTCATGATCACAGTAACCACAGCTATGAGTGCCTACGTTGAGTGTGTGTACCTACGTACGTATATACATATGTACGAAACGGTACAGTAGTATAGGGATTGCGTGTATTGTAATAATAAGTTTTTTTATTGGTATATATTCATAAGTAAGAAACATTCTGCTGCGTAGGAAAGGAATTTATGGTAATAATTAAGTTGTTTACCAAAGCAGTGTATGGAATGTGAGTTGCGACGCAATTAAGAAACATCCTGCTGCGTAAGGAATTTATTATAATAATTAAGTATTGACCAATGAAATGTTACGTTCTATCCAATGCTATGTATGATTGTATACTACAGCTAAGAAATATTTTGTTTTGTCAAGGGTATAAAAGGGCACAGCAGAATGTAATCAGGATCAGTTCTTGGGAATCCGTAGTAGAGGTAAGTCGTTTTGCTTCATTAAATATATTTTTTTGATAGGAAAACCTAGCGAGATTTAATACACCTAACAGGAGCGTCTCCGTGCTGGTGTATGAATTTAGCTATTGAGTTTCTGCTAATCCTTTTTGTTGAGTCTAGGAGTGGGTTATTGACGAACCGTTTTTATTCCACCCGCGAATAAAAACTAAAAATCCAAGAACGGTTCCGCATTTTCTTTGTTTGCAATTTGATTGTAAATAAACTTTCTGATAACGACAATCATTGTGTTGTTGTATTTTTTTTTTTATATGTTAATACTTGATTGTATATAACAGAATGTGAGTCGACAGCACTTAAGCCGTAACTCGTGTTTGAGAATTAAAGTTCTTAATGTATTTGCGTGTGAGTCGTCGTCACTTGAACCGAGATTCCGGTTGAGTAATGAAAACAATAAATTTAATGAATCACCGGCACTTGAACCGTGCTTCTTATTGTTAAACTTTATTCTGAATTATCAATCAATATTTCATTGCTTATATATATAAATCGAAATGGTAATAAAACAACAAAATAAATTAAATTACCAAACTGTGTCAGCAGTCATTCTGAGTTCAATGAAATTGCACCTTAAAGCTGAGTAATAGTCTTTAGAGAAAAATGCGAGTATGCAAAATAACTTGGAGTAAATAAAATGTACCATTGTACAACTCAGCAAAAATCAAATATAATTCTACAATTATTTATTAAGCAAGGTTTCTGAGTTGAATGAAATTTTGGCTGGCCATGAAAAGGTGTATTGAATTACAACTTACGTTCAGTGACCCTTTTACTGTTTTCATTACTAAACAAAAACCAAACACAATTATTTATTAAATTATTAATGCAAAAAAAGGGCTATTGAATGTGTTAACATGCTGCCCCCACAAATTGGCTGATTCGAAGTCATCATGATGGTTAAATTTGCCAATTCATCACATTTAAGAAAAAAAATTATTTTACTAAATAGTTGTTAACATTCCGTAGTTTGGTGTCGAACAATTTTTAATATCAATCAGTATAAATGTTTGAAGGGGTCTCAATATATATGCTTACCACCTAACATTTAAAAAAAACAAGCATGTGTCAATGTTAAAAACAATGATGAATATTGTTTTAAGTGTTTATAGAGTTTCTGCTCTATATCCAGTGTGTTTACACTCAAATAGATGTATATCGTATAACATTGAAAACATACATGATGATATTATCATTCTACAAAATAATATGATTTTAAATTTCCCACTGTCCGTTAATAAAATAAAAGATTTTAAAAACAATTTGTAGGTCACAATGATGACAGTCGCTAATACCAATGCAATTGCTTCGTAACCGACTATGATCCCGTGAGTGCTGAGGCTGACTTCGTTGGCAGGGAGCGTGGTGTTTAAAATTTCGGCTAACCCCTGTTGAACTAGTTGGAGCTCATCTCTTGTTGGGTTGAATTGTTTTGCGTTGACGGTCATATTGGTATATTGTTTTGTCCAACCGAGTACAGGGTTAAGGCTCGTAGTCGATGTTTGGAGAGACGTGACAATTTGTTGACGACCTTGTATGGTTATGAGGTCGTTTTTTATGACACAATCGGGATGCAGAGTTATTAAACCGCTATCTTCTAGCATAATTTGTATAATGTCATTGTGGCACACTGCATTCAGTTCGATGGTGTCTGTTGTGGAAAACATATACTGGTTCGGATGATATAGGTGCTGCCATATAGTGGTATCTTTAAGCGTGTGGAAACCGCATCTTGGATTAGGTTGATCATTCATTAAATCAATTTCACATTTATTGATCATAGGATGACGTGTCGCTTGATATGTTGCTGGAATGTTCTGACAGATTAGTTCGTCGTCACTCAAATTCCAGCAAGCGTCGACCTCATGTTGTGACATTGGAAAGAATTCATCACGATGTAAGCTGATGGAGAGAAATTTGGTTGATGTTTCTACAGCTGTAAGTGTTTTATTTATTGTTGCTATGACTGGAACAATGTGCAACAACTGGAATTCTCGTGGATCGGTGAGGGGTAGCTCGATGCTGAAGATTACGTGGTCCTCTGCAATGATTCCGTTGACCTTGATAAGCTTGTATACGTCCAGTAAGTTATTTTGGTGAATTGGCAACTGCATGTGTACTGGCAAATGGGCCCTTATCTTCTTGATTTCTTCGTTGAGGAGTGAGTAAAAGGGGGTTAATTTTGTCATGATGGCTATCGACTAGAACGTCCATGATTGAGGAGTGTATCCGTTGTACATTGCTAGTGATTATGAGCATCTGCACTGAAAGCATCAGTATGCGTTGCTCGACCTTAACATTATGGAGTTGATTGCCAATTTCGTCTAATTGAATCTGTACGTCTAGTTGATTTTTCTTGATAATGTTGATGGTGGAGTCGATTAACGATGTTTGATTCTTTAGAAGCCTGTCTAAGAATTCGTCGTTTTTTCTTAGCTCCTTAATTGTCCTTGACATTTGTGTTTTGTAGTTAGAGTCTAATACGCCAAATAGTGAGATGGCTATATTCCCAAATATATCAATTGCTCCTCTTTTCTTTCTTTTTATGGTGAATAGATAGAAATCTGCCTGCAAGTCGTCCTTTACATGATCAAAGTAGTCCCTCAACGTGTTGCAGGTTGCGTTGTTTAACGTACTGTTGCATAAAGTTTGAAGTATCGTTGTCGCATCACTTAAAATGTTTATTTGATGTTGATATGGTTCAAGGTCAAGGTACACGATCGTCTTCCAGGTGGCTGACTTAAGCTTCACAAGCCCTATCTGTTCAAGGTGAATGCCAGGTTTATTGTTGAACTTGGTTATGTTGATTTGATTTCCAAGCGCTATTGGGAGGAGAAAAAATGTTAAAATAGTCATCATCAAGGTTGAGTTTAGGCGTGAACGTTTTGTTGGCATTGCTTCATCGGTTGATGACCTGGGTGGTTTGATTTTGGTTGACGTGTTACTTAGAGGTAATGATTCCGGATTTGTGCCGTGTTGAGATTGTTCATCCTTATTTTCCGGAAATAGTGGAGCCAATCTGTGGATAGGTCGTTTGAACGTTCCCTTTGCTGTTTTTATATCGCATACCCTTACCAAACCATCATCACCCTTATAAACCTTTACTATTCGTCCCAGGGGCCATTGTAGAACTGGAAGGTTATCTTCTTTAACTATTACCATTGTGTTTGATTGAATCTCATTGATTGGGCCCTTCCATTTGTACTGTTGTATTTGTTCTGTTGTAACTCGTTAGGGTAATCCTTGGACCACCGTTGCCAAAAATTGTGTTTAACTTGTGATACGAGTTGTCATCTATTTAGTAATTTTCCTTGAGGAACCTTTGACCTCACGTCAACGCTTGATGTCAGTTCCTCGCCAATCAAAAAATGACCCGGAGTGATAGCATTTAGATCATTGGCATCTGATGACATTGGAATGAGGGGTCGGGAATTTAATATGGCCTCAATTTCTATAACCACCGTCTCCAGCTCTTCATATGTAAGCGATGAAGCTGAGACACTTTTCAGTAACATGTGCTTTGCTGATTTTACTGCCGCCTCCCATAGTCCGCCAAAATGTGGTGACCTTGGTGGGATAAACTGAAAGTCGGTTCCCTTTGTGCTGCATACTTCGAGGATTGATTCTTGAGCTGCTTTTGCATATAGAACGTCATTAAGCTCATTGCGCTGGTTCCGGGCGCCAACAAAATTTGTTGCGTTGTCACAATATAATGTTTGGCAATGGCCTTGTCTCGATATCAATCTTTTCAGTGCCCCAATAAAGCCTTCTGTTGTCAGTTCAGTGACGAGTTCTAAATGCACTGCCTTAGTGACAAAACAGCAAAAGACTGCGAGATATGCCTTTTGGGGTCGCTTTCCTCTTGTTTTAAAATGTACAAAAAATGGGCCGCAATAATCCACTCCCGAATTCAGGAATGGCCGAACTGGTTGTACCCGATGTTTTGGAAGGTTTCCTATAACTTGGTTATACATAGTTGGTCTTGCCTTTGTACATCGTACGCACCGTTGGACAATTGCTCTTGTGATGCTGTTGCCCTTTAATGGCCAAAGTCTCTGTCGTACTTGTGCCAGTAGTGCTTGAGGACCACAGTGATAGTGCTCCCTATGTATTTTCTCTATCAAAAGTTTTACAAGCGTATCTTGGCTTGGTAAAATCATTTGATGCATTGCATCGAACTGCTGTGTCGAGGAACTTAGTCGTCCACCCACTCTTATTATCCCTTCTTCGTCCAGAAATGGAGTTAAAGAGCTAAGGGGGTCCGTCCTGGGTACAAAATTGTCCCTTATCAATGCGCGCTTAAGGGCATCGAAGTCGGCAGCTTGTATGTGACGTACAATTACCTTCAGGGCGGCATCGAGTTTCACTGGTGAAAGCTGCATATGTTCTGATCGAGATTCCCTTGGTCGTCTTGTGTTCTTCGCAAATCGTAGCATATATCCTATGACCCTTTGTACATGTGTAAAGTAATTTTTTTAAGGTATTGTATAAATCAATGCGTTTTTCTCAAATGACTGTTGAGTTGTTAGGACGGTTGATGTATAGTTGTTAGCAGTTGTTGATTCCCGTTTGATGGGTTTTTGCCATTGCGGCTTATGTTGATGGAGAAATAAGGGTCCATACAACCATATGTTACACGATGATAACTCACGGGGCTTTATTCCTCTTGATAAGATATCAGCAGGATTTTGTTTGGATGGGACGTGGTACCATTGCTCTGGAATCGTTGCCCGAAGAATTTTTACAATGCGGTGGGCCACGTATACTGGTAGTTTCCCTTGATGATTGTGTAGCCAAGCAACCACGATTTGGGAATCAGTCCAGAAAAAGGATTTTTTATTCTCCCAGTTCAGATTAGCCTTTACTTTCGCTGTAAGCTCAGCTGCCAACAGTGCTCCACATAGTTCTAAACGAGGTATTGTTTGTTGTTTTGTCGGAGCTACGCGTGATTTTGAACACAGATGATTGACTCTCACTGTTTCATCACATTGCACGACTCTTACGTATACTGCAGCACCATAAGCCTTTTCTGATGCGTCTGCGAATGAATGTATTTTAATCGTTCTGGTTCCTTGATTGCTGAATATATGTCTTGGAAATTTTATCTTGTTCAGTGTCAGTAGGTCCCTTCTATAGGAATTCCATTCCTTTTCGAGTTCCGTAGGAAGGTTGTCATCCCAGTCGAGTTTTGTTTGCCATGTTTTTTGAAGTTGAATTTTACCAGTTACTAACACTGAACCAATCAGCCCTAATGTATCATATATGTGTGCCAAATCGGAGCTCATGGTACGTTTCGTTGTATGTTTGTGTTCTTGAACATTGACTTTGATGCAAAACACATCCGATTTCGGGAGCCATAGAAGTCCCAAGGTTTTAGTTGATTGAGTTTCCTTTGACTCAAAGCTGAGATCAACCTCCTGATCTTCGGTTGCGATTCCACGCAACAAGTTTTTGTTGTTAGAACACCATTTTTTGAGCTTCATTCCTGCTCCTGCTAAAATGGTTATTAATTCCTTTTGTATCATTAAGGCTTCATGAATTGAATCAGCTCCTGTTAAGCCATCATCGACATAAAAATCTCTTCGCAGGGATGACGCTCCATAAGGAAATTGTCCCTTACAGTCATCTGCTAGTTTGACAAGACAGCGTGTAGCTAGGTATGGTGCAGCCCTGGTGCCATATGTTACTGTGTTCAGTTGATATACATTGATTGGCTGGTTGTCATTTTCTCTCCAGAGGATTAGCTGTAAATTCCGATCTTCGTGGTTAACCCATATCTGTCCGTACATTTTTTCGACATCAGTTTTAAGAACGTACTTGTGCATTCTAAATCGTAGTAAAATAGCAAAGAGGTCGCTCTGAACAGTAGGACCATTATGCATTATGTCATTTAAAGACAGTCCCAATGATCTGTGGGCCGATGCGTCGAAGACGACCCTTAATTTGGTTGATGAGCTTTCTGGTCGTAGTACGCAATGATGTGGTATAAAATAATGAGGGGAGCTGATGTCTTCGGGTTTGGTTTTTGTCATATGACCTAATGCTTCATGTTCTCTCATAAATGAGACATACTGATCCTTTAGCGTTGGATTGGTTTTGAAGCGCCGCTCGATTGATTCAAATCTTTTGTATGCTATGCTTTTGGATTGCGACAGCACCAAAGGGTGATCTTTCAAAGGGAGTTTTACTACAAATCTGCCATCTTACATTCGAAACGTGTATTGTAGAAAGTGCGCCTCACAGTGTAGTTCTGCCAGCTTGGTTTCATGGTCTGATGGTTCCTCAGCCTCCCAAAACCGAGAAACGGCTTCTTCTAATTCCTCTGTGGTACATATTCCGCAGACTGCGCTATCGGTGAAGTTTGATTCGACCTTACCAGCTTATTACCCATCCTAGGACTGAATTTTGCAGTACCGGTAGATTATCTGCCAATTTAATTTGTCCATCTCTAAGTAGTTCGAACATAATTTCTGCTCCTAGCAAACAGTCAATTCGACTTGTTTGATTGAATCCTGGGTCAGCTAAGTGAATATTCAGCGGAATTTTCCAAGTCTCAATGTTAAAATGATGAACTGGCTGGTCAGAGACAATTTTTGGTACAATATGGGCGTCTACTTCTGCAACATAATTATTTATTGTTGACTGAAACTGAATGCTTGTCTGATGGCGCATCTTGGTTTTGTTCACTCCAATGCCTTCCATGCTCAAGCACGTGTCTGGATCTGCCACCCAGTTTTTTCCATACACGGTCTGTTATTAGGTTCACTTGTGAGCCGGAGTCCAAGATAGCTCGACATTCAATATGCTGCCCATTTGCAGATTCTAGTTTTATGCGTGCAGTTCCCAGTAAGATATAATGAGAGTTCTTGACTGCATGATTCGTCAGGAGGCTGACCTTGTTAGATACTTGGTCATGACCTACTTCCACCCGTGAAGGACCTGATAGATGTGGTGCTGACTTGTCTTGTGTAGTAGATTTATTGTAGGGTGCCTTTGCTTTGGGGTTATGTAGCAATGTGTTATGATTTTTTGTATATTTGTTACAATGTCGTGACTTGCATTCGTTGACTTAATGTCCTGGTTTTAGGCAGTTGACACATAGCTGCAAGTCCTTTACCCATTTCCATCTTTGGTTTAACTCGGCATTGGTGAATTTTCTGCAGGCATAAATATTATGAGTCTCCCTCTTACAGATTTTGCAAATTTCCCTCGTTTCTAATGCTGTCATCGAAGCGCAAGTTCGTGTTGTTGATCTGTCACCCTTTCTTCGTGTCTCCAAGGATTGAAATCTTCGCTCCAAATACGTTAGTAGTTCATCAATGGTAATGAGGCGCCTATTGTCGTTTAAACCTTGCTCGAACGCAGTTTGGGTTTCTTCATCCATTTTGTGTAGCAATAGATGGACCAAAATGGCGTCCCAATGCTATACTGGTATGCCTTGTGCCTTGAGACCATGAATACACTATTTGGTAACATCATGAAGTGATTTTAATGATGACGCAGAATCCCTTTTGGTGGATGACTGCGACATTAGCTTGCTCAGTAATGTGGACACTAAAAGCCTTTTGTTGTCGTATCTGTTGCTAATAAGTGACCAGGCCGCAGAATAATTGATTCCTACTGCGGGCAGGTGCTTGATGAGGTTTTTTGGTTCTCCTTGTAAAGAAGTTGTCAGGTAGTGCATCTTTTTTGCTTCACTTATGGGTGTGTTGTGAACTAGCTCTGAGAAGATATCCTTGAACTCCATCCAGCGTTGGTAGTTTCCATCAAAAGTAGGGTGATTCTGGGAAGTGTTATGTCGATGTCTCCTGGTGCTGTTGGCCGCCGATGAGGAATTGGTGGATCTAATTGCATGTGTTGCTGAAGCTCTATCATGGCTGCTTCTGCCCTTGCTTCGAGCTCATAAAATGTTTGTATAGTGTAGTCTTCGATCTTGTCATCATTAGTTGATGCCCACAGAGCGGTATTATTAGTAGCTAGATCCATCATGTATTTTTCGATGATATTCGCCTTAATATTGTAGTATGACGCATGGTGTTCATGTTGTCGTTGCGCAAATATTTCGTCAATATTTCGGGTGAGCGCCTTCATTAATGCTCGTTGATTCCGAAGGATTTTTCGGATTTCGGGTGATGCCGATTGTTGGGTTAAATCTTGTTGCTGCTGGTTGCGTGACGTATGTGCTTCGCCATTTAATGTCAACAGCTTCGTTCCTTGTTCAAACAAGTTTGTATACTTCACTATGATTTGAGTGATTTTGTGGTAGTATTCTTGTACAATGTAGTCGTCATCCAGGGGCTCGTCCTCCATTGCCCTGATCACTTCATGATTTTTGTGGAATTCATCTGCGAGCTCTGTCAACGCGGCCAAGCGTTTAACGAAATATTCAGGTGTTTTTCGATCCTTTGAATCCTTTGAAAAGCTCCTTACGAGTGCTTCAATCTGCGCTCCTAAGTGGCGCTGGCTGCGCACTAATTCTTCCATTGCGTTGATGAAGAATCACGTCGGGGTCACCAAATGTTAATACTTGATTGTATATAACAGAGTGTGAGTCGACGGCACTTAAACCGCGACTCGTGTTTGAGAATTAAAGTTCTTAATGTATTTGCGTGTGAATCGTCGTCACTTGAACCGAGATTCCGGTTGAGTAATGAAAACAATAAATTTAATGAATCACCGGCACTTGAACCGTGCTTCTTATTGTTAAACTTTATTCTGAATTATCAATCAATATTTCCTTGCTTATATATATAAATCAAAATGGTAATAAAACAACAAAATAAATTAAATTAGTAAAACTGTGTCAGCAGTCATTCTGAGTTTAATGAAATTGCACCTTAAAGCTGAGTAATAGTCTTTAGAGAAAATTGCGTGTATGCAAAATAACTTGGAGTAAATAAAATGTACCATTGTACAACTCAGAAAAAATCAAATATAATTCTACAATTATTTATTAAGCAAGGTTTCTGAGTTGAATGAAATTTTGGCTGGCCATGAAAAGGTGTATTGAATTACAACTTACGTTCAGTGAACCTTTTACTGTTGTCATTACTAAACAAAAACCAAATACAATTATTTATTAAATTATTAATGCAAAAAAAGGGATATTGCATGTATTAACAATCAACAACCCTGGACGTCTCTGAGCTGTACCCCAGCACCCAGCGGAAACGTGTCGTTACAAATACTTTCAAGGATGTAAAAGAGAACGTCCAAAAACAACAGGATCCTAACAAACAAATCGGCAACAGCCAAGGACGAAATCAACCTCCATTTGACATTGGATCGAAAGTGTTAGTTACAACACATGTTTTGAGTAACAGCAACATAAAACTTTCATAAAAATTTGTTCCATAGCGAGATGGTCCATACGTTATTATAGACAAGAAGGGGTCTACATCCTACGTGATAAATTGATGAGGACGACTTGAACCTTCCACTTGGGACGTAGCATGCCTCAGCCCTTACAGCTGTGATGGGGTCAGAAAATCAATCCAAGAAGCCAGTAAGAAAGATGCGAACTAGGGGCCGACCTAGAAGATGAGTTTTGATGCCTCATCGGGTCTATTTCAGCATCAAAGGGGGAGACTAAAGCAGTTCAATATTACTAATTTCATTTACTTTATATATTTTATGTATAAGCTATTCCTTTTTCTTGTATTAACTGAAATGCAATCATTTATTTTGTTATTATTATTCATTTTCACACACATTATTTGAATTTAGCATTTAACGGACTTATATTTGAATTTAATGGATTATATAAAATGCAACCCTGCTTAGTTATTAATCATTTTGTACAGCTTTGTTTGTTTACTTTGCTTTTCTACATATGTGTATGTGTGTATATGTGAGTTTACTATATAAGCCGAGCACATTGAATGAATAAAACACTTCTGTCATGTAATAATAAATAAAGCCAGTATTACTTAGACTCTCAACCTAACAACAACCGTCTTTATTTAGCTCGCATGTGATATGGTGTCAGAAGTAAAAAAAAATATATAAAAATAAAAATTGATACAAAAGAAGAGATCAAAAAGAGAAAAAGAAAACTGAAACAGGTTTCTGATATATAAAGATAGCGAAATATAACACAGGGACATGACAGAAGCACAAAATCAAGCAGTTCAGCAAAACTTCTCAAATATACCAAATGTAATGGCAAATTTTAAGCCACCAAAGAATTTGTTTATTCATCATGATGGCGATATGGCTGCTGAGTGGGCGGAGTGGTTGGACGAATATAATAACTATTATGTGGCGTCAAAGATCGATTAGGAACCCCAAACAGTGCAGGTTGCGAATTTAAAGGTAGTTTTAGGCCGTGAAGCGAATAAGTTGCTCCGTAATTTAGGCTTAACCGACGATGAATTGAAGAGCAGAGCAGTTATAATAAAAAAGCTGACTAGTCACTTTGAGCCACCCCGAAATAAAACATATGAGCGTTGTCAATTCCACCGTATAAAACAGCAATCCACAGAACCGTTTGAAGATTTTTACCAAAAACTCAGGCAACAAATTAAATACTGCGCTTATAATACTATGGCCGACGAATTTTTGGTAGACCAAATAGTATTTGGAATTTACGCAGCCAATACAAGGAAAAAAATATGGATGGAGGAAAATCTAAATTTGTGCAAAACTATAAAAATATGCAGAGCAGCGAAATTACAACAAAACAAATGCATGAAATAAATAGTGACGAACATAGCGGAGTGGTCAATGCAGTAAAGCAGCAAAACAATGAACAAAAGAATGAAAAAAAAAATACAAATGTGGTCGATGTAGCAAAGTACATCAACCAAAAAGTTGCTTCGCGTATAACAAAGAATGTAAAAAGTGTGGTGTTAAAGGGCATTTTGCGGTCGTTTGCAAAAGCAAAAATAAAGAGGCCAAACAAAGTGAAAAACATAAAATGAAATATGTGAATACAGTAGAGAAAAGAGAGGATGATGAAGACGAAGAAGAATATAGTTACGTAGGTGCAATAAAAGAAGCTAATAATAATTATGACAACAAATGGTACGCTACTCTTAATTTTTGGCAACATGAGTTGCGTGTGAAGTTGGACACAGGGGCTGATTGCAACGTGTTATCATTTAAGGAGGCTAAGCGAATTAATGCTATTATTGAAAACACTGAAACTTCTGGTTTGATAGCGTATAATGAAAATTTTATTAAAGTAATTGGTGAGTGCAGATTACGATGCCAGATAAAAGGGCAAAATAAAATTGTCGTATTTAAAATTGTAAAAGACAATTTCCAGTCAATACTGGGGCGTAATAGTTGCGAACAACTGCGCTTGGTGGCGCGTATTGATTGCGTGCAAGCTAAAAAGCTGGGTTGTTGTAAAACATTCGAGTACGATATAGAGTTTATAGAAAACGCGAAATTTCGCATATTGCCTCCGAGAAGAATTCCATTAGCGTTGAAGGAAAAAGTGAAGAAAGGACTAAATAATATGGTTCAAATGAAAGTCATCGCACCGATAAGTGAGCCATCGCCAGCTGTAAGCCCGATGGTAATTGTTCAAAAAGGGGAGAAGATAAGAATTTGTATGGACCCGACAGAATTGAACAAAAACATAAAGCGTTGCCATTTTCCTCTTAAAACGATAGAGGAAATTGCAGCAAAGGTAAGTGGTTGCAAATACTTTACTAAATTAGATTGCGAAAAAGGCTTTTGGCAAATCAAAGTAACCGAACGGACAAGCAAATTCTTGACAATAGCTACGCCATGGGAGCGATATAAATATTTACGTCTCCCATTCGGTATTTTCTCTGCGCCCGTAGTGTTCAGTGAGCTAATGTCTCGGGCTCTAGAAGAAATTAACAACTGCGAGGTTGCAATGGACGACATATTTCTATTCGCAGAAAGCAAAGAAACATTAAATAAAATTACTCATCGAGTAATATCACGATTGAGTGAGATTGGATTCACTCTGAATAAATCGAAATGTGAATACAATAAGAGTTCTGTTAAGTTTTTGGGGCATATTTCTACTGAACACGGGTATAAAGCAGATGACGAGAAAATGTCAGCGATAAAAAAATTACGACAGCCAAAAAATACGAAAGAGCTGCAACGCTTGCTTGGTATGGTAAACTATCTGGGAAAGTTTATCCCCAACTTATCTGAGCTTACAGAGCCAGTAAGAACACTGTTGCATAAAAACGTCCAAAACATAAAAACTGCGCTTTCGTCAGCTCCAGTTTTGGTGTACTATGACGTAAATAAGCCAGTGACGTTATCTGTCGACGCAAGTAGTACAGCTATTGGCGCGTGTTTGCTACAAAACGGACAACCGGTAGCATACGCAGCTAGGGCTTTTAGTCAATCGCAACAAAACCAGCTACAAATAGTAAAAGAAGCATTAGCCAAAAGATTTGGTTGTAAAATATTCCACGAATATGTGTACGACAAAGAGTTGCTGATTGAAACAGATCATAAGCCATTGGAGACGATATTTAAAAACCCGATACAAAATGCACCGTTGAGGCTGCAGGGTATATTATGGGACATAGTACAATATTGTCCGAATGTTATCTATGTAAAAGGCAGAAACATACCAATAGCTGATACTTTGATTAGAGACATTAAAGTTGATGAAACCGAACCTGAACTACAATGCAAAGTAAGTTCTATAGTATCGACAACGCTAGATGCAGAAATGTATAAACAATTTAAAAAATCGATTGGCAACGATCCGGAACTAAAAGTTCTTAAAGAGTATATAATGAAGGGTTGGCCTGAAAAAACATCAAAAGTCCCAACCATCATCAGAAAATATGTCACGTTTAAGCATCAACTTACATATGATGAAGACTTACTATTTAATAATGACAAAATCATTGTTCCAAAAGATCAAGTGCACGAATTACTATCACGATTACATTCTGGTCATCTCGGTATCAACAAAACTTTATCCATGGCAAGAAAGCAGTTATATTGGTACGGTATGACAAAGGATATTACACGGTATGTTGGAAAATGCAAAGTATGTCAACAAACACAAAGAGCTAACAGAGGTGAAGAGTTGATCATAAAAAAATTACCAGAATATCCTTTTCAAATCGCATCGGTAGATATTTTTTATTTTGAAGGTGACGACTTCTTGTTAATAGCAGACCATTACTCAAACTTCTTTCATTTTCGCAAATGTACTACAGCTTCAGCAGCAGAAACTATATTATTCCTCAGAATGTGGTTTTCGGTTCATGGAATTCCAGAAATCCTGGAAAGCGATGGCGGTCCACAATTTACGTCCATGAGATTTAAGCAATTTGTTGAAAGTTGGCAATTTAAACATAATATATCTTCGCCATATTATCCTAAATTCAACGGGTTTGCAGAACGCAACGTCCAAAATGCAATAAACCTTTTGAAAAAATGTTCAACAGATCGTACTGATATATACAAGGCATTACTAAATTGGAGAAATAGTAATCGTGATAATATTTTGAAGTCCCCAGCAGAACGATTATTTAGCCGTAAAACGCGCACAACAGTTCCAACTACAAAACAACAATTGTTTCCAAAAGTTATATCCGGAGTGACGCAACGATTAAAACAACTGCGTGAAAAACAAAAAACATATGCCGACCGAGGTGCTAAAGCTAGAACAAGCTTACAAGTAGGTGATACGGTGGTTATGCAAACTGGTCATCGCAATTGGACGTCAGCATCCATAATTAACAACACTGAGCATCCACGTTCGGTAATAGTTCAAACTGACAATGGTAAAAAATATCGTCGAAATACGTTTCATCTAAGAAGATCATTTGCTGGTAAGGTTAATCCTGAAGAAGATGAACTAATTGCAGCTGATGAGAACACAACCAACAACTTACCAACTCAACAATCTACTACTGAGGACAACAATAGGTTTTCTGAACAAAACCCAACTCCATCTACCATTAAGATAACAGGCGAGCAGGTCCAAAGAACGCGCAGCGGGCGGGTGGTGAAACCAGTTCAACGTTATGAAGCTTAATTTTTTTATTAGAGCTACACACATATATTTATATGCAAATAAAAATTAAAAAAAAAAAATTTATATAAAAGAAAAAATTTGTTAACCTAAACTTAAACTTTTTCAAATAAAAATAATTGAAATGTATATTGTAAAAAAAAGGAAAGATGTCATGTAATAATAAATAAAGGCAGTATTACTTAGACTCTCAACCTAACAACAACCGTCTTTATTTAGCTCGCATGTGATAACTTTGCTTTCTACTTTCAACTGATACACAGCTTCGTCTAGTTCATTTACCGGACGGGTTGTAAATTTTTTTAAGTTATCTAAGTAAATGTATTTTCTTAGTTAAATACTGTTGCGTTTTCATTTATCGGGTTTGTCCTATTCTAAATGAATAGAATTTACAATCTCCGCAATAAGATTTCTACTATCTGTTATTCTTCAACTATCTGTATTTATTCAACTATCCTTACAGATAGGGTTTCCCATAGATATTAATAAATAAAAATGAATAAATAAACACTAATCCAATTACACCAGTAGGTATATATTAATAATATTAATCATACAAATGAATGTACATACATATATGTATGCAGGTTGTCGTTTGTTTGTTTGCACAAGCATTATGATAGAAGATATTAGGTTTCAATACGAAACAGTGCCAACATGACAAGAATGTTTTCCCACACCTTATTTGTAAGCAAACGATAAGAAAATGCTGATTTGCAAAATTGATGCGAACCTTAGCTTAAGTTTAGTTTTAAAGAATATATAAAATTTAGTTTTTAAAAACCCCAACTAACGACTAGTTGTTTCTCTTATAATTGGTGCAGTCAGTAGGATTTAATTTCTAAAGAAATTAATAAAAAGTACCAAAGTGACTTAATTTCTAAAAAATTAACAAACAAAAAAAAAAACACGCAAAGAGTGAACTGGATTTTGAAAAATTTTTAATAAAAAAAAAAGGAAAAGATACGTTATTTAAAAAATGTGGGGTTGAAAACTCTCTTACAAGTTATTTTAAAATAATTATTTCAAATACAAAAAAAAAACAATTGGTTTTTGGAATGGAACGTCGAAGGCATTCAATCGAGAATTGAACAACTCGAATGTCTGATTTTAAAACATGAAGCAGTAATTAAAGATCAACAGCAGTTGGAATTACAAAATAATTTGGCAGAACATGTCCAGTTTATCCAACACCAAAAATTGGAGTACGAAAACCAATTGCAACAAGCAATTCAACTGCAATCCGCATTAGCATCCCGCCAATAACAACATCAGCAACAGCTTGATCAAGGAGTACAACTGCAACGGTATCTTTGTAGACTTGACACAAATTAGGTTATGAATCAATTCCATCAAATAAGACCCACTGTTTGTTGTAAACAAAATAAATAATAATAAGAAAATAAATGATTGCATTTCAGTAAATACAAAAAAAGGAATAGCTTATACATAAATTATATAAAGTAAATGAAATTAGTAATATTGAACTGCTTTAGTCTCCCCCTTTGATGCTGAAATCGTCCCGATGAGGCATCAAAACTCATCTGCTACTTCCGTCCCTAGTTCGCATCTTTCTTACTGGCTGCTTGGATTGATTTTCTGACACCATCACTGCTGTAAGGGCTGAGGCATGGTACGTCCTAAGTGGAAGGTTCAAGTCTTCCTCATGGGCTATCACGTGGGATGTAGACCCCTTCTTGTCTATGATAACGTATGGACCATCTCGCTTTGGAACAAATTTTTATGAAAGTTTTTTATTGCTGTTACTCAAAACAAGTGTTGTAACCAACACTTCGGATCCAATGTCTAATGGAGGCTGATTTCGGCTTTGACTGTTGCTGATTTGTTTGTTATGATCTTGTTATTTTTGGACGTTTTCTTTAACATCCTTGAAAGTATTTACCGTTCATTGTAAATATGGCGTTATTTTTTATAAAAAAATTTCCAGACTGGATTATTGCTTTTAAATCATGTTGTACATCATCAAGTGTACGAAGTTCACGCCCAAAAGTTAAATAAGCTGGAGTGTACCTTGTACTTTGGCATAGTGTTGTGTTCATTGCAAAACGAATGCTGTGCAATTTATTATTGTGATAGATTTATTTAAGAGACTATATCTAATATTATATTTGCAATTACAATATATGTTCTAGTAGAAAATCTTTGGTAACTACACGTTATTCATAACAAGTGTTTATACAAATAAAGTGCATGAGTTAATAAAGATTTTACATATATAATTTACATTCGCTTCTCAACACTCTCCCTGAATGGTAACATTATCCAGTATTATCAAAACTTTCTCTTGCACTATTTACATAAAAATATCAACGAAAAAAAAAAATTACAATTCAGATACAAGTTATATTAAATACAATACGCGATTAAATAAGCCCAAATTTGTTACATAAATATTGCAATTTCTGCGGAGTTACAGCTCTAGTAAAAATGTCTGCGCCCATCTCATTTGTAGGAATATATTTTAGAACTACATTTTTCTTTCCTATCTTCTGACGTATGAATTTGGCCTTGATATCGACATGTTTAGGTCTTGGTGAATAATTGTTATTTAAAGCAAATTGAATTGCGCCCTTGTTATCACAAAATCAAATTGCTCCAAACTTTGCTTTGCGATCAAGTTCAGCATTTAAAAGCTTTAGCTACACTGATTCTTGTATTGCAGCAGTAGCTGATATAAATTCAGCTTCGATTGATGACAATGCTACTGTCTTTTGCTTCTTAGTGTTCCATGAAATAGCCCCAGACTGATATGTAAAGATATATCCTGAAGTGGATTTACGATCATCTAAATTTCCAGCCCAATCAGAATCACAAAATCCTATAATTTCATCATCTGGTTTCTTTTAATATACAATTTCTTTATTAATGGTTCCTTTTAAATATCGCATAATCCGTTTTACAGCTTCCTAATGTGTTTACGCTATAACATATATCAGGACGTCAAATTTGTGCAGCATATAACAAATATCCTATTGCTTCCATATATGGAACTTTAGACATTTCTTCGTTTGTTTCTTTATTATATGGGCACATATTCTTTCATAATTTTTGATTGTAGCACATGGGTATTGTTGTAGAATTGCAATCACTCTTGGCAAAACGTTTTAACACATCTAACATATATTGTGATTGATCGATTTTAATTAAATCTTTATGGCGTTTAATTTGCATTCCAAATATTGTTGAAACTTCACCCACATCTTTCATTTCAAATTTACTGCTACTTTTATCATACTTAATTTGTTGGAAAGTATTTAAATATCGTCTACATAAATCGTTATAAACAACAGTTCATTATTATTAACTTTGAAATATATACATTGATCTACATCACTCCTTTGACGACCTATATTAAGTAGCTCTTTATTAAGAGTTTCGTTCCAAACCCTACCATATTGTTTCAATCCATAAATTGATTTTTTAAGTTGACACCATTTTCAAACATTTTGGGGTGTTGCATATACATATGTATATTGTTTCCTTTAAAGTTACGTTCAAGCATGCACATACGGCATCCCTTTGATGTATATGCATGTCATATTTCACTGCTAGTGCTAATAAATATCTTATGGAAACGTACCTTACAACTGGTGAGAAAGTTTTCTCGAAATAATGCCTTCACGTTGTGTAAAACCTTTTACCACCCATCTTGCTTTCCATCGTTTCGCACAGCAATTTTCTTCATGTTTTCATTTAAACACCCATTTCGACTTAACAGCTTTTTGACCCGGTAGTAAATCAGTAAGTACCCAGGTATTATATTTAGTTAAAGATATTATCTCCTCTTTCATTGCAGTTCCATTTTTCAGCATCCTTGGAAGACATTGCATCTTTTATGTTTGCGGGATTATCAGATACGAGACTCATTGCGACTAAGTTGTTTTTTCGCCGCTATCCTTTCCGATCTACGAATATTGCTACTCGGTCGTACATTTTGAATGTCATATATGTTTGGTATCCAATCTTCATCAACAATTTCAATAGGTACTTGTAAATGGATGTGAATCATCACATCCATCTGACTCATTATTTGAAATATCATACTTTCTCTGCATCGATTCATTACTTCTTTTAACGTATTAATTGTTTCATCATTAGAAATTTAAGATGTCCATTCAACTTGATTCATACTCTTCCCTGAATTGAGACTTTCGTGTTTTAGAAGATCAGGATAATAAAAATCGCCATTTCTTTTTATAAATGCCCTGCTGTGCTCTAAAAATATTACATCACGACTTATTATTATAGGATTATTTTTCGGGTTGAATAATCTATAGGCTTTACTTTCAGAACTGTATCCTACAATGATACATTCAATTGATTTACTATCTAAGTTGCGACGTTTTTCTTTTGGAATATGAGCAAGAGCAGGACAACCAAATATACGTATAAATTTTAAAATTGGACGACGACCAGATCACAATTCTCCCGGATTCTTACTTTCATCATGACAAGGAAATCTATTTAATAAAAAACTTGACGTATTTGGTGCTTCAGCCCAAAATCGATCATCTAAACCGTATTCTTTCAATTATTATACGGTTTAATCTTTCCGCCACATCGTTTTGTTCTGAAGTATACGCACAAGTTTTGTGATGCAATATACCAATATCTTTTAAAAATGAATTGAATTTCTTACTTAAATACTCCCGTTCATTATCAGTACGTAATATATTGATTTTCTTTGAAAATTGAGTTTCCACCATATTTTTAAATTCAATAAAAGATTTGAAAACATCAGACTTGTTTTTTAACGGATATGGAAACATTTTTCTTGAATATTCATCAACGAATGTTAATCAAAATCTTGACCCGAAAATGATTTTGTGTTTAATGGTCCAATTACATCGGAATGTATTATTTCTAAAAACTCTTTTGCTCTAACACCTTTATTTTTCCTCCGAGTTTGTTTTCCTTTTACAAATATTATACAAGGACCATTTACTTCTCTTTCAAAATTAACACCATTATTGGCTTCTTTCACCAATCGTAAATTTTTGTTGCAAATGTGACCCATTCGACGATGCCACAGTTCAAAACTTTTTGTAGATAAAAACGAAATTTCCATTTTTATAATTAATTTCGTTTTAATTTGGTACAGCTCGTCAATTATTTTTGTTTTCACAATTAAATTACCAAATTCATTAAAAATTTTACAAAATTCTTTTTCAAATATTACTTTTATCCCGTTTTGGGCCATTTGTTTTACTGATAATAAATTTGCACATAAATTAGGAATATACTCCACAACTTTCACAGTTAGTTTTTTATTGAAATTTGCATTCGATATTGTAATATCGACATCATCAACGCATTCAGCATTCAATTCAGTATTATTTGCAATTATTACTTTTTTATTTTCAATATTTTTCCTATTATATATATATTCAACATTATTGACCATATGATCACTTGCTCCACTATAAATAATCCAATTCACGCAATAATATTTATCTATTTTATTTATATTGTTAGTTTTGTCAGAATAATTTAAGCTATTGGTTTTGTATGCAACTAAAGTTGATGAAAAATCTTTTTTGTTGGCATTTTTAAATTCTTCGTTATTTTTATCATAGTTGCTACTTTTAAATTTTCTGTGACAATTTCGTCAAATATGTTCAAATTCTTTGCAGTTATAACACTGTACTTGCCTTTTCTTATTATCCTCTTTTGTATACAAAGCCGCTTCTATATCTGATTTCTCATCAAACTTGGCATCTTGTATTAACAGATTTTTCACCATATCTACTCTTAACTTCTCCTTAGAATTTTCTACAGCCACTACCAAAGGTTTATATTCATTTGGTAGACCAGTTGACATCAACGAAGCTGTCAGTTTTTCATCTTTATAAACCCAGCATTTTTTACATTTAAAGCAATAATTACCAATTCATTTATGAATTCTTGAATCGATTGGTAATTCTACAATTACTATTTATCAAATGCTTGAGTAATTCTACTTTTCTTGTGTGTCCTGTGTATTCAATCAATGCATTCCAGGCTTGTTTTGCAATTGTAGCACTTGCGATGAGTTCATAATTATTCGGATGAACCATCAACGTAATTTCTGCCAATGCGCGTTCATTTAAAACTGTATCAGCTGGTTCAATCTATTCCTTTTCGACAACATTCCAGCATCCCTTAATGATCAAACACGATTTTGCTTGTCTCTTCCAGACATCAGAGTTCTCCCTTCCACGCAATCTATCTATTGAAAAAGCTCTTGGGAGGTTTGTCTTTTTAGGACGAACATAAAATATTTTTCAAAAAAATTCAATTTTTTTTAACGTAACACCGGTCCCATAACCTATTGTGATAGATCTATTTAAGAGACTATATCGAATATTATATTTTCAATTACAATATATGTACGAGTAGAAAATCATTTGTAACTACATGTTATTCATAACAAGTGTTTATACAAATAAAGTGCATGAGTTAATAAAGATGTTACATATATAATTTACATTCTCTTCTCAACATTTATCATCCTAAGATTGACGATAATTTCCCTCCAATATAGAGAGTTGTGCTTTCATGTCTCTACCACTTGTGTTGTGAGTTTGTTCGTATTCCATTTGGGTTGAAGAATGCCCCTGCTACGTTTCAAAGAATTCCGTCATACATAACCATAACACGTATCGTTTATCTTGACGATATACTAATTTTTAGCACATCTTTAGATGAGCACTTAATTAACCCAGAAAACGTCCTGAAGCGGCTCCGAGAAGCCAAATTAAATATACAAATTGATAAATATAATATTTTACAAAGGCATACAGACTTTCTTGGTCACGTTTTGACACAAGATGGAATTAAACCCAACCCAAGAAAAGTTTAAACTATCAAAAATCTGAAACTCCCAGATACCCAGAAAAAAAAAATCAAGTTATTTTTAGGTATGACGGGCTCTTACAGAAAATTCATTAAAGACAAAATGCAAAAATTGTATACCCAATGATAAAGTAATTTAAAAAAAACGCAAAAATAAATGTACATGATTCAAATATCATAGCAACCTTTTAAAAATTTAAAGACATTCTTATTGATCCGCCAATTTTAAGATATCCACATTTCAATAAAAGATTTAAACTAATAACGGACGCTAGCAATTTTGCTTTGGATGCCGTATTGAATGAAGACGGTCATCTTATATGTTACGCCTCAAGAACACTGAATGTTCATGAAAGAAACTATTCGACTATTGAAAGAAAAATTACTAGCAATAGTCTGGGGCGTCAAATACTTGAGGTCATACCTCTATGGTGTTGAATTTGATTTAAATACGGATCATCAACCACTAAAGTGATTGCAAGATAAAAATAATGGAAAAGATATAAGTCCCAGACTCCAAAGGTGGCTAGTACATTTCATGGACTATAACGCTAATACATTAAAGGTAAAGAAAATTACATTGCTGACTTTTTGAGCCACGTAGAAAGTACTGATAATAAAGATTTAGACGACATAGTAAGTGTTAATGCGGAGGAAAATTCTTTGGACGAAGGTAACCTTCCTTAATTAAATTCGAAGAAAATATTCCAGTATTGGGCACGATTGTGAACAGAATTAAATACAATATACTTGTATCAATCGGATTTATATTTCCAAAGTCTAAGTAATATACTTAGTAAATATTCATTAAAATGTCGCATAGAACTTTTTTCTATAGTAGACGAAAATACTTATGGCGAATTTCAAAAATTTGTTAAAATGGTGCTTCGGAACAGATCCGATCTTAAGTTTGTAAGATGTTCTTATTTTGCTAGAGATATAAAAAATCAAAAGGAATTGGAAAAGCAAATATCTTTATTTCATAAGACTGAAGTTGGACACTCAGGTATCTTCCCGACTTATGAAGGTATGAAACATACGGTATATAATCCTAAGTTAAAAACTACTATACATAAAATAATAAACAATTGAAATCTTTGTTTATCTGCGAAATATGATAGAAACTCGATAAGGGCAAAATTTTATCATAGTGAAACTCCACTTACAACAAAGGAAATAGTTCATGTAGATACATACGTAAATAAATTTGTATAGATAAGTTTTCGAAACATGCTATACATTTCCATCTTTTAAAAAATAAGCCATTAAGGCAAAAGTAAAAAAATTTGTTTTCGACAATGAATGTAATACTTTTAATATGCAAACATTTTTAGATGAGGAAAACATAGAGTACCATGCAACAAAACCTAATAGCCATACTGGTAATTCAGACATTGAAAGGCTGAAAAAATAAGAGTATTGAATCTTGAAGATTCAAAAGCTATAGGGTTTTATAGTAATACCTTCCATTCTACAATCAAGTGTATCCCTACTGAAGTAGAGCAACATCGAATCGATCACATTACCATACGGAATCGAAGAGAATATATGCAATGCACAATATTGAACAAACAAAATGTAAATCGCAAAAATAACATTGAACATAGACAAGAAGAATACATAAAAAATTACAAAAGCGTCCGACACAAAGAAGTGCCGAAATTTATTTAAAGAAATCTTAATAACGTTCACGTTAATAGTATTAAACGTCCTTTTAAATTTGCCGATTCTGATGACCCTATTGATAACCATAATACAAATATTTTCAACTCAGGGCCTACTAACGTCAACCCCACCAACTAGCGAAGTGGGATTTGTTAACATGAGAATAAAAACTGTAGAAATCGTGAACCAAACCATTACTGTACTTCACACGGTAAATCCCAATGATTTTATGGATGTTGTAGAAATTATAGAGTCCAATATAAAAAATGGTTTAATTGAAAAGCAAGCTCAAATATTAAAATCAAGAATAAGATAAATAACTCCCACAAAAATAAACCGCAGAATAAAAAGGGGCTTAATGAATTTCGTGGGCTCGACCCAAAAGTTTATATTTGGAACAATGGACAATGAAGATAGGAACGACATTCTAAGCCCTTTGGACGTAATTACCGCAAATACCCTGCAAGCATTTTATGAAAAAATTGATCATATTCGAGTCATTTATGACTCCTCTGCGCGATTAAAATAAGCATAAATGAGCTCATTTTCTGATCGTAAATGATTGTTTTTTCGGGAGAAAATGGTACCCTACCTGCGACTCTTCTTGAGGAGTCTTTTATGACCCGCTTTTCTGATCAGTTTCGACTCATTTATGACTCGCATTTTTAATCATTCGCGAGTCTTTTTCGAGTCGTATTCTTTATTGTCGAAGAGTCTTTTGCGACTAATTTTTCAGTCCTATTTCTAATCTTTTGCGAATCATTTATGAGTCGTTTTTTAGTCGTATTTATGATTGTGTTTTTACTCTTTTTTCAGTAAGATTGCAGAAAGATATATTTTTCTATTTGTATTATGAATTACTTCAGTTTATTAAAATGAAATTATTATGATATTATATAATAAATTAAAGTATTTTTAAATTTTATAATAAATGATATATAAATGAAATTATTATGTAAAAAATAATATAAACATGTTTAGTAAAAAACATCACAGTAAAAACAGGAATTGAATTTTTAAAATAATATAACAGTGGTATTCAGAATTAATCGGAAATTTTGTATAATTTGTTTTGTATTTGCAATTCGTTTGTTTGAAAAACACAACTATAAAAATATATAGTGAGTATATAGATTATTTTTGTCAAAAGCAAATAAATATGAAAATTTAAATGAGTTAAAAAAAATCTAACTGTAAAATATGCATACCGGGTGTGTAAACTTTTTCCGACACTATTGTGTTGGTATTACACACTATACGAACTTTCCAAAGAATTATGAATCCCACTTACAATAATATAATTAATCCATTTTAAACTATAAAAATTAATTCACAATTTTAAAAAATTTATGACAATATTTTTGTTTTCTTTTAGTTAGCCGGTCCTTCTTTCTCTGTGCATTTGAATTTGTGATAGGAAATAGCTAAGATAAATATATTGTAGAGAATACAAGCTATATGGACACGTATTTTTCTTGGTTACTCAATTTAAATTTTAAGGGCTTAAAAGTGGGCCCGAATATTACCCAAGATTTTAGTTATTCCAAAAAATAGGTTTGATTGATTAATGTGACATTGGGTAGCAAAAAAAAATATTCGTATCCATATAATTTTTATTCTCGGGATACTTTCCTTGTTGGACGTGTACCTACCTTTAATAATTGTTTTAAGTAAATCTTTTCTGCACTTGGCTTGGCTGACATTATATAAATTTTTTTTATTTGAAAAGCACTTTTCATAAAATTTATTTTTATATGTGTATGTATCTACTTTTAGCGACTTTAATTGTTATATAATATATTTATTTAAAATAATAAAAGCTTTTAAAATTGTGATTTTATATTTAAATTTTCACCTCGAAATCACTGATATTAATAAACTAAAATTTACAATATTATAATATTTTACGCTTCCTTCAAAGCTGGCTAGATAAGAAAAATATTATTCATTAATAACTTACAAACAGTCATATTTCAAACAGCTTTATGATCCATTTTCGATTGCTGATGTTTTGTTATTGTATTTCCAATAAATTACTTTTTAAGCATTAGATGGAATCATTTTCGAGTATTTTTTCAAGCGCGCAAGTGATTAATCAGTGTTTAATCGTCAAAAGTACTCGAGGAAGACTCAGTTTGGTGATTTTTTATAAAACAATCTTCCAAATGCTAGTAGGGTAGCCACAACGCTATAGAAGGTTTGAACCAGTAAATTGTAATTAACGAACACTTTCAGGACAGCATTAACTTATTAAAAGCAACAATTCTTCTGATCGAAATCTAACTAAGATAGTTTTCTCTGAAATAAAATCGAGACATGACAAGCTTGCAAAATATCTTTTAAATTCTGTCATATTTTTATGCTAAAGTTTATTGAAGACAAACTAGACCAGATATAAAACTGTATAGCTTACGCAAAGAACCATGTCCTACATCCCAGTATACTAACACCGGACGAAATTAACGAATATGATATTGACTTCTTCAAACTGAAATTAATAAAACTAGACATTTTATAATACAAAAATGATTTGATCGTTATCGCAATAAATATACCCATAAATTACTTTACAACTGATTTAAAACTAGTTCTACATATACCAAATTCCAATTTTTTTGAAATTGATTCTAACAAAGAATTTTTTATAACAGTTAATAATGTAACGTATAAATATGAAGAAAATAAATAACTGAAATATCTGGAAAGAAGTTCAAGCTGTACTTTACATTCAGATTGTAAACTTAAGTATAATAATAAATACAGTCTAATTGCATTTCATGACAAAACTGTAAATGTTAAAAACGCCAAGAAGAAACACGTTATTCAGAATTGTAATGATCGAGATATAATGCTAAATAGCAACTATATATAATCTTTCCATGATTGTGAAATAAAAATAGATTCTTACACTTATATATAAAAAATGACACATTTCATAATCTGAACCAAATAAAAGAATTAGAATTTCATAAAAATTTATCCTATGCAATAAGTTAATCGGCAATGATGTTATTGGTATTCCTATTAATATGGAAGGAAAACAAAATTAAGATTAAAATTAATGAGGCCTCTCCTCAAATAAAAGAAGTCATTCAAAAACATGAAGAATAGGAATAATTAAATTTTAAATACATATGCAAAACCAACCAAAAGCCAAAACCAAAGCAAAAACCAACGTGTTGGATCGTTGGTCATCGAACATGTTTAAAGTTGGTTTCATCAAATTTAACTTATCGTACTGAACGGAAGGTGGATAAAAACATAACCAAAAAACACATGCAAACTTGTTTAAAGTTCCTTACAAAAAATTCTACTTTCATTTTAAAACATTTTAATGATTTAGCTACAATATTTGTAATTATTTCCAGCTTTTAACAGAGCAAAGGTAATATTTTATGCACGTGTGTAATTTTCTTTGCTATACATGATGAATGCAAGTGAGAAAAAAACAATTTAATATCGGGGAGGAAATGCTGCGTAAAGATGTATAAAAGATCTAGAAGACATTTTAATGGTTTACGATTTTTATTCGTTTTAGGGCAAATTTGGCGGGGAAAATGTCTAATTCCTGAAGAACATTACACAAAAATCTTTATATATGCGACCGTTATTTTGAAAGCTCATTCATTTGGATAAAAAACTATAGGCGGAAGCCTTTCCAGCTATTGATTTAGATGAAATCGAGGAAAGGAAGATACTGAATTGATGCTCTAAAAAATATTAGCATGGAAAGCAAACCATCTTGTAAGCTTTTGGTTACTTATCGACCAAGGGAATATTCTGAAGACGTAAAGTACTTAGCTCAAAATATAAATTACAAGTCTCAATCCACAAACAATTTTCTAAGAAACAAGTTAAATTTTAACTTGCCCCATATTTACACCCTGAATCGATGGACGCTAATAAAATTTCTTCAACCTGGCTTAAAGAATAATCCGTTTGAGGTCGCAAAGCAAAAATGCGCACAGTTGGATGAAAGAGATTCTAAGTATGGACGAAATGATCATAAGAAAAGAGTTAAGGTATAATCAGAATTGAAGTCAAATTTTAAACTATTTTATTTCCCAAAACGGTTTATCTTCAGATATTTTAACTAATATTGTAAAACAAAATATAAATATTTTGAAAAGCATTGGTATAAACATTTGTGCTCTTGTCTATGATCAAGGCTTAACTAATAGAAAATGTTTTTCCAACCTGAAGGTATCTGTGCAAACACCATTTTTTGAACTAAATGGCCAAAAACTTTCTGGTGTATATGATATCCCGCACTTAATAAAATGTTTAAGACATGGGTGGTTAAAATGTAACCTTAAAACAACTGATGGAACTGTAAGCATGCAAGTAATTAAGGAGATATACCAAATGGAAGCAACTGCAAAACCCAAAATGTGCCCAAAATTAACACTACAATATACATATATATCCAAACACATTTGAAAAAATGCGAGTGAAATTCGCAACCCAAATTTTTTGCAGAATTGTTGCAGCTGCTATTGAAACAATATGCAACACTTCACAATTTCAGAGCTGTTCTGAAGAAGTGGTCCTTCAACATCTAAGTTTGCGGAAAAAATTTATAAGATCTTTGATAGTCTTAATAATGGTTCCCTTTGTGGCGATAACTGCTACAGAACTGCAGTTCGACTTAAGAATGAACCTCACGAATTCTTACAAAACTCTATGGAATATCTGGATGACGTGGAATTCGTTGACCAGAAAAAGCGTGTTTTCTTTATAAATGGTATGAAGCTCTATCTTAATTCAGTCCATTTACTGGTTAAAGACATTTTAAAAGAAAGGGTGATTTATATTATTTCATGAAAAAATCTCTTAATCAGGACATGTTAGAAAATATATTTTCTATACTGCAGCAAAAGGGAGGCAACAATAGCAACCCTTCCTTAGCCGAGTTAAATACTATTTTGGCTAAAGGTATGGTTGCTAAAATTATTCAATCTAGTTATTCCAGTAACTGTGAAGTTGAACAATGAAATATGTTTACCAAAAAGTAATGATTATGATATACATAGTATATTCTTCAAGTGAACATACTAAAATAGGCTCTAATGAAAGGGTTGATGTTGGTTTTGACGACGATGTATATGCAGATTACTTTTTAGAAGATATTTTTAATAATTTTGAGAACATAAATTTTGATTTGGCTTCCACGAGATACTTTGTTGGGTATGTTGGATTAGAAATAATTCCAAAATTATATATATAATATATATATATATATATATATATATATATATATATACTTAAAGATAAGTATTATGGTACATTTAATGTACATAGTATATGCAGGTTGTCATTTGTTTGTTTGCATAAGCATTCCAGTCGCGATATTATGTTTCAATACCAAACAGTGCCATCGTGGCAAGAATGTTTTCCCACAGGTTATTTCCAAGTAGACGAAAAGAAAACGCTGATTTGCAAAAATGATGCGAACCTTAGCTTAGGTTTAGAATAACCCCAAATAACGACTCGTTGTTTCTCTTGTAATTCGTGTCATAATCTGTTTTTCTATAATTCTTGGATGTCAGTGTCATATACAATTGGGTAAACAAAACTTACATGTACGTTTACGCTCTTTTTTTGTACGTTTACAATCTCATTCAGCGGAAGAGATTATACGGCCTGTTTTGAGGCCCCCAAACAATATAATTTATTTAATAGATATATATATATATATATATATATATATATATATATACATACATAAAGAGGCTGGTTGAAATAAGCTGGAGTCACAAATATGTAGGTACATCTCTTCGAAACTTTAAAGTAGCTTTTAAATGAATTAGGAAGTAAGGCTTTTTGTAACAAGTGTTTATTTTGTATATAAACTAACGAAATGTTAAAAAAAATTTAGAAATATTTCAAAATTTAATAACTTTTTGCTGCATAAAATTAATTTGAAATACATTTACTCAAAACAACGCAATAAATTAACATCCCCAATCTTTAAAAACTCTTATGTTGTTACGAAACTGCAATATAGATTTAGAACATATTATTGCTATATAAAAGAATACTCTTAGAAAAGGCCATTAATTAGGCCTCGCAACCGCACATTTCTCCCTTTAGGAATGCAAGAGATAAGAGTCATCTCACTAACCCTGTTGTAATTGACATCACTTGTTTAAGTCGAACATTAAAGGGGTATTAGACAGGCATATATGTCTGCAAACATGTTCGATGGCACACTTTGGGTTTTGCTATTACACCGTCGAACGCTGACGGCATACTTCAGTACCAGTGTGGCCATAACCAAAAATATTTTACATTGTGTTAATTTTTGTTACTTCAGTTAATATATCTTTATAAATGGTATATCTTTCTTAATCCTGGCCTATAATCACTTATTACCAGGGCAACCAAAAATATGCTTTAAAAAAAGGGTTTTAAGCGCATAAAAAATGCTGTAAAAAACAGGAAAAATGCTCTTAAAATGTAAAAAATATGTTCTAAAAAGTTTTGTTTTTCTTAAAAATATAAGATTTTATTTAAAAAATAATGAAAAATTAAAATAAAAAATAAACATTTTAGGGAATTCATTAAATAACTTGTTACTTTAGGAACATATTACATGTCTAAGACAACATATGCTAAATACATATGTACATAATAATTTATGTAATATAAAATACGAATTAAAAACTACTTTGTAAGCAAATTTGTACAAGTATAAGTCTGTGAAATATATTAGCTTAATTCATATTGGAATTGCAATAAATTACGACGTGTTGGCTTAAATTCTCAAAAAGAAAGTTCTGTCTGTTGCTTCTAAAAATACTTTTATAAAAAGAAAAACTTCTTTCTACATCCGCTAAATTCATCGGAGCATATTTAAAAGACAAAACTTCGCCCACATCATATTCTGAAGTTGGGCTTGCTTTAGAACCATTCAGCTGACTACAAATATTTTTTATTGCTTCAAGGCCTTTGTTTTTATCCATAACTCGTTTTAACTTATTTTGAACAATATGCTTAGAATCGGAGTCAGGCACATTGTCGATCTTTTTAACGGTGTCGTTCAGTATTTTTATTTGCTCAGTTAGGGAAATACCAGCAGTTTGAAATTTTTTGATATTGTTGGCAATAAATCCATAATTCGATGCAATAAAAACTAAATCTGTTTTTTACTTTTAGATTTACGTAAAGCTTCTTTGGCAATTTTAATCGATTGAGCATCATCTGTTAAACTATCTAAGACTTTCAAAACTTTTTCGTTATTGGTAGCATAATAATTTACAGCCTCAATCAGTAGTAGGATATTGTATGTGGGAGACCAATTAAAATTGTCAAATTTCGGCAATTAAATTTAAAATTTCGAAATTTTAATTGCCAAATTTATGTTAATTGGTTTTTTTTTTAGTAATTTGATACTTTAATGTGTGTGTGTGTGTGTTTTCCCACGGTTAAATAGGGGTGTTCACATTGTTGTTGTTTTTTTTATATAATGTTGGGGTAGGCGTGGGAATTTGTGTCTGTCCATATGTGACCTTGAGAATACATGTCCGTCCGTATGTGAGCGTGGGAATTTGTGTCTGTCCATATGTGACCTTGAGAATACATGTCCGTCCGTATGTGAGCGTGGGAATTTGTGTCTGTCCATATGTGACCTTGAGAATACATGTCCGTCGGTATGTGAGCGTGGGAATTTGTGTCTGTCCATATGTGACGTTGAGAATACATGTCCGTTGGTATGTGAGCGTGGGAATTTGTGTCTGTCCATATGTGAACTTGGGAATACATGTCCGTCGGTATGTGATATTTTGTTTATTTTATACATGACGATCATCGATGGATTTTATTTGGGGATCTGGATGGTGGATTTCTGTATTTTGTAGAATATGAATATTTATGCTATGTTTAAGTGTGTGTGTTTTTTGTGTTCTGAGTGGCGATTCCAATCACTCCACTCACTCTGTCAGACAGGCTGTGTGTGTGACGATTGGTGAGTCTGTATGACAGTCCGCTTTTTTTGCTTTCCTGGATTTAGCGCAAGTCAGTATGAAATGTGATAAGATGTACATATTCATGCGTACATAAATATCTACAAATTTATTTCATTTACTCATATACATACAAACAAATAATAAGCGTTTATTCTATGTGCCCAAATATTCCCTTGACCATTTGAATGAATGAACCATTGTGTTTGTATGTTTGTTTGTGTGTTCTCTGAAAAAAATATGTATGTAGGTTTTTATTTGAAATAAAAAGACATTTATTTTAATTTTTATAAGCATTTATTTAAAAGTTTGTTAGCATTTTCATTTTTAAGTAAAATTGCATTCCTTAAGGCACAAACACCATAATCACGACTATGGTTACAATAGAGATGTATTGAATGCTTAGTTTCCATTTGTTTAAAATTAATGCAGCCAATGTCTTCAATGTTATAAACTGTTTGATGAATAATTTTTTCCAGCCGTTTTTTCTTCTCTTCCCCCTTAACATATATCTGTGAATTTCTTATATTGGATTTTAAAAACTTGCAAACGCTTTGAAATGAGACTGATCCATCATTCCAGTTAATATGATGATAGTTTTTTGTTAACCAAACTGCTTCTCTCTGTTTTTTGGCTGATAAACATGCGAAATCAAAAGGAGGTTTTATGATGAAATTGAGGTATTCGTTGTTGCTGAAAACTACAGCTAGTTCTTTTGCGATGAAGTCATTTGAATTATTTTTGAAACCTTGCAAGTCTACAAAAACAATATCACCATCCATGTTATTTAATTTATAAGACCTTCCCGACTTGACCTTTTATTGGTATGTATTCTATTACGCGGTCATGAATAAGAACGCAGTAAGCTGATGTTTTTGATGGAATATTTGTTGCTGTTTCAAATTCAATTGTTATGTCGATTGGTCCGGTATTGAGCGTTTCGTTTTGGTGACTGACATCAACTACAATAATTGGAGCGTTATTTTTAAACTCTTGACCTGTTAGAAGAGGTTGGGGTTGTTTCATGTAGTAGCTTTGTTGGAATCTTAGACACATATCATGTAGAATCGAATAGCCCTCATTTTTGAATTTTATATTAAGATCGTTATATGGGTAAGAGGTTGAGTTTAAATGTACTTTTAAGTTAGTAAGATCACAATGAACAAACTTGTTTTCTTGTTGAAAGGCAATCAACACAAAACGAGGGCGTTCTTTATTAGCGGCCAGTTTCACATTCCATATGTGATTGGTCCCCGTATTAAGGTGTGGATTCATATGACAATCCCAACTACGGAATGCCATTGGTATAGCAGCACCATTACTTAGTATTTTGATCATATTCAATTTACTATGATCAGATAATTGAACATGTGGAATTCTCCATGATATTAGTGAAATTGTAAGTTTTGCTTTCTCAGTGGAAACATTCGAGTGTACAAGATCCTCATCGTTCTTATTACGCAATAGTATCAACTCATGTTTACCATTTAATAAAACTTTATTATAGTCTTCAGCGAATCCTAAAAGAAGTTTGAGTGGTACATAGAAATTAATATTTCCATTTTGAAGATTTATTTCATCAAGTTTATTCCATCCAGCATTTTGCAACACAACGCTTTCCGTAGGTGATAAAGAAAGCAAATTTTTTATGGTACTGGTGGCTCCCAAATATCTTGTATGATCAATTTCAATACCATTTAGTTCATAGCTAATTTCATCAAAGAGATATGCAACAAAATTGTTTATCAACTGAACGTTGGGTGTAGATTTCGATGTTTTTTCATCTACAACAAGTGATTCCACATATATGTAGCTTTTACTGGGTAATACATATAGATATTGGTTTTGTATTGAAATTCTTATTTCATCGTTGTTGTTAAAAGACTGAAGGTATGGTATGCATGTGTGATAATCCTTTTTGATTATATTTTCATCAGATATTGGTTTATCTAAAACGTCTATTATTGAACTCATTTTGTTTTCAGTTTAAAGTTCAGCGACTTGAGAAAACTCTTGTTTGCTGCTGTAAGTGATTTTTGACGAACAGATCTTTTCAATTGTTGCTTAGGTTGTAATGTTTGAGGATTAGATGTTGCTGTAGTATTCTTCGATATACTCGTGTTGTATATTATCATTATTTAGTTGTCCTTAAATGTATTCGTATTGTAATTTCCTCTCCTCTGAAATTAATTAAGTCGCCGTTTTGATCAACCACGCGAAGAGCTAGTGAACTTATCTCTCTGGAGTTTACTGGCAAATAAATGAGATTTTTGGGAATCTCAACTATTTTATATCCAGCCGGTACATTAATCGGAAATTAATGTAGTGTATGAGCTTTCGAATTATTCATATAAGTATTAACCACAATACTGCTTTCAATCATCAAGAGATTCACCTTAAAGATATTCACTGGAAGATCAGAGTAATGTTCTTTGTTTGGCGTTAATATTCTGCTATTGAATCCTAAAAGTCTACCTATTGTATTTTCTTTATTCAAATATATTGGTTCTTTAGAGCTGCTGACTTTAACTTGCATTGTATTGTTATTAGCTTCAATCAAAATGTTGTTTTCTGGTCTATATCGTTTGTATTGTTCTTCTATATAGTCAACTATATCATTTAATTCATAAGATCCGATCGGTATTTCAATTACAAGTTCACCGATATAAAATATATTGTTGTAGACATCCACATTTGGGATACTGTTGTATGAATGAAAATCAGTTAGAGCACATTCATAGGTTCCGTTTAAATCAATAGGAGGAAAATAATTAGCAGATAGCTCTGATGAATTGGAGCTCAGAGTCAATGTTATTGACATTGTGACTGTTTGATTGTAAATAAATGAGGTTAAACACACAGCATGATTTATAAGAATCAGTTTCGTAATTATTTTTTATTTACTTATTTTAAACTAAATTATATATTGATGCCATTGTTGTTGTTTATTTATTGTATTCTTCCATTCACAATATCTCATCTTTGCTTATCCAAGAATTGTGCGCATTACCAAAGCCCAGCCACTTAACAAACACCTTTTGTCCTTTAGTTTTGAGAACCTTTTCAACTAGGATATCTGGTTTTTGAAAGTTCTTCTTCATAGAATCCACCTTTAATAGGATTTCCTCGATAGTCTTCTAATGTATATGTTGTAGGATATGTGTTTGTACTCTTTTAATTGTAAAGATTTCTGTTGTCCAATTCGGAGTATAACCTTTTTCAAAAATGTTTTTATATTTGCTTATGCGTTCATGATCTCCTGCATTAAATTTTGACATTTTATACACCTTTAAATGACTGTATACTGTTTTTAAAAGCTGTTTTTCATTTGTTGAATTTACTTTAATCGGTGACATTTTAATGGTGCGATGAATTTTTCTATTGTAAGCATCAAGTAAATCTCTATTCATATCAATCCAATTATATGAACCATTTAAGCTAAATTCTTTCCACATCATTCCTTTTAATGTTCTATTGAATCGTTCTACTATTGAGGCTTTCATAGTGCTATATGTTGAGTAGTGATTAATATTGTATTTATTCTTCAACTGATTGAAATGTTTATTGAAAAATTCTTTACCATCGTCTGTTTGAAAGTTTTTCGGTATTCGTTCCAATTTTAAAATATTCTCCATTGCCTGGGTTGTTTCAAATGCATTCTTTCTTCTCAAAGGTACTGCCAAAGCAAATTTTGAGAATTTATCAATTACAAGTAACAAAAATCGACAATTTCTATTGTCTAAGGAATAATTTCCCATTTCAACTAAATCAGCTTGCCAAAGATCATCTATTCCTTTCATCACAACTCTACGACGTACAAAACGTTTTCGAGCCTGCTTATGCAATTCATTTACAATATTTCTTTTTGAAGACATCTTATTTTTCCAGTTGCTGCTTAAAGTGTGTTGTGATCTACTTGGTGCACTTTCAGCTATTGATACGAACATGTAATTTTCTATACTATAAATTTTTTCTCGTAACTCTTCAATTTCCATATCAAAAAGTGATTTATTATCATCCATTTTCTTATTGATATCCTGCAAGTGAGCATTAAGATTTTCTAACTGGAAAGCTACTTCTTGTTGCTGTTTTTTGAGTTCAGTTTGCAGAAACAATTTACTGATAGCATCGTTTTCCTCCAGAGCGTTTGCAATATTTTTGATTCTCTTGTATTGGACATCAATGTTTTTTTTCGTATCCATAAAGAAGCCCAACAACTTAGGTGCATTTTTGGTTGAAATTACTTCACTTCTATCATTAGTATAATGCCCAAATTTATCAACGGACATGTTTTATAAAAAAATCTATTTATGTATATAGTTTATACAATTATATTAGCTTCACGTAGTTCTTCAATAATTGAGACAATTTCGTTGTTGTGATTAGTATGGCCTGCAGAATGTGATGCAAGCAGTAGTCGATCTACCAACTCGTTTGGATCATCCCAGTATATATAGTTTGGATTATGAGGGTTAAACTGCATCAAACCCCTTCCTAGATAATTAGTTTTTGTTACATCTGATGAGGTTTTATGATTTTCTCCTTTGAAAAGTTTTCCAATAATATGTTTGTACTTATGGGATTTGCTCCCTTTGATTTGACCATCAGACTTATAGTCTCTCCTGTGAGCATTGGTAGTAAGTAATATTTTTTTTATAGATTTCAAGCTCAAATTTGTCGTAGTCTTTTGGTGTTTTATGAAACATTAAAGAAAACAGTCCTGGCGTGAGAGCCCATATTTGTCCACCAACCTGTATCTTATCTTGATTTAACTCGATGGTGCTATTACCAAATCTCCATTGATTATTATTGTCTTTATGTGGACCATAGTTAGTATCTAGTTCGTTTCTCGATTGTAATAGTGATGTCAGGATAACTTTCTTCATTATTCGAATTTTGTGAGTAAAAGTCATCTTCATCATAATTACTGCTACTTTTACTATTCGATTGTTTAAACATTGATTCTTCAATTAGTTTCTTGGGCATACTCGTTTACAATTTTATTGTTGAATTCTGAGGATGAAAACGTTCATTGTCATCAATTCCAGTTTCCTTATCACTCGGTTCTTTTTTAACCGGTTTACCAACGTATTAAGAGCTATTGATAAATTCCTTTAAAGGTTCTGTGATAGGCTTGATGTATCTCTTAATTGTTCATGTGGATTTATTTCACCAGTTTTTATACTTCGAAGCTTTTTCATCAAGATATTTCTTGTAGTCACCAAGTCTTTAAGAATTTGTTCATTCATTTTAGTTATCAAGTCAGTTCAATAGGAAGCAGATCAGTTTATTAGATCAGGTTAACAGATCAGGTATCAGATCAGCTTATCAGGTACCAGATCAACTTATCAGGTCAGCTTATCAGGTATCAGATCAGCTTATCAGGTCCGTTTAACAGGTATCAGATCAGTTTATCAGGTATCAGATCAGGTATCAGATCAGCTTATCAGGTCAGTTTAACAGGTGTCAGATCAGCTTATCTGATCAGTTACAATAATCACATGTATAAAGTTTGAAGTCAGATTAAATACTGAAGGGTGCATTAGATGAACAGCAAATTATATTATGATGAAGTAATCAAATGACTTTCTATAACGACCGCTGTTTAGTCCATTATCTTTACTTATCATCAAAAATCCGTATTTTTCCTTCCAACATTCTCTACAAATTTGTTGAAACATTTCAAAGTTCATATCGCTGGCAACGTGATCATCATATACATGTTTCATATTTGTCGAATCTTGTTTAAACATAATAATTACATTAGCATTATCTCTTATCAAATGTTTTGGAATCCGCGTGTAAGTTTGACACAAGTAAAATGAATCTACGTTCTTATGACGACCCATACAAAAATATGCACGTATATTGTTTTGCTTTTCACATGCAACATCATCAAAAATCATAATTGAATTGCTTTTAGCTTCACTAGGAGGAACAACGTACGCGTTATCTGCGAATGTGTAGTATCCCATTCCTTTAGTTGGTGAAATTAATTTATTTAAGTATTCATATTTAGGTTGATATAAAGATTCTGAGTACAAGTAAATATTTTCAAACTTGAGACCATATAGGACTTTCCAGCAAACTAATCATTATGTTAGGTTTTCCACAATTTGAAGGACCAACTATTAATGCTCGAATAGAATTTGGTAACAAGGAACTATGTCTTATTTTTTTAATGTCATTTGAACATATATCAACATTACGAACTAAAATATTTTTGTGTTGTTTTCCGAAACGCATTTTAATAACTACTTGTGAGATTTGCAGACAATACTTTATAACAAAATTTTTAGTCACAAGCAAACTATCGTTGGAGAATGTTTACTAAATAAAGCAAAAAATTCTCTGCCTTTTGAATTACATCTTCCTGGATATCAGTACTGTGCACCTGGCACAAGATTACAAAGAGATAGAGGAGATAAAGAAATTAACTTATTGAATGCTGCTTGAAAAATCATGATATAGCTTATTCGAAAAATAAAGACTTAAACAGCAGACATCAAGCTGACAAAATTCTTGAAAATAAAGCTTTTGAAAGAGTTCTTTCAAAAGATAGTAATCTAGCAGAAAAAACCTTTGCATATATAGTCACCAACGCAATGAAAGCAAAAACTAAACTTGGTATGGATGTTGAAGCAAAGAAAAGACTATCACCACGAGTTCGTATAAATGACAAAAAACTGTTTCATAAAACAATTAAATCAGCAACAAAGATATTGAAGAAAGAAAAACCACAAGATATTAATTCAGCCATTAAGATTGCTCGTAAAGCTATCAGTAAATCTCTTAAGGGGAAAAAAGCTCGTGTTGTAATACCACGCATTATAAATGTCCCAAAAATGTGTGGTTTTTTGCCCATAACACCGATTCTAACTGCTCTAGGTGCACTTGGTAGTCTAGCAACTGGAGGTGCCGCTATAGCTAAAGCTGTAAATGCAACAAAGAATGCACAAAAACAACTTGAGGAAGCCACTAGACACAACAAAGCAATGGAGTCAATAGTGGTGGGAGATGGACTATACCTTAAACCATATAAAAACGGTTATGGACTTGTTTGTAAAGATCAATCAAAAAACTTTTAGACATGCTACCCAACAGACCATTATCAGAACTTGATCTAAGAAAATTTTCAAAATATATTCCACACTTCAGAGGAGTCTTTATGTTGGATTCGCTACCAAAACGACCAGTTGTGTAGAGTGTGGAATAATCAATTTGGATTTATCAACAGGCCCAGGTACTCATTGGGTAGCATACTATAAAAACAAGAATGAAAAACAACATTTCGACAGCTTTGGAGATTTACATCCTCCTGTAGAATTAATCAAATATTTAGGTAGAAATATTGAATACAACTACAATCAATATCAAATCTTTAATACATATAATTGTGGCCATTTATGTTTGAAATTTCTTTATGAGATAACCAAAGATATTAAATAAAACACAATCATATATATTTAAAAACGTTTTATTTTTTATTATAATTATTATTTTTTTGTTGTTAATTACAAAATACATCCACATAACTTTTTTTTTACTGCCAAATGGGGTACTGGGAGTTTGGTATCAAAAACTCATTCATCTCACTATCCAGGATAAGGTTTCGCTCTCCTTTTCTTTGTAGTCGATATTTATCACTTGAAAGATCATCTAATTCGACATCTGTTAAAATATTATATCGGTTGGGGAGAAACATTATATGGTTATCCAGTTCAAGTTGAACTGTTTCCCCATACTTTGTTGTTACTCGCTTTGCACGTACGATGGTGTATTTGGATGATTCATCTAAATCCTTTATATGGATTAAGGATTTTGTATTACAGGAATTGAATTTGCTTATTAAATTCATTGCGCTATAAATGTTTCACAACTTATAAGTTTGAACTTAAATTTCGAATTAATCTTGTATAAGCTTTCTAGACTTTAAGAAGTCTAACTGAAAATTACTAAGCAATGATATTAGATTTGTGTGTGTGTGTGTGTGTGTGTGAGTGGGAGAGAGAGGGAGCAAAAGACGAAAAGATGAATAATAAAATCTGGTGTTAGAAGAAGATAGAGAGATACTTATATACATTTTTGAGTCCTTTACTCTAAAATTTGAATTTGTTTTTGGAGTGGAACGCAGATTTAGTTTTATAGATTATATAAAATTTCTCTTACAACTTGTTCGTTGAAAACAATTATTAGTAGAGAACTGACATTTAAAAAGATCGGAAGTAAATTTTGTTAATAGTATAAAATATTCCATAAAAATCATGAGTGACATTAGAAACAAGCTCGCACAATTCTTAGTTGATTTTGAGGGATGTCAACTATACGAACACATCGAAATGGTGAAAATCTTCCTCGATATGTTGAATGAAAATGATGATTTTGGTATAATGGAAGATGAGGACAAGGACGATGGTCACTTTAAGTCTTGTCCATGGAGCCATCCAGATTGTAAGGAAGGGCCAGATACCTGTCGGTGCTCCGTATTTTACTTAAGAAAAATGACGATAAATCATTTAATTAATTCATATTATGTAATATTTCGATGAAACTAAATAATAAATCACAAAACAAAATAAAACAATTTCTGAATGTTTTTCATTTTATATATATTTGTACAATTTTTGTTTATTTCTCTTAACAATACAACAATTTTTTTTTACTTATTAATATATTTCACTACTTAAATATATATAAAAATTATTACTTAAAAATAGGGATACAATTATTGCATTGCTTCTTCCTCTTCTAGTCTTGAAATTTCCCACAGTAGCATGTCAAGTTCATAATCGGGATTAGTTTCCTCGATTCGAAAATGATACCATGCATATGTACTCATCTTATCAATTCTTATTTTTCTTTTATCGTCTGCATAATTTAAAACTACTTTATTTATTTCATTTGTATAAATTTGATGAACTTTTGATTTAAATATTAACATGTCATCATATACAGTAAACTTATTAAATAAACAGTTTCTATAAGAAGTTGTGTCGTACTTATCAAGAATGCATTTCTTCTTCGATTTTTTAATATCATTTTCATACTGCACACTAAAGGAATACATCTTTGATCTCAATCCTACAAACTCCTTCATTATTTTTCCACAATTCTCATCCTTCATCATACCCAACACCTTTTTGTTTACTAGAGGGAAACCATATATATTGTTTTTTGGGTAATCAGACGTATCAAACTTATGGACGACGTCAGTTTTTATATCAGCGTAAAAGTCTTCTGTTTTTACTGTGTAAATGACAGAGTCAGTATCCATATAATTCAGTGATAAGTTCGACTTGAATTTGGGTTGCATGTACCCATAATGGAAATCATACATTTTCCATTTGGAAAGCTCTAAAACACAAAATCCTAAATATATAGGTTTATTGTAATAGGTTTTTACTCTATTCATTTCAATCGCTACCATATTCTCAGAAAATATTGACAAACTATGAAAATTAGGTTTAGATATCCAATCTTGAGCTCCTAAATGATTACGGTTTGTCCTATTCCAGTTCGTAACTATTCCTACATCTTTTCTCTTTTCCACATTCTCCATAGTTTTACCATATACTGCATTATTTAGTAATTTGAAGAAATTTTTCTCAAATGCGTTTTTTGCAGTTGCGCTATGTTTGATGTTTAAGTCTATATAACTTTTCAACCAGGTTGATTGTTTATAAGTGAGAATCCGATGCACTTTGCTTAGAACTAGACCATACTTCAAACATTGTTTGTGAACTCTATAGTGTATGACGTATGTTTGTTTTAAGGAAAAATCTGCAATTAATTTAGTGTGCTTTGTTTGCTGAATTTTTTTGTTTTCCGGGCAGAAAGGAAGGTCATTGTGAGAGTCATGCAAATGAGAAGGATAGTCTAAAGTAACTTCATAGACATATCCATCACTTGAACTATCATCTATGGTTTTAGGATCCAGATTTAGCTCTTCAGCTGATAGCCATCTGAATCCGCCATAAGCTAGATACTCAGACATAGCCCAACCGTAGAGGTTATTTGCGTCTAAATACTCAATAAATTCTGAGGGCTTCTCTCTATCGAAATCAGGTAAATATTTGTTGTTAGCCTTTGAATATCGGTTACGGCATTGTACAAGTCCACCACGTATTCCTTTCTTGAGGAAATTGTACATATCTATGTCCGTCAAAAGCTCCAGTTCTATATTTGTATACTTTAGCATAGCATCCCACGATAGTCCTGGTGCAGTGTAATATTGACATATATCTAGGCGATAGATACTCTTACAAACCTTTCTAAAATTTTCAAATATATCTGCAAGTAAGAGTACGTCCGTTTTTAAATAAACTTCCATATAATCTTGCAAGGTATTGCAGCTGAAAGCGTTCCAAACTTCTTTCGCATGCTCATAGTCTTCAGTCGAATACTTCTTATTATTGAGGTGATTGAAGAAATCTTCCCTTGCTGGAAGCTGACCTAACTTCAATTTTTCAAAAGAATTTAGGAAATCATAAGGAAAAACGCCTTTTCTTCTCACAAGATCAAACTCTTTTTTTATTTTAAATTGTGTTTTAATGATGTGAAAGTCTTGCTCTGAAAGATTATTAGCTAAAGACTTTAGTCCTAACAAAGTTGATTTATATTAATTCGCGAAAATGTTTAGTATGGTCTAGTACGCTATATTTCAACAAGGTAGTTTTCAGTATTTGTGTAGTTAGTAAGTTGTAGCTACAAAAATCGTTGGTTGCAAAATTTTTATAAAGTAGTCTTAGAAGTACAGCGGGAATATGAGATGGAACTTATGCATGCCTCTACAATACAAAATGTTGAAGGGAATGAAACTGCTACGTAGACAATATTTATGTAAACAAACATACGTAGACATGCTTATGCATGTAGAGACGTTCCAAAATTTTGTGGCAAAAGAAACTACTACGTAGACAATATTTATGTAAACAAAAATTTTGATAAGTGATATCTACAGAGTACAGAGACATGCTTGTGCATGCAGATACGTTACAAAGTTTTGAACGGAATGTGATATATACAGAGTACAGGGACATGCTTATGCATGCCTCTACGATACAAAATGTTTACGGGAATGAAACTGCTGCGTAGACCATAGTTATGTAAACAAACATTTTGATAAGTGATATATATATATAGAGTATAGGGACATGCTTATGCATGCCTCTACGATACAAAATGTTTACGGGTATGAAACTGCTAAGTGGACAATATTTATGTAATGAAACATTTTGATATGTGATATACACAGGATACGGAGGCATGCTTATGCATGCAGATACGTCACAAAATTTTGTAGCAAAAGAAACTGCTACGTGCACAAAACATTGTGGTAACTGATAAGCTACAAAATTTTTGTAGCTTCACAAGTTTTCAAAGCAAAATTATAAAATTTTGAAGTTGAGCTTTTATTTGTACAATGAAGCCCTTGTGGTACACACCATTATATCGGAGACTCCAGCGGCATCACCTAAAGGAGTATCGCAAGAGAGCAATGCAGGAAGAATTTGATGGATATCTTGAAGGAGATGAGGAGCTTCTCCTAGAGATGTCAGTACAAACAACTTCATCTAATGCACTCCAAATAATAGATGAAGAATATGAAGAGATGCTGACAGGTGACGATGACCTATCTTTGAGCATCAATACTCAGCCTGCCGAAGCTGGCAGTGAATCCAATAGAAGTGAGGTAACCAGCAAACCACACATAGAAATATTAGAAGTCCAAATGCTCCCAAATATTGATGTCCCAATGCTTCTTGCATTGTACGAAGATAGCAACGATCAATTGTTGGTAGAAGCAGCTGACGCAGTGGAGGCAGCTTTATATTAAAAAATATATGTAAATGTATGTATAAATATTATAAAACTAAAAACCATGCACATAAATATGTATGTATGTTTAAACAACGGCCTTTTTATTTCAAAAAATATGTACTTATTTTTGTACAGCGGGAAAGCAAGAAAGCGGACTGTCATACAGACTCACCAATCGTCACACACACAGCCTGTCTGACAGGCAGACATTCCAACCGCCACTCAGAACACAAAAAACACACACACTTAAACATAGCATAAATATTCATATTCTACAAAATACAGAAATCGCACCACCATCCAGATCCCCAAATAAAATCCATAGATGATCGTCATGTATAAAATAAACAAAATATCAATTTCAATATTTATGGAATAGTAATTTTTTTTTTCACAACGTCTTCAAGATCAGAATAATCAAATTATTCCCCCAGGCTCAAGCATTGCAAACAAAAAAGAAATAACTGAATTGCTGGACAAAATGTCTTAAGTAAACACACACCAAAATTAAAAACAAACAAAAAATAAAAGAAGAAATCTCACTCCAGCAAGAAGAAACGAACCACAAACATTAAGGTTATCCATATATAACTACAACAATTTTGAAATAGTGTAATTCCTAAAAAAATGTTCTAATGTTCCTAAAAATTTCTTATTTTCTATTAGGCTATAGCACACATAGACAGACAGAACTCCTACGCTCACATATGGACAGACACAAATTCCCACGCTCACATACCGACGGACATGTATTCTCAAGGTCACATATGGACAGACACAAATTCCCACGCTCACATACGGACAGACATGTATTCTCAAGGTCACATATGGACAGACACAAATTCCCCCGCTCACATACGGACGGACATGTATTCTCAAGGTCACATATGGACAGACAACATTATAAAAAAAACAACAACAATGTGAACACCCGTATTTAACCGTGGGAAAATACACACACACACACATTAAAGTATCAAATTACTAAAAAAAAAACCAATTAACATAAATTAGGCAATTAAAATTTCAAAATTTTAAATTTAATTGCCGAAATTTGACAATTTTAATTGGTCTCGCACATACAATATCCTACTACTTCAATCCATGTACCCCAACGGGTTGTTATTGGTTCAGTTGGGAGAGAAAGTTCCGGCGGCGGCTTACCGGATTTTCGAAGAACTTTTCTTTTAACGATTTAAAAAATTGTTGGTGTTTAAAACTTAAATATTAAACAACCAAGAAGCTAAGGCCCAACGTGTTTATATACATAAATAGAATAAGATAAACATTACACTAGTCTGCAAAATTCAATTCGCTTTGGTTATGTCAGTGGCGAATTCAGTTCGCCGTAGTCGATTAGATGAACTCCACCTGGTTGTAAATTGTTCAACTACACATTAAAAATAGTTGGAATGTAGTCATAACAAAAATTTTGCAAGAAATGCTATTTTAAAAGCAAAATGTGCTCTTAAAGTTGCTTTTAAAAGCAAAATATGCTCTTAAAGTTGCTTTTAAAAGTAAAATATGCTCTTAAAAGTAAAATATGCCAACATACTTAAGGGCAAAATATGCTCTAAAAAATCGATGCCAAAATTCCTAAAAATATCTGAAACGGATAAATAACTACCTCATATGTTTGTAAGACATGCCCAAAAAATATATGATATATCATAAATTTGGTTGCCCTGCTTATTACACATCATTTCAATGAAAAAAACTGATTAAAATGTAACAGAATATATATTGAAGTATATGTACACATTTATATACATTCGTAAAAAGTTGTATTAACATAAGGTATCATTAAATTCAATATCACATGAAATTATTATAATATTAACAAAAAAAAAACAAAGTAACTTCAACCATATATGGCTATTAATTAGTATTTCAAAACAATTTATATAACATATTTAAAAATTATAAATTAAATACATCATCGAATAATTATTCTTCAGCTTCTGAAGATTCGTTCGATATACCGTTATAATATATATTCTTATCACATTTTTTAATGAGATCATTCGTTATTTTAAAATTTGAGCAACATGTATTCACCCCTTTAAACTAACATCATTCTATTTCGAATTTTCGTTTTTATGAGATTCATGCCCTTTCAACTTCCACGTTGCTAAATGGAAAAACCAGGAACTTCATTGCAAAAGTAGCTAATTCACTGAAGGGATTTTCATTAAGGTCATATTTATATTCATATATATTTACCGAAAAGTCAACTGTTGAATTCTTATTTAACCATTTAGTTTCTGCCACTGATGTTCCAAAGCTGTAATTTCTTCTACAGATTTTGAATTTAAGAATAAATAAATCTTTGGAATAAAGTAAAGAATGCTAAATATATATATGAAAAATGCTAAATGCAAAATGGAATATATGCAGCTAAATTTAAAAAAAATCTTAATCTATCCGTAAAAATGCCATATTGACCACACTGCTGTTCACTACACAGAAATTTTTTAAGCTAAAGCATGGCAATGAAGCGGAAAGTTGTAGCGGCGATGGTTATCAATGATATACAATTATAAGAGGAGGAAAACGAAAATAAAATTTAATATATTGTAACCAATAATTTTTAATTGCATATTGAGGCAGGCTTTTATATAGTTCAATAAATTCTTCCCAAAATATAACGTTACTGAAAGATATTTGTTTTGAAACTTTCCGATCCACGCGCAGCAACGGCAACAAGTGAACTAAATTTTTACATGAAGTACGACGGTCACGTCATTAGAAGAGTATGTTGGTACGCCGCAGATATCAGAAAATCAAAAATTTTTGAAAACCGAACTACATGTCGGACGTACTCGACATACATACTATTAGACAGTGAGATTTGATAAGCCGTCTGCATGTCTGAAGACATGAATGCCTGTATAATAGCCCTTTTAGATGTGTGTAATAAATATGTATGATGGATGCAGTCAAAGATTATGTATATGAAGGCCGAGACACATAGAATCCATCATACGTTATGCGTCGACTTTTTCAACTGATATTAACGCATTGGCGGATAAGGTTGGCACAATGAGTACTTTGTTAACGGTTTGATAATGAGTTGTTTTTATACATATATGTTCTTTTTTAGATAATATTTAATTCTAGTACAAAGTTTTAATGATGTTAGATGATATTTTTGAGCTTATTTTATTTGTTATTTTGCTTTACAAAGCTCGAACGTGTATTGAAAAACTAGAGAGAGAAGTTGTCAAAGTACTCAACGTATGTACGTCAAAAGTTAAAAGTTGCCAACTTTCTACTTTGCGTTGACGGAGAAGTATTGTATGTGATCAAGCTCATAAGAGAACGTGTATTTTAACATAGCTATCAGTTGAAAAAAAGCGACGGATAACGTATGACGGATTCTATTTATCTCGGCCATAAGTGCATGACAACCACGAAAAAATTTATATGCTTGTAGTATGATTAATATCCATCGAACATCATATTGTAATATATTTGTGAAACAAGAATGATAAAATAAAGATTACGCCAACAAGCTTAACTAAATATACTTTTATTTGATAATAAAAATTTTTAAGAATTATTTTATTTTCTACTTTTCTTATTTGAAATTGGTAATTTATATTTATTTTATATAAATATTGAAGCCAAGTGCTAATAATTTTCTTTTTCCCCATTCAAAATTTGTGGTTGTTATATAACTTATATATAAAAATCTTTAAAGAATATTTAAAGAAATTTTAGTTTGTTATATTATTATATTTTCTCTTTCTCTTATAAGTGCTTTCAACAATTAAGGAACTTAGTTTTCTAATTTTAAAATACATTCTACATCTAAAAAAGTTTCTTACATCTTCACTGGCTTCCATTTCTTTTGCTTCCAACCAATGCTTTTTTTATTTTCAATTGTAAATAATAATTGGCGCCATTCAATTTAGAAAAAAAATTCAGGCACTTAGTCTTAGCGTGTTCATTAACGAAGTTGATGGCTTACTAAGTCCAACTTCACTTAAGTGATTAACCTATGAATAATTGCGTTCGCTTGAACAATTACTCACAAGATCAGGGTTTTCATTCCTTAATTTGTTCTCTAAACCATCATATTCCACATTTTCTATTTCGCATTCGGTTGCTTCTGTAGCCAAAACATCTGCCTAAATGTTACGATTAACATTCGTAATTATAGTACCTAAAGAAATCTTGAGGATTATAAAACTTTAAGTTATTTAAAATTGAAGGTTTCAACTTACCTGTTAAAGAATTATTTACATCTAAATCGGGTGTATTGTCAACTTCTACATTTGCGTTTCTACCAAAAATGTCTTCGTTTGACCCCATTAAATATGATAATGATAATTGAATAAATGAAATACATTTTAACACAATGAATTCCTCATTTTTTTTTCTGTTACTTTGTTTGCAATTTCCCCCTGCAAATTTGCTCCTTTTGTTTTCTTTTCACTTTAATTTGGGTTTTTGTTTACAGTTTATGAGCTTTAAAAAACAAGTTTTATTTTAATGTTATATACTTATATATATATATATATATATATATATATATATATTAGTATGTAAGAAATGTGGCAGCACTGTAACACGATATGAACAGGAATATAACACAGTTGTCATCTTGAGTGCAACATAATAAAACATGACGCAGTCGGTATAAAAATAATATAAATAAATTAATGGCGAAAACGCATTTACAAGTGAAAACCGAATGAAACCAAGCAACAATTACCAATTCATTTATGAATTCTTGAATCGATTGGTAATTCTACAATTACTATTTATCACATGCTTAAGTAATTCTACTTTTCTTGTGTGTCCTGTGTCTTCACAAGCATTAATCAATGCATTCCAGGCTTGTTTTGCAGTTGTAGCACTTGCGATGAGTTCATAATTATTCGGATGAACCATCAACGTAATTTCTGCCAATGCCCGTTCATTTAAAACTGTATCAGCTGGTTCAATTTATTCCTTTTCGACAACATTCCAGCATCCCTTAATGATCAAACACGATTTTGCTTGTCTCTTCCATACATCAAAGTTCTCCCTTCCACGCAATCTATCTATTGAAAAAGCTCGTGGGAGGTTTGTCCTTTTAGGACGAACATAAAATATTCAAAAAAAAATTCCAATTTTTTTAACGTAACACTGGTCCTATAAGCTACTGTGATAGATTTATTTAAGAGACTATATCTAATATTATATTTTCAATTACAATATATGTACGAGTAGAAAATCATTGGTAACTACATGTTATTCATAACAAGTGTTTATACAAATAAAGTGCATGAGTTAATAAAGATGTTACATATATAATTTACATTCTCTTCTCAACATTTAGCATCCTAAGATTGATGATCATTTCCCACCAATAAAGAGAGTTGTGCTTTCATGTCTCTACCGCTTGTGTTGTGAGTTTGTTCGTATTCCATTTGAGCGGAAGAATGCCCCTGCTACCTTTCAAAGAATTCCGTCATACATAACCATAACATGTATCGTTTATCTTGACGATATACTAATTTTTAACACATCTTTGGATGAGCACTTAAGTAACCTAGAAAAAGTCCTGAAGCGGCTCCGAGAAGCCAAATTAAATATACAAATTGATAAATATAATATTTTACAAAGGCATACAGACTTTCTTAGTCACGTTTTGACACAAGATGGAATTAAATCCAACCCAAGAAAAGTTTAAATAATCAAGAATCTGAAACTCCCAGATATCCAGAAAAAAAATCAAGTTATTTTTAGGTATGACGGGGTCTTACAGAAAATTCATTAAAGACAAAATGCAAAAATTGTATACCCAATGACAAAGTAATTTTAAAAAAAACCCAAAAATCAATGTACATGATTCAAATATCATAGCAACCTTTTAAAAACTAAAAGACATTCTTATTGATCCGCCAATTTTAAGATATCCACATTTCAATAAAAGATTTAAACTAAAAACGGACGTTAGCAATTTTGCTTTGGATGCCGTATTGAATGAAGACGGTCATCTTATATGTTACGCCTCAAGAACACTGAATGTTCATGAGAGAAACTATTCGACTATTAAAAAAAAATTACTAGCAATAGTCTGGGGCGTCAAATACTTCAGGCCATACCTCTATGGTGTTGAATTTGATTTAAATACGGATCATCAACCACTAAAGTGATTGCAAGATAAAAATAATGAAAAAGATATAAGTCCCAGACTCCAAAGGTGGCTAGTACATTTCATGGACTATAACGCTAATACATTAAAGGTAAAGAAAATTACATTGCTGACTTTCTGAGCCGCGTAGAAAGTACTGATAATAAAGATTTAGACGACATAGTAAGTGTTAATGCGGAGGAAAATTTTTTGGACGAAGGTAACCTCCTTAATTAAATTGAGAAGAAAATATTCTAGTATTGGACACGATTGTGAACAGAATTAAAATACAATTAGTAATAGCAGACAATAAGGACTCTGAGATTAGACAGGTCTTTGATAATAAGATAATATACTTGGATCAATCGGATTTAGATTTCCAAAGTCTAAGTAATATACTTAGTAAATATTCATTAAAATGTCGTATTACGCTTTTTTCTATAGTAGACGAAAATACTTATGGCGAATTTATTAAAATGGTGCTTCGGAACAGATCCGATCTTAAGTTTGTAAGATGTTCTTATTTTGCTAGAGATATAAAAAATCAAAAGGAATTGGAAAAGCAAATATCTTTATTTCATAAGAATGAAGTTGGACACTCAGGTATCTTCCCGACTTATGAAGGTATGAAACATAGGGTATATAATCCTAAGTTAAAAACTACTATACATAAAATAATAAACAATTGCAATCTTTGTTTATCTGCGAAATATGATAGAAACTCGATAAGGGCAAAATTTTATCATACTGAAACTCCACTTACAACGAAGGAAACAGTTCATGTAGATACATACGTAAATAAATTTTTATAGATAAATTTTCGAAACATGCTATACATTTCCATCTTCCAAAAAATAAGCCATTAAGGGAAAAGTAAAAAAATTTGTTTTTGACAATGAATGCAATACTTTTAATATGCAAACACTTTTAGATGAGGAAAACATAGAGTACCATGCAACAAAACCTAATAGCCATACTGGTAATTCAGACATTGAAAGGCTGAACAATACAATCTCGGAAAAAATAAGAGTGTTGAATCTTGAAGATTCAAAAGCTATAGGGTTTTATAGTAATACCTTCCATTCTACAATCAAGTGTATCCCTACTGAAGTAGAGCAACATCGAATCGATCACAATACCAACAAAATGTAAATCGCAAAAATAACATTGAACATAGACAAGAAGAATACATAAAAAATTTCAAATGCGTCCGACACAAAGAAGTGCCGAAATTTATTTAAAGAAATCTTAATCACGTTCACGTTAATAGTATTAAACGTCCTTTTAAATTTACTGATTCTGATGACCCTATTGCTAACCATAATACAAATATTTTCAATTCAGAGCCTACTAACGTCAACCGCACCAACTAGCGAAGTGGGATTTGTTAACATGAGAATAAAAACGAAAAAAGAAAAAAAATTACTGAAATATCTGGAAAGAAGTTCAAGCTGTACTTTACATTCAGATTGTAAACTTAAGTATAATAATAAATTCAGTCTAATTGCATTTCATGACAAAACTGTAATTGTTAAAAACGCCAAGAAGAAACACGTTATTCAGAATTGTAATGATCGAGATATAATGCTAAATAGCAACTATATATAATCTTTCCATGATTGTGAAATAAAAATAGATTCTTAAACTTATGTATAAAAAATGACACATTTCATAATCTGAACCAAATAAAAGAATTAGAATTTCATAAAAATTTATCCTATGCAATAAGTTTATCGGCAATGATTATGGTATCAATAATGTTATTGGTATTCCTATTAATATGGAAGCAAAACAAAATTAAGATTAAAATTAATGAGGCCTCTCCTCAAATAAAAGAAGTCATTCAAAAATATGAAGAACAGGAATAATTAAATTTTAAATACATGTGTCTGCACAGGAGAATTAATTTTTTGATATAAGTTGGAGGAGTTACATACAACCAATATTCACTATAAGAAGACGCATGTCGAACAAAGGATGCAATAAAATTTTGAAATCGGTGCAGGAGTTAAGGGAAAAAACGAAGAAAAAAGCAGAAACCAACGTGTTGGATCGTTGGTCATCGAACATGTTTAAAGTTGGTTTCATGAAATTTAACTTAAGGTACTGAAGAGAAGGTGGAAAAAAACAAAAGCAAAAACACATGAAAACTTGTTTGAAAATCTTTACGAAAAGTTCTAAATTTATTTCAACATATTATTAATGATTGAGGTACAATATATATGTGCGTGTGTAATTTTCTTTTGCTTTACATGATGAGTGTAAGTGAGAAAAAATAAAACAATTTAATATCGGGCGGGAAATGCTGGGTAAAGATGTGTAAAAGAGCTAGATAACATATTAAAGGTTTACGATTTTTTTATTCACTTTAGGGCAAATTTGGAGGGCAACATATCTAATGCCTGAAGAAGATTACACAAAAATCTTTATATGTATATGCGACCGTAACTTTAAAAGTTGATTCATTTGGAAAAAAAATAAAAGCGGAAGCAAAGACTATAATATAAAGGTGTTTCACGCCATATACATATTAGGTGTGATCCCGTACTCTACTTTGGGTGCCCGCGGACGCCCAATCTTACCCAAAACTGTTCCCGTAATCAAAGGCGCCAATAGTAGTAAACCAATTACAATGATTTCACGCACACTTTCATCTGCAGAACAAAACTATGCCACAAACGCGCGAATCGTTCTCTATTGTTTGGTCGCTGCAAAAATTACGACATTATTCATACACTATAGGAAGACGCATGTCGAACAAAGCATGAAATAAAATTTTAAAATCTTTATTGGTGCCGGAGGTAAGGGGAAAAAACGAAGAAAAAAGCAGAAACCAACGTGTTGGATCGTTGGTTATTGAACTTGTTTTCTATTTCCTAATCTTTTCTCCTAACACTATCCCCTCGTTTCCAGTTCCAGCACAATGCACTGCATATGTAGGGGTTGTCCCCTAAGTGCTGGGCCTACTCAAAAAAAAAGAGTTGGTTTCATCAAATTTAACTTATCGTACTGAACGGAAGGTGGATAAAAACATAACCAAAAAACACATGCAAACTTGTTTAAAGTTCCGTACAAAAAATTCTACTTTAATTTTTAAACTTTTTAATGAACTAGCTACAATATTTTAATTTTTTTCCAGCTTTTAACAGAGCAAAAGTAATATTTTATGCACGTGTGTAACTTTCTTTGCTATACATGATGAATGCAAGTGAGGAAAAAACAATTTAATATCGGGGAGGAAATGCTGCGTAAAGATGTATAAAAGATCTAGAAGACATTTTAATGGTTTACGATTTTTATTCGTTTTAGGGCAAATTTGGCGGGGAAAATGTCTAATTCCTGAAGAACATTACACAAAAATCTTTATATATGCGACCGTTATTTTGAAAGCTCATTCATTTGGATAAAAAACTATAGGCGGAAGCCTTTCCAGTTATTGATTTAGATGAAATCGAGGAAAGGAAGCTACGGAATTGATGCTCTCCAAAATATTGGCATGGAAAGCAAACCATCTTGTAAGCTTTTGGTTACTTATCGACCAAGGGAATATTCTGAAGACGTAAAGTACTTAGCTCAAAATATAAATTACAAGTCTCAATCCACAAACAATTTTCTAAGAAACAAGTTAAATTTTAACTTGCCCCATATTTACACCCTGAATCGATGGACGCTAATAAAATTTCTTCAACCTGGCTTAAAGAATAATCCGTTTAAGGTCGCAAAGCAAAAATGCGCACAGTTGGATGAAAGAGATTCTAAGTATGGACGAAATGATCATAAGAAAAGAGTTAAGGTATAATCAGAATTGAAGTCAAATTTTAAACTATTTTATTTCCCAAAACGGTTTATCTTCAGATATTTTAACTAATATTGTAAAACAAAATATAAATATTTTGAAAAGCATTGGTATAAACATTTGTGCTCTTGTCTATGATCAAGGCTTAACTAATAGAAAATGTTTTTCCAACCTGAAGGTATCTGTGCAAACACCATTTTTTGAACTAAATGGACAAAAACTTTCTGGTGTATATGATATCCCGCACTTAATAAAATGTTTAAGAAATGGGTGGTTAAAATGTAACCTTAAAACAACTGATGGAACTGTAAGCATGCAAGTAATTAAGGAGATATACCAAATGGAAGCAACTGCAAAACCCAAAATGTGCCCAAAATTAACACTACAATATACATATATATCCAAACACATTTGAAAAAATGCGAGTGAAATTCGCAACCCAAATTGTTGCAGCTGCTATTAAAACAATATGCAACACTTCATAATTTCAGAGCTGTTCTGAAGAAGTGGTCCTTCAACATCTAAGTTTGCGGAAAAAATTTATAAGATCTTTGATAGTCTTAATAATGGTTCCCTTTGTGGCGATAACTGCTACAGAACTGCAGTTCGACTTAAGAATGAACCTCACGAATTCTTACAAAACTCTATGGAATATCTGGATGACGTGGAATTCGTTGACCAGAAAAAGCGTGTTTTCTTTATAAATGGTATGAAGCTCTATCTTAATTCAGTCCATTTACTGGTTAAAGACATTTTAAAAGAAAGGGTGATTTATATTATTTCATGAAAAAATCTCTTAATCAGGACAAGTTAGAAAATATATTTACTATACTGCAGCAAAAGGGAGGCAACAATAGCAACCCTTCCTTAGCCGAGTTAAATACTATTTTGGCTAAAGGTATGGTTGCTAAAATTATTCAATCTAGTTATTCCAGTAACTGTGAAGTTTAACAATGAAATATGTTTACCAAAAAGTAATGATTATAATATACATAGTATATTCTTCAAGCGAACATACTAAAATAGGCTCTAATGAAAATATTGATGTTGGTTTTGACGACGATGTATATGCAGATTACTTTTTAGAAGATATTTTTAATAATTCTGAGAACACAAATTTTGAACTGGCTTCCACGAGATACTTCGTTGGATATGTTGCTTTAAAAATTATTCCAAAATTAATTATATAATTTATATATATATATATATATATATATATATATACTTAACGATAAGTATTATGGTACATTTAATGTACATAGTATATGCAGGTTGTCATTTGTTTGTTTGCATAAGCATTCCAGTCGCGATATTATGTTTCAATACCAAACAGTGCCATCGTGACAAGAATGTTTTCCCACAGGTTATTTCCAAGTAGACGAAAAGAAAAGCTGATTTGCAAAAATGATGCGAACCTTAGCTTAGGTTTAGAATAAATAAAATTTAGTTTTTTAAAACCCCAAATAACGACTCGTTGTTTCTCTTGTAATTCGTGTCATAATCTGTTTTTCTATAATTCTTGGATGTCAGTGTCATATACAATTGGGTAAAAAAAAACTTACATGTACGTTAGTAGTAGGATACTGTATGTGCCAGGATAATTAAAATTCTCAAATTTCAGCAATTAAATTTAAAATTTTTCAATTTTAATTGCCAAAATTCTCAAATTTCAGCAAAATTCTCAAATTTCATTTTGTGTGTGTGTGTGTATTTTTTCCCACGGTTAAATAGGGGTGTTCACATTGTTGTTGTTTTTTTTTAATGTTGGGGTAGCCTTGAGAATTTGTGTCTGTCCGTGTGTGACCTTGAGAATACATGTCCCTCCGTAGGTGAGCGTGGGAATTTGTGTCTGTCCATATGTGACCTTGAAAATACATGTCCGTCAGTATGTGAGCGGGGGAATTTTTGTGCGTCCATATGTGAGCGTGAAAACTTCTGTCCGTCCATATGTGAGCGTGGGAACTTCTGTCCGTCCATATGTGAGAGTGAGAATTTCTGTCTGTCCATTTATACTGTGTACGCCTGGTGAATAGTAAAAGCATTTTCAGGAATTACACTATTTCAAAAGTGTTGTAGTTATATATGAAAGGCCCTAATGCATTTGGCTCGTTTCTTCTTGCTGTAGTTAGATTTCTTCTTTTATTTTTTGCTTGTTTTTAATTTTGGTGTGTGTTTACTTAAGATATTTTGTGCCGTTTTTTCTTCTCTTCCCCCTTAACATATATCTGTGAATTTCTTATATTGGATTTTAAAAACTTCCAAACGCTTTGAAATGAGACTGATCCATCATTCCAGTTAATATGATGATAGTTTTTTGTTAACCAAACTGCTTCTCTCTATTTTTTGGCTGATAAACATGCGAAATCAAAAGGAGGTTTTATGATGAAACTGAGGTATTCGTTGTTGCTGAAAACTACAGCTAGTTCTTTTGCGATTATATTTTATATTTTGAAACCTTGCAAGTCTACAAAAACAATATCACCATCCATGTTATTTAATTTATAAGACCTTCCGGACTTGACCTTTTATTGGTATGTATTCTATTATGCGGTAATGAATAAGAACGCAGTAAGCTGATGTTTTTGCTAAAATATTTGTTGCTGTTTAAAATTCAATTTTTATGTCGATTGGTCCGGTATTGAGAGTTTCGTTTTGGTGACTGGCATCAACTACAATAATTGGAGCGTTATTTTTAAACTCTTGACCTGTTAGAAGAGGTTGGGGTTGTTTCATGTAGTAGCTTTGTTGGAATCTTAGATATATATCATATAGAATCGCATAGCGCTCATTTTTGAATTTTATATTAAGATCGTTATATGGGTAAGAGGTTGAGTTTAAATGTACTTTTAAGCTAGTAAGATCACAATCAACAAACTTGTTTTCTTGTTGAAGGGCAATCAACACAAAACGAGGGCGCTCTTTATTAGCGGCCAGTTTCACATTCCATATGTGATTGGTCCCCGTATTAAGGTGTGGATTCATATGACAATCCCAACTACGGAATGCCATTGGTATAGCAGCACCATTATTAAGTATTTTGATCATATTCAATTTACTATGATCAGATAATTGAACATGTGGAATTCTCCATGATATTAGTGAAATTGTAAGTTTTGATTTCTCAGTGGAAACATTAGAGTGTACAAGATCTTCATCGTTCTTATTACGCAAGAGCATCAACTCATGTTTACCATTTAATATGTAATATACTGAATAAAACACTAAGGATCTAATTGCTAGTATATATATATTATATAAATTCACGTCTTATATCTTTGCTAGTTAGTTAGTGAGTGATCTTTTCATAATTAATTAATAGCAAGTACAATATAAGTAAATACTGGTTTTGCATAACGGTTAGTGCGTATGTTCTTATTATACCTTAAATAATATTATATGCCGTAACTTTAAGTACAATATAAAAAGGTACAACAACAAATAAAACAATATTTAATGCATCGCTAATAAGTCGTAGATGATATAAGTACTTTAAAAGAGTGTAAACATATTGCAATAGTTAGGTATACTACAATACCCCCTTCATAAATTCTTTTTCGAATCTAAAAATAATTTATTTCATTAACTTCATATATAAAAATTAATTATATAAAAAAACTTTTTAAAGTACTTTACTCAAAATCTAGGACATAAGAGCAAAAGAATAATAGTTTATTTGTTATACATATAAATGTTGGGGTTTGTAGCGTATTGTCATTTGTTGTTGGTTATTATTTTTACTAATCTTATTTTTAAGATTTTGGTTTTCTCTGTCTTAGATTATATTTAATACCTTCGGTATTGTTTTTTGCAATATTACTTACATCATTCTGATTATCGTTTAAAATATTCAACATATTATTTTCTTCATTTTCATTAACTATATCATAGTCCTTCCTAAGTTCTTTTACATGATTATTATTATTTTCTGATTTGCTAGCATTAATTTTTTGAAATGGATCAGACACAGTAGTAGGAATATCAGAATTTTCAGAGTTGTTGCCATATATTATTTGATTTGCATGTCGCTTCCATATTTTACTACCCTCTACTTTTACTATATACGTTTGTTTTCCAAGAACTTTAAAAATGGTGCCTTTTTTCCATGAAACTTTCCCTGGAACAGAATAATCTCTGACCATCACCTTATCATTCTCGTTAAATTTAATATTTTGTATACCTTTGTGGTATCTATTTTGATTTTTTTGTTTGTTTCTCACAAAATCTTCAATTTCCTTAGTGTTTTTCCTGCAATGTTGTCTTTTTGGATTAATGAGATCCAACCTTTTCTTAATTTTTCTTTTGTTAAACATTAGGTAAGCAGGAGAAACCCCAAGGCTCGAATGTGTGGTATTTCTGTAGTCAAATAAAAAGCGGCATAAAACACTCTTAAATTCACAGACTGGTGTGTCTTTTAAATTGCGTTTCAAAGCGGTTTTTAGTGTTTTTACAATATTTTCCGCCTAACCGTTCGTAGATGGGTTTCCTACTGGCGTTGTAATGTGCTCAATTGCGTTCTTTTCTAAAAACATTTTAAACTTCTTAGAAACAAAAGAAGTTCCATTGTCTGAAACTATATATCGTGGTAATCCAAAACGGGCGAAAATTTCGCGCAACACGGATATAACGGCTTCACTAGTAGTATTCGTACCCGTATCAATACACTCCACCCATTTCCTCGTACTATCAACAATCACTAAGCACCATCGTTTTAAAAATGGGCCAAAAAAATCGATGTGTAGCCTGGACCAAATTTCCTCTGGTCTAGGCCAAGTTATTAGCTCTTGCTGTGGTGGATTCGGACGGGTCATTAAACAAGCTTCGCATGATTTCACAGCTTCTTCTAAATCTGTACCCTGTCCCGGCCACCAACAGCATTCCCTAGCCATTCCTTTCATTTTTACTATCCCCATATGGGAAGCGTGTAAAACATTAACTAAACCTTTTGTTAGTTTTCTTGGTATAATTACACGATATCCCCAAAACAAACAATTTCCTTCTTCCGACAACTCATTTTGTTTTAAGAAAAACGGACGCAATTCGGAGTCCGAGCATTTCATTGGCCATCCTTTTTTAATAAAATTTTTAACTTTCATCAATAACGGATCATTCATAGTCTCATTACCTATTGTCTTAAAGTTCAAAAACTTTCCATCTTCTAGATTGCTTAAGTAATTAATATAAACATTTTTAGGGAAATCCTTCAGTAGCAATTTGGAATTTTGTGGATACCTCGAGAAATAATCGGAAACATTGTTTTCTGATTTTATACAACAAATATCAAATTGGTATCCGGATAGAGTTAGAGCTATACGCTGAAGTCGACTAGACGCCATCAACGGTATTCCTTTTTTAGGATTAAATATATGATGCAGGGTGATGTACCCTCCCTAACTTTTAAGCTTGCTTGACTACCTCTAAATTATCCTAAGCCACAATCAAAGAGGCTCTTAAATTTATTAATAATTTTTTGTGTGCTTGGTATGGGTAACAAATAATTAAAACTTCCAATTTTAATATCGAATATTTTTAGAAAATGTCTTCCTAATAGCGGTGGACCCCCATGTTTAATGACTATAAACGAAATTACTCTTACCTTACTACCGTACTGTACTTGAACACGTAACAAGCCAATAGGGATTATATTCTTGCCATCATACGTTTTTAGCATCATATCTATTTGTTCGATTCTAATATTTTTAAAAAAAAGCTTTATAAAAATTGGCAGACATTACACTATATTCTGACCCTGTGTCTAACTCCATTTCAAACGTTTTTTTATCAATAACTATTTTAACTTTTAAAGGACCGTCACTATTACTTGTTATAGAAAATAAACTTAATTCAGTATCCTCAATATAATTACAATTTTGAAATTTACACATCTTTTTTAAATGTCCTTTTTGATTGCATTTATAATTTTTAAATTTACATCTATCGCTTTTGTGATTATTAAATCCACACACTTTACACGAATGTTGATTTATCTTACGTTGATACTGCTGTAGTTGTTGGTTCTTACCTAGTTCCCCTTTACTTCTTTTAATAAAGTGAAGATTCTCTTCTTTAATATTCTGAGCAATATCATACTGGTGTCTGGTGTACTCAACATTGTTAGCAATTTCAATTACCTTGTCCAGCGAGAAGTCGACTGATTCCAGAAAAATCTTATCTCGGGCTGGACCCTTCTCCAAACCCATTACAAACTTATCTCGTATCGCCGATTCCAAATTTGCCCCAAATTCACAATATACAGCTAACGCTCTTACACGGACAGCCCATTCATTTTTAGTTTCCGTCGATGATTTTGTTGCGTTATAAAATTTATATCTTTCGGCAAAACCAGAAGTAGCATTCTTAAAATGTTTATTCATCACGGCCAGACATCTTTCATAAGTTGTCGTTACATCTTGAACTTTAGCCGGATTCACAACAGCACATAAGACGTCTCGCACATCGACGTTAACAGAATGCCTTTCTTCCTTGCTTCAACGTTTATATCGTTAGCTATTAAAAATTGTTCTAACTGCATTTGAAACACACTCCAGTTTTTTTGTGTGTGATCAAAAAAAGGTACTTTACCAAAAATTGCAGTAACCACTGAGTTATTATTACTAGTCGTAGCCATTTGAAATATAGTATTTTTATTTTCCTCGTCGCCACTGTAATATACTGAATAAAACACTAAGGTTCTAATTGCTAGTATATATGTATTATATAAAGTCACGTCTTATATCTTTGCTAGTTAGTTAGTGAGTGATCTTTTCATAATTAATTAATAGCAAGTACAATATAAGTAAATACTGGTTTTGCATAACGGTTAGTGCGTATGTTCTTATTATACCTTAAATAATATTATATGACGTAACTTTAAGTACAATATAAAAAGGTACAACAACAAATAAAGCTATAATTAATGTAGCGATGCATAAGTCGTAAATGATATAAGTACTTTAAAAGAGTGTAAACATATTGCAATAGTTAGGTATACTACTTTATTGTAGGCTTCAGCGAATCCTAAAAGAAGTTTGAGTGGTGCTTAAAAATTAAAATTTCCATTTTGAAGATTTATTTTATCAAGTTTATTCCATCCAGTATTTTGCAACACAACGCTTTCCGTAGGTGATAAAGAAACCAAATTTTTTATGGTACTGGTGGCTCCCAAATATCTTGTATGATCAATTTCAATACCATTTAGTTCATAGCGAATTTCATCGAAGAGATATGCAACAAAACTGTTTTTCAACTGAAAGTTGGGTGTAGATTTCACTGGGTAACACATATAGATCTTGGTTTTGTATTGAAATTCTTATTTCATCGTTGTTGTTAAAAGACTGAAGGTATGGTATGTATGTGTGATAATCCCTTTTGATTATATTTTCATCAGATATTGGTTTATCTAAAACGTCTATTATGGAACTCATTTTGTTTTCAGTTTAAAGTTCAGTGACTTGAGAAAACTCATATTTGCTGCTGTAAGCGATTTCTGACGAACAGATCTTTTCAATTGTTGCTTAGGTTGTAATGTTTGAGGATTGGATGTTGGTGTAGTATTCTTCGATATACTCGTGTTGTATATTATCATTATTTAGTTGTCCTTAAATGTATTCGTATTGTAATTTCTTTTCCTCTGAAATTAATTAAGTTGCCGTTTTGATCAACCACGCAAAGAGCTAGTGAACTTATCTCTCTGGGGTTTACTTTCAAATAAATAAGATTTTTGGGAATCTCAACTATTTTACATCCAGCCGGTACATTAATCGGAAATTCATATAGTGTATGAGCTTTAGAATTATTCATATAAGTATTAACCACAATTCTGCTTTCAATCCTCAAGAGATTCACCTTAAAGATATTCACTGGATGATCAGAGTAATGTTCTTTGTCTGGCGTTAATATTCTGCTATTGAATCCTAAAAGTCTACCTATTTTATTTTCTTTATTAAAATATATTGGTTCTTTAGAGCTGCTGACTTTAACTTGCATTGTATTGTTATTAGCTTCAATCAAAATTTTGTTTTCTGGTCTATATCGTTTTATTGTTCTTCTATATAGTCAACTATATCATTTAATTCATAAGATCCGATCGGTATTTCAATTACAAGTTCACCGATATGAAATATATTGTTGTAGACATCCACATTTGGGATACTGTTGTATGAATGAAAATCAGTTAGAGCACATTCATACAGCTGCAAAACCTTGCAAGATTGTATGGAAGTTTATTTGAAAACGGAAGTACTCTTACTTTCAGATATATTTGAAAATTTTAGAAAGGTTTGTAAGAGTATCTATCACCTAGATCCATGTCAATATTACACTGCACCAGGACTATCGTGGTATGGTATGCTAAAGTATACAAATGTAGAACTAGATCTTTTGACGAACATAGATATGTACAATTTCTTCAAGAAAGGAATACGTGGTGGACTTGTACAATGCAGTAACCGATATTCAAAGGCTAACAACAAATATTTACCTGATTTCGATAGAGAGAAGCCCTCAGAATTTATTGTGTATTTAGACGCAAATAACCTCTACGGTTGGGCTATGTCTGAGTATCTACCTTATGGCGGATTCAGATGGCTATCACCTGAAGAGCTTAATTTGGATCCTAAAACCATAGATGATAGTTCAAGTGATAGATATGTCTATGAAGTTACTTTAGACTATCCTTCTCATTTGCATGACTCTCACAATGACCTTCCTTTCTGTCCGGAAAACAAAAAAATCAGCAAACAAAGCACACTAAATTAATTGCAGATAGACTATAGAGTTCTCAAACAATGTTTGAAGTATGGTCTAGTTCTAAAAATAGTGCATAGGATTCTCACTTATAAACAATCAACCTGGTTGAAAAGTTATATAGACTTAAACACCAAACATAGAGCAACTGCAAAAAAAGCATTTGAGAAAAATTTCTTCAAATTACTAAATGATACAGTATATGGTAAAACTATGGAGAATGTGGAAAAGAGAAAAGATGTACGCATAGTTACAAACTGGAATAGGACAAACTGTAATCATTTAGGAGCTCAAGATTGGATGTCTAAACCTAATTTTCATAGTTTGTCAATATTTTCTGAGAATATGGTAGCGATTGAAAGGAATAGAGTGAACGATTATTACAGTAAACCTATATATTTAGGATTTTGTGTATTAGAGCTTTCCAAATGGAAAATGTATGATTTCCATTATGGGTACATGCAACCCAAATTCAAGTCGAACTTATCACTGAATTATATGGATACTGACTCTTTCATTTACACAGTAAAAACAGAAGACTTTTACGCTGACATAAAAACTGACGTCGTCCATAAGTTTGATACGTCTGATTACCCAAAAAACAATATATATGGTTTCCCTCTAGTAAACAAAAAGGTGTTGGGTATGATGAAGGATGAGAATTGTGGAAAAATAATGAAGGAGCTTGTAGGATTGAGATCAAAGATGTATTCCTTTAGTGTGCAGTATGAAAATGATATTAAAAAATCGAAGAAGAAATGCATTCTTGATAAGTACGACACAACTTCTTATAGAAACTCTTTATTTAATAAGTCTACTGTATATGATGACATGTTAATATTTAAATCAAAAGTTAATCAAATTTATACAAATGAAATAAATAAAGTAGTTTTAAATTATGCTGACGATAAAAGAAAAATAAGAAGTGATAAGATGAGTACATATGCATGGTATCATTTTCAAATCGAGGAAACTAATCCCGATTATGAACTTGACATGCTACTGTGGGAAATTTCAAGACTAGAAGAGGAAGAAGCAATGCAATAATTGTATCCCTATTTTTAAGTAATAATTTTATATATATTTCTGTAGTGAAATCTATTAATAAGTAAAAAAATTGTTGTATTGTTAAGAGAAATAAACAAAAATTGTACAAATATATTTAAAACGAAAAACATTCAGAATTTGTTTTATTTTGTTTTGTGATTTATTATTTAGTTTCATCGAAATATTACATAATATGAATTATTTAAATGATTTATCGTCATTTTGCTTAAGTAAAATACGGAGCACCGACAGGTATCTGGCCCTTCCTCACAATCTGGATGGCTCCATGGACAAGACTTAAAGTGACCATCGTCCTTGTCCTCATCTTCCATTATACCAAAATCATCATTTTCATTCAACATATCGAGGAAGATTTTCACCATTTCCATGTGTTCGTATAGTTGACATCCCTCGAAATCAACTAAGAATTGCGCGAGCTTGTTTCTAATGTCACTCATGATTTTTATGGAATATTTTATACTATTACCAAAATTTACTTCCGATCTTTTTGAATGTCAGTTCTCTACTAATAATTGTTTTCAACGAACAAGTTGTAAGAGAAATTTTATATAATCTATAAAACTAAATCTGCGTTCCACTCCAAAAACAAATTCAAATTTTAGAGTAAAGGACTCAAAAATGTATATAAGTATCTCTCTATCTTCTTCTAACACCAGATTTTATTATTCATCTTTTCGTCTTTTGCTCCCTCTCTCTCCCACTCACACACACACACACACAAATCTAATATCATTGCTTAGTAATTTTCAGTTAGACTTCTTAAAGTCTAGAAAGCTTATACAAGATTAATTCGAAATTTAAGTTCAAACTTATAAGTTGTGAAACATTTATAGCGCAATGAGTTTAATAAGCAAATTCAATTCCTGTAATACAAAATCCTTAATCCATATAAAGGATTTAGATGAATCATCCAAATACACCATCGTACGTGCAAAGCGAGTAACAACAAAGTATGGGGAAACAGTTCAACTTGAACTGGATAACCATATAATGTTTCTCCCCAACCGATATATTATTTTAACAGATGTCGAATTAGATGATCTTTCAAGTGATAAATATCGACTACAAAGAAAAGGAGAGCGAAACCTTGTCCTGGATAGTGAGATGAATGAGTTTTTGATACCAAACTCCCAGTACCCCATTTGGCAGTAAAAAAATGTTATGTGGATATATTTTGAAATTAACAAGAAAAAAATAATAATAATAATAAAAAATATTCTTGTTTTATCGTTCGGCTATAGATCAGGTTTTTTAAAAAATCAATAAACACTAAATATTTTTTGATTATTTAATCTTTATTTAATGTTATTTTTCCCAATATTTCGAATAGCTTCGCTATTCATCTTCAGGGGAACACTGTTGGGTACAAAACAATATATGTATGATAAACATTAAAATTAATTTTTGATTATTTCTAATAAATTTACAATTACATACATGTAAATTAAAAATTAAATAAATTTATATTGGATTAACATATTTTCAATATGTCGATCGTCTGTAGTCCTTAGCTGCGAAAACTGATTTGTTTATGTTGTTTTTTTGTGTTTGTTTATCACACTTCTGTAAATTTGAGCGCATTTCTCTGTGTCTTGTTTATAGTTAAGTCTTTTCTCTGCAGGAACGTCAATTATGTGTAATATCTCTAAAGTAAATCTCCTGGAATAATGGTTTTCTTGTTGTAATATTTTTACATTCTCGAAATTTGGCACATGATTTTCTTTTGCACAGTGGGCCGCAAGTGCAGTTTTTTGTTCCATGGGTTTGTTTTTCATTCTTATATCTGATTTATGAGATGTTAGTCTGGTCTTCAGTTTATTTTTAGTTGTTCCTACGTATTTTTTATTGCATGTGCCTGAGCCGTCACCGTTGCAGTTAATACTATATATAACGTTGCATTTGTCCTCTTTCTTTAATTTAGTCTTTGTGTTACTATATAGGCTCTGCATAGTATTATTCGTCTTAAATGCCAGTTGATATTTTTCAATGTCATATAGATCTGAGTTTTTTAACCTTTCAGAAAAACCTTTTATATATGTTAGTTCTTTATAATACTTTGTATTAGTCTCTCTTCTTATTGTTGTGTCATTCTTTTTATATGTTAAATTGTTTATAATTGTTTTCGGAAAATCATTCATGTCTAAGATTTCTTTTATTTTCCGTAAATTTTCTTCATGATACCTATCGTCACTAATGGTGAGTACTCGTCTGATGAAATTACTTGCTGTGTTTATTATAACACAGCAAGTAATTTCAGCAAGATGAAATTACAGCAAGTAATTTCATCAGACGAGTACTCACCATTAGTGACGATAGGTATCATGAAGAAAATTTACGGAAAATAAAAGAAATCTTAGACATGAACGATTTTCCGAAAACAATTATAAACAATTTAACATATAAAAAGAATGACACAACAATAAGAAGAGAGACTAATACAAAGTATTATAAAGGACTAACATATATAAAAGGTTTTTCTGAAAGGTTAAAAAACTCAGATCTATATGACATTGAAAAATATCAACTGGCATTTAAGACGAATAATACTATGCAGAGCCTATATAGTAACACAAAGACTAAATTAAAGAAAGAGAACAAATGCAACGTTATATATAGTATTAACTGCAACGGTGACGGCTCAGGCACATGCAATAAGAAATACGTAGGAACAACTAAAAATAAACTGAAGACCAGACTAACATCTCATAAATCAGATATAAGAATGAAAAACAAACCCATGGAACAAAAAACTGCACTTGCGGCCCACTGTGCAAAAGAAAATCATGTGCCAAATTTTGAGAATGTAAAAATATTACAACAAGAAAACCATTATTCCAGGAGATTTACTTTAGAGATATTACACATAATTGACGTTCCTGCAGAGAAAAGACTTAACTATAAACAAGACACAGAGAAATGCGCTCAAATTTACAGAAGTGTGATAAACAAACACAAAAAAACAACATAAACAAATCAGTTTTCGCAGCTAAGGACTACAGACGATCGACATATTGAAAATATGTTAATCCAATAGAAATTTATTTAATTTTTAATTTACATGTATGTAATTGTAAATTTATTAGAAATAATCAAAAATTAATTTTAATGTTTATCATACATATATTGTTTTGTACCCAACAGTGTTCCCCTGAAGATGAATAGCGAAGCTATTCGAAATATTGGGAAAAATAACATTAAATAAAGATTAAATAATCAAAAAATATTTAGTGTTTATTGATTTTTTAAAAAACCTGATCTATAGCCGAACGATAAAACAAGAATATTATTATAATACAACAGGTCAACGATTAAACTAAATATATATACATAAATAATAAAAAATAAAATATTTTTAAATATATATGATTGTGTTTTATTTAATATCTTTGGTTATCTCATAAAGAAATTTCAAACATAAGTAGCCACAATTATATGTATTAAAGTTTTGATATTGATTGTAGTTGTATTCAATATTTCTACCTAAATATTTGATTAATTCTGGAGGAGGTCGTAAATTTCCAAAGCTGTCGAGATATTGTTTTTCATTCTTGTTTTTATAGTATGCTACCCAATGAGTACCTGGGCCTGTTGATAAATCCAAATTGATTATTCCACACTCTACAGTCTTTGGTCGTTTCGGTAGCGAATCCAACATTAAAACTCCTCTGAAGTGTGGAATATATTTTGAAAATTTTATCAGATCAAATTCTGATAATGGTCTGTTGGGTAGAATGTCTAAAAGTTTTTGATTGATCTTTACAAACAAGTCCATAACCGTTTTTATATGTTTTAAGGTATAGACCATCTCCCACCGCAATTGACTCAATTGCATTGTTGTGTCTAGTGGCTTCCTCAAGTTGTTTTTTTGCATTCTTTATTGCATTAACAGCTTTAGCAATAGCGGCACCTGCAGTTTCTAGACTACCAAGTGCACCTAGAGCAGTTAGAATCGGTATTATGGGCAAAAAACCACTAATTTTTGGGACATTTATAATGCGTGGTATTACAACACGAGCTTTTTTCCCTTAAGAGATTTACTGGTAGCTTTACGAGCAATCTTAATGGCTGAATTAATATCTTGTGGTTTTTCCTTCTTCAATATCTTTGTTGCTGATTTAATTGTTTTATGAAACAGTTTTTTGTCATTTATACGAATTCGTGGTGATGGTCTTTTCACTATATTCCTTTTCTTTGCTTCAACACCCATACCAAGTTTAGTTTTTGCTTTCATTGCGTTGGTGACTATATATGCAAATATTTTTTCTGCAAGATCACTATCTTTTGAAAGAACTCTATCCCAAGCTTTATTTTCAAGAATTTTGTCAGCTTGATGTTTCCTGTTTAAGTCTTTATTTTTCGAATAAGCAATATCGTGATTTTTGCAAGCAGCAACCAATAAGTTAATTTCTTTATCTCCTCTATCTAAACGCTTTTGTAATCTTGTGGCAGGTCCACAGTACTGATATCCAGGAAGATGTAATTCAAAAGGCAGAGAATTTATTGCTTTATTTAGTAAACCTTCTCCAACGATAGTATGCTTGAGACTAAAACTTTTGTTATAAAATACAACCATATTACTTTAATCTACAAAAAAAGATATTGTTTGCAAATTTCACAAGTAGTTATTAAAATGCGCTTCGTAAAACAACATAAAAATATTTTAGTTCGTAATGCTGATATTTGTTCAAATGACAGTAAAAAATAAGACATAGTTCATTGTTACCAAACTCTATTCCAGCATTATTAGTTGGCCCTTCAAATTGTGGAAAAACTAACATAATGATTAGTTTGCTGGAAAGTCCTAATGGTCTCAAGTTTGAAAATATTTACTTGTACTCAAAATCTTTATATCAACCTAAATATGAATACCTAAAGAAATTAATTTCACCAATTAAAGGAATGGGATACTACACATTCGCAGATGACGAGTACGTTGTTCCTCCTAGTGAAGCTAAAAGCAATTCAATTATGATTTTTGATGATGTTGCTTGTGAAAAGCAAAACAACATACGTGCATATTTTTGTAGGGGTCGTCATAAGAACGTAGATTCATTTTACTAGTGTCAAACTTACACGCGGATTCCAAAACATTTGATAAGAGATAATGCTAATGTAATTATTATGTTTAAACAAGATTCGACAAATATGAAACATGTATATGATGATCACGTTGCCACATAGCCATATATAGAACTTTGAAATGTTGCAACAAATTTGTAGAGAATGTTGGAAGGAAAAATACGGATTTTTGATGATAAGTAAAGATAATGAACTAAACAACGGTCGTTATAGAAAGTCATTTCATTACTTCATCATAATATAATTTGCTGTTCATCTAATGCACCCTTCAGTATTTAATCTGACTTCAAGCTTTATACATGTGATTATTGTAACTGATCAGATAAGCTGATCTGATACCTGTTAAACTGACCTGATACCTGTTAAACTGACCTGATAAGCTGATCTGATACCTGATAAGCTAATCTGGTACCTGATAAGCTGATCTGATACCTGATGAGCTGATCTGATTCCTGATCTGTTGACCTGACCTAATAAACTGATCTGCTTCCTATTGAACTGACCTGATAACTAAAATGAATGAACAAATTCTTAAAGACTTGGTGACTACAAGAAATATCTTGAAGAAAAAGCTTCGAAGTATAAAAACTGGCGAAATAAATACACATGAACAATTAAGAGATACATTCAAGCCTATCACAGAACCTTTAAAAGAATTTATCAATAGCTCTAAATACGTTGGTAGACCGGTTAAAAAAGAACCGAGTGATAAGGAAACTAGAATTGATGACAATGGAAGTTTTCATCCTCAGAATTCAACAATAAAATTGGAAACGAGTACGCCCAAGAAACTAATTGAAGAATCAATGTTTAAACAATCGAATAGTAAAAGTAGCAGTAATTATGATGCAGATGACTTTTGCTCCCAAAATTCTAATAATGAAGAAAGTTATCCTGACTTATCACAAATTGCAATCGAGAAACGAACTAGATACTAACTATGGTCCACATAAAGGCAATAATAACCAATGGAGATTTGGTAATAGTACCATCGAGTTAAATCAAGATAAGATACAGGTTGGTGGAAAATATGGGCTCTCACGTCAGGTTTGTTTTCTTTAATGTTTTATAAAACACCAAAAAACTGTGACAAATTCGAGCTTGAAATCTATAAACAAATATTACTTACTACCAATGCTCACAGAAGAGACTATAAGTCTGATGGTCAAATCAAAGTGAGCAAAGCCCATAAGTACAAACATTCTATTGGAAAAATTTTCAGAGGAGAAAATCATATAAGCTCATCAGATGTAACAAAAACTATTATTTAGGAGGGGGTTTGATGCAGTTTAACCCTCATAATTAAAGCTATATATACTGGGATGATCCAATCGAGTTGGTAGATCGACTTAGACTACTGCTTGCATCACAGTCTGCAGGCCATACTAATCACTACAACGAAATTGTCTCAATTATTGAAGAACTACGTGAAGTTAATATAATTGTATAAACTATATACATACATAGATTTTTTTATAAAACATGTCCGTTGATAAATTTGGGCATTATATTAACGATAGAAGTGAAGTAATTTCAACCAAAAGTGCATCTAAGTTCTTGGGCTTCTTTATGGATACGAACAAAAACATTGATGTCCAATACAAGAGAATCAAAAATGTTGCAAACGCTCTGGAGGAAAACGATGCTATCAGTAAATTGTTTCTGCAAACTGAACTCAAAAAACAGCAACAAGAAGTAGCTTTCCAGTTAAAAAATCTTAATGCTCACTTGCAGGATATCAATAAGAAAATGGATGATAATAAATCACTTTTTGATATGGAAATTGAAGAGTTACGAGAAAAAATTTATAGAATAGAAAATTACATGTTCGTATCAATAGCTGAAAGTGCACCAAGTAGATCACAACACACTTAAAACAGCGACTGGAAAAATAAGATGTCTTCAAAAAGAAATATTGTAAATGAATTGCATAAGCAGGCTCGAAAAAGTTTTGTACGTCGTAGAGTTGTGATGAAAGGAATAGATGATCTTTGGCAAGCTGATTTAGTTGAAATGGGAAATTATTCCTTCGACAATAGAAATTATCGATTTTTGCTAACTCTAATTGATACATTCTCAAAACTTGCTTGGGCAGTATCTTTGACAAGAAAGAATGCATTTGAAACAACAATAAACATTTCAATCAGTTGATGAATAAATACAATATTAATCACTACTCAACATATAGCACTATGAAAGCCTCAATAGTAGAACGATTCAATAGAACATTAATAGACATGATGTGGAAAGAATTTAGCTTTAATGGTTGATATAATTGGATTGATATGTACAGAGATTTACTTGATGCATACAATAGAAAAATTCATCGCACTATTAAAATGTCACCGATTAAAGTAAATTCAACAAATGAAAAACAGCTTTTAAAAACAGTATACAGTCATTTAAAGGTGTATAAAATGCCAAATTTAATGCAGGATATCATGTACGCATAAGCAAATATAAAAACATTTTTGAAAAAGGTTATACTCCGAATTGGACAACAGAAATCTTTAAAATTAAAAGAGTACAAAACACATATCCTACAACATATACATTAGAAGACTATCGAGGAAATCCTATTAACGATGGATTCTATGAAGAAGAACTTTCAAAAACCAGATATCCTAGTTGAAAAGGTTCTCAAAACTAAAGGACAAAAGGTGTTTGTTAAGTGGCTGGGCTTTGGTAATGCGCACAATTCTTGGATAAGCAAAGATGAGATATTGTGAATGGAAGAATACAATAAATAAACAACAACAACAACAATGGCATCAATATATAATTTAGTTTAAAATAAGTAAATAAAAAATAAATACGAAACTGATTCTTATAAATCATGCTGTGTGTTTAACCTCATTTATTTACAATCAAATAGTCACAATGTCAATAACATTGACTCTGAGCTCCAATTCATCAGAGCTATCTGCTAATTATTTTCCTCCTATTGATTTAAACGGAACCTATGAATGTGCTCTAACTGATTTTCATTCATTCAACAGTATCCCAAATATGGATGTCTACAACAATATATTTTATATCGGTGAACTTGTAATTGAAATACCGATCGGATCTTATGAATTAAATGATATAGTTGACTATATAGAAGAACAATACAAACGATATAGACCAGAAAACAAAATTTTGATTGAAGCTAATAACAATACAATGCAAGTTAAAATCAGCAGCTTTAAAGAACCAATATATTTTAAGAAAGAAAATACAATAGGTAGACTTTTAGGATTAAATAGCAGAATATTAACGCCAAACAAAGAACATTACTCTGATCTTCCAGTGAATATCTTTAAGGTGAATCTATTGAGGATTGAAAGCAGTATTGTGGTTAATACTTATATGAATAATTCGAAAGCTCATACACTACATGAATTTCCGATTAATGTACCGGCTGGATATAAAATAGTTCAGATTCCCAAAAATCTTATTTATTTGCCTGTAAAATCCAGAGGGATAAGTTCACTAGCTCTTTGCGTGGTTGATAAAAACGGCGACTTAATTAATTTCAGAGGAGAGGAAATTATAATACGAATACATTTAAGGACAACTAAATAATGATAATATACAACACGAGTATATCGAAGAATACTACAGCAACATCTAATCCTCAAACATTACAACCTAAGCAACAATTGAAAAGATCTGTTCGTCAAAAATCGCTTACAGCAGCAAACAACAGTTTTCTCAAGTCGCTGAACTTTAAACTGAAAACAAAATGAGTTCAATAATAGACGTTTTAGATAAACCAATATCTGATGAAAATATAATCTAAAAGGATTATCACACATACATACCATACCTTCAGTCTTTTAACAACAACGATGAAATAAGAATTTCAATACAAAACCAAGATCTATATGTGTTACCCAGTGAAAGAAATATATATGTGGAAGGACTTGTTGTAGATGAAAAAACATCGAAATCTACACCCAACTTTCAGTTGAAAAACAATTTTGTTGCATATCTCTTTGATGAAATTCGCTATGAACTAAATGGTATTGAAATTGATCATACAAGATATTTGGGAGCCACCAGTACCATAAAAAATTTGGTTTCTTTATCACCTACGGAAAGCGTTGTGTTGCAAAATAATGGATGGAATAAACTTGATCAAATAAATCTTCAAAATGGAAATTTTAATTTTTATGTACCACTCAAACTTCTTTTAGGATTCGCTGAAGACTATAATAAAGTTTTATTAAATAGTAAACATGAGTTGATACTCTTGCGTAATAAGAACGATGAGGATCTTGTACACTCGCATGTTTCCACTGAGAAAGCAAAACTTACAATTTCACTAATATCATAGAGAATTCCACATGTTCAGTTATCTGATCATAGTAAATTGAATATGATCAAAATACTTAATAATGGTGCTGCTATTACAATGGCATTCCGTATTTGGGATTGTCATATGAATCCACACCTTAATACGGGGACCAATCACATATGGAATGTGAAACTGGCCGCTAATAAAGATCGCCCTCGTTTTGTGTTGATTGCCCTTCAACAAGAAAACAAGTTTGTTCATTGTGATCTTACTAACTTAAAATTACATTTAAACTCAACCTCTTACCCATATAACGATCTTAATATAAAATTCAAAAATGAGCGCTATGCGATTCTATATGATATGTATCTAAGATTCCAACAAAGCTACTACATGAAACAACCCCAACCTCTTCTAACAGGTCAAGAGTTTAAAAATAACGCTCCAATTATTGTAGTTGATATCAGTCACCAAAACAAAATGCTCAATACCGGACCAATCGACATAAAAATTGAATTTGAAACAGCAACAAATATTCCAGCAAAAACATCAACTTACTGCGTTCTTATTCATGACCGCGTAATAGAATACATACCAATAAAAGGTCAAGTCCGGAAGGTCTTATAAATTAAATAACATGGATGGTGATATTGTTTTTGTAGACTTGCAAGGTCTTAAAAATAATTCAAATGACTTCATCGCAAACGAACTAGCTGTAGTTTTCAGCAACAACGAATACCTCAATTTCATCATAAAACCTCCTTTTGATTTCGCATGTTTATCAGCCAAAAAGCAGAGAGAAGCAGTTTGGTTAACAAAAAACTATCATCATATTAACTGGAATGTTGGATCAGTCTCATTTCAAAGCGTTTGCAAGTTTTTAAAATCCAATATAAGAAATTCACAAATATATGTTAAGGGGGGAGAGAAGAAAAAATGGCTGGAAAAAATGGCTGGAAAAAATTATTCATCAAACAGTTTATAACGTTGAAGACATTGGCAGCATTAATTTCAAACAAATGGAAACTAAGCATTCCATATATCTCTATTGTAGCTATCACGACTATGGTGTTTGTGCCTTAAGGAATGCAATTTTACTTAAAAATGAAAGTGTTAACAAACTTTTAAATAAATGCTTATAAAAATTAAAATAAATGTCTTTTTATTTCAAACAAAAAACCTACATACATATTTATTTTTTTCAGAGAACACACAAACAAACATACACAATGGTTCATTCATTCATTCAAATGGTCAAGGGAATATTTGGGCACAAAGAATAAACGCTTATTATTTGTTTGTATGTATATGCGTAAATGAAATAAATTTGTAGATATTTATGTACGCATGAATATGTACATCTTATCACATTTCATAGTGACCCACTTGCGCAAAATCCAGGAAAGCAAGAAAGCGGACTGTCATACAGACTCACCAATCGTCACACACACACACACACACACAGCCTGTCTGACAGGCAGCCATTCCAATCGCCACTCAGGACACACACACACTTAAACATAGCATAAATATTCGTATTCTACAAAATACAGAAATCGCACCACCATTCAGATCCCCAAATAAAATCCATCGATGATCGTCATGTATAAAATAAACAAAATATCAGTTTCAATATTTATGCAATAGCAAATTTTTTTCACAACGTCTGCAATCAGATCAGAATAATCATATTATTCCCCCACAATCAAGCATTGCACACAAAAAAGAAATAACTGAATTGCTGGACAAAATATCTTAAGTAAACACACACCAAAATTAAAAACAAGCAAAAAATAAAAGAAGAAATCTAACTACAGCATGAAGAAACGAGCCAAATGCATTAGCGCCTTCCATATATAACTACAACACTTTTGAAATAGTGTAATTTCTAAAAATGCTTTTATTATTCACCAGGCGTACACAGTATAAATGGACAGACAGAAATTCCCACTCTCACATATGGACGGACAGAAGTTCCCATGCTCACATATGGACGGACAGAAGTTCCCACGCTCACATATGGACGCACAAAAATTCCCCCGCTCACATACTGACGGACATGTATTTTCAAGGTCACATATGGACAGACACAAATTCCCACGCTCACATACGGACGGACATGTATTCTCAAAGTCACATATGGACGGACACAAATTCCCACGCCTACCCCAACATTAAAAAAAAACAACAACAATGTGAACCCCCTATTTGACAGTGGGAAAAAGTACACACACACACACAAAATGAAATTTGAGAATTTTGCTGAAATTTGAGAATTTTGGCAATTAAAATTTAAAAATTTTAAATTTAATTGCCGAAATTTGAGAACTTTAGTTGTCCTGGCACATACAGTATCCTACTACTTACGTTTACGCTCTTTTATTTTGTACGTTTACAATCTCATTCAGCGGGAAATATTATACGGCCTGTTTTGAGGACCCAAAACGATATAATTTATTTATATATATATATATATATCTATATATATATATATATATATATATATATATATATATATATCTATATATATATATATATATATATATATATATATATAGAGGCTGGTTGAAATAAGCTGGAGTCACTGTATGTAGGTACATCTCTTCGAAAATTTAAAGTAGCTTTAAAATGAATTAATAAGTAAGGCTTTTTGTAACAAGTGTTTATTTTGTATATAAACTAACGAAATGTTAAAAAAATTTAGAAATATTTCAAAATTTAATAACGTTTTGCTGCATAAAATTTATTTGAAATACATTTACTCAAAACAACGCAATAAATTAACATCCTCAAACTTAAAGACTGTTATGTTGTTACGAAACTGCAATATAGATTTAGAACATATTATTGCTATATGAAAGAATACTCTTAGAAAAGGCCAATAATTAGGCCTCGCAACCGCACATTTCTCCCTTTAGGAATGCAAGAGATAGGAGTCATCTCACTAACCCTATTGTAATTGACATCACTGGTTTAAGTCGAACATTAAAGGGGTATTAGACAGGCATATATGTCTGCAGACATGTACGATGGCACACTTAGGGTTATGCTATTACACCGTCGAACGCTGACGGCATACTTCAGTACCAGTGTGGCCATAACCAAAAATATTTTACATTGTGTTAATTTTTGTTACTTCAGTTAATATATCTTTATAAATGGTATATCTTTCATAATCCTGGCCTATAAACACTTATTACACATGATTTCAATGAAAAAAACTGATTAAAATGTAACAGAATATATATTGAAGTATATGTACACATATATGGCTATTAATTGCTTACATAATATTGCTAAGTGCGGAAAGGAAACGGTGGTACGAAAAAAATTGCACAAATGATTGTTTTATAAACTTTAAGCTGGACACTGGTGCTGATATTAGCGTTTTACCATTCAGATTTTTTAAACATATGAAGAATATTAATAAAAAGAGGTGGTATCTCTCTACAGAGCTACGGAGGAACTGATTTAAATTTTAAAGGGACAGCTGATTGTTTAGTGATGTGTCGTAATGAAATAACGATTTTGAAATTTACGATAATAGATACACCGTATTAGCCTCTGCTAGGTTTGGGGGCATGCGAAAAGCTCAATTTAATAAAACGTATAAATACAGTTAGCAAATTGACAAAAGAATTATTCATTGAAAAGAATCGCGACATATTTGAAGATTTGGGTTGTTTTGTCAGTAACTTAGATATTAAAGTAAAAGAAGATTCTCTTCCATTTTTTAAAGCGGCTAGACGTATACCATTGTCATTAAATGCACGCGTAAAAGAGGAATTAAAGCAAATGGTTGATAGAGACATTATAGAGCGCGTAGATGGTCCCGTCAAAAGAGCATCAAACTTATTTATTGTCGAAAAAAAAAAAACTGGGCAACTCCGTATTGACATATGCATCAATCCGCAAGACGTTAATGATGATATATTATTGGAAAACAATATAATCTTATCGTTCGAATCAATATCTGCAAAATTAGCTAACATGGCTAACGTTATTTTACTGTGCTTGACTTAAATGAAGGATTTTGGTATAAAAGAATGCCATATGATATAAAGATTGGCCCAGAAGTTTTTCAAATATATAACGAGCGTAATTTTTAAGATATTAAAGGTGTTATTGTTTTTATTGATGACATATTGATTGCGGCAGATATCATTGAACACGACCGGATTTTACAATCTGTAGTAGATAAAGCAAGGGATTTAAATATTAAATTCAATATTAACAAAATACAGTTTCGAGTTACTGAATTAAAGTATTTGGGGAAAATCATATCCCATTTTGGTATTAAATGTGACCCGGACAGAGTTGAAGCCATATTGCATATAGATAAACCTGAGTATAAAACTGATTTACAAATATTAATTGTCATGATAAATTATATACGGGAATATATTCCAGATCTAGCTGAAATATCCCAGCCACTTAGAGAGTTATTGAAGCAAAGTGTTTTTACTAGTGGCAGTCTGTACACGATATTGTTTGGAGTCGATTAAGCAGTTAATTGCAAATGCTCCTACACTACAGTCATTTGATGAAAATCAAGAAATAACTGTAGAAACTGATGGTTCTAAATCTGGAATTGGCTGTTGTCTTACACAGAATGGTAAGCCTGTCGCGTTTGCGTCTAGAAGTCTTACTGATGCGGAAATTAATTACGCCCAAATCGAGAAAAAGCTACTATCTGTGGTCTTTGCATGTCGAAAATTTCATTATTACATATATGACAGGAAAATTACTGTCAAAAGCGATCATAAGCCCCTTGTAGAAATAATGAAAAGAGATTTCTGTAAAATCCCATCAGCAAGATCCCATCAGTATGAAATTGAGTTTAATAAAATAAAATATCAATCTAGTGCATATTCCTGGAAAATACTTATATATTGCAGACTATTTGTCTCGATTTTATAATAAAGGAACATCTATTTTAGAAATCGTAGATTTAAATGAATTTGTGCAATCTATTAATGTTACAGATGATCGGTTATAAAACATTAGAAGAGAGTTAAAACACGATAAGTGTTTATGAGAGTTGAGAAACGTTTTATTAAATGGATGGCCAAAAGATAAACTTTATTTAAGTAAAGACATTAAATTCTATTGGAAATAGAGAAACGATTTGTTCATTGAAAATGATATTATATGTTTAAGCGACGGAGTAATTGTACCAGTTGGTTTACGTGAAGAAGTTCTTTCGCAATTACACGCTTCACACTTGGGAGTAGAAAAAACAAAGAACAGAGCTCGTAGTTTAGTATATTGGCCAAAAATTTACGAATCTACAGAAAATATGATTGCAAAATGCGCAGTTTGTCAAAAGAACCGTTCCTCGAATATAAAGGAGCCACTTATGTACCACACTGTTCCAAAATTACCTTACAACAAGCTTGGTATTGACATATGAGAGTATGCTTCAAAGACGTTTCTTATAGTTGCCGATTACTATTCTCGATATTTAGATATAATTCCAATGAAATCAAAACCAGCAAATGAGTATATAGATAAACTAAAAGATTGTTTTTCGCAGCATGGAATACCAACGAAAATTGTCTCAGATAACATGCCATTTAATTCAAATTATTTTAAAACTTTTTGCATAAAAAATTATATAAAGCTGGGAACAACAAGTCTAGGGTATGCCCAATCTAATGGCTTCGTAGAAAGGTACGTGGGGATAGCAAAAAATTTGATAAAGAAGTCTCTGGAAAAACAAGAGGAACTGTGACTCGCTTTGCTTGAATACGGAAATACTCCTTTGAAAGAAGTAAATGCATCACCAGCAGAAATTTTGATGAGCAGAAAAACACGAACATTAGTGCCAGCAAAAAGATCTTTATATAAGCCAAGTATAGTGCCAAAGATAAATAAAAATATTGATGTGAAGAACCGATACTGTAAGAAATACTATGATCGAGGAGCAATTGCGAAGCAATCATTTGAAAAAGGGGAGAAAATATGGTATAACCACAATCGATAAGGATGGATAAAAGCAAAAACATGGAAGCTCATGATGCTCCTAGGTCATATTGGATACAGCTGGAGGATAGTTCGATGTTTAGAAGAAATACTTGATGGCTACTTAAATTAATTTTACTTTTTATATTTATTAAATGAAATCTGAAGAATTTGTATTTATCGATCTCACTATTAGTTAGTATTCTAAAAAAGGGAGAGTAAGAAATATGGCAGCACTGTAACACGATATGAACAAGAACATAACTCAGTTGTCATCATGAGTGCAACAGAATACAACAAATATAATATAATATATATATATATATATATATATATATATATATATACAAATATATATATATATATATATATATATATATATATAACACAATTTATTATAAAATATAACACAAAATTTAATTTGCTTGTTGGATATCTCTCTGAGTAAATTGTGCGAAGAAGGTATTAGTTTTGCATATAATAAACATTTGGCAATCTCTTCGAGGGAATAACCTCTTGAGACCGCACACATGTGCACCTTGAGAAATATGTAATTATATGAAATTGTGCCATCTTGTGGAAGGCGTTTTTAGCTTTATTGTTTACAGTTCAATATTTAGTTTCGCTACGTACTAAAATATCCCAATATTTCTTTCTGATAGATTTTATTTTTGCATTTGATAATCTTCTTGTCTTATCGTTCGGCTATAGGTCAGGTTTTTTAAAAAAATCAATAAACACTAAATATTTTTTGATTATTTAATCTTTATTTAATGTTATTTTTCCCAATATTTCGAATAGCTTCGCTATTCATCTTCAGGGGAACACTGTTGGGTACAAAACAATATATGATAAACATTAAAATTAATTTTTGATTATTTCTAATAAATTTACAATTACATACATGTAAATTAAAAATTAAATAAAATTATATTGAATTAACATATTTTCAATATGTCGATCGTCTGTAGTCCTTAGCTGCGAAAACTGATTTGTTTATGTTGTTTTTTGTGTTTGTTTAACACACTTCTGTAAATTTGAGCGCATTTCTCTGTGTCTTGTTTATAGTTAAGTCTTTTCTCTGCAGGAACGTCAATTATGTGTAACATCTCTAAAGTAAATCTCCTGGAATAATGGTTTTCTTGTTGTAATATTTTTACATTCTCAAAATTTGGCACATGATTTTCCTTTGCACAGTGGGCCGCAAGTGCAGTTTTTTGTTCCATGGGTTTGTTTTTCATTCTTATATCTGATTTATGAGATGTTAGTCTGGTCTTCAGTTTATTTTTAGTTGTTCCTACGTATTTCTTATTGCATGTGCCTGAGCCGTCACCGTTGCAGTTAATACTATATATAACGTTGCATTTGTCCTCTTTCTTTAATTTAGTCTTTGTGTTACTATATAGGCTCTGCATAGTATTATTCGTCTTAAATGCCAGTTGATATTTTTCAATGTCATATAGATCTGAGTTTTTTAACCTTTCAGAAAAACCTTTTATATATGTTAGTCCTTTATAATACTTTGTATTAGTCTCTCTTCTTATTGTTGTGTCCTTCTTTTTATATGTTAAATTGTTTATAATTGTTTTCGGAAAATCGTTCATGTCTAAGATTTCTTTTATTTTCCCTAAATTTTCTTCATGATACCTATCGTCACTAATGGTGAGTACTCGTCTGATGAAATTACTTGCTGTGTTTATTATAATTCTTCTGGGATGTTTTGAATGGAAATTAATCAGACGACCGGATGCAGTGGGTTTTTGATACCAGTTGACTGTCATCATATTTTGGTGTCTACTAACAATTGCATCTAAATATGGTAATTTACTATCTTTTTCCGTTTCCACTGTAAATTGTATTTGTGGGTTAAACGTATTTAAAACATTTAGAACTTCATCTGCCGTATCGTTATTTATGATAGCAAATATGTCCTCTACGTATTTTGTTAATAATCTGGGTTTTATTTTTAATTTTGTAAGGGATTGATCCAGTAACTCCTCCATAACAATATCGGAAACAACTGGTGATACTGGTGATCCCATCGGCATTCCCTTACATTGTCCGTAAATTCGTTCCTCATATTTAAAATAACGGCTGTCTTTGATGCAAAACTTTAGTAACTCCATGAAAAGGTATTTTGGTATTTTTGTGTGTTGTTGTAATATGTCCCACTTATTTTCTATTATTTGTAGTGCTAAATTTATAGGTATGCTCGGAAATAGCGATACTACGTCATATGATACCATAATTTCATTATTGTCTAATCTCTTATTATTTACTTTTGATTTAAATTCTACTGCGTCTCTTACATTGTAAGTTGAGTTTCTGGTTAAATTTTTTAAAATATGAACTAAATATTTGCAAAGTTCATATGATGGTGCATTTTGTGACGAACAAATTGGTCTTAAAGGCATTCCTATTTTGTGTACTTTCGGTAACCCATATATTCTGGGTGCTATAGACGTACTTGTTTTTAATTTATTTTTCTCCGTAGATGTTATGATATTTAAATTATATAATTTGTCTACTAAAGTATTATTTTTTGTCTGTAATGTTGATGTTGGATCTCTTTTTAGACGTCTATAAGTACACATGTCATTTAAAATTCGAGTCATTTTTTCTTTATAATCATTTCTTGTCATTACTACAGTTTTGTTTCCTTTGTCAGAATTTAATACTAACAAATCTTCATTTTCCTTTAAAAATTGACGCGTCTGACCCACTGTATTCAATATATATTTATCTCTTTGGTTTGTTTTTATTCTGTTCAAATGATCGTCTATAAGCGATGTTAATTTAATTCTACCGTTCTCTTGTTTTTCTCTGTCGCTTATTGTTTGTATGCAATCCTCTCCCTCAGCTATACATTTAAAAAGCGGGAATGTACTCTTTGTACTTGGAAGTGCAAACTTGGGACCTAAAGAGAGTAGCCACTGTATATTTGTTGGTACTTGTTTTTCTGTGTTGTTGATAAACCATTCGTTCTGCTTTGTTATATTTAGTTTTGAAAAAGCTTTATTTTTCAAAATATTAAATTTATTTATGTGTATAGTTTTTTGTGTCCTATTTAGCTTGTCATATAAAATATTTTCACTTTCAAAGAATAATGTCCTGTCCTCTTCGTCCAGTAGGGAATCAACTTTCGCAGTTAAGATGTTTTTCTGTTTCTTATGTATATTAAGTAATTGGTGTTTTTGTTGTATTAATAAATTTAATAATTTTATATGAAAATTGTAGATAATTTTAACTAATATTCTATGTACGTTTGGATGTATTTTATTATTTACCATGTATATTGTGTAAACATTTTTGGTGATGTTATTTATAAAATTTGGTATAATACCTGAATGTGTGCATTTTAACAAGAAAGATGTCGATGATTTTAGTTTTGCTAACGTTTTGTTGTTTTTGGTGTACTTTGCATTTGAATGAAACGGTTTAAGTTTTTTTCTACCAGGCCATGAGTTGAAGTTATCTTTCGCTGTTTTTATATTTATTTTACTAATTAGATTTACAAGTTTTGTATTTTTTTAAAACACATTGATTGCGTGAACATTTGAGAAGGTAATTTGCTATATAGCTGTAGATTATAGTGGTGCTGTACTACATTATTTTCTTGGTACACGTATGTGTACCTCAGGATTCTAATACTGTTTTATGTAGACATTAGTTCTGTTTAGCTCGATTCGAATATGGTTTCAGAAGAAAATTGATGTTCTGAAACATTTTAAGTTTTTTGAGGGCTTGTTCTAGTATGTTCTGAAGCGATTCACCCACTTCGCGCATTTGTTGTGGAACATCAAGGCTACCATATGAAATAATTTTGCAAACTATGTGAGTGAGTTTTACAATTGAGCAATACCACTATTTATTTAATTTTATTTATAACAATATTCACCAGTTATATATTTTTAATGTTGTGGCATCTCAGTTCTATTTTACTTAAAAGATTAAACATGCTGACAGCACAGTTGCAATGTTTTGGAACGCAAATTAAAATTAAACCAATTCAGGTTCCGAAACATGTTATTCTCTTTCGCTCTCTCCCTCTCTCTCTCTCGCTAAAAGAGAAACGTCAAACTATATATAAAAAACATGTTTCAGAACTTAATATTTGTTCTGAAACCATGGGTGAACCCAGCTTAAATACGTCATCAAACGGGAAATCATGCGCAAGGCGTAATCTTCATTTTATCATTCTTGTTTGTCAAACATATTTCATCTTGCCTTGTGTAGTTATTTGTTCAAATGAAACAAAAAATTTGTTAAATTGAATTAATATTCATAGGCTGATTGTTTGAAATTAATTAAAATCTCAGAAAGACATGATGATAAATATTCCAAGGCACACAGGAAAGTCAACATCAGTTTTATTCAACTTACACAGAAAGCAGAACAGCTGTTTTCGAAAGTCGCTACACTTTCATCTTCAGTGCTCATGTGTATATTGTGTTCATCACCACTGTTTAGGTGGCTTAGTTGAATGTGATAACAGTTTCTATTTACACAAATTTTATTGTGAAAAAGAATCCGAGAACTGTATCAACCTGATGTTAACACGTTTTTGTTTTAATACCTGTGTTACCGTTTGATTATTTACTTCATGTCCTATTTTTCTGAATTTTTTGTTCCATTTTACATTAAGCCAAACTTTTGAATTTTGACGCTGCCTTTTTATCGATATTATAGACACACATATCTAATTTTTGTAACAGCTTGTTTGTTTTGTTTATTATTTTTGTGGAAAATTTGGTATAATATATAAAGTGCAACCATACTCTCTTTTGAGAGTTTTTGCGTTTTGTTGCAGAGCATATTTTGCTTAAAAACTGTTTGCTGTACCTTTTGCCTTCCATCGCCATACATTTGCGGTGGTCCAAGGGCATTTAACATTGTTGAAATATTCTCCCACATATCCTTAAAATTATTGGGTACAGTGCCTCTAAGAAATCCCCCTGCTAGTTTAGGATTTTGTCCCATTACCTCCACCAGTTTTTCAAATTGTTTGGGATTTGTAATTTTTTAATCTTTATCCATTTTTTTTCTTTTCAAAATAACACAAAAAATGTTTGTCAACACAACACAACACCAAAAACACTGACGACAAAATCAGAGTCAATATTTAACAGCATCGCCGTCACATTTTCATAGAGAATATAAAAACCATGTTGACAGTAATCGATAACTTTCAATATTGACATTGGGAATGTCGATTTGCATCAAAGACTAAAAACAGTATTGTGTTGCATTGACGCTGCCAAATAGAATATGGGCGTTTATTTTTTGCAGAAAATTGTTATTGTTAATGTACTTTTATATTGCATAGAATAGATCATTTGTCCGAAGGGAAAATACTGCTGCGTAAATTAATGTAGGGTAAATAATACTTGTATTATTGTTGTATAAACTAAAATGTATCTATCAGCACCGATAGGATGATGCCATATATTATTATGATATTGTTACACAGATTAGAAATAGATTTAAATAAAACGACAATTTGGATATATGTACTTGGCAGCACAGCCAATTAATCTCTAGTTGTCAAAATGTTATAACCCTGGTCAACACAATATAGATAATATTCAAATTAACGGAAATGGAAAACTTGTGACGGCCAAAAGTCGCATGGCTCGTTTTTTATCCATCTTGAAGACATAGTAGACAACACGATAGTTTTAAGTTAGTATAAGTATAGTATATATTGAAATAAGTATAGTATATATTGAAATAATTAGTCTATTTATGAATCAAATATACTGTACAAATTATTATAGCATTGACCACACAACCAAATTAGTCTACGTCCCATTGTGTGCATGACTGATTTGTGCTGTTCATCGGTCATAAAACAAAAACAACATACCATCAACCATCGGCACATCGTTGTTGCTGATTTAAATTATTTGCGCAGGTACAGGCATACATACCTTCACACAATGTGTATAACGGGCACACAAGTGAGCTAAGGAAAAAAACCAACATTGTTTTTTTCTGTCGCCTGGTTGTGTATACTCATAATCATTGAGTAATTATGTGTGTACATACGTACGTACATACAAATGTATGAAACGATACAGTAGCATAGTGATAGAGTAGAATAACAAGTTTTATTGCTGGTAGATTCATAAGAAAACATTTCTGCTGCGTAGGAAAGGAATCTATGATCATAATGAAGTTGTTTACCAAAGCAGTAATGAATGTGAGTTGCGACGCAATTGAAGAACATTCTGCTGCGTAAAGAATTTATCATAATAAACAAGTATTGGCCAATGAAATGTTAGCTCGTATATAAGGCTATGTAAAATTATAAAACGACAGTTAGAGAACATTTTGTTGTGTCACGAGTATAAAAGGGCACAACAGAATGAAATCGGGATCAGTTCTTGGGAAGCCATTTCAAAGGTAAGTCGTTTCTTGTGTTCCATTAAGTAGATTTATTAAAATTTATCCTTTTTGTTGAGCCTAAGAGTGGGTTATTGATGAACCGTTTCTTAACCGGAGCGTCTCCTTACTAGAAACGTTGTTCATTACTCACCCATAAATAGTGACTCTATTTAAGTCGGTTCGGTCGCGTTGTGGTAAGGTAATAACCAGCCAATTGGATTAACCTAATAGGAGCGTCTCCGTACTGGTTATGATATTGGTCATTGTGTTATTTGCCTAAGCCTTCGTTTGTTGAGCCTAGGAGTGGGTTACTGGTGAACCGTTTCCTAACCGGAGCGTCTCCTTACTGGAAACGTTGTTCGCTACTCAACCATAGCTAGCGACCCCATTCCATTCGTGCGAATCGTATTAGAGTCGGAGAGCGTCCACACGAATTATATACCTAACAGGAGCGTCTCCGTGCTGGTATATAAACAAGTGGATCGTCTCCAAGCTAATTTTAATCCACTCGCGAGTTAAATCCTCTGCCGCCCAAGAACTGTTTCACATAATATAATATAGTTAGAATAAATATTTCTGTTAACTACAATCGTTGTGTTGTTATATTTTTATATACTCAACAACCCTGGACGCCGCTGAGCTCTACCCCAGCACCCAGCGGAAACTTGTCGTTACAAACTCCGTAATATACAAGATCATTCGAGGCTGTGCCAATAATAAGTGTAAATAACAACAACGAAAAACCTAGCAACATAAATGCTAAGAGATGTTTTTCTTAATGATCTTGTATGCAAGTATTCGCTGCTAATAAGGCTACACAGATTCACAAGTATACACATATACACATAGAAGAAGAAACAAAACCACACAACACACAGAACACTCATCCATACAACCACTCATAGTTACCATAGGCAAAACACACAGAACACTCATACATACAACCACACATAGTTACCATAAGCAAAACAAACAAGTCAACATTGTCATGTATACAAACACACGTATATAGCTCCATGTCAAGTAAAATACAACCACCATGCCCAGAAGTTTCGTGAGGTTACCAGACGCCGTCATTTTTGCTATATAAAAGCGCTGCCAGAGCTCAGCGAGAATTAGTGTGAATTCAAACATAGAGGTGTTAACATCGCTAAGTGTTGAGTAGTACAAATACTAGTGTTAATAAGTAGTAAATAAAGTGTTGCCGCATTATATTTCTAAAATTAATTTGTCCGTGTTTTAATTTGATGCAATAAAACGAATCCTTGAAGGATAAGTAATAAATCCATTTTTAAGAAAATGTTTAAATACGTAACAACTGGTGTCAGAAGTGGGATTGCAAAAATAATTAAAAGGACATTGCAATTTAAGGAAAAAAAAGAACATTATAAAATTAAAATAAATAATCATGAAATTTGATGACCTAAAAATTGAACAGCTGAAAAAGGAGCTCAGTAAGCTGGAATTGCCAACTGCAGGTAACAAGGCTGAACTGCAGAAGAGGCTGATAGATGAGTTTAAGAATCGCGGCATGGACATCGGGACATACGAGTTTGAAGACAAAGACGATGTGCAGGTATGCCCTCCTGTCACGACCAGCAGCATGGACATAAATTCAATGTTCGGTGCTATGATGATCCAGATAAAAGAAATGAGTGATGCACAAAGTGAAATAAAACAGAACTCTCAGCAGATGCAGGGCCAGCTTGTAGCCGAAATAACTGAAATAAAACAGAACTCCCAGCAGATACAGGAGTCAAATAAAGCCACGAACGAGGTCCTGGTGGAGGTTTCTGAAGCCATTAACAGGAGGATGGATTCTATTGACAATAAATTCTCAGAGCTGGCAGATAGAGTCCAACATCTAGAAAGCGGTGGCCTGAAACAGCATGCAAAGGAGTTCGAAGAGAAATTACATGCTCTAGAGGACAAAGTGCATAGCCTGGAGTGTAGTGACGGGCCAGTACGAGCAGTTGCGGAAGTTTCTGCGCGGATAAAGGCGCCATGCCTCGACGGCAGCGTACCATTGGGCATCTTCAAATTCCAGTTCGAGACGGTTTGTAGCAAAAATGAATGGGATGCTGAATAAAAGGCCATAGAGTTGATCTTGTCCTTAAAGGGTACAGCCGCAGAGGTACTTGAGACTGTGCCAGTAAGCCGCAGAAACAACTATAATGAAATAATGGCAGCATTGCAACGCAAGTATGGTGGTGAGCACAAGCGCGATTTATACAGAATGGAATTGCGATTTAGAGTTCAGAAGCCTAACGAATCTCTACAAGATTTCGCAATGGAAATCGAGCGTTTAGTGCAGCTCGCATATCCAGGCGAGAGTCACCCCTTCCTGGACCACTTTAAAACTGAGGCTTTCGTTAACGGCATTCGCGACTCTGATGTTAAACTGGCGGTGTGCGCTACGCAGAAATCCACTTTCGCTGAAACTGTTTCATTTGCGCTGGCTCAAGAGTCTGCAAGGATGGTTTTCAAGCCACAGATATGTAAAGTGCGGAATGTGGAGGTTTTGTCTGAGGAGGATAACAACCTAGTTCCTAGCGTTAAAAAGGCAATGCAACAACTGCTAGCAGAAAAGGCTATCAAAGAAAAGCCTAAGTGCTTTAACTGCGGAAAGATCGGTCATTTTCAGCGCAGCTGCAAAGCACCAAGGAAGAGAGGTAGATCTGTTTCGCAACCAAGAAACATCAAACGGGTGAACCAAACAACATCACAAGAGTCCCCGTTAAACTAAAATAAGCTAGCACTAAGGGGCAAGAGCTAGCTCTCACAAACGAGGGCCCCACAATCTTAATATCAGTGATGCAGCAGAAAAATAGCAATCTCACTGCGTCCGGACACATCAACGGCGAAAAGCACGTACTTACTATAGACGCAGGGGCATCGCAGTCAATAATAAGGCCCGATATAGTAAAGGAGAAATGCGAACGGTTAAGCAATATGCGGCTTCGTACAGCTACTGGAGAGCATGCCGCTGTCTATGGTAAGATTGAAGTGAAGGTGACTATAGCCAACATCAACGTGAGACATGTGTTTATTGTTGCCGATATTGTCGATGAGGTTATTATTGGAGCCGATTTTATGATTAGTCGTGGCATTAATCTACATATGGGACAACAGCTGATGATTTGGCGTAATGTAGAAATACCCCTTGATGTTGGATATGACAACAAACCGCAAGTAACAAGAGTATTTGCTATTGAGAGTCAGAAGTTACCGCCGCAGTCTGAAACAGTCATATGGGCGCGGATGAACGGAGATTGTGAGGGCGATCGGTTGTGGGTTGTAGAACCAGCAGATCTAAAGAAAGAGCTTATAACAGCGAAAGATCTAGTGAAAACTAGTAAAGGAGGAATAGTCCCTATAAGAGTGCTTAAAAAGTATTCAAAGAAAATTCCGATGTTGGCCAGTGTACTCCACCAGAGGCAATAATAAATTTTCAGAAGAAGATAGAGCCTACTAATTTGTCCGCAAAAGAACGTGAACAATTTGAGGAATACGTAGAGAAATGGGTAGCAGGTCTATCAGTGACAGATAGAAATAAAGCCAAACAGTTATTAAAAAGGCATGCCAGTATCTTCGCCATGGGAAGCCAAAGCCAGGATAGAACTGAATTGGTTAAACATGAAATTAGCACAGGCGAAGCTACGCCGATTAAACAGCCACCCAGAAGCTTACCCCTAGCAAAGCGAGATAGAGTAAAAGAGTTTGTAAGTGAAATGGAGTATGATGGCGTAATTGAGCCATCTTCTGGTCCTTGGAGTTCGCCTGTAGTCTTAGTTAAAAAGAAAGATGGCAGTACTAGATTCTGTGTAGACTACAGGAAGCTCAATGACCTAACCAAAAAGAACAGTTATCCGCTCCCCAGAATCGATAACAGTTTGGACACGCTAGCTGGTACCAAATGGTTCTCTATGCTGGACTTGCGAAGCTGATATTGGCAAGTGGAGATTGCAGAGAAAGACAAGGAGAAAACTGCCTGCCGTGTCGGTAATGGATTATGGCAGTTCAAAGTCATGCCATTTGGTCTCTGCAATGATCCGGCCACATTTGAACGCCTAATGGAGAAGGTACTGATAGGACTTCACTGGAAGACATGCTTGGTATATCTAGATGACATAATCGTGATGGGGAAAACTTTTGATGAACACCTCAAAAACATGGCAGAAGTTCTTCAACGGATATCATCAGCTGGATTGAAACTCAGCTTGAAGAAATGTGCATTGTTCCAGAAAGAAGTAAAGTATTTGGGGAATCGTGTTACAGCAGACGGAATCTCAACAGATGAAGATAAAATAAAAGCAGTAAGGGACTGGCATCAACCTAAAAATCTTCATGAATTGCGCAGCTTTTTGGGCCTTTGTACATACTACAGACGTTTCTTGCCGAATTTTTCCAGTGTAGCTGCAAGCCTGCATAAGCTGACAAAGAAATCGAGACCATACCAGCGGTGCGAGCCACAGGAAAATGCATTCCAGAAACTCAAAGAATTATTATGTACGTCACCAGTGCTAGCGTATCCCCTAGCTGGAGAAAAATTTGTGCTGGATACTGATGCGAGCGGTTATGGCATAAGGGGTGTGCTATCCCAAGTAGTTAATGGCACTGAGAAGGTCATAGGGTACTATAGCCGTGCACTCTCAAAACCTGAGAGGAACTACTTTGTGACACGACGTGAGCTTCTGGCGGTACTGGAATACATTAAACATTACCATAAGTACCTGTATGGTCAACATTTTACATTAAGGACCTATCATTCTGCATTGAGATGGCTATTGCAGTTTAAAAATCCTGAACTGCAATAGCCTTGAACCTTGCAACTGGCAAGGTGGATTGAGCGCGTGCAGAGCTCAATCAGCATTGAGCATAGAAGGAGCACAAAGCATAACAATGCGGATGCTCTTTCAAGAAGACTCTGGTGTTTAGAGTGTAAACATTGTGTTAGAACCGAGCAAAAGGAAGGACTTGTGGATGTTCGGCTAATGCACATCGGCCCTGATGAAGACTGGTCAGCGGCACAGGGGGACGACAGCATATTAAAGAGAATTCTAGCGGCCAAAGAAGAGAACAGACGACCATACCGGAATGAAATTTCGGCTGAAAGCCCACTCGCCAAATCTTATTGGGCTCAGTGGAACAGCCAGGTGTTTATACCGCGTATGGGAAAGTGTAGATGGCAAAACAACTTCAAATTTAATAGTTGTGCCATGCTCCAAGATAAGTAAAGTTTTACAGGAGTTTCATAATGGACCTAGTGGCGGTCATCTTGGAGTAACAAAACACTTGAGAAACTGAAGCAGCGTTTTTTATTGGGTGGTATGCCAACAAGCCGTAGCCGACTGGATAGCAAACTGCCCACAGTGCATAGCAGCCAAAGGCCCAGTAAGAAAAATCCGGGGACAGCTACAACAATATAACTCAGGAGCACCATTCGAGCGGACCGCAACGGATGTAGCAGGTGCCTTTGCCGTCCCCGAAGCCGGAAATCGTTATGTACTTGTGGTAATGGACTATTTCAGTAAATGGCCAGAGGTATATGCTATAACTAACCAGGAAGCAAAGACAGTTGTAAATGCATTCGTCAAAAACTGGGTATGTCGCTATGGTGTCCCAATAGAATTACATTCCGACCAAGAAAGGAATTTTGAGTCTGGCATATTCAGGGAAATGTGCGAGTTATATGGGATAAAAAACGACGCCGTTGCATCCACAGTCTGATGGCATGGTAGAAAGGTTCAATCTCACCTTACAATAGTACCTACGAAAAGTAGTAAGAGGGATTGGAACGAGCACATCCCCAAATTTTTTATGGCATATAGGTCAGCTGTACACGACACAACATCGAGAACGCCAGCCAAAATTATCTTCGGGATGGAATTAAAACTACCTGGTGATTTGGAATTTAGTGTTAAGCCAACTGTAGAAGAAGGAGCTATTACGTCCCAAGAGAAGGAGGACATAAACGAACTGCATAACTTCGTGCGTAATAGAATCAAGATGGTCAGTGACAAGATGAAGGCTAGGTATGACCACGCAGCAAATTCGGAGGGATTTATGGAAGGACAATTGGTTCTACTTTATAACCCACAACGGAAGAAAGGATTGTCCCCAAAATTACAGACTCACTGGGATGGCCCGTATAAAGTGATTAAGAGAGTGAATGACGTTGTATACCGGATACAGAAGCATAATAGCCCAAGATAAAAAATGAATATAGTACATCTCGAACGATTGGCGCACTGTGGAAGAGGTGATTGTATGCCTATTCGGGTCGAACAGGCTTAAGTCGGCTGCAGTGTTACACAGATTACAAATAGATTTAAGTAAAACGACAATATGGATATATGTACTTGGTAGCACTGCCAATTAATCTCTAGTTGTCAAAATGTTACAACCCTGGTCAACACAATATAGATAATATTCAAATTAACGGAAATGGAATACTCCAGAATATACAAGATCATTCGAGGCTGTGCCAATAAGTGTAAACAACAACAACAATAAACCTAGCAACATAAATGCTAAGAGATGTTATTCTTAATGATCTTGTATGCAAGTATTCGCTGCTAATAAAGCTAAACAGATTCACAAGTATACACAGCCATATACACATAGCAGAAGAAGAAACAAAACCATACAATACTCATCCATACAACCACTCATAGTTACCATAGGCAAAAATCACAGAACACTCATACATACAACCACACATAGTTACCATAAGCAAAACACACAAGTGATGCAATAAAACGAATCCTTGAAGGATTAGTAATAAAACCGTTTTTACGAAAAGGTCTAAAAACGTAACAATATAAATTAATTCTTGATGAGCTAAAAATTTTGCATGCATTCGCTTTGTTAAAATAGGAGAATTGATTTTGTATTAGAAATAAGTTTTAAATGAATTAAAAGAAAGTGATTGTAATTAATTTTCTTATTTATATAAAATGGTCATATGCAATATATATATATATATATATATATATATATATATATATATATAAATATATATATATATATATATATATATATAATATGTATATATATATATATATATATATATATATATATACATATATTCTATTACGTTATTGTGCATTAAGACTAAAACATTTAAGTTTTCTGTAATATATAATATAATAAAAGGTACCTTTATATTGGTAAAATCTAGAGATTTGGAGATTTTGATAAAAAAAATTAAACCTCTTTACACAGAAAAAAATGTATAATTTTATTAGTAATATTTTATTTTCTTTTAATTATTTATTATTATTATATACATTTTTTTGTTATATGTCTTTTTCATCATTTTTTATAGATTTGCTTTTGTATTTTTACATGTAAACATGCAACTAGGCGACTTTACTCAAAATTTTTCTTGAAGAAGAATACCGAAGGTATTCGAAATAACCAAAAAAAATATATACACATACATCGAAATAAATTAGAGTTTTATTTTCGACTCTTAGAGCTAGAGCCAGAAGAATAATTACAATAAGAATTTAAGTTGAAAACAAGGTCGAATAAAATACACATATTAATTTTGGAATAATTTTAAATGCAACATACCCAACGAAGTATCTCGTGGAAACCAGTTCAAAATTTATGATCTCAGAATTATTAAAAATATCTTCTAAACAAAATATACATCGTCGTCAATATTAACATCAACACTTTCATTAGAGCCTATTTCAGTATGTTCATATGAAATATATATATATATATATATATATATATATATATTTGGTCAATCTTGTCTTGTACAAATTCACAGTTACTGTAAAAACTTCATAGAACAGTTTTAGCAATCATAACTCTTGCCAAACAGGTAATATAAGATCGTGCATTTTGGCTAAGAACTCTTTGTTGATCTTCATTTTATCTGAATACAGTGATGAGGACACCACTTCTGCAGCCCTGAAGACTCCGGCTGGAACAATATGGCTGGTCTCGAGTTACATGGCACATGACCACACAGGCGGCATACCCGATGTTAAGGTGCGTGGAATTGTGGCCAGGGCGTCGTTCACAAGAACGCCGCTAGTCATATGTGCTGACGCGAATTCGCACCACACCGCTTGGGGTAGTAGCGATACCAACGAACAGGGTGAGTGTCTTTTTGATTTCATATTGAGTAACAATCTTGAAATAGCCAACAGGGTTTCAGAACCCACATTTGTTGTGTCCAACCGGCAGGAGGTCTTAGACATCAGGCTGGTTAGCATAGGTCACATTAATCTGGTTAGCGACTGGAAGGTTGCAGACGACTGCTCCTTCTCAGACCATCGCTATATTGACTTTAGCATAGGGCTAGGTATTGATAGACCGAGCCCCGTAGTGAACAGGAAGAGGACCGACTGGGAACTACAGAAAAACCTGCTCTGTAACTCCCTATCCTCGATTCCACCGATGAATGATATCGGGGATATTTATTCTGCTGTGAAGATTCTTAGCGAATCATTCCGCTGCGCCACTAGCATGGCCTGTAGGCCGGTGATTTGTAGGGGCAAGGCGAAACCACTTTGGTGGAGCCTGGAAATTGCGCATTTACGGAAGGAATGTCGCAGGTTATTTAATGAGGCTAAAAGATCAGGAAGCTGGGTATAAATCCTCGGTGAATAGGTTCAAGAACCTAGTAAGAAACGCAAAAAGGAAATCTTGGAGGAACTTCTGCAGTGGAGTTGCGGGATCCTCTGAGACCAACAGACTGCGTAAGATAATGTCAACCACAGCGGCTGTACCAAGCTACATACAAAAACCCTGTTTTAGTTGGACAATGAGCAGTCAGGAAACGCTAAAGCTATTACTTGATACTCATTTTCCTGGCAGTCAGGCGGCGCCTGTAACAGGAACTGCTATTGACCACTCAACTGACGGCTCAGCTGCAATTCCCTTGAGTATCGACAGACTGCGCTGGGCTGTTAACAACTTTGATCCGTATAAGTCTTCGGGGCCTGATGGAATAATTCCAGCTGACCTACAGAGGAATGCGCGTATTGTCCTACTTTGGCTCTCGGTGATTTACAAAGAGTGCCTAAGGAAGGCTTATTTACCAGCATGCTGGCACATGTGCAGGGTGATCTTTATCCCGAAGGAGCGTAAGACATCCCACACTACACCAAGGGACTTTAGACCTATAAGTCTCACTTCTTTCTTGCTTAAGACGTTGGAAAGGGCAATTAATATACATTTGAGAATGACCATACCTAGGGACGTGCTCTCAGAGTCACAGCATGCCTATACGAAGGGCAAGTCTGTGGAAACCGCACTACATTCTCTAGTGGGCTGCATAGAGAAATCCCTTGAACACAAGGAATTCACTATGGTAGCCTTCCTGGACATTGAAGGTGCTTTCAACTACGTCAATCTCGGGTCCATCATTGAAGGAATGCTGGTCGTAGGGATTGATATCGGTATCTGTAGGTTTGTCAGGAATCTGCTTAGGTTCAGGGTTGTCAGGGCCTCGATTGGAAATGCAACTGAATACAGAGCACTCTCGGGGTACTCCACAGGGAGGTGTTTTATCACCCCTTCTGTGGAACCTGACTATTAATTCGCTCCTACTGAGTTTGGAGCGTAAACTAATCAAGACGGTCGCATATGCCGATGATGTTGCGGTGGCGATCTCTGGTAAACACTTAGATACCATATCTCAGTGTGTGGAGTGTAGAGTATTATAAAATAATCATACACATATGTTCAATTTTCACACTTTTTACGAACATTTTTTCTCGAGTTTAAACTTAGGAGTTTTTTTTAATTGCCACCAACAATGTTTACTTTAATTTTTTAGAAGGTTATTATGCTAAATACAAACATGTATCGAAACATTTATTAATATTAGTTATTGCAATTGTTAAAATACTTGTCTGGAATTATCCTGTTAATTACATATAAAAGGATCAAACTTTGTAAATAAAATTCAATTCAATATCTTGCCTTCAAATTCGGCAGTTTATTTAAAAGAGCATATAAACTTGCTCATCTTAATAGGCATATTAATTTGCCTTAAGAGAGTTTCATGCCCGTGGCGTTATTAAGAGCCGGCACAAAAAATACACAAACACAATTAAGGCATCAAGAAAAACAGAACCTTTACATGGCGATCCTGCCAAACAATATTAAAAAAAATATACCAGTGGAGGAATACGTACCCGTGGGTAGCACAAATAAAGAAGCAGGCCCGAAGCGTTTAACTTTGGAGGAGTATAGAATACGTCAGGAGAAGAGAAAAGACCAACAACTTACCGCGGTTCCAGAAGTGAATAAGCCGAAACACAGGAGGTAAACTGGTTAAGATAAGGCGGAAGCTAGCAGCGTTGAAAGCAGCAGTTAACGCAGATCCACCACCGCATTGGGAAATAGCCAGTGAATTGTGGCTACAAATCCACCAATTAGAAAAACAAAAATTGCACTACCACCACAAACAACATTTTTTTTTTGTAAAATGTTTCTTTTATTTAATGGAATAAAATTTTCTATATTTTTATGAGTTAAAAAAAAACACTTCGGCAAATTTAAATACTCGTATGTAAATAAGATCATAAATAAGTGATATTGTATGAAATTGAAATAATGTAATTGAAAGCCCGCACAAAGTAAAATTGATAGAAAACTTATACACTTATATCAGTGACATTAACATATATGTCTAGTATGGTGGCGGCATATATATGAAGATTAGTAAATATTAGTACACATGGAAAAATTTAATAGATACTATGAAGAATTAGTGAAATTATACACAAATATAAAAAAAAAGTAAAGATAGAATTTACTCTGCAAATTATATAGGCGATAAGCTAGAATACTTGAAAAAAGTATATGAGGAAATAGATTTATTATCAAAAAAAATTCCGATAGAAGAGTTGAACAATTTTCATGAATTGTATGAAAAATTAGTAACTATAGTTTCAAATTTAAAAGTCAAGGAGGTAGGTAAGAAAGTTGAAGAATCATTGAGTTCTAAAATGGCGCAATTTGACATATCTGTAGTAAGTAAAAACCTACATGCTTTCAAGGGTACTTATGAGGAGTTGGAAGATTTTATAGTACAGACAGAGTTACTACATGATATCTTAAAACCAGAGGACAGAGGAATGTTCATTAAGTATGTGTACAGTTTCAAGCTTTCGACTCATGTACGCAGAATTTTGGGGCGCTCTAATAAACCAACAACATTTTTAGAATTGAAAGGTCAATTGGAAAAAGCTTTTCCGAATCCTAGAACATTACAACAGGTATTAACAGAGCTAGGTACAGCTAAACAGGGCAGATTAAGTATTTCAGAATATAGAGAGAAACTTGCTCTGTTGACTGAACAACTAAGTGATTTTGAGATAAAATCAGTAGAGAACCCAACAGTAGAAACAAAAGACGCGATTTATAAAATGAGCGAGAATATGGCCTTAAATGTTTTTACAAAGGGAGTCAACGTGGAATATCACAACATTTTACAGGCTAGTTCACCAAAAACTTTTATAGGGGCTGTAGAAAAGTCTGTGACACTAGAGAGAAATATGAAAACTAATGATAATACAGTATTTAGAGTGGAAAGGTCTAGTAATAATTTTACAACAAATAGAAACAGAAACCATAAAACACAAAATCGTGGCAACGGTTATTATAATCAAAACCGTGATTTCAACAGAGGTTACATCGCCAACAATTACCACACTTCACAAAATCAAAATACTTTTCGTCCCAACAACAGGAACAACAATTCGAGTAGCTATATGGGAAATAGAGTAAGAGATAGTACCACGTATAACAATGGTGCTAGAAATAGAAATTTACCAACACGCGTTAATTTACAGAGAAGAAATACTAATTATGAGGAAAACTACTAGGGCCGCATAACAAAAATTGTTATGCAGAGCGCCCGAAAATGTTCAAACTTTCAGCAAGTACGGATAATACGATAACAATAACATGCAAAAGCGTAGATAAAGAACTTAAATTTTTAGTAGATACTGGAGCAGAAATATCTATTTGTAAATTAGGGAATTTAAAGAACATTGATACCAAAATCATATCGTCACTTTCTGGTATAACAAGTGAAAAGGTAGATAGTATTGGGACATCAGAGCTGCATTTAATGATTGGTACTGAAGAAATCAAACATAAATTATATGTTGTTGAAGATAATTTTCAAATCCCTGCAGATGACTTACCAATATCATTTGCCTGTAAAACACTTTCGAAACATGATTTGAATAAACCCGTAATAAAAAAGGAATTATTAGCCATACATTGGGCCATAAACTTTTTCCGTCCATACCTTTATGGCAGAAAATTTTACGTGATAACAGATCACAGACCTTTGGTGTCCTTATTTTCTCATAAGAATCCGTCATCGAAGATGACTCGTATTAGATTAGATTTGTGTGATTATGACTTTGAGATTTCATAGAAAAAAGGAAAAATGAATACTAATGCGGATGCATTATCGAAGATAATTCTAGATAGCAACGCATTAAAAGCAATGATGCCCAAGGAAAAAGAAAAAGATACAAAAAAATCTTAGCAATAACTCGAAGCATGAATAATAACGGACATTTACATCACGACAGTGGCGTAAAACCTAATGAAAAACCTGATCAACTTTTCATTTGGGAATGTACATCACTATCTGACGTAAAAAACGTAAAGAGACTTCATTTCGATATAGACCCCGGTTTACGGAAACCACAGATTTTACTTAAAGATATAGAAGTGATAGTAAGATGTAGTGATAATCCTCTGAACATTAAGGTGTCTTTGGAGAAGCTTTCAATAGGCCGAGATATTTTGGAGAAATATTTGTGTAAAATAGATTTTGAAACGTATTTAATAAATTTTGTAATTAATAGCAATGAAATATCGGTACCAATCAATCCCAAACGTATTTATAAAACAGAGATTTCGGTACCAGCTCGTTCGGAGGTAATAGTACCAACAAGTGTACGTCCACAAGAGGAAAGTATAGTTTTGAATAAAGAAGTGGTCAAGGGTGTATATATAGGAAACAGTATAATCCCATCTAAAGGCATTTCACATGTAAAAGTACTAAATACAACTGATAGAGATGTGGTATTAAAGGATGTAGATTTTGAGGTTGAACGTCTGGCAAACTACACTGTATACACTTATTCTAATGGCAGCACGGTGAACAATGAAAGGTTAGAAAGGTTAATTAACAGTTTGCATTTGGAATCGATTGATCCTGTGGCAAGATAATCAGTCGTATATATGATAAAAGAATACAGTGATATTTTTCATTTAGATGGAGAGGAACTAACCAATAATAATTTTTATACGCAAAAAATACAAACAATAGATTCTGCACCAGTATACATCAAACCTTATAGACTACCAGAAGCACAAAGAAATGAAATAAATAAGCAAGTGGATAAACTTTTAACTGATAACATTATTGAACCTTCTTGTAGCCCATACAATTCTCCATTACTGGTTGTACCAAAAAAATCATCTAGTGGGGAAAAAAAATGGAGACTTGTAGTTGATTTTAGAAAGTTGAATGAAAAGATCGTGAACGATAAATTCCCGTTAACACGAATAGAAGATGTTCTTGATAAATTAGGTAGAGCGAAATATTTCTCTACGTTGGATATGACAAGTTCTTTCCACCAAATTGGTTTGGAAAAAGATTCGAGACCGTTGACAGCATTTTCTACAGGCAACGGACATTTTCAGTTTACGAGATTACCATTCGGGTTGAAAATATCGTCGAACAGTTTTCAACGAATGTTGACTATAGCATTGAGTGGTCTTAATGCAGAAGCGTTTTTATATGTAGACGACATTATTGTCTTTGGATGTAGTTTACAACACCACAACGAAAATTTAGCAAAAGTCCTGAAAAAGTTGAGGCAATACAATTTGAAGATAAATCCCAGGAAATGTTGTTTTTTACAAGCAGAAGTAATTTACCTTGGGCATCTAATAACAAACAAAGGAGTGCGGACAGATCCAACGAAATATGAGGCTATAAAAAACTACCCTGTGCCGAAAAATGTTGACGAGGTCAGACGTTTTGTGGCCTTTTGTAACTATTATAGACGTTTTATACCTAACTTTGCACATATAGCAAAAGATTTTAATAATTTACTTAAGAAAGGTAAACCTTTCGTTTTCGATAAAAGTTGTCAAGAATCCTTTGAACAGCTAAAAAGCAAGTTGATAAACCCGCCAATCCTTCAGTACCCGAATTTTTCTAAACCATTCGTGTTAACAACAGATGCTTCCAATTATGCACTCGGAGCAGTTTTGTCGCAAGGAGAAATAGGCTCTGACTTACCAATATCATTTGCCTGTAAAACACTTTCGAAACATGATTTGAATAAACCCGTAATAGAAAAGGAATTATTAGCCATACATTGGGCCATAAACTTTTTCCGTCCATACCTTTATGGCAGAAAATCTTACGTGATAACAGATCACAGACCTTTGGTGTCCTTATTTTCTCATAAGAATCCGTCATCGAAGATGACTCGTATTAGATTAGATTTATGTGATTATGACTTTGAGATTTCATAGAAAAAAGGAAAAATGAATACTAATGCGGATGCATTATCGAAGATAATTCTAGATAGCAACGCATTAAAAGCAATGATGCCCAAGGAAAAAGAAAAAGATACAAAAAAATCTTAGCAATAACTCGAAGCATGAATAATAACGGACATTTACATCACGACAGTGGCGTAAAACCTAATGAAAAACCTGATCAACTTTTCATTAGGGAATGTACATCACTATCTGACGTAAAAAACGTAAAGAGACTTCATTTCGATATAGACCCCGGTTTACGGAAACCACAGATTTTACTTAAAGATATAGAAGTGATAGTAAGATGTAGTGATAATCCTCTGAACATTAAGATGTCTTTGGAGAAGCTTTCAAAAATGCTATCATCAAATATAAAGGAGGTTGCGTTAAGAGATAGTGAAGAAATATTTAAAGTGGTAGAGAAGAACACATTTAAAGATATGTTTAACAAATTAAAAAGAAACAAAAATGAAAAATTAATAATTTTGTTATACAGGGAACCAACAAAGATAAACGATAAGAATGTACAGAACAAACTTATTGCGGAACACCACAGTTCAGCGTTAGGAGGACATTTGGGCATACGAAAAACAATTATGAAACTTAAACAAAGGTATATGTGGAAAGGAATGAGTAAAATGATAAAGGCGTACATATCAAACTGCAAAGAATGTAAATTGAACAAACAAACAAAGCATACGAGAGAAAGGTTAATTATAACAGATACCCCAAAAGGTAGTTTTGAAGTCGTCTCAATAGACACAGTAGGACCTCTTCGATATACTAACAATTTCAGATATATATTGACTATGCAATGCGATCTGACAAAGTATGTAATAGCATGTCCAATTGAGACAAAAGAAGCAAAAACAATCGCTAGGGCTTTAGTCGAAAATTTAATTTTAGTATATGGTCATTTCAAGATTCTTAAATCTGACAAAGGCACCGAATTTGTAAATGAGTTGATGTCAGAGGTATGTAAATTATTAGAAATAAACCAAAAGTTTAGTACACCGTACCACCATGAAACAATGGGGTCCATAGAAAGAAACCATAGAGTACTTAATGAATTTCTACTGAATTTTTGCAAAAATGTCGAATGGGACTATTGGATCCCATACTTCTGTTTTGCCTATAATACAACTCCTCATGTAGATACAAACCGTACGCCATTTGAGCTAATATTTGGAAGACTTCCTAATTTACCAACTGACAACATAATTAGTAACAAACCAATATATGATACAGAAAGTTACGCATCAGAGTTAAGAGCAAGGTTGAAATTCTCCTTGTCAAAAGCGAGAGAATTGATGAAAATTGTGAAAACAAAACAACAAGATTAAATCCGTTAAATATAAAAGAAGGAGACATGGTAATGGTAAGAAATTACAACAGAAAGAAAAATCACTCACCATACCACGGTCCCTATAAAGTATTAAAAACAGAAGGAGTAAATTCTATCTTAGAAATAGGAGATAAAACAAAAAAAATGCACAATAATAATTTAAAGAAATATTGAAAGATGAATACACATATAATTCGTAAATATATAGTTATAAAATCTATGTTATATTTATCATTATAAATATGTAAGTCGTAGAATATTACTTTTTATACTAGAACACTTGTTATCAATATATATACATAACAAAAAAAAAAAAAAAAAAAAAAAAAAAAAAAAAAAACATGCGTAGATATAAAAAAATTCATAATTATAAAATTTCCATTAATTCATGTAAATTTTTCTTAGGGGTTAGGGTGTAGAGTATTATAAAATAATCATACACATATGTTCAATGTTCACACTTTTTACGAACATTTTTTCTCGAGTTTAAACTTAGGAATTTCTTTTTAATTGCCACCAACAATTTTTACTTTATTTTTTTAGAAGGTTATTATGCTAAATACAAACATGTATCGAAACATTTATTAATATTAGTTATTGCAATTGTTAAAATACTTGTCTGGAATTATCCTGTTAATTACATATAAAAGGATCAAACTTTGTAAATAAAATTCAATTCAATATCTTGCCTTCAAATTCGGCAGTTTATTTAAAAGAGCATATAAACTTGCTCATCTTAATAGGCATATTAATTTGCCTTAAGAGAGTTTCATGCCCCTGGCGTTATTAAGCGCCAGCACAAAAAATACACAAACACAATTAAGGCATCAAGAAAAACAGAACCTTTACATAGCGATCCTGCCAAATAATATTAAAGAAATATACCAGTGGAGGAATACGTAACCGTGGGTAGCACAAATAAAGAAGCAGGCCCGAAGCGTTTAACTTTCGAGGAGTATAGAATACGTCAGGAGAAGAGAAAAGACCAACAACTTACCGCGGTTCCAGAAGTGAATAAGCCGAAACACAGGCGTGGAGGTAAACTGGTTAAGATAAGGCGGAAGCTAGCAGCGTTGAAAGCAGCAGTCAACGCAGATCCACCACCGCATTGGGAAATAGCCAGTGAATTGTGGCTACAAATGCACCAATTAGAAAAACAAAAATTGCACTACCACCACAAACAAAATTTTTTTTTGTAAAATGTTTCTTTTATTTAATGGAATAAAATTTTCTATATCTTTATGAGTTAACAAAAACACTTCGGCAAATTTAAATACTCGTATGTAAATAAGATTATAAATAAGTGATATTGTATAAAATTGAAATAATGTAATTGAAAGCCCGCACAAAGTAAAATTGATAGAAAACTTATACACTTATATCAGTGACATTAACATATATGTCTAGTATGGTGGCGGCATATATATGAAGATTAGTAAATATTAGTACACATGGAAGAATTTAATAGATACTATGAAGAATTAGTGAAATTATACACAAATATAAAAAAAGTAAAGATAGAATTTACTCTGCAAATTATATAGGCGATAAGCTAGAATACTTGAAAACAGTAAATGCGGAAATAGATTTATTATCAAAAATAATTCCGATAGAAGAGTTGAACAATTTTCATGAATTGTATGAAAAATTAGTAACTATAGTTTCAAATTTAAAAGTCAAGGAGGTAGGTAAGAAAGTTGAAGAATCATTGAGTTCTAAAATGGCGCAATTTGACATATCTGTAGTAAGTAAAAACCTACATGCTTTCAAGGGTACTTATGAGGAGTTGGAAGATTTTATAGTACAGACAGAGTTACTACATGATATCTTAAAACCAGAGGACAGAGGAATGTTCATTAAGTATGTGTACAGTTTCAAGCTTTCGACTCATGTACGCAGAATTTTGGGGCGCTCTAATAAACCAACAACATTTTTAGAATTGAAAGGTCAATTGGAAAAAGCTTTTCCGAATCCTAGAACATTACAACAGGTATTAACAGAGCTAGGTACAGCTAAACAGGGCAGATTAAGTATTTCAGAATATAGAGAGAAACTTGCTCTGTTGACTGAACAACTAAGTGATTTTGAGATAAAATCAGTAGAGAACCCAACAGTAGAAACAAAAGACGCGATTTATAAAATGAGCGAGAATATGGCCTTAAATGTTTTTACAAAGGGAGTCAACGTGGAATATCACAACATTTTACAGGCTAGTTCACCAAAAACTTTTATAGGGGCTGTAGAAAAGTCTGTGACACTAGAGAGAAATATGAAAACTAATGATAATACAGTATTTAGAGTGGAAAGGTCTAGTAATAATTTTACAACAAATAGAAACAGAAACCATAAAACACAAAATCGTGGCAACGGTTATTATAATCAAAACCGTGATTTCAACAGAGGTTACATCGCCAACAATTACCACACTTCACAAAATCAAAATACTTTTCGTCCCAACAACAGGAACAACAATTCGAGTAGCTATATGGGAAATAGAGTAAGAGATAGTACCACGTATAACAATGGTGCTAGAAATAGAAATTTACCAACACGCGTTAATTTACAGAGAAGAAATACTAATTATGAGGAAAACTACTAGGGCCGCATAACAAAAATTGTTATGCAGAGCGCCCGAAAATGTTCAAACTTTCAGCAAGTACGGATAATACGATAACAATAACATGCAAAAGCGTAGATAAAGAACTTAAATTTTTAGTAGATACTGGAGCAGAAATATCTATTTGTAAATTAGGGAATTTAAAGAACATTGATACCAAAATCATATCGTCACTTTCTGGTATAACAAGTGAAAAGGTAGATAGTATTGGGACATCAGAGCTGCATTTAATGATTGGTACTGAAGAAATCAAACATAAATTATATGTTGTTGAAGATAATTTTCAAATCCCTGCAGATGACTTACCAATATCATTTGCCTGTAAAACACTTTCGAAACATGATTTGAATAAACCCGTAATAAAAAAGGAATTATTAGCCATACATTGGGCCATAAACTTTTTCCGTCCATACCTTTATGGCAGAAAATTTTACGTGATAACAGATCACAGACCTTTGGTGTCCTTATTTTCTCATAAGAATCCGTCATCGAAGATGACTCGTATTAGATTAGATTTGTGTGATTATGACTTTGAGATTTCATAGAAAAAAGGAAAAATGAATACTAATGCGGATGCATTATCGAAGATAATTCTAGATAGCAACGCATTAAAAGCAATGATGCCCAAGGAAAAAGAAAAAGATACAAAAAAATCTTAGCAATAACTCGAAGCATGAATAATAACGGACATTTACATCACGACAGTGGCGTAAAACCTAATGAAAAACCTGATCAACTTTTCATTTGGGAATGTACATCACTATCTGACGTAAAAAACGTAAAGAGACTTCATTTCGATATAGACCCCGGTTTACGGAAACCACAGATTTTACTTAAAGATATAGAAGTGATAGTAAGATGTAGTGATAATCCTCTGAACATTAAGATGTCTTTGGAGAAGCTTTCAAAAATGCTATCATCAAATATAAAGGAGGTTGCGTTAAGAGATAGTGAAGAAATATTTAAAGTGGTAGAGAAGGAAACATTTAAAGATATGTTTAACAAATTAAAAAGAAACAAAAATGAAAAATTAATAATTTTGTTATACAGGGAACCAACAAAGATAAACGATAAGAATGTACAGAACAAACTTATTGCGGAACACCACAGTTCAGCGTTAGGAGGACATTTGGGCATACGAAAAACAATTATGAAACTTAAACAAAGGTATATGTGGAAAGGAATGAGTAAAATGATAAAGGCGTACATATCAAACTGCAAAGAATGTAAATTGAACAAACAAACAAAGCATACGAGAGAAAGGTTAATTATAACAGATACCCCAAAAGGTAGTTTTGAAGTCGTCTCAATAGACACAGTAGGACCTCTTCGATATACTAACAATTTCAGATATATATTGACTATGCAATGCGATCTGACAAAGTATGTAATAGCATGTCCGATTGAGACAAAAGAAGCAAAAACAATCGCTAGGGCTTTAGTCGAAAATTTAATTTTAGTATATGGTCATTTCAAGATTCTTAAATCTGACAAAGGCACCGAATTTGTAAATGAGTTGATGTCAGAGGTATGTAAATTATTAGAAATAAACCAAAAGTTTAGTACACCGTACCACCATGAAACAATGGGGTTCATAGAAAGAAACCATAGAGTACTTAATGAATTTCTACTGAATTTTTGCAAAAATGTCGAATGGGACTATTGGATCCCATACTTCTGTTTTGCCTATAATACAACTCCTCATGTAGATACAAACCGTACGCCATTTGAGCTAATATTTGGAAGACTTCCTAATTTACCAACTGACAACATAATTAGTAACAAACCAATATATGATACAGAAAGTTACGCATCAGAGTTAAGAGCAAGGTTGAAATTCTCCTTGTCAAAAGCGAGAGAATTGATGAAAATTGTGAAAACAAAACAACAAGATTAAATCCGTTAAATATAAAAGAAGGAGACATGGTAATGGTAAGAAATTACAACAGAAAGAAAAATCACTCACCATACCACGGTCCCTATAAAGTATTAAAAACAGAAGGAGTAAATTCTATCTTAGAAATAGGAGATAAAACAAAAAAAATGCACAATAATAATTTAAAGAAATATTGAAAGATGAATACACATATAATTCGTAAATATATAATTATAAAATCTATGTTATATTTATCATTATAAATATGTAAGTCGTAGAATATTACTTTTTATACTAGAACACTTGTTATCAATATATATACATAACAAAAAAAAAAAAAAAAAAAAAAAAAAACATGCGTAGATATAAAAAAATTCATAATTATAAAATTTCCATTAATTCATGTAAATTTTTCTTAGGGGTTAGGGTGTAGAGTATTATAAAATAATCATACACATATGTTCAATGTTCACACTTTTTACGAACATTTTTTCTCGAGTTTAAACTTAGGAATTTCTTTTTAATTGCCACCAACAATTTTTACTTTATTTTTTTTAGAAGGTTATTATGCTAAATACAAACATGTATCGAAACATTTATTAATATTAGTTATTGCAATTGTTAAAATACTTGTCTGGAATTATCCTGTTAATTACATATAAAAGGATCAAACTTTGTAAATAAAATTCAATTCAATATCTTGCCTTCAAATTCGGCAGTTTATTTAAAAGAGCATATAAACTTGCTCATCTTAATAGGCATATTAATTTGCCTTAAGAGAGTTTCATGCCCCTGGCGTTATTAAGCGCCAGCACAAAAAATACACAAACACAATTAAGGCATCAAGAAAAACAGAACCTTTACATAGCGATCCTGCCAAATAATATTAAAGAAATATACCAGTGGAGGAATACGTACCCGTGGGTAGCACAAGTAAAGAAGCAGGCCCGAAGCGTTTAACTTTCGAGGAGTATAGAATACGTCAGGAGAAGAGAAAAGACCAACAACTTACCGCGGTTCCAGAAGTGAATAAGCCGAAACACAGGCGTGGAGGTAAACTGGTTAAGATAAGGCGGAAGCTAGCAGCGTTGAAAGCAGCAGTCAACGCAGATCCACCACCGCATTGGGAAATAGCCAGTGAATTGTGGCTACAAATCCACCAATTAGAAAAACAAAAATTGCACTACCACCACAAACAAAATTTTTTTTTGTAAAATGTTTCTTTTATTTAATGGAATAAAATTTTCTATATCTTTATGAGTTAACAAAAACACTTCGGCAAATTTAAATACTCGTATGTAAATAAGATTATAAATAAGTGATATTGTATAAAATTGAAATAATGTAATTGAAAGCCCGCACAAAGTAAAATTGATAGAAAACTTATACACTTATATCAGTGACATTAACATATATGTCTAGTATGGTGGCGGCATATATATGAAGATTAGTAAATATTAGTACACATGGAAGAATTTAATAGATACTATGAAGAATTAGTGAAATTATACACAAATATAAAAAAAGTAAAGATAGAATTTACTCTGCAAATTATATAGGCGATAAGCTAGAATACTTGAAAACAGTAAATGCGGAAATAGATTTATTATCAAAAATAATTCCGATAGAAGAGTTGAACAATTTTCATGAATTGTATGAAAAATTAGTAACTATAGTTTCAAATTTAAAAGTCAAGGAGGTAGGTAAGAAAGTTGAAGAATCATTGAGTTCTAAAATGGCGCAATTTGACATATCTGTAGTAAGTAAAAACCTACATGCTTTCAAGGGTACTTATGAGGAGTTGGAAGATTTTATAGTACAGACAGAGTTACTACATGATATCTTAAAACCAGAGGACAGAGGAATGTTCATTAAGTATGTGTACAGTTTCAAGCTTTCGACTCATGTACGCAGAATTTTGGGGCGCTCTAATAAACCAACAACATTTTTAGAATTGAAAGGTCAATTGGAAAAAGCTTTTCCGAATCCTAGAACATTACAACAGGTATTAACAGAGCTAGGTACAGCTAAACAGGGCAGATTAAGTATTTCAGAATATAGAAAGAAACTTGCTCTGTTGACTGAACAACTAAGTGATTTTGAGATAAAATCAGTAGAGAACCCAACAGTAGAAACAAAAGACGCGATTTATAAAATGAGCGAGAATATGGCCTTAAATGTTTTTACAAAGGGAGTCAACGTGGAATATCACAACATTTTACAGGCTAGTTCACCAAAAACTTTTATAGGGGCTGTAGAAAAGTCTGTGACACTAGAGAGAAATATGAAAACTAATGATAATACAGTATTTAGAGTGGAAAGGTCTAGTAATAATTTTACAACAAATAGAAACAGAAACCATAAAACACAAAATCGTGGCAACGGTTATTATAATCAAAACCGTGATTTCAACAGAGGTTACATCGCCAACAATTACCACACTTCACAAAATCAAAATACTTTTCGTCCCAACAACAGGAACAACAATTCGAGTAGCTATATGGGAAATAGAGTAAGAGATAGTACCACGTATAACAATGGTGCTAGAAATAGAAATTTACCAACATGCGTTAATTTACAGAGAAGAAATACTAATTATGAGGAAAACTACTAGGGCCGCATAACAAAAATTGTTATGCAGAGCGCCCGAAAATGTTCAAACTTTCAGCAAGTACGGATAATACGATAACAATAACATGCAAAAGCGTAGATAAAGAACTTAAATTTTTAGTAGATACTGGAGCAGAAATATCTATTTGTAAATTAGGGAATTTAAAGAACATTGATACCAAAATCATATCGTCACTTTCTGGTATAACAAGTGAAAAGGTAGATAGTATTGGGACATCAGAGCTGCATTTAATGATTGGTACTGAAGAAATCAAACATAAATTCTATGTTGTTGAAGATAATTTTCAAATCCCTGCAGATGACTTACCAATATCATTTGCCTGTAAAACACTTTCGAAACATGATTTGAATAAACCCGTAATAGAAAAGGAATTATTAGCCATACATTGGGCCATAAACTTTTTCCGTCCATACCTTTATGGCAGAAAATTTTACGTGATAACAGATCACAGACCTTTGGTGTCCTTATTTTCTCATAAGAATCCGTCATCGAAGATGACTCGTATTAGATTAGATTTGTGTGATTATGACTTTGAGATTTCATAGAAAAAAGGAAAAATGAATACTAATGCGGATGCATTATCGAAGATAATTCTAGATAGCAACGCATTAAAAGCAATGATGCCCAAGGAAAAAGAAAAAGATACAAAAAAATCTTAGCAATAACTCGAAGCATGAATAATAACGGACATTTACATCACGACAGTGGCGTAAAACCTAATGAAAAACCTGATCAACTTTTCATTTGGGAATGTACATCACTATCTCACGTAAAAAACGTAAAGAGACTTCATTTCGATATAGACCCCGGTTTACGGAAACCACAGATTTTACTTAAAGATATAGAAGTGATAGTAAGATGTAGTGATAATCATCTGAACATTAAGGTGTCTTTGGAGAAGCTTTCAATAGGCCGAGATATTTTGGAGAAATATTTGTGTAAAATAGATTTTGAAACGTATTTAATAAATTTTGTAATTAATAGCAATGAAATATCGGTACCAATCAATCCCAAACGTATTTATAAAACAGAGATTTCGGTACCAGCTCGTTCGGAGGTAATAGTACCAACAAGTGTACGTCCACAAGAGGAAAGTATAGTTTTGAATAAAGAAGTGGTCAAGGGTGTATATATAGGAAACAGTATAATCCCATCTAAAGGCATTTCACATGTAAAAGTACTAAATACAACTGATAGAGATGTGGTATTAAAGGATGTAGATTTTGAGGTTGAACGTCTGGCAAACTACACTGTATACACTTATTCTAATGGCAGCACGGTGAACAATGAAAGGTTAGAAAGGTTAATTAACAGTTTGCATTTGGAATCGATTGATCCTGTGGCAAGATAATCAGTCGTAGATATGATAAAAGAATACAGTGATATTTTTCATTTAGATGGAGAGGAACTAACCAATAATAATTTTTATACGCAAAAAATACAAACAATAGATTCTGCACCAGTATACATCAAACCTTATAGACTACCAGAAGCACAAAGAAATGAAATAAATAAGCAAGTGGATAAACTTTTAACTGATAACATTATTGAACCTTCTTGTAGCCCATACAATTCTCCATTACTGGTTGTACCAAAAAAATCATCTAGTGGGGAAAAAAAATGGAGACTTGTAGTTGATTTTAGAAAGTTGAATGAAAAGATCGTGAACGATAAATTCCCGTTAACACGAATAGAAGATGTTCTTGATAAATTAGGTAGAGCGAAATATTTCTCTACGTTGGATATGACAAGTTCTTTCCACCAAATTGGTTTGGAAAAAGATTCGAGACCGTTGACAGCATTTTCTACAGGCAACGGACATTTTCAGTTTACGAGATTACCATTCGGGTTGAAAATATCGTCGAACAGTTTTCAACGAATGTTGACTATAGCATTGAGTGGTCTTAATGCAGAAGCGTTTTTATATGTAGACGACATTATTGTCTTTGGATGTAGTTTACAACACCACAACGAAAATTTAGCAAAAGTCCTGAAAAAGTTGAGGCAATACAATTTGAAGATAAATCCCAGGAAATGTTGTTTTTTACAAGCAGAAGTAATTTACCTTGGGCATCTAATAACAAACAAAGGAGTGCGGACAGATCCAACGAAATATGAGGTTATAAAAAACTACCCTGTGCCGAAAAATGTTGACGAGGTCAGACGTTTTGTGGCCTTTTGTAACTATTATAGACGTTTTATACCTAACTTTGCACATATAGCAAAAGATTTTAATAATTTACTTAAGAAAGGTAAACCTTTCGTTTTCGATAAAAGTTGTCAAGAATCCTTTGAACAGCTAAAAAGCAAGTTGATAAACCCGCCAATCCTTCAGTACCCGAATTTTTCTAAACCATTCGTGTTAACAACAGATGCTTCCAATTATGCACTCGGAGCAGTTTTGTCGCAAGGAGAAATAGGCTCTGACTTACCAATATCATTTGCCTGTAAAACACTTTCGAAACATGATTTGAATAAACCCGTAATAGAAAAGGAATTATTAGCCATACATTGGGCCATAAACTTTTTCCGTCCATACCTTTATGGCAGAAAATTTTACGTGATAACAGATCACAGACCTTTGGTGTCCTTATTTTCTCATAAGAATCCGTCATCGAAGATGACTCGTATTAGATTAGATTTGTGTGATTATGACTTTGAGATTTCATAGAAAAAAGGAAAAATGAATACTAATGCGGATGCATTATGGAAGATAATTCTAGATAGCAACGCATTAAAAGCAATGATGCCCAAGGAAAAAGAAAAAGATACAAAAAAATCTTAGCAATAACTCGAAGCATGAATAATAACGGACATTTACATCACGACAGTGGCGTAAAACCTAATGAAAAACCTGATCAACTTTTCATTTGGGAATGTACATCACTATCTGACGTAAAAAACGTAAAGAGACTTCATTTCGATATGGACCCCGGTTTACGGAAACCACAGATTTTACTTAAAGATATAGAAGTGATAGTAAGATGTAGTGATAATCCTCTGAACATTAAGGTGTCTTTGGAGAAGCTTTCAAAAATGCTATCATCAAATATAAAGGAGGTTGCGTTAAGAGATAGTGAAGAAATATTTAAAGTGGTAGAGAAGGAAACATTTAAAGATATGTTTAACAAATTAAAAAGAAACAAAAATGAGAAATTAATAATTTTGTTATACAGGGAACCAACAAAGATAAACGATAAGAATGTACAGAACAAACTTATTGCGGAACACCACAGTTCAGCGTTAGGAGGACATTTGGGCATACGAAAAACAATTATGAAACTTAAACAAAGGTATATGTGGAAAGGAATGAGTAAAATGATAAAGGCGTACATATCAAACTGCAAAGAATGTAAATTGAACAAACAAACAAAGCATACGAGAGAAAGGTCAATTATAACAGATACCCCAAAAAGTAGTTTTGAAGTCGTCTCAATAGACACAGTAGGACCTCTTCGATATACTAACAATTTCAGATATATATTGACTATGCAATGCGATCTGACAAAGTATGTAATAGCATGTCCGATTGAGACAAAAGAAGCAAAAACAATCGCTAGGGCTGTAGTCGAAAATTTAATTTTAGTATATGGTCATTTCAAGATTCTTAAATCTGACAAAGGCACCGAATTTGTAAATGAGTTGATGTCAGAGGTATGTAAATTATTAGAAATAAACCAAAAGTTTAGTACACCGTACCACCATGAAACCGTAGAGTACTTAATGAATTTCTACTGAATTTTTGCAAAAATGTCGAATGGGACTATTGGATCCCATACTTCTGTTTTGCCTATAATACAACTCCTCATGTAGATACAAACCGTACGCCATTTGAGCTAATATTTGGAAGACTTCCTAATTTACCAACTGACAACATAATTAGTAACAAACCAATATATGATACAGAAAGTTACGCATCAGAGTTAAGAGCAAGGTTGAAATTCTCCTTGTCAAAAGCGAGAGAATTGATGAAAATTGTGAAAACAAAACAACAAGATTAAATCCGTTAAATATAAAAGAAGGAGACATGGTAATGGTAAGAAATTACAACAGAAAGAAAAATCACTCACCATACCACGGTCCCTATAAAGTATTAAAAACAGAAGGAGTAAATTCTATCTTAGAAATAGGAGATAAAACAAAAAAAAATGCACAATAATAATTTAAAGAAATATTGAAAGATGAATATACATATAATTCGTAAATATATAATTATAAAATCTATGTTATATTTATCATTATAAATATGTAAGTCGTAGAATATTACTTTTTATACCAGAACACTTGTTATCAATATATATACATAACAAAAAAAAAAAAAAAAAAAAAAAAAAAAACATGCGTAGATATAAAAAATTCATAATTATAAAATTTCCATTAATTCATGTAAATTTTTCTTAGGGGTTAGGGTGTAGAGTATTATAAAATAATCATACACATATGTTCAATGTTCACACTTTTTACGAACATTTTTTCTCGAGTTTAAACTTAGGAATTTCTTTTTAATTGCCACCAACAATTTTTACTTTATTTTTTTAGAAGGTTTTTATGCTAAATACAAACATGTATCGAAACATTTATTAATATTAGTTATTGCAATTGTTAAAATACTTGTCTGGAATTATCCTGTTAATTACATATAAAAGGATCAAACTTTGTAAATAAAATTCAATTCAATATCTTGCCTTCAAATTCGGCAGTTTATTTAAAAGAGCATATAAACTTGCTCATCTTAATAGGCATATTAATTTGCCTTAAGAGAGTTTCATGCCCGTGGCGTTATTAAGCGCCGGCACAAAAAATACACAAACACAATTAAGGCATCAAGAAAAACAGAACCTTTACAGGAAGCGATGTAGAAGGACACTCATCGCAGGACCTTTGAAAAGATTTTTTGTCTTGCGGCGAGGGTGATGATAGGTTCGCTCAGATCGACTCCAACTAGGGCACTCGTCACCCTGTTGAATTGGCTCCCAATGGACATTCTGGCCAAACAGTTGGCTCTATTTTCTGAGGTCAGGTTGCACAATGCGTGCCCATGATCACGGTTTGACTATGGGCATGCCAGGATTCTGAATGAATACCGAGGCAACAGGATCTATGAAAACATTGACTATTGTATACCAAGAGCTTTCTTTGGCGGACTTTTCCAGTCTCTTGTCGTTGACAGGGAACAGGTTTCTAGACTTTCATTTCCCGCAGATTCCGTTAGAGTCTTCACTGATGGATCTAAGAGGGGAACCAATGTAGGCAGAGGTTTCTACGTGGAGAACTTTAACGTAAGAACTTCATTTAGGCTTCAGGACGGTTGCAGCATCCTGCAAGCCGAAATTTCTGCTATTGCTCGTGCAGTTAGATGGCTGATGTATTATAGGATATCGAACGATATCTATATCTTTACCGATAGCAAGGCGGCCATCTCTGCTATTAATGGTGTGTACAGCACATCCATAGCTGTGGTCGAATGCCGACTATTTTTAAATGAGATAGCGAGACATTCGAGAGTGACACTTGTTTGGGTACCGGGACATTTCGACTGTCCTGGCAAACTCATCGCTGATGGAATTGCCAGGGAAGGGACAGAGATGGATAACTCTATGATCTGTCACTTCACAGGCAATCCTCTATCGCATTGCAAGTTCTTGGTTCAGTGTGAATCATATATAATCGCTCAATTCAGATGGGATAACGTGACCAACTGTCGTGTGGCAAGGGCCACATGGCTTCGCTATGACCCACGCAGAACACGCGACCTTCTGAACTTCAACAAGGTACGAATTCGTCAGCTTGTTAATGTCTTAACTGGACATTGTAACTTTGGGACCCATGCGAGAAGGATGGGTCTAGAATACAATGACTTCTGTAGAAGCTGTAATGATGAAGAGGAGGAAGAAACAGTACTCCATCTTCTATGTCAGTGTCCTGCCCTGGCGGCTTAAGGGAAGTGGCGTTGCGCTCCAACTTCCTGCCGGACTTAGACAGCCTCGCGAGTCTGGAGCTGAATAGAATATCGGCTTTCCTAAGGTCCACGGGATGGCTTAATGCGGCAGAGGACGACTCGTGAGTGGTCCTTGCTTTAGGGTATCACAACGGGACCGAATCAACAGACCCAAGTGCATTGCTTAGGCAATCGCCCTAACAACCTAACCTAACCTAACTCTTTCCAAAATATTAATTAACTTGCTATTGTTGCAAAGTTAGAAAATGTATTTTCTAGCTTGTCCTGATATAAGACTTTGTCACGACATAATATACATCACAACTTTCCTTTAAAATGTTATTAACCAGTAAATGCACTGAATTAAGTGAGCTTCATGCCATTTAAAAAGAAAAACACATCCAAATACACGTGGGTGTAACCGTTATCAAATGCACGAGAGTGTGCTCGCTCTCCCGTTGTAACATTATCATAATTTTTTGCCTTTGACTTTGTCAACCTTGTTAACTCAGTCAGTTGTGTTTTTTCTGCTTTAATAGCGGACCTTAATCAGCAGCCTAAACAAACTTAAAATTTCTATACAAGTGGTGTTAATTTCAACAATTTAAAAGTAAAATAAAAGCAGAATTTATTGCTTATTACTAAATTATTGCTAAAATAACTCTTAAGACCTATAAAACTTTAAACCTAAATAAATAAAACAAGACAAATCAAAAGGTGAATATCGTTTGCATATGAACTAAAATAAAACAAACAATTGTACCAACAAGAAAAAGAAAGAAATAAATATTTGCTGTGTGCAAATTAGTTTCTATTAACGAAACAAAAGTGTGTGTTTCCTTCGCCTGATATCACCTCCAGTGCAACTCCCGCAGGTAATCATCAGCATCTCCCATTCCACCCCTACATTTTCTGGTCCTTCGAGCCGGATCCAAATTATATATTTGGGCCCACCACTTTTCTTGAATTACTCAAGAAACCACCCTGCCTGAAACCCCGTCGGATGACTCCCACTTGGAATTTCTATTGACGTCAAACATACTTTTTATTTTATTTTTGTTGCTGGTGTTCTCAACAAAAAAATTAGTTAAACAACGAAATCCACAAAATAATATTCTTTAAAAATAACTAGGCTGTTTGTGTGTTTTAACATTGTTTCGCCCTTCGACATTGTCTAAGAGTACTTGTGTCTTAATTCGTTTCCATCTACTTTCACATCATTCAAATTCTCTTAATATCTCACATTTGATCTCTCTCCAGTTTGAACATACTGAGTGAATTTTTTTTAACTTGAATGCATATTCGTGGAATAACCACACCTCACGTAAACACAACAAATAAGGTTGATATCAAACCATCGAACTTCTCAGTTGTGTGATAACAAATATATTTACAAAGATAAAGGAATATATAAAAGACACAGACTCTGCTAAGAGCTCATGTACATAAGTATGTATGTCGAAAAAATTTGCAAGTACTAAACGAAGATTTAAAGGTAAACAAAAAAAAGAAATATAACATTACTTTAAATCTTCTCTGTCGACAAACCTAACGATTTATGTACCTCAACTTTACATAAAATAACTACTTACGCTCGCTGCTGCCGAATTCTTAATATGAGGTGCATCGGAGAAGTTTTCATAAAATTATCTTATAATTTTTTTCGTGTAAAATAAAAAATTCCCTTTACACAACTAATATATCATAAACATAATTGCCGTTTCTACGAGGCGCATATACAAATTCGTGGTAAACCGTTTCATACTTCTCTTCGAGAATAGAAAAATCTGTAGCTACTTTATTTACATACATATATGTACATATATTACAGTAAATAGCTTATCATATATGCCAAATTTATACTTGCCGCTTCTACGAGGCGCATCTGAAAAGTTTTCTTAAACTTTTCTTACGTTTTTTCAAGAAAACTCCTATATATAAAAAAAACTTATACTTACCGCTTCTACGAGGCGCAACTGAAAAGTTTATTCAAACTTTTTCGTGCTTCTCTTCGAGAAAATAACTTACATCTAAATAAATATTTTACTTGCTGCTTCTACACTTAAGGAACGCTTCTCTTCCACATTCAAGGCCCACATTGACGTACTGTCTAAAATCAATAAAGTCATAGACAATCTTCGTCCAAGGCGGAGTCCAGCCGGTACCTCCTCAGATGTGCAACCGGACCAAACAGCCCATATCTCTTTACCTCCGTGCGACACCGAAACATTTTACGGAGATTACAAGTCATGGCTCACGTTCCGTGACATTTTTACAGCCCTGTATGGAATCACCAAACGCCTCTCACCCGTGGAAAAGATGTGCCACCTGCTCAAGAAGTCTCAGGGAGAAGCACGTGAACTCCTTAAAACATGCCTTATCACAAATTATGGCTTCGAAATGGCTTGGCAGCATCTGGTCAATCGCTATGAGAATAAAAGAGTCTTAATCAATGCACAATTTAAGTGCCTCCTTAATATCTGCCCAATTTCTAAAGAGACTGAACTCAATATCAGACGCCTACAACGCACAATCAACGATTGCGTCACGAACTTAATCCTGCTCCAGGTCGATACGAAGAATTGGGACCCAATTTTTGTCTATATATGCTCAATGTGCTTACCAGATATAACACTCAGTCTTTGGGAGCACTCCTTGCCCCACACCACAAATCTACCCACATGGAAAGAAATGGATGCGTTCCTGACCTCAAGATTCTAAACTTTGGAAGCTGTAGCAGACATTCGTTCCACTTTTTGCCATTCTACATTTTTCAAACCAAAAAAAACCCTCTCCTAAGAAAACGAATCGAAAGGAAAATTCATAGTTACAACAATAATGTGTCAAATGACAAGTCAGGGAAATGCCTTCTTTGCCCTCACTTCCACCCCCTAAGACTTTGCCCATTGTTTATCTGCATATCAATTGACGAACGCTTTACCGTAGTTAAACAGCAGGAATTATGCACGAACTGCCTAGGAAATGCAAGAGCCGTTTCGTTTGCAACGCGTGTAAAAGGAAACATCACTCTTTACTCCACCGCTTGGAGTCCAATTCATCCCTAACTCAACGGACCCTTGTACCGTCCCACCATACGCATACTCCTGTTGCTTCTACCCCTATTACTAACGTAAATCAGGCTCAAGTAAATACGCAGCCTCAGTCTATGCATTCACTCCCGTCTACTTCAAGAGAAGCAACAGATCGAAGGCTACAATCGTTTTCGACCCAATTGCAGTCCACTTCACCCTCTATTGTCCTCGGTACTGCTGTCGTCGATGTTTATATAAATGATGTTAAATGCACCGTTCGCGCTCTTATTGATTCAGCATCCGAAGCCATATTCATTTAAAAAAATCTACAAACGGGTATAAACCTTAGAACACGCTCCTCTCAGGCGGAAATTCGTGGACTAAATACTCCATATACAAATTGGTTTCCCGATCGATAGCTCATCTGAGATGTACGCAAATGCCTTTGTCGTCAAAAAACTGACAAGCCAACTACCTTATTACCCCTTATCTGCCCTCAGACAGGATAACTTCTCACACCTCCAGATGGCCGATACCTACCGTCAGAACTGCTCATCGATTTACTCCTCGGAGGTGACGTATATCCGAAAAAAATCCAGGATGGTCTGCAATGGAATAACAGCCAGACTTTGCTCGCACAAAAATCGGTATTTGAATGGATCATTACTGGCAGAGGTAAAACACGTGCATATCTCAGGTACTCTCCTTTTTTAATGAGATCGAACTTTCTCACCAACTAAAACGTTTTTGGGAACTCGAAGACATCCCAAAGAAGCCAAAATGTCCCCCGAAGGATACATACTGCGAGCAACTAAATCAACGGATAACCTTTAAGGGTCATGATGGACGATTCGTTGTTTCACCCCCGTTTAAACAAGAATATCCTGAGAACCTCAATATTGGTCACTCACAGTTTTTACGAAATTAATGGAAATTAGCACAAAAAAAACCCCTACTTAAATCAGAGTACGACCAGGTAATCACTGAGTGTTCTGACTTAGGCCGAATGACAAAAGTAACCTTCTTATCTGGTGTTAGCGGTACATACTATTTACCCCACCATGCGGTAATCAAACCCGACAGCATCACCACGAAACTACGTGTGGTGTTTAATGCATCGAGTCCATCATCCAACGGAATAAGCCTTAATGATCTTCTTCACCCCGCTCCTATTTTACAGTCTGATCTAACATTTCTCGTTTTGCTATGGCGAATTTTTACATATGTACTTAATGCGGACATAGAGAAAATGTACCGCCAAATCCTCGTGAATATATCTCACACCTCTTTCCAGCGAATTGTCTTCCGTAGCTCCCCCAATGAGCAACCTCATGACTATGAGTTAAACACAATCACATTTGGTGTGAACTGTGCCCCCTACCTGGCGATCAGGACCCTATCAGTACTAGCTAAGGATTGGGAGTCTACTTACCCCCACATTTCTGAGATTCTTAGAGATTATATGTATCTCGACGACGTGCTGGCAGGAGCTCACACAATATCATCAGCCTTGAAGTCACGAACTGATCTTACAACAGCAGCATTTCCAAAACCCTAGGACTAAGATGAAACGCTGGGAATGACCACTTCTATTTTAAACTAAAATCCCAGCCCGATCGAAATATGAAAACAAAAAGATCAGTTTCATCCGAAATATCAAAATTATTTGACCCCGCCGGTTGGCTATCACCCAAAATCATAGTAGCAAAAATGATTATGCAACCGATATGCAGGACGGAACAGATTGGGACGAGGATTTCAAGGCTTCAACGCTGCTACAATGGCATGAATTCTTGGACGATTAGGTCCATATAGAAAATATTAAAATCCCCCGTTTCATCCTCTGTTGAGCTATATGGCTTTTGTGACGCCTCAGAAAAGGTTTATGCAGCAACACTGTATATCCGTTCTGAGAGCGAAGGGTTTGTCTCCTCCCACTTATTGGTCGCAAAAACCAAAGTAGCTCCCATTAAATTTATATCGCTACCCCGTGAAGAACTTTGCGGCGCAGAACTTATGGCCACTATGATTGATTCTGTTCAAACCCAACTGATCCTTCAAAATTACAAACTCTTCTTGTGGACTAATTCCACTATCGTCCTGGCATGGCTGCAAAAACCACTTAATAAATGGAAAACCTTCGTGGAGAACAGAGTGGCGTCTATTATCAAAAAAGTAGGTAGTGACTCGTGGTATCATTTCGACTCAAAAAGTAATCCCGCAGATCTGGCATCTCGTGCTCTCACAGGGGCGCAACTCTCGTCAAGCGGCTTATGGTGGCACGGCCCGCCGTGGCTGAAACGTCCTCGGTCTGAATGACCCTTGCGGACTTCAAACTTTTGCACTCATGAAGAAGCTAAACCAATTCGCGTACATGCAAATATGATTGCAAATGAAGATATTCTGAAGGACTTCTCAGATCTCCCTAGGGCATTACGAGCGATTTGTTACATTTGCCGTTTTTATTAGCGCATAAGGAACAAAGTTGTGCATAACGATGATCCTATGGAACTTACTTCAACTGAAATCAATTTTGCTAAATTACGTTTGATAATCGCAAGACAAAAATTCCACTTCGCCATGGAATATAATCACCGGACTAAAAGTCTACCACTATCCCGAAAAAGTCCTCTCCTAACCTTTAATCCCTTCATTGACTCTGACGAAATAATGCGGATTAATGGCAGACTATCTAAATCCCCTACGCTTAGCTATGATGAACGCTTCCCCATCTTATTGCCTTATCATGCCCGCTTCACAAGATTATTCCTCGCCTATCTTCATCGATACTCCGTTCACGGCCAAAATGCCCTATTATATCGAATTATGAGAAACCACTACTATGTTCTAAAACTCAATATATTGATAAAAACTATATTATCTGAATGCTTGATATGCGTTAAACAAAAGTGTAAGCTTAGCCAGCAAATCATGGCTACCTTATCCCCGGAACGTGTTAGCCTAATTCGACCCTTCTATGATACTGGAGTAGATTTTTCCGGACCTTATGATCTGAAACCTTGCACCGGCCGCGGCTGCCGAGTCACTAAGGGCTACGTCCTCGTCTTCATTTATTTTGCTACAAAAGCAATCCACCTGGATGCTACCGGAGAAATTTCAACGCAGCTATTTTTGTAAGCATTCGCACGTTTTTCCTCCAGATGAGGCAGCCCCCACGCCATGTACTCAGACAATGGCAGTGCCTTTGTTGACGCCTCTATTATCCTACACGGTGATAGATCCCGTTTCTTATCTTATGTGCGAAAATACATTCTGGCTCAAAATGCTTTTGCTCCTTTCAAATGGCACTTCATACCCCCAGGTGCACCCTACATGGGCGGCCTCTGGGAGGCCGGGGTGAGAAGCTTCAAATCCCACTTCAAGAAACTGTGCCATAGTCAAAGTTTCACTTTCGAAGAATTCAGCACCACGCTTGTACGGATTGAAGCCTGTTTGAACTCAAGGCCTCTAAGCCCCATAAGTGAGGACCCAACTACTTTATGCGCTTTAACATCGGGTCACTTACTCATTGGAACGCTGCTCTTATTCCCCCAGTGCCAGACTTGTCTAGTCACTCGTTGAGCTACGTTAACCGTTGGCAGATATTAAAAATACTCCACCATCACTTGGCTAGCAGATGGAAAGAGGAGTATATAACGGAACTACATAAACGTAATAAATGGAAATACCTCCAGCGAGATTATGCTGTCGGCGACCTGGTTGTCATTAAAAAACACAACGTCCCCCCAAATAAATGTTGACTAGGGCGCATTGAAAAGGTTTTTCCCGGCTCTGACAAGCGAGTTAGAGTCGCCGAGATACGTACCGCCAACGGCATTATTAAAAGACCAACAAGTAGTCGCTCCAAGTATGACTGCCTATCATGTCGTAAAAATCACCCCTTGTGAAAGTGCCTAAAATTTAAAGGCCTCAACGTTGCTGAAAAATTGAAGATAGTAAAGCGCTTTAAATACTGCGAAAATTGTCTGGAACACTCGCACCGACTGTCGAAATGTCGCAGCACGGAACGTTGTAAGGAATGCGGCGTTAACCATCAGACGTTGCTCCATCGCCACGAGCGTCTTCGTGCACCTACCAGGGTCTTATCCAGAAGATGTACTGCTACCGTAATACCAACCACAGTCATCCAACTGCGTTTTGATAGTACCTGGGTCGAGTACGAGGCCTCCTCAACACGAGGGTGGAGTTCAGCTCTGTACCAGCATTCCTCATTGAGCGGTATAAAATAACAACGGAAACTCTGGATGGGAAAAAGTGGTGCACTATGTCATTTCGCTCGCGATTCGAAGAACGGCCAATTTTTTCGCTCACTGTTGAAGTTACGAAAGATTTGCCAACATTACAATCGATGAAGAGACTTGACGACAGAGTAGCAGAACCCTACAACAATATATCCACATCTCATCAGAACTGGCATCCAACCATCATTCATTACGTCACGTATGGCACAAGTCACCCTACTGGGGTGGGTAGTAATTGGAAAGTTTGGCGTGTGATCGAACATATAAATTCTTACATAAATTTTATCTAAACAAAAGATTTTTTATATATTATTTTTTAACATTTAGCCTAATCTGGCATTTAAGAATCAGAAGTTGTAATTTCTGAGAATTAACATCCGAAATAACTGTGTTCTTATGAATAATATTATTTAACTACAAAAAAAATAATCAACTTTATCATATCATTTTCTTTCCTTGAAATTTATTTTTCGGTATCAAACCACATGTATATATTTTCGAATTTAACCATATTGTTCATTGCATTGCAACTGCCCTCGTATACTACTGCCTATTGTATAATTGCTAATTATACTATAGCAAGCGGGCGGGATATTCAAGCTCGGGAGTAACCACATCCATATGCACACGAGTGTAACCGTAATCAAATGCAGGAGAGTGTCATAATTTTTTGCCTTTGGTTGACAAAGTCAAACTAAGTCAGTTGTGTTTTTCTGCTTTCATAGCGAACCGTAATGAGCATCCTAAATAAACTTCAAATTTCTATACAAGTGGTGTTAATTTCAACAATTCATAAGTAAAATAAAAACAGAATTTTCTGCTTATTACTAAATTATTACTAAAATAACTCTTAAAACCTATAAAACCTTAAACCTAAATAAATAAAACAAGACAAATCAAAAGGTGAATATCGTTTGCATGTGAACTAAAGTAAAACAAACAATTGTACCAACAAGAAACAGAAAGAAATAAATATTTGCCGTGGGCAAATCAGTTTCTATTAGCGAAACAAAAGTATGTGTTTCCTTCGCCCGATATAAACTCCAGAGCAACTCCCACAGGTAAACATCGGCATCTTCTCTTCCACCCCTCCAACACGCTTTTTCTGGTCAACGAATTCGATGTCATCCAGATATTCCATAAAGTTTTGTTAAATTTTGTAAGGTTCATTGCTTAGTTGGACTGTAGATCTGTAGCAGATATCGCCATAAAGGGAACCACTATTAAGACTATCGAAGATCTTATAAATTTTTACCACAAACTCAGCTTGTGAAACGGCCACTTCTGCAGAACAGCTCTGAAATTGTGCAGTTTCGCATATTGTTTTAATAGCAGCTGCAACAGTTCTGCTAAAAATTTGGGTTATGAACTTCACACGCATTGTTTAAAATTTGTTTGAATATATGTGTGTCGGGTTATTGCAGTTGCTTGGTTGTATGCTACAGATAGCTATTTTTGGCGCCTAACGTGGAGCCAAACTAATCGATCTGATAAATTTTCTTCCACATGCTTTGTATGGATGGCTCTTAAATTTTTTATATTGTTCACCTATAGTTTATAGGTTGCTGTACTATTATTTTATTTGGTAAATTTTAGGTGTTAGGAATTGTAACAGGTACTAGGCTACAAATGTGTTAACCAATTATCGATTATTTATTCAAATCGCGATTTCTATTTCTGATTTTTACGGTTGTACCTAAAATTGTTTTGGAAATGCCGAATCCTGAGGGACTCTAAACCAGAGTCAGACCGAACTATTTAACGTGCTTGTATATTTATTCCGCATCATATTTAGTAAGTTTGGAAAAGGCTGTTTGGACAAAAGTCTAAACTGGCATCAACTTGCATTTTTTTTTTAATTTTAAGATCACGTCATGCTAACTTTACATTGTCACGTTTTTGGTATATGAATGACAATATTTTCTTTTATTTTTACTATATCCCGTAAATATAACAAGAACCCAAGCAAATATTGTGAATTTTTATTGTTATCTTCTAAATATATATATATATATATATATATATATATATAAATTCTCTTTGTTCGTACTAATTATTAGTTTTCTGGTTATTTTGTTCATTTATATGAAGATGGAATCTGCCCACCTTCATATATTAACAATTTAATTTATTTAAATATTATTCATAAGTTTTTACTTTATCTTTTCATTTTGATCGAGTTGGGATCTTGGTATCATAAAAAGATTTTAGATTTATCCGGGAGGACTTAACTAGAACTAGGTGTTTCTCTATTTTTAAATCGTACTGGTATACATATTATATAGGTATTTGAGAATAAATTTGTGCAAGTCGAGAGAGCCATTATACTTTGCCTATAATACACTTGGCATTTATTTTTTTCTTATTATGTCGCGAGGTACTACTGGGGAAGATCTGCTGGGGACAATGTGTCTGCCTGATTTTGGCATCTGTGGGAATCCCATAACCGACAAGTATGGCACTACGCCACCATGTGGACATTGTTTCCATAAATCGTGATTGAAGAAATATGCTAAACCTCATACCGTTTATCCAGTATGTTAAACCAGTTTAACAGTAGTAGCACCTGGCACCGCAAATACCTCGTTAGATTATCCACTACCTATGGTGACTCGTTTCCAAGCGCGGAAAGAAAATATCCTTAAGAAGGCGCAGAGGCTTCAGGGCCGATTCTTGTCTCTGGTCTGGAGACACAGAATAGTTCGGAAAAAATTCATGACCAAGTGATCCGAACAGTTAAGGAACAGCAAAGTGACTTGTGGGACATGATTAGCACACAAGTAAATTCCGTTGTTGAAACGAACATGCAGGTCCTATTAGATCGCTTGGCTGTGCCTAATACTGTTCAGGAACGGAAAAGGAGTATACAAGCCTAACATAGTTTCCAAAATAATAGTAACAAGGATCAGACGAATCGTCCACCTCCCCTAAAGCATCAGACTTTAGAACAGATTTTGTGTTTACATAATCCTGACAATAATAGGTAACTCGAATCTTACCCGGGTCTGCAAATAGCAATACGTCTCATGGACATGATGCATTGAAACCGGAAAAAGTAGGTCATACAATACATAATTGGAAGATTAGATTCCCTGGTGATTCGAAGGAAATGGCAGTAGAAAATTTTCTATATCGTCTACAAGCTTTGACTAACCAATTTTTACATGGAAATTTAGCCTTTGAATTTGAATGTTGTTCGAAGCTAAAGCCAGCGATTGGTTTTGGGGGTTTCATAAATCGGTTCGTGCTATAAAGTGGATCAAACTTTGTGCAGCTATGCGTAGACAGTTCAAAGATCTTAGGACAGACGTAGATTTGAGAGAAATAATTCGTGATAGGAAGCAAAAGAGCATCGAGAGTTTTGGTGAATTTTATGAAGCTATTATAGACATTGCTGATAGGTTGACAGATCCTTTGGAGGACAAGGTTCTGATACAAATACTACACCGTAATATATTGCTAGATATACACCATGAAATATTAAACCTACGATTAGATTCCGTAGCGCAGTTGCGTGACATTTGTAGGTGCAGAGAATTTTTTATGTACGACGTTGGGAAAAGGCTGTTATTAATGAAGCCTTCCTCCATGCGAAAGCATGTTAATGAGGTTTGCGATGATAAAGTTGGGGCAACATATGATGAGATTTCAGCCATAGGCCTGAAATTCTGGAATTGCCGCAAGGATGGACATCGATATCATGATTGCATGGAGAAGCGTAAGATTATTTATTATGGGTGTGATATGCCAGAGGTGTACAAGCCCAATTGTTGGAAATGCAATCCAAAAACCTTAAAAGCGGGCGTACCGATTAAGGTACGCAAACCATCGAGCTGGACTACAGATTAAATAAAGTCTCCCCTATTTTAAACAGTAACTCAGAGCAATTTAAGGATGGGAACCAAAATAACTTGCCTATACATATTTTACAAAATAGCCAACGAGCAAGGGCCGGAACCAAATACGTGCGTGGGAGATAACAAGTTCAATAAAATCTGTTTTCTCTAAAGGAAACCTTAGTTGTATGCTACAGATAGTTATTTTTATTTATTCCATTTTGTATAGCTCTTTAATTACTTGCATGCTTAGAGATCTATCAAATGTCTTAGGGTCACATTTCAACCACAAATTTCTCAAAGATTCTATTACATATCTTTAGTTCAAAAAACGGAGTTTGCACAGATATCTTTAGGTTGGAAAAACATTTTCAGTTAGTTAAACCTTGATCACATATCAGAACACAAATGTTTATACCAATGCTTTTTAAAATGATTATATTTTCCTTTACAATATTAGTTAAAGTATCAGAAGATAAACCGTTTTGGGAAATAAAATAATTTAAAATTATACTCCAATTAGAAAACAATGTTTAACCATAAAAACACACGCATGAGTACCAATACTTTTAGTTCTTACAAAACCTGTTGTTTGAATTATAACCTCTGATTATAATTAATTCTTTCCTATGCTCATTTCGTCCATAACCAAAACAATGTACATATAATTCCTTTTATCTAACTGTGCGCATTTTTGATTTACGACCTCAAACGCATTATTTTTTAAGCTAAGTTGAAAAAATTTTATTGGCGCCCACCGATTCAGGGTGGAAATATGCGGTAAGTCAAAATCTGACTTGTTTCTTAGAAAATTGTTTGTGGATTGAGACTTGTAATACATCTATATTTTGAGCTAAATTCTTTACGTCTTCAGCATATTCCCTGGGTCGAGAAGTAACCAAAAGCTTGAAAAATGTTTTGCTTTCCATGCTAATATTTCGAAGAGCATCAACAGATTCTTTAATAGAATTTCCTAACCTTTTTCTGGCAGTTCTAGTTTTCTTTCTGGAATTCAAAAATATTTTGTATTTTCGCAAAAAATCGTTATATTCTCTTTTATATAGATTTGACAGTTTGACATTTTCACAGTGTGTGGTTGTTTTCAAATTCTGGAATTCAGTATCTTCCCTTCCTAAATTTCATCTAAATCTATAGTTAGAATTTTTATTACTTTATCCAAATAAATGGGCTTTCAAAATTACTGTCACATATATACAAATCTTCTTCGGGACATTTGTCGGAAGACCGACCTGAACCGCTGTTGTGCTGCCTTTTGAGCTGGTTGTAATGAGTGGTTAGTCTTTGATCACCATGAGTAGGATTTAATTTTTGCTGTTCTAAAAGCTGCACTACTTCTAAAAGCTGTTGGTTTTCGAACATATGATACACCGTTTTCAATTTCCATTGGAACGGTAGTATAATACTGTGGCATTTGTTTAAAGTGCGCTTTTATTTGCAAAGCATTTTCAAATTTATAACTTTCATGACATTGTTCCATTTCCTGAGCAGTTGCCAAGGCTGACGTTCCGGAACCCTTCAGTTAATAGTTTATTGCGAATTTGGCAGCACATAGTGGATCATTTCGAGAGAAAGCGGCCAAAACTCATTGTTTTACTATCACCCATTGTAATATGTACAAATTCATTCAAAAGTAAACATTTGTATACATCGGGAACAAAAAAATTTAAGCTTTATAATAACTATATCCCAGTGAACAGGGTGATTCAAAATGAACATTTTCATTATTTTGTTAAGATAAGAAATTTCTCAATAGTTTTTAATTTTTTAACCTCTAAATCTTTTTTGTTTTACGAGATTTCTAAGCAAACCAAATTTTTTATAATTGCCCAACTTGTTAGCTATACTATTATTTTATTTTTTTATTTTTTTGAAAGGTCAAAATTTTCCTAAATCCTTCTACTTAATAGAGCATAACTTCTAAAGTTCGTAAAGAGACTAGTACTATCTTATAATCCGAACTCTCCTCTACACTCCTATACCCCATTGTATACGCGGCACGATCCGATCGTGAGCACCAGAGCAATTTTTCTGATACAGTGTTAAATATTTTTTGGGTAAAATATGTGTAATATATGTAAATATGTAAAGTATTTGAAGTATTTTTTCTATAAAATCGGTTTTATGATAGACGGACTTCAGATGGAAAAGTAATTTAGTTTTTAATTTAATTTCCTTTTACTATAACGGTATAAAATAGTTTTTTTCGGAATTGCTTGGGCATAGTGTATATGTTTATATTCACAACTAATTATGGTAAAAACAATTGATATATAACAAGCGCTGTTGCAGATGAAGGTACAAATTTAAACCCATTAAAAATTAAAAGGGAAATTCCTGGAAAAACGATACGTCAGGGGTACACGTATATTGTTTGTGCTGTGGTCTTCGCTTACTTCATATGTGCGCGTGTATACGTGTCCGTTTTTTGATTAAAATGTTACCTGTCTACCTGAATTTTTTCGTTGTTTATTTACCACTAATATTATACTGATTTTTAGATAGTTTTAACTCCGAAAATGATGCTAAAGCCTCTTCTGGAGTAAATTTCTTGTCATCACTCGGTGCAGGCATATTTTTCAAAATCCTTTTTGCGCGCCTTGGGCTTGCTTCTGTTACTGCTTCAATTATCCCAATATTCGATTCCTTATTTTGTGTTGGTTGAAGTTGGTGGAAAAATTAGTCGTTGATGATTGTTGGAGATATTTCTTCATTGATATTCCGAAGTTTGCGTCTTCGAGTTCTTTCACTACATTCATCAATTAGTTTTGCTGGTCGATCCTGTTTTGCACATTTGGTATTTGTAGATATAATAACGAAAATAAGTTCCTTCGAAAACCATTCATTGTTACGTTCGTATATGCTTTCCTTCTTTTAAAGAGCACTCAATATAGCGTGCTTTCAATATCTTTCCAAAATTTATAATTTTTTGTTTGTGTCGTTTAATTTCTTCTGTACTGTATATTTCAAAAATTTTATTGCCTGGTATATGCAATTAAATATCGTATAAATCATATTCTTGAAAGAATATATTGGCGAGATCTCTGTAGGTGTACTTACCCATAGTTGAAATTTTAATAAATAACAATTATGAAGAAATCACTTTAAATAATTCTACTCGCAAATAAACAAGGAAAAAATTCAGGTAGACAGGTAAAATCAATATAAAGAAACAAACACATTCACGGGCGCACATATGAAGGACGAGAAAACCACAGTACAAACAATAGACGTGTACACATGCACCCTTGAAGTATCATTCTTCTAGGAATGAGTTTTTATTTGGTACCTCTACCTTTAACAACGCTTGTGACATATCGATTGGTTTTACCATAATTAGTTGAGATATGTTCCTTATTAGACGCAGTTGTGAATATCAACAATGTATACATTATGCCCAAACAATTTCGAAAAAAAAATATTTTATTCCCTTATAATACGCGTAAATTTAATGAAAAACTAAAGTACTCTTCCATCTGAAATCCGTCAGTCATAAAAGCGATTTGATAGAAAAAATACTTCAAAAATTAGCACAACAGAAAACACATTTTTTACCCAAATAATATTTGACCTTGTATCAGAAAAATTGCTCTGGTGCTCATGGTCGGATCGTGCCGGGTATACATTGGGGTATAGGAGTGTAGAGGACTATAAGATGGTACTAGTCTCTTTACAAACTTTTTCGAACTTCGGTAATTATGTTCTATTAAGTGGGAGGATTTAGGAACATTTGGATATTTAATTAAATTCTAAAAGTTAAAATTTTTTTCTGTTACTAGTATAGCTAGCGATTGGGGCAATCATACTAAATTTATTTTGTATAAATATATTTCAAACAAAAAATTATAGATGTTAGGAAATTAAAAACTTATTAAAAAATTTGTCATTTTAGCAAAATAATGCATATGTCCATTTGGAATCACCCTGTTCACTGTGATATACTTAAAATAATGTTTAAATTTTCTTGGTTTTCGAGGTATGCACGTGTCTACCTTGGAATTCAATTTTACATTTTACAATTGGTGATCGCAAAAAACATTAGTTTTGGCCGCCTTCTCGTAAGATAGTCCAGTGTACGACGCATCTCAGGAATTTGAAGCGTGGTTTCTATTTTCAACGTTTCCAGTGGTGAGTGTAGACATATTTGTTATAAAACCTATGGTCGCTGTAGATGTTTCACCTTTACATTGTTGACAACTCCAGCTCACATCAGCGACGTTGTGATCAACTCCGGCATACTGAAAGTGGTACCATCGATCACAATTTAAGTTAATTATCACAAGTAAGTTAATTAATAACGTATAAACACGTTACGAAAAATAGCTTATTGATATTAGTTAAATTTAATAAATAGTTTTGCACATAATACTTATATTAAGAACATTTTCGTTTAAAAGTACGTTACGTATTTTTCAAAGTATATCGGCCTAGAAATCAGTATGTACTGATCCGTTCTGTTAAGAAATTTATGAAATAATTTGCCAATCGTATGATCGACTAACAATATGCATTCATAACTTATTTTCATAGTAATTAAATATTTTCACACAAAACTCAAGCAGATTCTTAAGGCAAATAAGCGAATGTGTTAGAAGTTTCGGTTCATTCTGTTAGGAATGCTGACTCGAAGAATATTTGTAGTCTGATTTGTAGTCTGAGCTTAAAAGGTTAACAATTTTTTATTTCTTCATATACCACTGAAGAAGAACTAAATGGATATCTGAAACAAAATATCTGAATAAAGATTGTATTCATATTATTATGATTTTGCCGTACTAATCGGTAAATACCGAGAAAAATTTTAGTCAGTTGAACTAGAAGAAAACAAAAGAAGGAAATCGTTTGAAAACTGCATCTTTAGTAGGAATTTTGTTTTCAAAATAGTACTTAATGCTGAAAAATTCTTACTGTTTTCAAATATATATTTTATAAATATATCACCAAATATTTAGACGAGAAACTAAATGAGTTTTTACATAATTTTTAATAACCTATTTTGTTTTTTTTTTGTTTTTAATATTTCAGTAAATTTTTTGATCTAGTTATTTAACTTTAGGTACCACATTGTGTTTCATGCTTTGATAATATCCATCGATCATCCTACCGTAAATTGAAACAATCAATCGCATCTGCTTCTAACCGGCAATAACGCTTTAATAAAACCGTTTTCTATAACAAGACAACATCTTCGATTATAATCATATATGTTGACTATTTTGAAATTCTTGCACTGAAATACGTTAGTGCGGTTTTCTAATAATGATCTATGGTGTTGCAGTATCCGTAAAAAGCTATGTAAACTGTATCATTGAACTGATGTTCACTTTCCCTTGTTCCATATAATATTTACCAAGCCTCTCTGAATAGAATATACTTTAAAATAAATAACTCCATTAAAAACGAATTTGAATATTTACTTTTTCCAGCTAAATATGGTATGTCAACTAAAGTGGGTTCAACTAGGGCATAGAGGCAGCCGTTGACTTTTTTCTCTTGATTTCTTTTCTGTTACTAACTTCATATTGATAGGCACAATATATATATTCCATTATAACGAACTCGCTTATAACGAATTCTCAGTTATAACGAACTAATTGCAAAGTGCCACTGTTTTCGTTTCTATTTTCGTACAAAAAAACCTTCGTTATAGAGAACACGCTTATAACGAGTCCTCGTTGATAAGAAACTACCTTTTGCGGTGTATTTTTACCCCTCTATAGAGAAGAGTTCCTATTTTGTGTTACTTTTTCAGGTTTTTTTATGCTTATTACGAACTTTTTTTCTAACGAACAATTTTTGTGGTGCCATGGAGTTTGTTATAACGGAGTTTTACTGCATTTACAAGAAATTTATATATGTGCATAGAACTATGTGAAATATACAGACATATAAACCTCGTGATAAGTGGTGGGTGTGTTTTGTTGGCTGGCTCTGTTATATTAAGAGCAAAATAACATAAGGTTTTAGGCAAATTGAAAAAGAATGCACACAATTCAATAATTGAAATTTCGCCATAAAGTCAACAACGAATACTTTTTCAATTAATTTAAGCCAACCAAGCGTTTTATGACATTTTTGTCTCTTTTTGGGAAATGATGTATGGTTCAAATGTTCTTGCAGATGATTTTGATTATGAAACTAGGAGCTCTTTCCACACTTCAATATGTGAATTAAGCCACTAAAAAACGATTGAAGTACAATCAATTACACTAATTAGACTAAAAGCACTGATTTTTCTTTGTGAATTTAATCCTGCTGTTAGCTTTACACCATTTCAGTAAAATTAGTTTTATGAATTTGCAAATGTATATTTTTCGATTTGAACAAAACTATTTCAAAAACTTCAAAGATATCAATGAAATAGTTAAGGAACAACTTGCTAAGGAAAATAATTATTACTTTAAAATATATTATTAAATTAACTGATTTTTCATCATATCAGGAAGATGTAATTGGCTAAAGTAGTGAACATAAGACTCGACGCATTAAATCTCGAGTTTGACTCCGTACTCAGTCATGAATATGGTGTCGAATTTTTCTGATCTGCATTAGTGCAGAATTGTGTTAATTGCTGTCGGCTTATCTCAATGATGATGACATCGATTAACACTAAAAGAGTAGGACTCAACAGCCTTTTTCATCGGTACCTGTAGCAAATAAATTCACCGGCGAAGTAGGAAAGAAAAAATTAATTTAAAAAATTCTTCTATATATTCTAATCTGTCTTCATCTGTTTTCTTAACACTATCTCCCCATTTCTAATTCTAGCGCAATCCACTGCATATGTAGGGATTAGGAGCGTCACCTTTACAACAATACTTTACAAAGTGTTTTGGAAAATATAATAATTTCCGTCTTGTTTACCAAACCGGTAGTTGATTTGCCCCATAACTTACGGTTGTGCGTCGTCCATTTTCTTTTCGTTTTGTTTTATATCAAAGCAAGAACTACAAAGCTGATACCAAAGAATATACACTATAATATATATATATATATATATATATATATATATATATATATATATACTCTTTGCTGATCCCCTGGTCATGTTTTCAACGCGTTACTAATACTTCTCAGCAGTGTTTTGAGAAGGTATGCATTGTCAATGTTTTTTACAGTGACTTTATGAAACACTACAATGCAATTGATGTTTTGGAAGTCAGAGTACCTACGTATAATCAAAGATCCATATAGCCGATATGCGAAACAAATGCCGCAATTTCACTGAAGCAAATGTGAGTGTACAATATATAAAATAATTTGTTTGTATAAGAACAATTTCTATGGCATATGATTTTTGTTTTTGAACTGTTTCCATATAAGAAACTTAATCCCGTTTCGATTTTCGACATTACACCCAAACGAACTATTTTGGGTGTTTAAAACTTTTTTTTTTGCGAAAAATTTCTTATTGAGTGCGCTTTTCTTAAAATTGGTTTGTTTTTAATAAACAGCAAAGCGAATTCAAATAAGTTTTTTTTTCAATGTGAGAAAACAACGCTTGGACAATGAATTTCAACTGATTCAATACCATTTCATTCAAAAGTGCAAAGTTTTATTTTTTCAGACAACAGTAAAGACAATAAGTGGTGATGCTTAAGGCTACCTTTTAACTATATTGTAAAAGTCTCTTGAGTTACGCACTTGACATATGTACACACATATGTACATCAAGCATGATTACGGTTTTGAGAAACAGTTATATCACATTGAAGTATCACGACGTTTTTTAAAAATCATGGGATATCTACTAGCAATGTGAGTAGTATTATTTGTCCTGAATACCAAAGTATTTATTTTATTCGGTTTTACCTTGAGATGATTCTTGCAGCAAATGCATTGAAGGGAGTCTGCAAACTAATTCATAACCCGCCCACAATATCTAAAAAATTCCTTTGAAACATTGTGTAGAGCAATGAACCCGGGACATTGTGGAAAACCAGATCTGACAGATTTTAAATCAGATGTCAGAGTTATATTTTCTATGATCAGGTAAGACCAGATTAAATTATAAGCAGAAAGTTCGACATATTTCCTCTGTTACAATTTTCTCGAGTTGAATCAGTAAGTTAAGTCAAAAATAACACTGCTCTGCAAAAAATAACTTTTTGTCGCGCCTTTAAATAAAACTATTTGGACTATATGGATTTTGATGCGCTAAGCTCGAATCCGTTCTCCGTTTTTTTCCATCAGGTCCAGATTTTTTTTTATGGGCGTGGCAATTTTTAGCCCCTAAATTAGCCAGGTACGTAGACATATTTCACCCTAACTCGGGAACGAGTCATCCGATTTTAAAAAGTAAAACACCAGAAGATGTGGTGATGATATCAAATTAAAATTGACTCACTTATTGTCCATCAATTTCCACATATACTGCTGCAATAAATATTAGAATCTATTCTAATTTTCTCGATTTAGAATTACAGGTTAGTGAAAAATACTATATTATAACTTTTAAATCCAAGATCCATGCAGACTACCGTTGTACTTTAGTTCCTTTACCTGTTCACCTAACGAAATGCTATTGTCACGCATATGATAGGTTGGTAGCATTACAACATTGGGTACCTGCGGTAAATTGAAAATAAAATCTAAATTTTATAGCCGATTTTTATGGTTTATAGCTTTTTTTATTTCTAAGATCTGTAACTATTAGATAAAGGTGCAAAGTGTTGAATATTAGTTTAAAATTTTTTTATTTCATTTTTAATTTGAAAAAGTTAAGAATTTTGCAGGAAAAAAAATTTTTTTCTCGATTAATATCTGAATATTTCAAAACGATAAGAGATAAGAAGAAAGACTGTATTTGACTATAATTTTGTTACACATCTTCTGGTGTTTTACTTTTTAAAATCGGATGACTCGTTCCCGAGTTAGGGTGAAATATGTCTACGTACCTTGATAATTTAGGGGGGAAAATTGCCACGCCCATAAAAAAAAATCTGGATCTGATGGAAAAAAAACCGAAAACGGATTCGAGTTTAGCGCATCAAAATCCATATAGTCCACATAGTTTTATTCAAAGGCGGATTTGGCTGCTGAGCAGCGTAATTAGTATTACTCCTCTACGAAACCCATATTAACACCCGTTAAACAATATATTGGCATCCAAGAAAACTTGTAATACATATAAATACATGTTCTTATTCGACATATAATCTTTAATATTGGCAAAAGAATTGTAAGTAAAATTCAATTGTTTGTGATATTCGTTATTTAAAATTTTATTAGTTCCTATTAGTTTGAGGCAATTCAAATAAATGAAATGTTAAAATTTGTAACTAAATTGAACAACACAATTTAAAAATGCTAAGTATGGTATGAATATTTCGATTTTGAAATAAATGCACCTTCCTGCAAAAAATCACTTTTTGTTATATCACCTGCAGAGCCATGGTTAAAATATTTTCGACGGCCAGTCCGCTTAAAAGAAAATAGTAAATATGAGTTCAAGGATTCTGAATAATTTTAGTGAATATGCTTCCAAATGCTACAAACAGTTCCACCTTTACAACAACTAGAGACTTAGAAGAAAAATGTGTCTATGCAACCAGTAAGCATCACTTATAAATTGTAATATCAATTGACTGTTTACATAAGTATGTATTTCCCATTCCTATTACCAACGGTTCAATATACATATATACAAATGAATGCATGTGGTAGAGAAACAGATACAATCATACAAAACAATTACAATTGAATGCAAAACAGATAGAAAGGCAAAATCCGTCAATTAATGGTGATTAATTGATTGTTCATTTAAATAAAGACGCGACACTCTCAATTTTCATTTCACTCTTTTGTTTGTTTACTTGTTTGGACGGTTTCTCATATTTTCTTTAAGGTTGATGGGTTGGTAGCAATGTAAAAAACAGCCAAACAGAAAGCACGTAGAAAATTATGTAAATACTCACATACATATATAAGTATGTACAGATGCAAGATTGAAATATGTGCGTATAATTTCACATTAAGGGATGATGACTGTCAGAAATAAGTAATTAAGTTTACCAGAGATTTAAGCAAGTAATATGAATTGGATTAGTACCCTGCAGACGTGTTTGGACTAGGCGGCATACCAGCACTGGGTCTAGAGCAGGTCTTTTTTGATGATAATGTGTCATTTAGCTTTTTACATGCAGGTTGCTAATACGATATGGGTCACCAACAATTGCACTAACTTGTGTGACCCATATTACTAATATGGATACCTAATATATATGCTTAAGTATCTCTTGTCACTGACAGCAGAGAGCCTAATGAACCATTTGATAGTCTATTCGTAGAGTTTGACAGTAGCCTAAGTAAGCATAAGCATATTATATTTAGGTCTTAAGCCGAATCGAACGAAACAAGTGGCGTTTCAAAGAGTTTTTAGCTTAGATTTGTTGTGAATCGGAGACGGTTCAGGCAATTGAAATAAAAAAATCTCGTCGACCGTCGTAAGCTGGACAAAAATATGTATTTATAGTTAACATTAAATAATGCGATGTGAGATATTAGCTAGTATCAGTTGGTTCTAGGGCTGATTTTCATAAGAAGTTTTTGAAAACTCAGTTGGCTCTTTCTCATTTACCGAGTTCCTGATCTGTAATAATAAGAGAATATAAGATTTCAAATGGTGGTGTTCTGAAGCGTTTTATGAATGCATAAAACTTTTCAGCTTTCAAAGAACAATGAAATATGGGTTCTACGCATATAAAATAAGAATAATAAAATATATAAGTATTTGCAGCAAGAACAATCTCATGTATCACACCACAAATGTGTGCTATTCTTCAAAAGAATGTGGCATGTTGGATGAAAAAACCTTTTAATTAAGATATGAACTGTTACCGCATAAAAAATAATCTCTGATCCAAAGTTTTAGTAATTGTTGGTTGTAAAACCGTAAAGGCTGATATAACAGGTGTAAATGGCATGAAAAAAATAATGATCATAACATTGTGCTTTAAGACACTGTAGACACAATAGCTTAGAATTTATCTGATTGCTACAAATAAATCAAAACATTTGAATAGTTATGAATTTAACACTTAACCATATACAAATTACGTTTCTTACATCCTCGTTTTAATTTGAATTGGCGAACTTGTAGTTTTGTAGATCACTTTAATTAATGCACATAGCAATGTGCTGCGGGACTTTTGCTCGCCAGTCTTTTAGTAGTTTGTTGTACTGTTTTATGCTTCTGAGCTCCTGGCGCTCAACCGACTTAACCTTAATTAAAGGCATTCCAGAGAAACTAGATTTCCTATGAATTTGAACCAGTTCGAACCGGTAGATGCAATCCCAAAAATAAAAAAACCTGGAACAAAAACTTTTTTTTTTCTTTTAAACAGCTTTACCGATCCACAAACTAATTAGCTCCTAATATTGAAACACCACGTCGACTACTGCAAAGTGGGTCAAAATCGGTTCGTGAGATATCGTGAATGAAAAGAAAGATTTTTTAACTTTGAAGTTATGTATCAGCTTAGTCAGTGCATCAATCAGGGCTTTTCATGTGCAAATAGTTTGGTTCCTAATGTGTGTGAACTGGGACTAACGTAGATCACAAAAATTATAAAAATATAATTAATCTCGTATTTAAACACAACCTATGACTAACTACCTTTTTATTACAAAGTGTAAAACAGTGCATTATTGCATCAATTTGTGTTGAGAGATACATTAGGGTGTGCCTAATATGTATATGCTGGTATGCATATTTATTTGAACAAGTGGTATATCAATTTTGTTATTGTTATTTTAACAACTTACAGGAACATTTTGATTTGTTTACTGTAAGAGTATTATTTTTAAGCTGTTTTTCTCTATATTTTAATTTTCGTTTAACTTCTATTGATAAATATTTTTGTTGTTGCCCGAAATGATTTCACTATGTTGATTCAGCAATTATAACCATAGAATCCATTCCCATTCATACCAAAAGTAGACTGTGCAGAATAGAAGTAACATAAACACGATTTGTGTTAATGTTCGTTTTGATTTATCCAGCGAAAAGAAGACTCAGATATATGTATGTATGTGTGTACATTTGCTATTGCAAGGATGTAAAGTGGTTGTTTTGCTGTTTAGTCAGTCCTTTTATTCCTAAGGGCTTATTAAACACAATCCGATTAACATTTATAGTTTGCAAAAAGGTTATTGATAATGAGTTGGAGGATAATAACAAGGCTTTTGTAAATCTACGTACTACACACATACTTATTTGCTAGCGTACATGTATATGTATGTATGGGTGTATCTGTTCCTTTTTAGCAACATGTAACAACTTTTTAAACAGCTGTTATGAAGGTTTAATTGAATTTAATACCACCCACCAGAAGTGTACAATAATGGTTTCTATAATTAAACAACATGAACCAGAACTAAATAAAAATGAGAAGGGCTTACGCTGCGGCCACACGTTAAATTTGTGCTTTCAAGTTTTTCACACATGGCATTAGTTTAAAATTTACACGGACTTATTTTAAAATGCAATTTTATTTTAAAAATGTCGTCGAAAAAAACGTATTTATTGTTTTATTGAAAGTTTTGAAAGAATAATGAAATAAAACTAGCACACAATATATAATGAAGAAGAACTACTCATCGAATTTATATCAGCTATTTTCTTGCCCGCAAATTCAAAGACTCAAGTATGAAGCAATTTCGTATAGAATTTTAAGAGTATGCATGTATTAATTAGTAGGAACTGTGTGAGTATATTATAACTTGAAAGGTAAATATTGATTTTTTAACCCTCAAGGTATGGAATTAAGCTGTATTTAAGCGACTGTCACATTTCCAATATTTTTAGTGTTAACGATTGCAAAGACCTCAGAAAATATGTTAAGGAAACCTAATCAAATTTGCTGGTTCTATGTTTCGGCTTCTTTAATAGAAAAATTTTATTTTAAGAGCGCCCAACATTCTATGGGAGCAAAAGCGTAATCCGCAATGGATTTAGCCAACGCTGAAGGTATTTGGTTCTTAAAATAGTATTCCCAATTAACATAGCAGCACATTGCCCATTGAATTTCGTCTTCAAGTGCTCTAACCTTTTGAGATCGCGTATTCGATATTGAATACCCGCTATGTGCCGAACTGTGCATACGGAACCCTTTTTCCACAATAATAATATTATGCGTTGGCCAAGTTATTACGCAAGGACTCACATCACAACAGCGTTTTCAAATAGCTCAACTGTATTACGAAACACAGTTTTCTGCATGAAAGGTTTTTCATGCTACTCGAGGAACTTTCGGTGCGCATAACTGCTACGGCAAATTATGCCATTTCTATGGGGATATGTAAAATCTGGAAACTTCAAGAATAAGCCAGCTACGATTGGCGCCTTGAAGGCCAACTTTACTCGTGTTGTTCAGAAGTCGCTATGCTCGAACAAGACGCCCAAAATGTAATCCTGTGATTGCACTAAATCAGACGCTGTCGTGGCCAACGTTTACAATAAATGCCATAAATTGCTCTTTTCATCAGTACTAAAACTTTAAAGTTCTTTTTCAAGTTTTTAATATACATTATAAATCAAGTCTCACTATCAATCATCCGGTAAAATACTACCAAACTGGTGCCGTCATCAATATATTAAATTCTGTTTCACATAGCGACAGCGGCCGAAATGTTCAAAATATTTAATTTTGCTATATTAAACTTAATTTTTTAAGATTAATTATTCGAAAAATGTCAGCTTTGACTACTCAACTTTCACAGTAGAATAGTTTTCGAAAGACTTTCATCATCATTACTCATGTGCATCTTTTTATTTATTACTACTTGTTAGGTGGCTTTGTTGAATGTGATAACAGTTTCTATTTGTACCAATTTAATTATGAACAAGGACACGAAAACTGTATTAATCAGATGCACAGTAAACGGTCCCCGTAGTAAAACTGGAAAAAAGTCGAAGGAGTTATGGTAGCGTAATGAAAGTTTTGGCATATATCTCTCTTGGCATATTATTTTCAAAAATGATTTAACATTCTTAGAAATCCTGTTATTTTTCCGGTACGGGGGCAATTAAATACCAAAGATTCTCCCCTTTCTGTAGTTATTGTTTTTTTTAATATTAATCTATCATTTTACATAAAAAATGATAAAGCGTGATAGTTTTTTTTATAAAATATAACCAATTTCTAATTATTTAGGGTTGCCGTATTCTTTTTTTCAATATAACATTATTTTAAACTTTTTAGTATTTTTATTGTTTAAAGTTTTGAAAATACTCATAACCATTGGTATTCCAATAACATTATATGAATAGGGTTAAATTATTATTTAAGATAAAAAACATATTTATATAAAGATTAATAATGAAGTAACAAAAAAATTCAAATAACATCACAATTACAAACAATTTCTTAATCACTAAAAAAGTTTCTGAATCAGTGTTGAAATATTCATCTACTATGATGTAATTACTATTTTCTTGATTATTGCTGAAAGAGCTGCTTGTATTTATTGTATTTCTATTAGATGATTTAGGAAATTTAGGAATTAGGAGTTTATTCAATAAATCAATTTTCTCTGCCATTTTTTCAAATGTGCTGAAGTCTGTTCTTTCTAATTTTTTGTGTAGACATTGTAAAGCATCTTCAGAAAGCATTTCTAAAATAAACCAAGAAAACATTTGAAACAAAATGTTAATTTCATACAGGTATTTAAATATTACCGACAGGTAAATCAATATATATAGTATAATTTCACAACAATTTATGCAACGTTGATGGCATATAATCATAGTTATTTAAATATATTTCTCGAGTTTCCTCCGTTAGCTGTGTAAATTTAGATATACTTATAGGTTTTCCAGAAGATACTGTTTTTAAAATTTAACTTAAATTATATATCAATTGTTCATTAACTCCTGTAATCTCGGACGACCTTTTGAATTCTTTAAAAAATTGCCATCATTACTGGTGCCAAAATTAGACTTCACTTTATCAACTTTTAATCCCATCTCAGATCGAAATTTATCTTGAATTTGCTTTTATTTTTTCATTGTACACTGTTGTCTTATTATTCCTAACTTGCCAAGTTTTAAAAGGCAATCTACATGCATTCAAAGCATCTTAGCAAACAATATAAAGGTTCCATAAGTAATACTAAGATTGTTCCTATCTTTATGTTAAGCTTGCCATGTAAAGCACTTTGACCTCGACTTTATGACAGTTCTCGCTTAAGTAGGTATTTCTATTAATAAACATGGTGTCCAAATATGTGAGAATGAAGTTTTATGTGTTAGAGTAATCCTACTTGGTACTCTTTGGTTTAAAGCATAGCCTACTATTATAACAGTAGATAATTATCTTACATTATCAAACATTAAAAATATCAACTGATAATTTTAATAAAAATATCAAGTATGGATGATTTTTAAGATCATTATATTTCAAAAGTTAGCATAGAAAACACCTAATCCTTTTTATACATATTGTAGTATATATAAGAGAAAATTAGGTTTTTGATGCATAAAAGTAGTTTTGTGATGAGTTTTTCGGGTCCATCGAAGCTGACTAGTTTTTTATGTACATATTTTGGCTAAAAACTTCACAATTTTTCTTACAGTCTTGTTATAAATATTTGAATTTTAGGATATTTTTACTGTTTCTGCTACATTTCTGAATAAAACAAATATAATTGCATGCATTTTTATTAAAAAGTGATTTTTTATACTAATTTTTTCAACCCCATTTTTTGTTACTTAAGAATTCTCAAAAAATCATCAAAATGATTCGACTTTAGAGCCATGTAACTTTTTATATATGTGACGCATATGAAAACACAAACCACCTCTGGAATCGTGGGAGTGTCAGCTTTCATGTATTATATTGATAAATTCGAAATTTTTTTTTCTCTTGACGGTTTACTGTGCGATGGTAGTACGCTTTTTTAAGTCCCTGTGTTGTCGTTTGATTATGTTCTTTATGTCATATCTTTCGTTTTTTCGCTTCATGCTCTTTCGTTTGAAGTTATATTTACATTTTCGCGTTTTCTTGGATTAGCAGAAGCCATAGCTTTATATTGTAATTGAAAGCATATATGAATTTTTCTGCTATATTGAATTATATATTAATAGGATAACTGTTCATAAACAGATTTTAGTTCAGAAACCCAGGATGTATATATCAAAGCACAACGGATTTTTCTTGACTCCGCCAAATACGACACAACAGGATTGAAAACCTTGTATTTGTAAATATATAAAACTTTAAGTTGGCAACATTTCTTAAAGAGAGACCAAGTGGTTTGTGTTCAGTTTTGCATTTCAACATGGATACACAATTCTTCCAAATTATGTAAATTGATTTTGAGAATTGTGGCTTTATTCACAATACCTATCGCGCGTTTTTACGGGTTTTGTAGGGATCTAGTCTACGTTCGACAGTTGAGCACTTATTATCGCCGATATACGGCCACATACGAGTATGTTTCAAGAAGGCATCGAATATTGGACCTCCAGGTTAAACTATGTCCGAGCCGTGGCGGTCATCTGATAGAAGTTATTTTGAATTTATAATGTAAGATATATATATCGAAGATATATTTATCGAATGATAAATTTCAATATAAAAAAATTATCTTATTTTGTTCGTTATTTGCTTTTCGGTCGAACAAACTAATATATTTAAAAAGGTCTATAACAAAACATATTAAATAACGAACAAACTAATATATTTAAAAAGGTCTTCAACAAAACATATTTATAAAAAATTATATTTAGCTTCATTAGAAATTTATATACCTATATAAAAAAATCTTGCACAAACATAAATTTCCGTCAGATTTTCAAACCGTTTCTGTGATTTATTTGCCCCTTTAACTACTTTGGAATGCACATTCTAGACGTGTATTGGCCTCTTAACTTCATTAGATTTTTGTTTACATCTTATAAGGATAATGTTTTTATTCTACAACAAAAAAGAAATCTTAAATGCTCAAGCCAACTGTAGAGTGATTTTGTTTAATGTTCAAACATATATTTATACTAAGTTTTCAATGCCAGAAAAACGTTATCAGTTTGAAATTGAGCTAATATTACAATTTTTACATATCTTATAACTAAGGAAAAACTAAATATTGTTTACTTATCTAAGAAAGACGTCTTAAAACAAACAGATAACCAAAAGCCAAGAAATAGTTTGTTTATTTAACACAACAGTCTACCGATGTCTTATCTCTAACAAAAAATGGAAACTTAAAAATTTTACAATATATTGATCAAAAATTATGGTTTACAAATTTCTAATAATTAAAGTAGACAAAGAAAACTACAAACTACTGCTCATTAGTGAGATTATCCTACGTAAACATATATTTATTTGTGTTTAATTAGCTTTAAACAGATTTAAAAAAAATTTTTTTTTAAAAGGTTGTTATTGGTAGCTAATAAAGAATCAACGCTGACAGATTATTTAAATTTATTGTCATAATTAATTCTCGGTTGGAAAATGCATCTAATACTTCTTCCATTTTATGGTCACCTTGGGCTATTTTTTTAGCCGATTCGGAATTTTGTAACTAAATTTCGCATCAAAATTTTTAGTATTGGACAGTAAACCAGCAACACGCATACGTAAAGTCGGGACGGAGGAAAATAGCGCTGTATCCATTATTGTTTTTGATGGGCCTGAATTATCGATTCGGCGCAGTTGGTAGTAATCGGGGCTCTGAAATTTCGCCTAAAACCTTTTATAACACAGGTAATGCAATGATTGAAGCCATATGACCTACAATAATAAGCTAATTGAGAGGCAAGTTCAGTGAACATTTTATTTTACGCCTTGGACGTCCTTAAGGCTTTTATAAATGTTTTTTGAGGGACTATGTAAAGGCTCATGTCTATAGGGACAAGCCCGCAAGAGTTGCCGCAATGGAGGCTAATATTGAATAAATTATTCTTGATGTATCTTGTAGAGAGTGTGTAAAGTGGGACCGTATGAAGCATTTACGGCGGAGCAGCGGTATGAATCAGTTGAGGCATAGCCGCGGTCAACATGAAATCATCTACAACCATTGAAGATTTCATACATATCTTAAATTTTATATTTATTTAATTAAATTCAGAATCACTTAAAAAAATTTATATTTGTTTATTTATCATTAAACCAAAACTATTTCATCTAACGGAAATTCAGAGAAATAATATGTGTACATTTTTAATAAAATTTTAGAGGAAGCGATATCTTTTTTTAGAGTTTTGTCAAACAACTTTAGACTTAAAACACTCCCCGATGTGAAGTTTGTTGTAACGTACACCGTTCAACACATTTATTACAGCAGGCTTCCGACTGCAGCCTTTCATAAATGGAATACATATTTGAATATGAAAATGATTGTTTTGCTGAAAACAGCATGATTGCAAGTTGCTGCGTTTGTCGTTGTAATCGAATTAAACTAATTTCTATTATTATTGACCGTAAACAGTGCTGACAATCTTTTATATTAATTGTAGTGATCTTTCAGATACCTTATCGTTCCTTACTGGTAATAAAACATACATATTTTAAAAGGCATTTTTGTATATTACTTTGTTGTAAGCACAGAAGTTGTAAGAAAGGGATTAACTTAATCGAGGAATGAATTATGTTCAATACGAAAATCAAACCTGAATATGCTTTAAAAGCATGCAACGCGCAATGACGAATGTTCGACAAGAATTTCAGTTATAAAAACTTCCCATAGTTTAAGTTTGTAAAAAATTATATGAAAAGCGAACTTTTGCCTAGAAATATTTATATCTTACAATGCAAAGCATTTTTATAAAATTTAAATGCATACAAACGTCCATGCATCAAGAGCTTTCAAATAAATAAATTCATTTGTTTTATTGTTACATAATCGTGTTACATATATGTATATGTAATATTGAGGAAAGTTTATTAACATTAGTTATGGATTACTTCAACACTGATAACAAAATGTTTGTGATTGTTCGTCAATCAAGTCAAATAACAGATGTCAATACATAAATTAAACGTAGCAGGCTTTCATCGGCAGGGTCAACATTCCTCTTTAAGGTATTCTAATGTAATCTCCTACAATGAGAGTTTTTCGTAAATTTATCGTGTTCCATGACTGGCATCACTGATATTTAAATATATTGTTGCAACATCTGTCTATATTATGCAGCCATACGCTACAAAATAAATATATAGCGAGCTGCATTTGTAGCCAGCGGCATTTGAAGTCATGTAGCAGTGAAGCCTCCTGTCGTGAATGTGTTTAATGCCCAACAATTCAGTGGATATTTATATGTAGTTTATTGTTCTTCTAATTCCTTCGATCTTATTGTATTTTTATTTATTAATATTTTTATATAAAAAAGCTTATAACTATTAAATTATATTACAATATTTCGCTACCAACAATGTGTAGCTTATTCAGGGATATTTAAAAAAAACAATGCCTACAAATATTACGTTTGAAAATTAATTTTTTTACATACATATTTGAAATGACTCAAATAAAAAATTATTATTCCTTGTCTCTAATTAAAATAATGAAAAACCATAACATTAAACGTAACATAACAGATATATTAATTTTTTATTTGAGTCATTTCAAATATGTATGTATGTTTCAAATAATTTTTTTATAATATTTTTGACTTAACAACTTAAAATTAATTTTCAAACATAATTTTTGTAAACATTGTTTTTTTTAAATATCCCTGAACAAGCTCCACATTGTTGGTAGCGATATATTGGAATATAATGAAAAAGTTACAAGTTTTTTTTTATATATAAATATATGTAGTTTGCTTTTAAATTTCATTTACATACAAAATTTCGTTTTTCACTACAAATTTAAATAAGAATTACATAAATGCCCTTCATTGTACATTTAACTGTAATTCAAATCGTGCACAGTAAACATTTGACTTTGACTTTTGTTTCTGGTAGCAAAAAGAAAACATTGTGATATTGAGAAAAATTTGCTAAAAAATTTTAAAAAGTTATGTAAATAAAGTTAATTATCGATAAAAAAATCAATAAAATAATATTTAATCTACAAATAGACTCCTAGCACAATTGAAATACGGAAAATAATTTCATACACAACGCTTGAAATACCTTGAATCATAAGTAAAACACCAGTTTTCTGAATAATGGCGATTTTTGTTTATACATTTCATGGTGCTACCACATTTTTCGCATAAATTAATAGAACTATTTAAGTCTGACTGAAAAGCGTATTTAAATTGAGTTTAAATTTTTATAAAAATTAAGTCAAACTACATTTAAATGTCCACTGAATTATTGGCCATAATGCTATCAGACTAAACTTAAATATAATATCTTTTTATATAGTCTTTTGGAGTAATGGTATAAACACAATTGGGACGAGCGACGAATTTCGCAACAGCACGACGAACTTATCGTCATGAATTCGTTGCGTTAATTCGTTGAATGAGACACAATCAGAGCGAAAATAACAGCTGCTAATGTTATTTAAAATTATTTGATATTTATATACATAAATTTAAAAATATTGGGAAAACATGAACAAAAACAAATTACGTGTGACCATATTTCAATAACAAAAAAACATTAATATAAAAAGTGAATTAAAACAATAATTTATATAATTAATAATTGAATTTATGTGCTGTAAATAAAAAAGAAAACATTTCTTAAAGCAAAAAGTTACTTAATTTGCTATACACTAAAAATGTAAAAGAAAAACGGCCACACTGCACCAATTTATTCGTCATTCATCGGCGTAAGAAAAAGACATAAACCTATCGCAAAGTTCGTTGTGCACGACGTATTTCGTCCAACGTACATATTGTGTGTATTTTAATTTACGTAAATGTGCTATATTTCCAACGGCGAATATTCCCTACGAAACATTCGTCATTTGTCCCAGTTGTGTTTATAGCATAAAAGATGCGCCACATTTTATTAAACAATTGTAATACATTTTTGTTGTTATTGTCACATTTTTTTCTGACTTACCTCTTGATTCAAGTTACTACTTAAGTTAAATTTGTTTTCTTCACTAACGTCTGGGGACATAGTTGTATTTTTTGATTTTGAGTTCGGGATGGTATCTGATTCATAATGGTTTTTTTCTTTTATGTAGAAGCATTCACTTGATCGTGAACAGGATGAACTACTGTTTGATTTTGGTGAAATCGATAAAGCTGGTGGCGGTACATTTTCAGAATTGCTGTGATCTATGTTGTACAATTCTTTTGTATATTTTAGCATGGCAACTGGTGAAATGAAAGTACTGGGTGTACTTAACGTTTTTCGATCATTTTCCTCCGCTGTATTCTTTATTTTGGCTAAAGAGACAACTTCAAGTACGGTATCATCATTATCGTTGTGTACAACATCAATAACGTCCTCATCACTTGCTGCCTGCTTGTCAGAATTTTCAATCTCTTCACGATTTTCAAAGTTGTCCATGGCAATGCTAATACGACCACTGGAGGATAGTAGAGTACTGTTCGAAGATATTGAATTCGGTTTTTCATCTTCAGTTGTTTCAATATCCACTAATATATCATCATCACTGTTAAGAGCTGCAAGTTGCTTGCCATTGTGATTGGGAGACAAGAGTCGAATATCAGCATTATCTCGTTCACCATTATTATCATCGTCGTCTGAAGAAAATAAACTATGATATAATTTATTTTGTATACGTTGACCAGAATAATTTTCATATTTGGGCACTTGTAGGGTGGAATGCCGACGACGAGTTCTTGTTAAGGACGAGGACGTTTCCGTTACTATTTTTGAATGAAGCTGCTGCACGACTGGCTTAAAAGCGGATGTATTAATTATTTGTGAGAAATTTCTTGAATTTACCGATGATGAATATGTCACATTTGTATAGTGGTTTTCGGGATTTTGAACATCTGTTGCCGGGCTAATTGTTGCATTTATCCAAGGTAATGTAAAAGCTGAATTGTTAGATTTAATCTTGTGTTGTTGTTGCTGATGTTGCTGGTATTGTTGGTTATAAGTATTTTTGGCAGCATGATGAGCATGTTGCCACATGTAGTCCATCATAAAACTATGCGACAAAGCTGTTGTCGGTATCAAATGCATATCTGCTCCTACTGAATATGAGGACTCTGTTGCCAAGCCAGCAGCACCAGTTGAAGCTTGAAAGTGAAGATTTAGAGGGCGCACGTTGTTGCCAACTGCTACGGCTGTTACGCCCACTACTGCTGCAGCTGCTGTAACTTTGTTGAGTGAATTGTTGCTCTTTGGAACAGTAGTTAGTAAAGCATTTCCATTTACGTCATCTAGACTTTGATCCCTACCCATACTACTCGACGAAGCCACCGCAGAACCAGAACAAGGTGATGAAGTGTTAACCCTTGGCAAGGGGGAGGAAAAGCTGTTGCTGATCATAAGACGTTTACGTGTACCACCATTGAACATAGCTTTGACATCTTCCCAGGCATATATAACTTCCTGTGGTGGGTGGCCACTTAACATCATATGACGCCGCCATGAATTGAAATTCGCAGCATCTGGTTGTACATACTTATCGCCAGGCCCAATACGATGTGAATGGAAAATGAATTTGTTAGGCGAAAAAAACATTCCGCAATAGTGACATTTAATACACTTTGCTCTAGATGAATTATAACGCGAAGGCAAAAACGATCCTCTACAACCCCATGAACATTTGTGTTGAACGTTAAAAGCAAAATCATCTGGCAGTCGTGGTGGCGTATTGTCCCCCAAAAAACTTTTGCATAAACGTTCTGCTTCTCTCCTTGTTATCATGCCACAACGTCTTGAACTTACGGGCATTGCACCCGCTCGTCTTAATATTTCCAATTGTACTGGTGTGCACTGAACGCAAGTTATTCCCAGCGCTACCCGCCTGTTGTGTATTTCATTGTAGCTAAACTGTTTAAGGAGAGTGTTTGATATTTGTGCCAAACACAAACGTTCTTGGCCTTCAATATACAACGACACTATTGGTATATTGTAGAGCAGAACTGTGCTAACCTGCAATAAATATATCAATTAAGAAAAATAACTAGTTTAGATGGAGAAAGTTTTTTTGTTACGGTTTTTACTCTCTACATTTGCATTTTTCTTTAGCTTAAGCTTTGATTGACATATAAGCACACTCTTAAATGAAATGAAGGTAATTTATAATTGAGGGATTGACAGGTGTGAACACTCCGGCCAGCTGATAAGAAAATAGTACATTTGGAATTAGTTAAAATAATTTAAACATTTAAAAATCCTTTTTTTATTATAATATCCATATATCTTTTGCCACGCAAGTCTATCGAATAAGCTTTTATGTCCAAAAACAAAGGTGCTGTCTGTTTTATAAGCCGAAAAAATATGTATCGGCAGCAAGTGGAAAAAAAGTTCAGAGGCTTCCGGTTACATAGGCATATGCAACGCCACACAGTGGACCATTTCGAGAGAAGGCGCCAAAACTCATTTTTTTACTATGAACAATTGTAAAATGAAAAAGTTTATTCGAAAGTAGACACTTGTATACCTCTAGAAACAAAATATTTAAACTTTATCTTAACTATATCTCAGTGAACAGGGTGCTTCAAAATGGACATGTTTATTAGTTTAGTAAATTGCCCAATTTGTTACCTATATTATTAGCAAAAAATATATAAAGCTTTATTTATTTATTTATTTATTTATTTAATAAGTCAATAGATTTTACATCCTTACTGACTAGATAACAAATTAGTTCAAGAATTTAAATATAAAATAAGATTTCTTTTCAATACGGTATTACTCTCGGATAAGTTCATGATATGGTAACATTTGTTAAAGTTGACACATGCGCGACGAAAAGAATCATTATTAGCATAAACAGAGCGGTAATATTTTAATGCCAAGATTTCAAAATTGCGAGTAGGTCTTACAGGAACGTTGAAGTATAGTTGATTAAGTAAGAACTCCGAATCAACATCGCCTCGAACCAGTCCCATAACAAATAAAGCACTCAACGTCGATCGTCGACTTTTTAGTGTAGGCAATTTTATTAGAGCAAGTCTACTTTGATACGGCGGTAAGACATACGAATTCCAACCAAGCCCACGCAGACAAAAAATTAGAAACTGTTTCTGTACAGATTCAATACTATTGATATGAATGGAGTAACAAGGGTCCCAGACAATCGATCCATACTCAAGAATTGGCCGAACAAGAGATGTATATAATAGTTTTGTAATATAAGGATCTAGAAATTCCTCAGACCAGCGTTTCATAAATCCAAGTACACCGTAGGCTTTGTTGACCATTATAGAGATGTGATCACGAAAGTTTAGTCTATGGTCCAACAGTATGTCAAGATCCAATATAGTATCAACTTTATTTAAAATATCATTACAAATATAATAGGACGTCTCAATTAGATTGTGTCTGAAAAATGACATGTGTTTGCATTTCTTTACATTTAACTCTAATAAATTATAGCTGCACCATTGAGAAAAATGTGTAAAGTCAGTACACAGTAAATTATGTCCATTAATATCATTAAAAGAGTTAAAAATTTTTACATCGTCAGCATACATTAACACTCTAGAATGACATACAACCGTCGGAAGATCATTGATGAATAAAGTGAACAAAATTGGACCCAAGTGACTGCCTTGAGGAACACCAGAATGAACATAAATGGTATTTGATATAGTGTTTCCAAACTTAACTTGCTGAGTTCTTCCAGACAGATAAGAGTTTAACCATTTTAAAGCAGAATTATTAAAACCCATAAGTGATAATTTGTGTAATAAAAGATTGTGGTTAACTTTATCGAACGCCTTACTGAAGTCAGTGTATATTACATCAGTTTGCATTTTATTTGTAAAACCTTCGTTGACAGTAGTAGTGAGTTCCAAAACATTAGTAATAGTTGAACGGGAATTACGAAAACCATGTTGGCAAGGCGTTAAAATGGAAGAAATTTGATGAGTTAGGTAATCAGTGATAATTTTTTTAAGTAGTTTTGGAATTGCATTAATTTTGGCGATACCTCTATAGTTAGATACCTCGGATTTACAGCCATATTTAAATAGAGGAATTATATACGATTTCTTCCACACTGATGGTAAATAGCAAGACTCAATAGATTTGTTAAACATTACAGAAAGAGGTACAGACAGTGATGCAGCACAGTTTTTAAGGATACAACTTGGTATACCATCAGGACCAGGGCTGAACGAGTTTTTCAGTGACTTTAAGTTAGAGAGTACTGTGTCAATATTTATGAAAGGAATATAGATCCCACAAGAATGAGTTGTAGTATAAGGATAACTTGTTGTGCAATCATATGACTTGATAGAATACGTTGTAGAAAAGAAGTCCGCAAATATATTGCTTATTGATACATCATCATCAGCAGTCAGTAAACCATACTTCAAATGCTTTGGATAACCAGAGGAGCGGCGTTTAGAGTTAACAAAGTTATAGAATGATTTAGGGTTTGTTCTTATATTTTGTTTAACACGATTTATGTAAGTAATATATGCAGTTTTGTTAGCAGAATTATATTCAGATCTAGCTAAAGCATATTTACGAAAATCATTCAGTGTGCCAGTTTTCTTATATTTAACGAAACATTTATTTTTTTTATTTTTAACATATCGTAGGTATTGATCATTCCACGGAGGCCCATTTTTACCGAGTATGTTAATTCTTGGCACAGTTATACTAATAGCATTATACAAAATATTATAAATGCTTGATACAATATTATCCAGGTTATCATCAGCTAGCACAGAATCCCAGTTAACATTAGATAACAAAGAATTAAGTTCCGTGTAGTTAGTGCGAGTAAAACAATAAGATTGAGAACGTTTCATATCTTGATTTTTGATTACTTCATATTTTTTATATGATAGCGATAAATTAATTTCAAAGGGAGGATGAGAAAGGTCCATAGGATGAGTCACAGGCATTGTATTACGTAGACAGAATTCCTTAGGAGTATTAACGAAAGCAAGATCAAGAATATTTCCAGACACATTTTCTATATAATTTAATTGAAAAAAGCCGCATCCAAGGAGGCAGTGTATAAAATCTGCGGTGGTTGTTGGTAACATGTAATTACTATAAAAGGGCTTAATCCATTTTACGTTTGGGATATTAAAAACACCTAAAACAAGTAAGATATCGGAAGTATTTGATTGATCCAGAACAGAATTGATTGCAGAAAAATGTTTATTATATACCGCAGAAGAGGAATTGGGTGGTATATATGAACATGTGATATAAAGGTGCAAAGAGCCAACACGAATTTTAACGGCAATAAATTCAATTTCATCTCTGTCATCATTAAAAGGACTATAAATAGGCTCAATTTGGAATATATCCAGAAGAAGAATTTATTTTTCAAAAGGTCCAAATTTTCCTAAATCAATCACATAACTCCTAAGCTTCGTAAAAGTTAATAAAGAGACTAGTACTATCTTATAGTCCAAGTTCTCCTCTGCACTCCTATACACCATTGTATACCCGGCACGATCCGATCGTGAGCACTAGAGCAATTTTTCTGATAAAAGGTCAAATATATTTTTAGCAAAAAGTGTGTTTTCTGTTGCGCTCACTTTTGAAGTATTTTTTCTATAAAATCGCTATTATGAACAACGGACTTCAGATGGAAATGTACTTTAGTTTTTAATTTAATTTAGCCGTATTATAAAGATATAAAATAGATTTCTATCGAAATTGTTTGAATGTATACATATGTTGATATTCACAACTGCGTGTAATAAGGAACATATCTAAACTAATTATGATAAAAACATACAAATAAACATCGATATGTAACAAGCGCTATTACAGGTAGAAGTACCAAATCAAAACCCATGCCTGGAAAAACGATACTTCATGGGTGCATGTGAACACGTCTATTGTTTGTACTGTGGTTTTCTCGTCCTTGGTATGTGCGCGTAAGTTACATATAAATACAATGATTGCATTAATAATATTTTAAAAGAAATAAGTAAATGAACTTTTAGTTCATTTACAATTAAAACTATAATTAGGTCACAGATTTCGAAATAACCAAAGTAATAATGCTGAAAATCCATATATAAAGTAATTGCACTTCTTGCAAAAATTATATTAATTGCAGAATGTATTATTGAAACTTTGTAAAATTAGTCTTAGTTCCCCATTCAAATCGGAAAGTACAAATAAAGGAAAATAGCATAATCAAAAAAGGTTAATACAGTTTTTTTTTCGGTAACTTAAAACATATTTGGCGCAGTCGGTAGGATCCTATTACGAATTCAGTGAAACGGACCAAAATATACAAATAAATACATAACAAAATCCTTCGAGTCCCACAGGAACATCCAGGGTTATAAAATAACAAGTAAAAAAAAAATAATAAATAGAGCCGTGGACATTCAGATAAATGCAAATACTAGTGCAGTGAACATCCAGGAGAAGTGAACACCACTAAAATGAACATCAGTGCAGTGAACATGTATGTCAAGTGAACACCACCATACTATAAAAAAAACAAATTTTTGTTAATTTTCCATAAAAGTGTATTCGAAAAGACAAAAAGCTATCAACAAAGAAAGTAGAATGGAGGGACAACCTCACAACGAAGCCGTAAATATGGCAGAAGAACTAGCAAGGAAGGATCAGTTGCAGAGTATCCGTATAGCATATATGGAGCTACAGGGAGAATTGCAACAGCAGAAACAACAACAGTAGCAACCCCAACAACAGCAAAATTAACATTATAACCAACTGGTAAGAATTTTCAAAAACGTGAGTTATTTACCATTGTTCACAGGAGCTAGAGACATCACCATAAATTCGTTCCTAAGCAGCATGGAATATTTGTTATCAGCTATAATAGAGGAATATTTAATGAAGGAAGCCACCAAAGCAATTTTTTTCAGAAATACTCAAAGGGAAGCCAAAAACGTGGTGTTAGATGTACCACAACTAGATAATTGGGCGACAATAAGAAGACGCTGAGATTAAGGTACAGACCCGATGTCGAAACTCATCAAATATACAGGAAGATCAACGAGTTACTCTTAAATAATTTAAGTGAATTATCTACAGAAATACAAGACCTTAAGTATAAGAGTGAAGAGTTAAGAGACGATTAGTATATAGATTTGTCTAAAGTGCATAATATACTGGTTAATGTAGAAAAAGAAATTACCCAAGAAATATTAATAGATAAGATATATGAAGAACAGGATAAAGGGACAATAATTGACATAATGATGGAAACAAGATAAGAAGATAGTTGTATTGGGCAGAAATTTAAGAAATTCAGGGAACCTTTTGTGAACACATCTAAGCAACAGAATAAAAATATTAATTATAGCCGAAATTACCAGAATAAGCTACAAGCTAATTATAAGAACAATAATCAGCTCTGCTGTTTAAGTTGAATAAAATTGATGTCGACTTTCCTGTGTGCCTAGGAATATTTATCATCATGTCTTTCTGAGATTTTAACAAAGTTAGAACAATTAGCCTATATAAATATTAATATAATAATCAGAGTAATTATTACAATAGATACAAAAATTATAACGGTAATAATAATAATAATTCGGAACGCTATAAGGTCCACCACAATAAAAATATGTCAGGAAATTTCCATAGACCTGCACAGGTAGGAAACCCTAGGCCATACTCCTGATAATATCGTTGGAATCAACCTAGGCAAGATCAATCCGAGCCTATGGAAATAGACAATTTAGAAGAAAAAAAATCCAAAGAATCACAGGTAGGAAACCCAAGCCAAATGTCAGCCAAAATCGCTTGACTCAACCTGGGCAAGACCAAAAGCAATCAATGGAACATTATACAGCAAAAATAAATGAAGTGAATAGTGAAGATAAGATATATGGTCAAACCCAAAATTACGAAATTATTTTCTTTCCGAAACACCATACGATTATTTACCAATCATAAAAATTGCTATACATAAAAAAATAGTGTTCTGATAGACACAGATTTTGAAAAAACTCCGTGAAAAGAACCAATTGCATATAAAACAATGTATAAACAAGGTATTATTAACTTCGAAGTATTGACAGACGCACCAGAACAGTTTAATGTAATAAATTCAAAAGTTATATGTAAAGTTGTTTCGTTGACAAAACGAAATCACAGTTTTATATAATAATAGAAATTGGTTTGTTGAAGTGTTTTAATACAATGATAAATTTAGTAGACCGTAGTATTTGTTTTAATACTAAGATAACAAAATCCGATATTAACCCATATGAGACCCTTCAAGTATGTACATTGGAAGGCTCTGACTTTGATTACAGTAGAATACAATTGAACCATCTGAATACAAATGCAATGAAGTTACGAACATACTGAAAACATTCTATAGATTATTTTTCAAAGAGGGAGGCAGGTTGACCCGTACAATGAAGGTACACCATAAGATTAAGACGACCGCTGAAGAGCAAATAAACTCGAAACTCTATAGATATCCCCCACAAAAAAGCGACAAACGTCAGATGACAAATTAAGGAAATGAACGAACAAGGTATAATCACAAAAAGTTGTTCAAGATATGCAAGCCCATTGATAGTAGTGCCAAATAAGATTGACAGTTCTAGAGAGAAAAAATATTGCATTGTGGCAGATTATAAAAAACTAAATGAAATTACAATAGACGACAAATTAGATAAACTAGGACTGGCACAGTACTCTACAATCTTGGATTTACGCAAATCTTAGCAACGGACTATATACATAAATTCATACGAATGCCATTTGGTCTCAAGAATGCCCCAGCGACATTCCAAAGACTAAATGAGACTTTACGAGAGTTTATTAACAAAACATGCGTAGTATATCTAGATGACATACTAATATTTAGTACTTCGCTAAAAGAGCATGTAAAAGCAATAACGGACATTTTCAAGGTATTGGAAGACGCTAATTTAAAAATACAAGTATATAAGTACACCTTCATGAAGAACGAAACTGAATTTCTGGGATATATCTTAACTAAAGAAGAACCTAAGCCCAATCCAAATAAAATAAAGTTCATTAAAGAATTGGAAATGCCTAGAATAGAAAAGCAAATAAAAAGTTTCTTGGGATTGACAAGATACTACAGAAAGTTTGTAAGAAATTACGCCAAAGTAGCACAACCAATCAGCAAGAATAATACAAAAGATTCTACTTCTATAGAAGCTTTCTAAAAACGGAAATGTTTAATAAGCTCTCATCCTATATTAAAATATCCTAACTTTGATAAGAAATTCACCCTAACTACCGATGTATCAAACTATGCAATTGGCTCCGTCCTTTCACAAGAAAGGCACCCAGTTTGCTTCGCATCCTGAGCACTTAACAATCAAAAAAGTGACTTCTAAGATGGAAGAGATATTACTAAAGGTAAAGTAGAAATATTTTCTGAGGTATCAGAAAGAAGTTACAACCTCGTTCAAGAAAAATTAGTTGAAATGTACTCCAATGATAAAGAAATAAACTTTACGAAATGCACTATAAGGGCACAGGATTTGGAAAAAGAAGTACAGGCAGTAAAACAAATATGTCTTTACCTTGTTAGGGAGAGTATGCGCTCCATAATCATAGAAACTTATAACCAAATAAAATACAAAATATATTATTCAAAGCTAATGGAAATAATAAAAATTTGGCGCAGCTTATCCTTTAAATGATAGATATCGTACAACAATAATAGAACAGTTAAAAAATCATTTTTTTTAAATAGGTTAACCGCAAAAGATAGTAGCAGATAACGAGTTCAAGGCGAAAACGTTGAGTTACACTTGACTAATGCCGACATTGAAAGGTTTCACAATAATATACAAACTGAATAAAGAATCTTCAATAAAGCAAGTAATACAGGGGGCAATTAGAAATTATAACGACAGTTATCATTCAAGTACTAAACACACAATGAGATCCAAGAAAATCTTAAAAGTTAGATAAATCAAGAACTTAAATGAACGTAGGGAAGAATATACGGAAAATGAATCAGAAGGCTTTGTAAAAAATTATAAGGCCGTCCGACACAAAGAACAACCAAGATATAGGAAAGTAAAACTTAAGAATATACAGCCATGCAATATTAAACGACCTTTAAAATTTTCAGACTCTGGCGATGCTAATGATACTCATAACGATTCCACAGATCACGGGACTGTTGACCACTAAATTATTGACGGAACAAAGAGAATACATAGACATTCAGATAGGAGATCAAGAAATTGTTAAGGAAACTGATATAGTCTTGCATATAATTAACTTGAATGAAGTGGAGGCAATTTTAGATAACATAACAGATAATATAAAGTTGATGAAAATAGATAACAAGGATACTCAATTTAGAAATGAACGATGCTAGGAATAAATTAATGATGTTATTACCAAGATATTCTAGACAAAGGAGAGGACTAGTAAACGGAATTGGAAGCATATCAAATGGAACTATGGACGACGAAGACAGAGAGAATATACAAAACCATTTTTCTAACATTAACGAAATTAAAGAAAACAACCAACAAGTTTTGATCAATGATTACTTTAACTCGGCGTTAAAACACTTAAAAAGATTGTAGAAAATGATAGAATCAAAATAGAAAATAAATTAAATTCTATAAGTAAGTTTTAAAAAATAGAAAATAAAAAACACACATATTTGGCACAGCTGACTAATATCTAATTAATAAAAAATATGATAGAAAATTTATAAGATAACGTGTAATCCGCAAAGTACGGAATTCTACACCCAAGTGTCCTAACTAGCAATGAAATTAAAAAATACGAAATAGGTTACAATAAGCTAAAATAGTTTGGAACAGCATATCTTAATAATTCATACAAAATATTTGGAGTATAAATACCTAAGAAATTTGTAACCGTAAAACAAAGAGTTATAGTACCAATACCGCAAAGGATGAAATTGATTATAAAATGGCAGACATTTTTTATCTTCAAAATAAAACTTACAAATTAAGCAAACATTGTATAATTAAGAATATGTGTCAAATGATAAGTAATAATGATTTGGAAATACTGCAGTTTGATATTGATACAATTGTAATGAAAACCTCGGTAAAAGTTAGTGATAAGCAAGAGTGTAATAGGGATAAAGTAGTTTTAAATGGAAACTATTTAATCAATTTTAATAATTGTTCAATCAAAATTAAAGACTGTTATTTTTCAAACATTATAGAAATTGAAAAAGTAACACATATAAATCAAAATTCCAAACAAACACAAAACTTTACTCACAAACTGTTCCTTCAACAGATTGAAAAAGAGTACGAAGCAATGTTAAAAATATTATAGAATTAAAATACCATAGTAAAGTTACATATAAATACAATGATTGCATTACTAATTTTTTAAAAGAAAGAGGTAAATGAACTTTGAGTTCATTTACATATAAAACTATAATTAGGTCACAGATTTCGCAATAACCAAAGTAATAATGCTGAAAATCCATATTTAAAGTAATTTTACTTCTCGCAAGAATTATATTAATTACAGAATGTATTATTTCGAAATGCTTATAAATCATTGTAATATTAATTGGAAACTGTAAAAAAGAAATAAAATTAAGTAATAAGCAAGTTATCATCTTAGATTAAGAAACATTGTAAAACTAGTCTTAGTTCCCCATTCAAATCGCACAACAGAAAAAGGTTGAAACTGCTTTTTTGGTATCGTGAAAACAAAACATGTATTTCGTTTGTAGGTATTCGTTTCTTTATATTGGTTTTACCTGAATTTTTTCGTTGTTTATCTGCGAGTAGAATTATTTAAAGTAATGTCTTCATAATTGTTATTTATTACAATTTCAAGAATGGCTAGATACGCTTACGCACATCTCGCCGGTATTTTCTTTCAACAAAATTATTTACACCATATTGAATTGCATATAATAAGCAATCAAATTTTTAAAATATGCAGTACAGAAGAAATTGAACTACACAAACAAAAAATTATAAATTTCGGAAAGATTTTGAAAGCACGCTATATTGAATGTTCTTATAATAGGGAAAGTATGTATGAACATAACCATGAATGGTTCTGAAAGGAACTTGTTTTCGCAGGATCGGCCAGCAAAACCAATTGATGGATGTAGTGAAAGAACTCGAAGACGCAAACTTCAGAATATCAATGAAGAATAATCTCCTATAATCATCAAGGACTAATTTTTGCACCAACTTCAACCAACACAAAATAAGAAGCCGAATATAAGAACAATTGAAGCAGTAATAGAAGCAAGCCACAGGCGCACAAAAAGGATTTTGAAAAATATTCCTACACCGAATGAAGACAAGAAATTTACTACAGAAGAGGCGTTAGCATTATTTTTAGATTTAAAATTACACTGCTCTGCAAAAAATAATTTGTTGTCTCTCATTTAAATATAACTATGTGCTCTATATGGATTTTGATGCGCTAAACTCGAATCCATTTTCGGTTTTTTTCCATCAGGTCGAGATTTTTTTGTTGAGCGTGGCAATTTTTTGCCCCTAAATTAGCCAGGTACGTAGATATATTTCACTCTAACTCGAGAACGAGTTATTCGATTTTTAAAAGTATAACACCATTTTTATTTTAGTCACATAAAATTTTTCTTTATCTCTTATCGTTTTGGAATTATTCAGAAATTAAAAATTTTTTTCCTGCAAAATTCGTAATTTTTTTCAGTTTAAAAATGGAATTTAGAAAAACTTAAAGCAAATATTAAACTTTTTGCACTTTTTACCGTTAGCTTGAGATCTTTGAAATAAAAAAGCTGTAAGCTGTAATTCGAAATCGAGAAAATTAGGGTGAATTCTAATATTTATTGTAGTATATGTGGAAATTGATGGACAAAAAGTGCATCAGTTTTAATTTGATATCGTGCGGTTAAAAACGGCAACAGTAAATATATTTGTTATTGCGTAAAGAAAAAAAGCAATTAAAGAATCCAAAAAAGCTTTCATATTACAAAATGTCAAGGATTTGTAACAAATCTCCAAACTTATTTTGTTATGTATGTGGCGATCACAAAATACCAAATTTTCTTCTCTGCTGAAATAACTAAAAAAGCTCTCTATTTCGAAAGCAAATTACATTGTTTTAATTATGATGCAAGAAGCACAGACTTGTTTTTTGAATGCCCTAATTCACGAATTAAGTTATTCAGATCAGTTTGATTTGGAATATAAGGTTTACTTGTTGGATTTACAAACGATTTTAACCGCACGATATCAAATTAAAACTGATTCACTTATTGTCCATCAATTTCCACATATACTGCTACAATATATATTAGGATCCACCCTAATGTTCTCGATTTCGAATTACAGGTTAATTAATACTATATTAGAATTTTTAAATCCAAGAACCATGAAAAATATCATTATAAGTAGTATGTTTATGTTTTTTCTGGATTAATTTTCTCATAAAAAAGCTGCTCATGCTGACAGTGTTGCCATATTGATTATTTTTACAAAAATTTTTGATTTTTTCTTCGTATTTTTTTTAACATATATTTTTTTGTTGCGGCAACCCTGACAAGTTATGTTATAGTGGAGCACGTATATTGTTTAGAATTTATACTCGTACACATACAAACATTCTTATAAAGCCATGCATACATAAATATCCAAACATGTATGCATAAATACATATGTATGCACATACCTTTTTACAGATAAATAAGACCATATCAATTCGGGCGCAGTGTTTTCTATTCTAGTTTGATACCGAAATGCTGGATACATGAGTGTAATTCAAATATTTACCCTTGACAACAAAATAAACAGATTTAAATTTTAGTAAAAAAATTTAATATACATTTGCCTAATTTTTGTTCAAAATTTTATATTACATTCTTTTTTTTTTGTTTGTTTTGTTTGTGATGTCCTTTTCGGCTTGAGGTCTTTTTTATAATAAAATAATATTAAAATTTTTCTTTTAATATATATTTATTTGTCCGATATTTCGACCAACTCTGTTGGTCATCTTCAGGGAATTACAATTTTCTCAACAAAAAAACAAAAACAATAAACTACTTAATATTAAATTATTTACAACAACAACAATCATAATTACATTTTTATAGTCCTAGTGTAGTCACTTGTTTATTCTTCTAAACTTTGTCACCTACTGTTCACTGGTTTTTTTCTTGTTCTGTGTTTGTTTATTGTATATCTATAGATGTGTGCGCAATTGTCAGTGGCTGAAAAGGACATCACAAACAAAACAAATTTATTCAAAAAGGTCTACAACAAAACATATTCTTACATTCTTTTATTATCTGATTAAAAATTATTTTGTGTTTATATTAATATCTAACTGAAATTTTCTTTTTTGCTGGAGTTGCTTTGTTTGAGATAACCTTTTTTTTCAATTATTGAATTAAAAGCCAGATTCTCTAATCCATGTGTTTTTCTCGCAATTCCTCGAGTTGAAAAAATTGTTTTTCTTGCAATTCTGTCATTTGTTAATCGAAATACATTTTTAATGACATTTCTCTACGAGACTTTATATCTTGAAGTGTCTTATTAATAATATCAATCTTTTCATCAAGTTTCTTGAGCTGCTGTTTTGATAAAGTTATTGCATTTTGTTTTAATTGACTGGTTTCCGTTTCTAAGTAATATTTATTGATAACGTCGATATTGTTATTTTTATCCAAGAGAATTCCAACGACTTGACGAATTTTTCTTTTTCCTTTTTCGGTCTTAATAATATCGCTTGAGCTATTACCAAATTTATTAATAGTGTGGTGCAATATAATCATCTAAGTAATAAGACATATCTAAGTGGATAGTGTAAATATGTCATTCACCCTTCCATGTCTAGCCTGTAAGATAATACTATTTTATACTACTCTAAGCATACTACTTTATTATACATGTATATAGAATAGGGATAATGATAACTAGAATAAATAAAGATACATCATTATTGTATCGGTAACTAAGCAAAGAGCATGGGTTTTTAATTATTAGCCACCATCCACCACATGGCGATCCTGCCTTTGATTTAACTTTAACAAGTTGAAGTGAAACATAATAACTGTAAAATATAAAATATTTAAGAAAGTTGAAAAACAAAAGTGACTGTGAAACACGAAAAAATTTTTAACCAAACAAGCCCAAACTCATAAATAAAATTTTAAACAAACATTTAAATATATTTCCCAAAAACAATTACAATTCTTCTGAAATGCTAAAAAAATTTTAATGACGCTGAAAGGGTTGTTTGGAAAATAAGGTAGAAACTTACAAAGCCAATTTAAAAATCAAAAAATGAAAATACTTAGTAAAAACATAAGAAATAAAAAAAACTAAAACAAATAAACTAACTAAAATATATATATGTATGTATATATTTGAAAAAGAACTAAAAGTACAGTCCGCATAAAATAACTTAGTGCGGTATGTAAGTGTTAAAATCACGTTATAAAATAACAGAGAAAGAAAAAATTTTACATAAAGAAAAAATTTTACATAAAGAATATAGCAACAAGAACTTTAAAAAGAAGAAACCAAAACTGGACGAAGAGAAAACTCATAAAATAGATCACCACGTTAAGTGTCAACGAGAAAACGAAGTAAAATTATATACCTATAAAGAAAACTCAAAACAACAAGGTATGACGTGGAAAAATAAGAAAATAAGATTTAAAGAAAACGACAACGAGTAACGAATGAAAGCAATGAAGAAGTGAATCGTAAAGAACATGAAACATATTGAAAACTTAAGTGAAATAAGATGAAATGAATAAACCAATTAACGGTTACTTTGAAAATTAGTTTTAACAACGATTAAGCATTTTTTTCAGTCCCTTATTTTTCTTGTAAACTTTATATATACATACATATACATATATATATATATATATATATATATATATATGTATTACATTAATTGGGAAAGAAAACGCGTCTTATTCCATTAGTATAAAATATTTGTGAAACCGAATAAAATGCCAAGTGCACAACAAATAAACTATTAGAAACTAAAGAATAAATTTCCTGCTGGAAAACTTTATCAGAAAAATTAATTATTCAAGTTCTACAAAACATATTTAAAAACTGCAATTTTTTTTTTAGATAACCCAATATCAGAATATTTTCGCAAATAGCTCGAGTCCATTAAATCGCATTATATATGCTACAAAACCGTCTAACAAAAACATATAAATAAATAAAACTCAGAAAAATATTGAAATAAATAAAGGAAAACCAAGATTGTTTTAAAGATAAAATCAAAATTAATATCTAAATAGAATAAAGTACAAATAAGAAAAACAAAGAGAAAATAACCATCCACCACAAAGAAAACAGAGAGAAAAATCGCCAACAACAGATGTATTCTCAGCAAACTCTGTGTTATGTTCGACACAGCAAGAAGAATGAATATTCACTGCAACAGCAGTAGCAACAACAGCAACATCAGCATTCGGAACAGCAACAACACCACATAGTATAATTATTATCATCCACCACACCAAAGGGCACGTATATAGCAACTATAATATCATTAATATGGTAATATAAATATGCAAAACTAAGTATGCACTCCTGAATAATATATAAGTACATCATTATAAGTACCTACACAAATAAGCATTATGAACGTTAATAATTACAAAATATGAATTAAGTAATTATATAAATCTCAGAATTTTGGTATTATTAAAACTTAAGAAAATTACTATATATTATGGTACATAAGTATGCTTATAAGCGAAATAAAATTGAAAAAAGTTTAAAATAAGAAAAAAAAGAGTAAAAAGGAAAAGAAAACCGAAAGAATAAAAAACTAAATAAAAGAAAAGATTTAAAAAGAAGAATCAAAACATGTTTTATAAAATTATAAATGGAAACCAGATAACAAAAAAAGGAAAGAAAAGAATTTTCTATTGACTATAAACATTCACTGAATTTAGATTTCATATATAACATTTTACATTTCATATATAACATTTTGTATTCGCTCAATATCAGGTTAATTTCCACAGTTTCACGAAGATCGTTTGAAGGAAATTAATATAAGCTTTTATGCAAATTCAACATTTAACAACCCTCAAGGTATAGAAAATTTTATGTTTATAAATATAACTATATGTCGATGACTACTTTCGATAATACTGTTTTTCAGGAATTGGTACAAAAATTTTACAAAGTAAAGAAAAGAATTTTGTAGAACAGACCAATTTCTAAAAAACAGCAGAAAATTGAAGAGTATACGAATTTAATAATTGAGACATATAATAATATTTTAATATATACCAAACCATATTTTAATCAATTACCAAACAATACAGAACAAGATATAAATAATACCATAACACACTGTAAAGAATTGGTTTTAAAAAGTTTTTGCAAACTTGGGTGTCATATACGAGTACTATTTGGCGTAGATTTGTTTGAAGGACTACAGAAATCTTTCTTTTTTTTGGCAGAGTCTGAGTCTGAAATTGAAACAGGTTTGAGTGATTATGAGTCTGAAATCGGCATTGGAAAGAAGAACGACATCGGATTAGACAGTGTATATAGGCAAGAAAACGATTGTACAATGGCTACTATCGAAGAAAAAACTAGGTTCATATCCATGTGTTCCAACATTATTCGTGGAAATTATGATGGTAATCCATTAATACTAAATTCCTTCGTTGATAAAATCAATTTTATAGAAGAATCTTAATACGTTTTCATCGCTTTCATAGAATCAAAGCTTGATGGCAAAGCTAGAGAAGTCCTACCTGACCATATAACTAGCATAGACGAAATTAGGAATGCACTTAAGAGCAGAATAAAACCTGACAGTTCTGAAGTAATAGCTGGTAGAATTACATTCTTACACATTAAGCAAAATATCTTTGCAGATTTTGCAGAAACGATTGAGGACTTAGCAGATGCTCTAGAACGTTCCTCAGTAATTGAGGGCATAACAAAAGAGAAGGCACATGAGATGGCTACAGAGCAAACAGTTACTGTATGTAGGAGTAATTCAAAATCAGAGATGGTGAAAGCAATACTGGGATCTAAAACTTTTAAAGAACCGAAGGATGTAGTGGCAAAGCTAATTGTAGACGAATCAAACAAGTGTTAGAAATGCGCTATAGCAGAACCAGATCAAATTTTAATAATCGTACTCAAGCGCGAAATGATAGTTATCCTAGGGTTTACAATAAAGGTAATCATAGAAATGGTATGTATAACAACAGTTATCAGGGACAAAGATCACATAATCAGTCAAGTAATTACAACAGTCGAGGAAGACGTAATTATGAGCCAAATCGCGGCCGACGGACAACACAAAATTTTTTTAGAAAGAGTGCCTTAGTCAGGACTTTAAACTCAGAAGCCCCTCAGCAGAGGATGTTGAGGAAGGAAGAGAATTAAATAAAATCAGTATACAGTTTTAACTTAAATTTTTCCGATTATGTAACTCTACGAAGCCATGCTACTCCACAAAGCAGTACGTTTTCAGTAGACTCATAAGCAGACATATTTGTTATAAAATTATCCTGTATTAAGCCCACTGTGCTAATAAATCAACAAAATATAATTAATATTGTAGGCGTAACTACAAATGCAATAAGATCGTTAGGCACTTTAGAAACTAAACTTTTATTTCATAATGGCATAAAGTCACAAGTTTTTCATGTCGTACCCGATAATTTCAATATTTCTTCAGATGGCATTTTAGGTAAAGATTTTCTAAAGGCAAATAAGTGTCACATGAATTATAGAACAATGACAAAATTATTTAACGTATATGACAAAAGGGTGGTAATCCCAATTTCTCATGGAAGAAACAAAAATTAATTTTCCTTCCCCGCAAGGTGTGAAGTTTTCAGAATGTTTCAGTTGGAAAATATAACAAAACCTATTTTTATTGAATCTCAGGAAATTTGTCCTGGCGTTTTTATTAGTAAGTGCATAGTGAACTCAGAAAGTTCGGTATTACGTATCCTAAACACAACAGATGAAATGAAAATTGTACACAACTACAAGGTTAAAACCGAAAAACTTTCAAACCTTTTCATATATGCTATTAATAAGGTAAATTCCTGTAGTGACCGCATTCAAAAGCTAAGACTTATTTTAAAAGACAAGATTCCGATAGATGTTAGAGATGACTTGCTACCACTGTGTGAGCAATATGCTGACATATTTGCTTTGAAGGACGACAAAATGTCAACAAATAATTTTTACGAGCAGACATTAAGACTTAAAGACACATCACCCGTTTATGTGAAGAATTACCGTCTCCCGTATGCATGTAGACCGGAGATAAAAAGACAAGTCGAGGGCTTATTGGAAAATGACTTAATCGAACCCAGTAGTTCGAACTACAACAGTCCTTTAATTTTAGTACCGAAAAAAAGTCCAGATAATAGCAAATCGCGATTAACAAAAAACTAATTGCGGAAAAATTTTCACTACCAAGGATTGATGACATCCTTGACAATCTGGGTAGAGCCAAACATTTCTCGGTAATCGATTTATATTCTGGTTTTCATCAGATCCCACTTCATGAAGACTCAAGAGACGTAACATCGTTCAGTACGGACCAAGGTGCATTTCGTTGGAAGGTCCTGCCTTTTGGACTAAATGTGGCTCCAAACTCCTTCGCACTAACAGAGCATTCATTGTTATTGGATGTAGTAAGGATCACCTGTTAAATCTGTCAAAAGTTTTTGATGCGTTATGAAAATTTAACTTAAAAATTAATCCACTTAAATGCAATTTTTTCCGCCCAGAAGTTAAAGTTCTTGGCCATAAATGTACTTCAAATGGACTTCTCCCTGATGATACCAAAATAGCAGCAATTAGAAATTATACAGTACCAACTGATAACGATGCAGTTAAACGTTTTGTCGCGTTTGCAAATTACTATGGGAGATTTATTCCCAATTTCGCTTCACTTGCAGCCTTTTTAAATCATATAACAAGCAAAAAAGTTAGTTTTTTTAATGAAATAAGAAATGTTTTCGCAATCACATGTATGAATTTCATTATATATATATTCATATAAACGGTTTATCAACATTATCATATATTCGTATTTCATTTATCATTTAAAAAAAAATTTCTTTATGAACTTCATTAATTACCTTGTTATGTATATTTAACAGATTCTCCAATTTAGCTGATGAAATCATGATGATGATAAAATAATATAATTCTAAGACTATTTATTATAAACAAAATTTTTTTTCTCAAATAAAACAATAATTTCAGCTAAAATTTTTCAATGTTTTCTTTACTTATACATATACAATTTAATAAAATTTCTCAATGCAATTACAGTTTTTTCAGCACACATCTAATGTATGAACTTATATTTTTTAATATTTAGTATTAAAAAACTGACAACACGTTTTAAAAGCACACCCGGTGTGTAATTTTTTTTATGCGTTAAAACAAAATAACTGATAAGAATATATTTAATGCTCTTTAAAAATTTTCTTTATGAACTTCATTAATTACCTTGATATGTATATTTAACAGGTTCTCCAATTTAGCTGATGAAATCATGATGATGATGATGATGATGATAGAATGTAATTATAAGTTAAATAAAATAATATAATTCTAAGTGCCATTATTACAACTTGACGACAAAGTTGGTGGTAGTAAATGCCAACGGTAGTATAACAAGTCGATAAAGTGGCTGGTAGCAACTTTCCATTATTACAACTTGCCGGTAATATTTATTATTGTGTGGCAATACCACTATCAATTACCGACTACTTTTGAGAGATTATTTAGACCGCGAAAAATTGTAGTGGCACGATGCACTTGTTTTTACCTTTTGAAAATATATGCAAATTTTGTTTGTGAATATATAAGTTTGTGTTATGAAATAAAAAATGTCAGCATCTAAGGAAACAATCGTGCGAGCTGTGAGATGACGGGAAAAAAACTTTTCAAGTGAAGAAGAAATATTTTTGGTGCTATCATATTAAAAAAATAAGAAAATATGGTAATATAAACATAAATCCTCCTGGTAAAACTTATCGCAAAGTCTCTTTCTCTTGAGTATGCCGTCGTCCTTCTGTGCCGCTCACCAGTCTTCATCAGGGCCGAACATCCACAACGCCTTCCTTTTGCTCGGTTCTAACACAATGTTTACACTCTAAACAGAGTGTAAACACTTCTTCTTAAAAGAGCGTCCGCATTGTTATGCTTTGTGCTCCTTCTATGCTCAATACTGATTGAGCTCTGCACGCGCTCAATCCACCTTGCCAGTTGCCTTCCAGGATTTTTAAACTGCAATAGCCATCTCAGTGCAGAATGATAGGTCCTTAATGTAAAGTGTTGACCATACAGGTACTCATGGTAATGTTTAATGTATTCCAGTACTGCCAGAAGCTCCCGTCGTGTCACACAGTAGTTCCTCTCAGGTTTTGAGAGTACACGGCTATAGTACCCTATGACCTTCTCAGTGCCATTAACTACTTGGGATAGCACACCCCCTATGCCATAACCGCTCGCATCAGTATCCAGCACAAATTTTTCTCCAGCTATGGGATACGCCAGCACTGGTGACGTACATAATAATTCTTTGAGTTTCTGGAATACATTTTCCTGTGGCTCACCCCACTGGTATGGTCTCGATTTCTTTGTCAGCTTATGCAGGCTTGCAGCTACACTGGAAAAATTCGGCAAAAAACGTCTGTAGTATGTACAAAGGCCCAAAAAGCTGCGCAATTCATGAAGATTTTTAGGTTGATGCCAGTCCCTTACTGCTTTTATTTTATCTTCATCTGTTGAGATTCCGTCTGCTGTAACACGATTTCCCAAATACTTTACTTCTTTCTGGAACAATGCACATTTCTTCAAGCTGAGTTTCAATCCAGCTGATGATATCCGTTGAAGAACTTCTGCCATGTTTTTGAGGTGTTCATCAACAGTTTTCCCCATCACGATTATGTCATCTAGATATACCAAGCATGTCTTCCAGTGAAGTCCTATCAGTACCTTCTCCATTAGGCGTTCAAATGTGGCCGGAGCATTGCAGAGACCAAATGGCATGACTTTGAACTGCCATAATCCGTTACCGACACTGAAGGCAGTTTTCTCCTTGTCTTTCTCTGCAATCTCCACTTGCCAATATCTGCTTCGCAAGTCCAGCGCAGAGATCCATTTGGTACCAGCTAGCGTGTCCAAAGTGTCATCGATTCTGGGGAGCAGATAACTGTCTACGCAGAATCTAGTACTGCTATCTTTCTTTTTAACCAAGACTATAGGCGAGCTCCAAGAACCAGAAGATGGCTCAACTACGCCATCACGCTCCATTTCATTTACAAACTCTTTTACTCTATCTCGCTTTGCTAGGGGTAAGCTTCTGGGTGTCTGTTTAATCGGCGTAGCTTCGCCTGTGCTAATTTCATGTTTAACCAATTCAGTTCTACCCTGGCTTTGGCTTCCCATGGCGAAGATACTGGCATGCCTTTTTAATAACTGTTTGGCTTTATTTCTATCTGGCACTGATAGACCTGCTACCCATTTCTCTACGTATTCCTCAAATTGTTCACGTTCTTTTGCGGACAAATTAGTAGGCTCTATCTTCTTCTGAAAATTTATTATTGCCTCTGGTGGAGAACACTGGCCAACATCGGAATTTTCTTTGATGACTTTTTCATGGTCTGATAAGTTAAGCACTCTTATAGGGACTATTCCTCCTTTACTAGTTTTCACTAGATCTTTCGCTGTTATAAGCTCTTTCTTTAGATCTGCTGGTTCTACAACCCATAACCGATTGTCCTCACAATCTCCCTTCATCCGCGCCCATATAACTGTTTCAGACTGCGGCGGTAACGTCTGACTCTCAATAGCAAATACTCTTGTTACTTGCGGTTTGTTGTCATATCCAACATGAAGGGGTATTTCTACATTACGCCAAATCATCAGCTGTTGTCCCATATGTAGATTAATGCCACGACTAATCATAAAATCGGCTCCAATAATAACCTCATCGACAATATCGGCAACAATAAACACATGTCTCACGTTGATGTTGGCTATAGTCACCTTCACTTCAATATTACCATAGACAGTGGCATGCTCTCCAGTAGCTGTACGAAGCCGTATATTGCTTAACCGCTCGCATTTCCCCTTTACTATATCGGGCCTTATTATTGATTGCGATGCCCCTGTGTCTATGGTAAGTACGTGCTTTTCCCCGTTGATGTGTCCGGACGCAGTGAGGTTGCTATTTTTCTGCTGCATCACTGATATGGAGATTGTGGGGCCCTCGTTTGTGAGAGCTGGCTCTTTCCCCTTAGTGCTAGCTCGTTTAAGTTTAACGGGGACTTTTGTGATATTTTTTGGTTCACCCGTTTGATGTTTTTTGGTGGCGAGACAGATCTACCTCTCTTCCTTGGTGCTTTGCAGCTGCGCTGAAAATGACCGATCTTTCCGCAGTTAAAGCACTTAGGCTTTTCTTTGATAGCATTTTCTGTCAGCAGTTGTCGCATTGCCTCCTTAAAGCTAGCAACTAAGTTGATATCCTCCTCAGACAAAGCCTCCACATTCCGCACTCTACCTCTCTTCCTTGATGCTTTGCAGCTGCGCTGAAAATTACCAATCTTTCCGCAGTTAAAGCACTTAGGCTTTTCTTTGATAGCATATTCTGCTAGTAGTTGTCGCATTGCCTCCTTAACGCTAGCAACTAGGTTGTTATCCTCCTCAGACAGAACCTCCATATTCCGCACTTTACATATCTGTGGCTTGAAAACCATCCTTGCAGTCTCTTGAGCCAGCGCAAATGAAACAGTTTCAGCGAAAGTGGATTTCTGCATAGCGCACACCGCCAGTTTAACATCAGAGTCGCAAATGCCGTTAACGAAATCCTCAGTTTTAAAGTGGTCCAGGAATGGGTGATTCTCGCCTGGATATGTAAGCTGCACTAAACGCTTGATTTCCATTGTGAAATCTTGTAGAGATTCGTTAGGCTTCTGAACTCTACATCGCAATTCCATTCTGTATAAATCGCGCTTGTGCTCACCAGCATACTTGCGCTGCAATGCTGCCATTATTTCATTATAGTTGTTTCTGCTGCTTACTGGCATAGTCTCAAGTACCTCTGCGGCTGTACCCTTTAAGGACAAAATCAACTCTGTGGCCATTTCTTCAGCACCCCATCCATTTCTGCTAGCAACCGTCTCGAACTGGAATTTGAAGATGCCTAATTGTACGCTGCCGTCGAAGCATGGCGTTTTATCCGCGCAGAAACCTCCGCAACTGCTCGTACTGGCCCGCCGCTACACTCCAGGCTATGCACTTTGTCCTCTAGAGCAATTTCTCTTCGAACTCCTTTGCATGCTGTTCCAGCTCTGAGAATTTATTTTCAATAGAATCCACCCTCCTGTTAATGGCTGCAGAAACCTCTACCAGGGTCTCGTTCATGGCTTTATTTGACTTCTGTATTTCGGCTACAAGTTTTTCCTGCATCTGCTGAGTTTCGGCTACAAGCTTTTCCTGTATCTGCTGAGAGTTCTGTTTTATATCAGTTATTTCGGCTACAAGCTTGTCACTGCTAATTTTTGATGCATCACTGATTCCTTTTTGTGCATCACTGATTTCTTTTATCTGGATCATCATAGCAGGGAACATTGAATTTATGTCCATGCTGTTGGTCGTGGCAGGAGGGCATACCTGCTCATCGTCTTTGTGCTCAAACTCGTATGTCGCGATGTCCATGCCGCGATTCTTAAACTCATCTATCAGCCTCTTCTGCAGTTCAGCCTTGTTACCTGCAGTTGGCAATTCCAGCTTACCGAGCTCCTTTTTCAGCTGTGCAACTTTTAGCTCATCAAATTTCATGATTATTTATTTAAATTTTTAATGTCCTTTTTCTTCCTTAAATTGCAATGTCCTTTTAATTATTTTTGCAATCCCACTTCTGACACCAATTATTATGTTTTTAGACCTTTCGTAAAAACGGTTTTATTACTTATCCTTCAAGGATTCGTTTTATTGCATCAAATTAAGACACGGACAAATTAATTTTAGAAATATAATGCGTCAACACTTTATTTACTACTTTACTAACACGAGTATTTGTACTACTCAACACTTAGCAATGTTAACACGTCTATGTTTGAAATCACACTAACTCGCTGAGCTCTGGCAGCGCCTTTATATAGCAAAATTGACGTCGTCTGGTAACTTTCGTGAAACTTCTGGGCATGGTTGTTGTTGGTTGTACTTTACTTAACATGTAGCTATATACGTGTGTTTGTATACATGACAATGCTGACTTGTGTGTTTTGCTTATGGTGACTATGTGTGGTTTTATGTATGAGTGTTCGGTGTGTTTTGCCAATGTTAACTATGAGTGGTTGTATGTATGAGTGTTCCGTGTGTTGTGTAGTTTTGTTTCTTCTTCTGCTATGTGTATATGGCTGTGTATACTTGTGAACCTGTTTAGCTTTATTAGCTGCGAATACTTGCGTACAAGATCATTAAGAATAACATCTCATAGCATTTATGTTGCTAGGTTTTTCTTTGTTGTTATTTACACTTATTATTGGCACAGCCTCGAATGATCTTGTATATTCCGGAGTTTTCCATTTCCGTTAATTTGAATATTATCTATATTGTGTTGACCAGGGTTGTAACATTTTGCCAACTAGAGATTAATTGGCAGTGCTGCCAAATACATATAGCCACATTGTCGTTTTATTTAAATATATTTCTAATCTTTGTAACAGTATTAAAAAAACTGACAACACGTTTTAAAAACACACCCGGTGTGTAATATTTTTTATGCGTTAAAACAAAACAACTGATAAGAATATATTAATGCTCTTTAAAAAATGTGTTTGAGTTTCATTATCATAGCTAAAGTGTAAATTATCATGTTTTTAATGATCTGGAATCAACATCTGGTGTATATATCACATATAATGTATGAACTTATATTATTTAATATTTAGAATTAAAAACAACTAATAACACGTTTTAAACCACATCCGGTGTAAAAAAATTTTTTATGCGTTGAAACAAAACAACTGATAAGAATATATTTAATGTCCTTAAAAAAGTGTTTGAATTTAGCAACCACAGGTAACGCGCATGTGTTCTTAACAGTTAACGTTTAAAACTTAGTATAAATAGTTAGTTTAAAAATAATGGGATATCATTCTTGAAAATTGAGCTTAAGCATACTAACGTTATTAACAAAAATAAATAAATATATATAAAAAATTGCAGATTTTTTTTTAACATTTTGCGGAAAAGTCTACAATTTAAATTCATCTCTAAAACGTCATGTTAGATTAAATCACGATGGTCATTCATCATCATCATTAAAGTGTGCAACATGTAATTTACAATCAGCAAAGAGTTTCTAACACATTCTCATGCTATAAAACATATTCAAAATATGGAGGAAGCTACTGTTTATTATAATACCTATAAAAAACATATCACGAAAACGAATTGGCACTATCATTTACGTACAACCATTCATAAATCAAACAATGCTGAACAAATTAAAAATGATAATGTGAAATGTATTAACTCCTCTTTTAAAAACCGGACAAAAACGTAATTCAAAATGATAATAAGGATAACTTAATCCCCGAAGTGTTTTTAAATGAAATAAAGGAAAAAGTTGTAAAATTGTTAAGAGATTCACTACAACATTGTAACGTAAAATTTAATTGTGAACTCTTTTGCGAGTATATATTAATAAAAGAAGAATATGATTCATGCAGTGTGGATATGAAATCGCGTCAAACTAAAATGATTATTCTTAATATAGCTTCAACAACAGATGACATTTTTCAAATTTACTCTGATCAGTGTGATGTTTTAGTAAAAAAGATGAGTGAGTTCCAAGAGCGTGATAGTGGATGGGCATTGATAGAAATATGTCATCTTGAAATTAATATCAATCAGTTTGAAGGGGTCTCAATATATATGCTTACATTTAAAAAAAAACATGCATGTATCAATGTGAAAAACAAGGATGAATATTGTTTTAAGTGGGCAATAATTTCTGCTCTATATCCAGTTTCTTTACACCCAGATAGATGTATATCGTATAACATTGAAAATATACATGATGACATAATCATTCTACAAAATAATATGATCTTAAATTTCACAAGTTTAAATTTCCCACTATCCGTTAATAAAATAAAAGATTTTTAAAACAATAACTCTGAAATAAGTGTAAATGTTTTTGGTGTAGAAGGTGATAACATATTACTTTACTCAAGCCGATAAGAAAAATCACTTCAATTTATTGTTGTTGGAAGAAATAGAACGGTTTCACTATGTATGGATCAAAAATATGTCAGTTACAGTATTTATATTGATATAAAGCGATAAAAATTAAATAAATATATATTCTTTATTTCTTACAGATTAATAAAAAGTCAACTGACAAAACATACTAACCATATATATATATATATATATATATATATATATATATATATATGCAACACCTGCTTAATACACTTTCAGAGCAAGGAAAAGTTAGAAGCCATAAACATGAGTGTAATAAGAAGGTGACTAAGATGCCTAGTTTAGATGAATGTAAGTTAAGTTTCAAAAATTTTAAAAAGCAAATGGAAGTGCCTTTTATAGTGTATACCGACTTTGATTGCGTTTTAGAGTCGGCTAATATGCAAAATTTAACAAATATTAAACCCATACAAAATCATATTCCATTTGCTTATAGCTATTACATAAAATGTTCGTTTGATGCTAGCTTAGATTTATTTAGAATTTATAGTGTTGATGATGCACCAAAACATTTCATAAAAAATTTAGTTAGTGATGTCTTAAGCATATATAATAATTATTTAAGTGTTGTAAAACCAATGAATTTCTTAACATCAGTTCAACAGGTAAAGCTAGACAAAGATAGAGTTTGTCATATTTGAAAACAATTTTTATCTTTTGATGATAGAGTAGCAGATCATTGTCATTTAACAGGCGAATATAGAGGACCTGCTCATATATGTAATCTAGAATGTCAAATTGCTAATTTCATCCCTATATATTTCCACAATCTTTCGGCATATGATTGTCATTTGTTTGTAAGAGAACTTTCGTCTATTGTAGGTGATATAAATACAATTCCTCTAAATAAAGAACTATACGTATTATTATCAAAGAGAATTTCGGTAAATGATAAACATTCAATTGAATTATGTTTTCTGGACTCATTTCAAATGTCGTCTAGTTTAGAAAAGCTAGCAGGATATTTTTCAGATGAAGACCAAAAAAGTGTAAAGTCGAATTATCAAAATATTGCCGAGTTAAATTTAATGAAACGTAAAGGTGTCTTTCCTTACGATTACTTAGGTTCTGTTAATCGGGTTCAAGAATCACAATTACCACCACGTTCAATCTTCCTTAATAAGCTTACGAATGACTCGTGTAGTGATGATTATGAACATGCTGAAATAGTTTGGAATGGATTTCAGTGTAAATCTCTTATGGACTATCTACTTTTATATTTAAAAGTAGATGTTTTATTACTGTGTGATATATTTGAAAGTTTTAGAAAAGTTTGTAAAAGTATTTATAATGTAGGTCCCTGTCAGTATTATACTACCCCAGGTCTTTCATGGGATGCTATGCTAAAATATACAAAAATAGAACTTGAATTGTTAACCGATATTAATATATATATAATTTCGTTTTGCGGGGTATTAGGGGAGGTATTGTAGAATGTATATTATTGACGATCAGTTGCTAATAATAAATACGTTAGTGATTATGATTCTACTAAAGAATCAAATTATCTTATTTATTTAGATGTTAATAACTTGTATGGTTATGCAATGTCGCAATACCTTCCCTACAAAAATGTTAAATGGATAGAAAATATTGGAAATTTTAATGTAAATAATTTAAAAGAAGATAGTCCTATGGGATATATACTTGAAATACATTTAGAGTATCCAACAACATTACACGACTATCATAATAATTTTCCATTTTGTGCCGAAAACAAAAAAATTGAAACCATGAAACAATCAAAATTAATTACAGATTTAAATCACAAAACAAAATATATAATACACTATAGAAATCTTCAGCATATAACGTCAAACTGCGTTATATGCCAAAAGAAATCAAGTCAGTTATGTCATTCCATTCTAGAACATGATAGTTTTCAGGCAGCATACGAATCTGGATTGTCCCCTCTTCATGCGAGAATATGTTCCATAGAGCATGTTCTTAAATCAGAGTTATGATTTGGATTATGGCCCGTAAGGCGAAACAGTGTGAAAAATTAAGGAAAATGAAGAAAATAGGGAGCAAAGAAAATAACAAATTCAAGAAACATATTTAGCACTGGGTCTAGTGATCGATCAGCCAAAGCAAGGAAAAGGAACCAAAAATGATGGGTATACTGCAAGTAGATTTTTTTCAGATCCAAAAACTGCAGCGTGCATTACAAGTGCAGATTTACAACTAATAAGGCGATTCAACATTATATAACAAATTTTAGCATGCAGCAGAAACATAAATGCAAAAAATATTGTAGAATACGGAAAAAACCAACAGCTATACTTTATAACAACAAATACTCCTGGAGGCCTATGTCATCAACTGTCCATAAAATGTTGTGCCATGGGGAGAAAATAATTAAATACAATATTTTGTCAATAAGAGATATATCTAAAGAAGCACAAGAAAAAATAAATAAAGACTACATATTTTTTGGCGAGCACACCACAAGAAAAATTTCCAGATGTTGTACTAATGAAGATCTGATTACTATTTTATTACGTATATCAGATCCCTATATGTTTAATATTCGACAAAAATGGAAAACCAACTCTGTTGAAAATCAGTGCTACTTAGAAGAAATATTTACAAAAATTCTTTAACTAATAATAATATATGTTTTTGTTTGGTGGTTAAGCAATGTCTATATGCATTTCATTGACGCTTTATATCAAATCATCAGTGGACTTCAACTACTACTAAAAAATCACATTATAATAAGTGTAGTAGGCTGTGAAACTTATACGAACCAAAAACCCAACAAACAACTTTTTTTCGATATGACTCTATTTTAATTTTCTACACCTTTAACTGTGGTTGAAGTCTATTGATAATTTGGTATAAAGCGCCAAGGAAATGCAAATAGACATTGTTTAACCACCCAACATATACATTTCTTATTATATTAATACAATGACAACAATGTTTCAAATAGTAAAAATATTTACAGTTTAATTAATAATAATTTTTCAAAACATCGTTATATATATCGTTTTAAGATTTCAAGTATATAAATTTGACCATTTTAAATTTAAAAATTTATAATAAAAGCTTACATATAATGCCTATTTTGAACTTAAACAGAAACCTAAGTCTTCTTCATTAAAACCTTTTTACCCAAAGTAAATTTAACCAGTTTGTATTGCTTAATTATATTACTTAATAAACTAAATTTTAATTCGTATTAAAAATTTCACAAGAGCCAAAGTTGGCACTTTCTGCGAAAATTTTAAATTCTTAATAAGTGTAAGTTGTAAACGTGATTCAAAATATCAGGTTGTGTGTAAAACAAACTTTTATAACAATTTTCAATTATTCACTTTTGTATCAAAAACAGCTAAAACTTAAAATTCGTTTTAAATCCATCATAAATATTTTTCTACTTTTTGGATTTTTAAGGTTAATACCTTAACTTAAAGCCTTAACTTAGTACAAAAATTAACTTTCGGCCGAAAGTTATAGATTTTCGACCGCCTTCTGGCGAAATCATCCACTGTGTGGCTCTTAAAATATATCATCGCCATCTTGACTGAGGAGTTTCTGACTTTCCACTCAGATCTCTACAGTTATTTTAGAACAAAACAAGAATATACCTCATAAAGTGTTATTATTTCATGATTTTTTTCATGCAGCTAAACTAAAATTTTTTTAATTATTGCAATATAGCACAATGTGAGTACCCCAATTATATAATATCTAAACATTAATAATGCATATAAGAAGACTACCAGTTATATAATTGAAAGTATCGATTGGTTAAAGTTTCTATTAGTTTCTTAAGGGCAAAACAAAAAAATTATATATAACCGAAACTGTTGTGCACGTGTGGTCCTTCATATATATATATATATATATATATATATATATATATATATAATATCTGTACTACTCACTCTACTGCTATTTAGTAGTCAATGACTACTTCAAATTGGTTATACATACATACATATATAACTAGTCAATGATAACTGATATAGTGCATAGCAGTAATTACTCAAACAGTGAATATGAATAATTGTTTTTATTTGGCGGTTAAAATACCACATTGTAGATAAATTCGCAACTTTATTATTTCAGCGTAACTTCTTACTCACCAACATCTTCAGTGATATGGGTCTCTGATAAAATAATTAACTCTGATTTATTATTAATAAGTCCTAGTATATGTATTTGTATAAATCATTTTAATTTTCTTTCATTTTTGTTCTGATAAAACCATTATCCTTCTTTTCTTATTTAATTTGTTTGTATATACTGGACACTGGATATAACTGATTTTTGTCTAGAAATGAAAAACTGAATAGTTTTTCATTCGTACGCTTACAATTTATAAATTTGACATTTTACAATCCTTACTATCGTAGTTTCCAAGGCAATTTATGCATACTTCTTCTTTTTTACAATCTTTCGCCCGATGATTATAACCTTTGCACTTATAACATCGAACTATATCCGTTAAGTCTATATAATTATATATATTTTTTGAGCTTTAATCATTACACCCTTCACAAAAAAGTCAAAAGGTAATTTCTTCGATATCAATATGGGACCCCATAAGGAGTATATATTCTGGATTCATATGAATAGCGGTGACGTTTGAGCGATGTCCGTGTATCTGTCCGTCTGTCTGTCCTTCTGTCTGTACAGTTTTCCGATGCCCCCAGAAGAGCTAGAGACTACGTAGGATTGGAAGTGATGGACTGATGGATTGGAAATGAGCTTCAATAGAGTGGCATTAAAATTCAGAAAAATCCGAAATACGGTACCAGAGCTGGGAAGTTTACACTTATTTCTCGACGAAAAATTAATACCAAAAGACATTTTTTTTGTTTGTTTGTAAATTGAACTTATATCATGCTTTGGGAAGCCTCAATTTTCTTTTAAAAATTAAAACATAAAAACATTTTTTTTTAAGTTTTATTTTGACACATTCAGTATTATGTTGTAAATGTAACAACTAAAATCTTTAAAAATTTTAAGTTTTTCTTAAATAAAACCACTTTATAGACCATGAAGATTTGCACTGGTAAAAAATCAAAATTGCGTTTCCAGGGGTGGGAAAATGATTTTTTTTTTCATTCATAAAAGGCAACTGACGTTTTTTTTTTCTAACTAAAACTGTTTTGGAAGAACAAAAATGGTACTTAAACATATATGTAACGCCAGACGTACATTGGTGAAGGGTATATAAGATTCGGCACAGCCGAATATAGCACTTTTACTTGATGTTTCTCCATCAGTTGCCAGTTTTGCTAATGAATCATAACATTCCTCTTATACTCAAAAGTTTTTATTATTTTAATTTCGGTGCTACTCAAAAAATTATTTTGCGTTTTCAGTTTTGCAATTAACTCGTATTGCGAATATTTAAATGTTATATAAAATGTTGAAAATGCTAATCATGTGTGTATGTGGTTAGGGAAAATATTGTGTGTGTTACTTTATGTTAATCATATCTTGTAGGACTAAGTCTAATACATTAGTATTGTAGGTATATATTTGGGAAGTGTTTGTATTTCGAATCTAGTTTACAAAATGTTTTAACCATGGCTTTGTGTTATATTTACTGCTATTACATTGTTTTATTTATCACAATAAGAGATTGTTAAAAGTAAAATAGAATGTATATATATTTAGTTTAAACGTTGACCTGTTGTATTATAATAATATTCTTGTTTTATCGTTCGGCTATAGGTCAGGTTTTAAAAATTAATAACCACTAAATATTTTTTAATTATTTAATCTTTATTTAATGTTATTTTTCCCAATATTTCGAATAGCTTCGCTATTCATCTTCAGGGGAACACTGTTGGGTACAAAACAATAAATGATAAACATTAAAATTAATTTTTGATTATATCTAATAAATTTACAATTACATACATGTAAATTAAAAATTAAATAAACTTAGATTGAATTAACATATTTTCAATATGTCGATCGTCTGTAGTCCTTAGCTGCGAAAACTTATTTGTTTATGTTGTTTCTTGTATTTGTTTATCACACTTCTGTAAATTTGAGCGCATTTCTCTGTGTCTTGTTTATAGTTAAGTCTTTTCTCTGCAGGAACGTCAATTATGTGTAACATCTCTAAAGGAAATCTCCTGGAATAATGGTTTTCTTGTTGTAATATTTTTACATTATCAAAATTTGGCACATGATTTTCCTTTGCACAGTGGGCCGCAAGTGCAGTTTTTTGCTCCATGGGTTTGTTTTTCATTCTTATGTCTGATTTATGAGATGTTAGTCTGGTCTTCAGTTTATTTTTAGTTGTTCCTCCGTATTTTTTATTGCTATACAGTTTTTATAGTGTTCACAAATACCGCATATATATACATATATATATATATATATATATATATATATATATATATATATATGTGTATATATATATATATATATATATATATATATATATATATCATATATATATATATATATATATATATATATATATATATATCATATATATATATATATATATATATATATATTTAATTTAATCTTTGACCTGTTGTATTGTAATAATATTCTTGTTTGATCGTTCGGCTATAGGCCAGGTTTTTAAAAATCAATAAACACTAAATATTTTTTTGATTCTTTAATCTTTATTTAATGTTATTTTTCCCAATATTTCGAATAGCTTCGCTATTCATCTTCAGGGGCACACTGTTGGGTACAAAACAATAAATGATAAACATTAAATTTTTGATTATTTCTAATAAATTTACAATTACATACATGTAAATTAAAAATTAAATAAATTTATATTGGATTAACATATTTTCAATATGTCGATCGTCTGTAGTCCTTAGCTGCGAAAACTGATTTGTTTATGTTGTTTTTTTGTGTTTGTTTATCACACTTCTGTAAATTTGAGCGCATTTCTCTGTGTCTTGTTTATAGTTAAGTCTTTTCTCTGCAGGAACGTCAATTATGTGTAACATCTCTAAAGTAAATCTCCTGGAATAATGGTTTTCTTGTTGTAATATTTTTACATTCTCAAAATTTGGCACATGATTTTCTTTTGCACAGTGGGCCGCAAGTGCAGTTTTTTGTTCCATGGGTTTGTTTTTCATTCTTATATCTGATTTATGAGATGTTAGTCTGGTCTTCAGTTTATTTTTAGTTGTTCCTACGTATTACTTATTGCTTGTGCCTGAGCTGTCACCGTTGCACTTAATGCTATATATAACGTTGCATTTGTCCTCTTTCTTTAATATAGTCTTTGTGTTACTATATGGGCTCTGCATACTATTATTCGTCTTAAATGCAAGTTGATATTTCTCAATGTCATATAGATCTGAGTTTTTTAAACTCTCAGAAAAACCTTTTATATATGTTAGTACTTTATAATACTTTGTATTAGTCTCTCTTCTTATTTTTGTGTCACTCTTCTTATATATTAAATTGTTTATAACTGTTTTCGGAAAATTGTTTATGTCTAAGATTTCTTTCATTTTTCGTAAATTTTCCTCATGATACCTATCGTCACTAATGTTTATTATAATTCTTCACGGATGTTTGGAATGGAAATTAATCAGGCGACCGGATGCAGTGGGTTTTTGATACCAGTTGACTGTCATCATATTTTGGTGTCTACTAACAATTGCATATAAATATGGTAATTTACTATCTCTTTCCGTTTCCACTGTATATTGTATTTGTGGGTTAGACGCATTTAAAACATTTAGAACTTCATTTGCCGTATCTCTATTTATGATAGCAAATATGTCATTTACGTATTTTGTTAATAATCTGGGTTTTATTGTTAATTTTGTAAGGGATTGATGCAGTAACTCCTCCATAACAATACCGGAAACAACTGGTGATACAGGTGATCCCATCGGCATTCCCTTACATTGTCCGTAAATTCGTTCTTCATATTTAAAATAACGGCTGTATTTGATGCAAAACCTTAGTAATTCCATGAAAAGGTATTTTGGCATTTTTATGTGTTGTTGTAATATGTCCCACTTATTTTCTATTATTTGTAGTGCTAAATTTATAGGTATGCTCGGAAATAGCGATACTACGTCATATGATACCATAATTTCATTATTGTCTAATCTCTTATTATTTACCTTTGAACTCTAGTGCGTCTCTTACATTGTAAGCTGAGTTTCTGGTTAAATTTTTTTAAATATGAACTAAATATTTGAAAAGTTCATATGATGGCACATTTTGTGACGATCAAATTGGTCTCAAAGGCATTCCTATTTTGTGTGCTTTCGGTAACCCATATATTCTGGGTGCTATAGACGTACTTGTTTTTAATTTATTTTTCTCTGTAGATGTTATGATATTTAAATTAAATAATTTATGTATTAAAGTATTATTTTTTGTCTGTAATGTTGACCTTGTATCTCTTTTTAGACGTCTATAAGTACACATGTCATTTAAAATTCGAGTCATTTTTTCTTTATAATCATTTTTTGTCATTACTACAGTTTTGTTTCCTTTGTCAGAATTTAATATTAACAAATCTTCGTTTTCCTTTAAAAATTGACGCGTCTGACCCACTGTATTCAATATATATTTATCTCTTTGGTTTGTTTTTATTCTGTTCAAATGATCGTCTATCAGCGATGTTAAGCTGGATTCACCCATGGTTTCAGAGCGAATTTCAAGTTCTGAAACAGTTTTTTTTATATGTAGTTTGACGTTTCTGTTTTAGAGAGTGCGAGAGAGCGAAAGAGGGTAACGTGTTTTGGAACCTGAATTGGTTTAATTTTAATTCACGTTCCGAAACATTGCAACTGTGCTGCCAGAAAGTTTAATTTCTTAAGTGAAGTAGAACTGAGATGCCACAGCATATTATATGTACATATGTATAGTAAAATACAGAACTTCTTTTATACTTTTGTATGTGTAACAACACACTTGTTTCATATTGTTTGTATAATAAGATACAGAGCACTTGTTTTGTATTGTTTGGTATTAAAAAATATATATCTGGTGAATATTGTTATAAATAAAATTAAATAAAGAGTGGTGCTGGCCAATTGTAAAACTCATACACATAGTTTACAAAATTATTTCATATGGTAGCCTTGATGTTGCAGAACAAATGTGTGAAGTGGGTGAATCGCTTCAGAGAATACTCTCAAAAAACTAGAAATGTTGTAGAACGTCAATATTGTACTGAAACCATGGGTAAATCCAGCTTTAATTTAATTCTACCATTCTCTTGTTTTTCTCTGTCGCTTATTGTTTGTATGCAATCCTCTCCCTCAGCTATGTATTTAAAAAGCGGGAATGTACTCTGTGTACTTGGTAGTGCAAACTTGGGACCTAAAGAGAGTAGCCACTGTATATTTGTTGGTACTTGTTTTTCTGTGTTGTTGATATACCATTCGTTCTGTTTTGTTATATTTAGTTTTGAAAAAGCTTTGTTTTTCAAAATATTAAATTTATTTATGTGTATAGCTTTTTGTGTTTTATTTAGCTTGTCATATAACATATTCTCACTTTCAAAGAATAATGTCCTGTCGTCTTCGTCCAATAGGGAATCAACTTTCGCAGTTAAAATGTTTTTCTGTTTATTATGTATATTAAGCAATTGGTGTTTTTGTTGTATTAATAAATTTAATAATTTTATATGAAAGTTGTAGATGATTTTAACTAATATTCTAAATAAATTTGGATGTGTTTTTTTATTGTTTACCATGTATATTGTGTAAACATTTTTAGTGGTGTTGTTTATAAAATTTGGTATAATACCTGAATGTTTGCATTTTAACAAGAAAGATGTCGATGATTTTAGTTTTTCTAACGTTTTGTTGTTTTTGGTGTACTTTCTAACAGTGTTGATGGTGTTTTTGTTATACTTTATTTTTATTTTACGATATAAAGTCATGTTGATGATATTCGGTGTGAGTAAAATAGAATAATTTTTAGATTGAAACAATTGCTCCCCTGAGAAATGAACTAATTGACAACAATATGTACACATTGCAATTCTCTTGCTATACTTGGGATTGCTGCCGTTTTCTTGCTGTTATACGACGTTGATACCTACTATTAAATTATTTCTTTTTTACTGCAATGTGTTTGAAAAGATGTTCGTGTACGTGGCTGTGTGAGCATAAATTTGTATTGTGTCGGAAGGGTGTCAAAGCATTTGTATTGCTACGCTTGAGTAGTTGCAGTTATTCGAAGCTGTACGCTTAACAGTTTGCACAATTGTTTTTGTGGTACAAAAGACAGTACGATAAATAAAAAAATCGACGCTTCAACTGTAGTTTATAACTGGTATGTAATTGAGAACGTGCGAAGATTATCGATATTGGCTTAATTTGATAACTTTCCAACAAGTTACATTAAATATTTGTAACTTATTTCCTAAGATTTATGTAGGTTGATTAACCATAGTTTGCTTTTGGACGCATTTTTAAATGTGAAATGTAACTTTTTGATGCATTTCATAAAATAAAACGGAAAATTTTTAAAGGGGCATTTCTAATCATAGTAGAGCTTATTGAAATTTCTTACAGCTTCTTAATTATTTTATATAATTGCATTATACAATTATTTGTGGTTTGTTAACAAAAAAGGAACGTAAAAATATGAAATCATATCGAATTTTATAAATTCAGTACATACATACATATGTAGATGTGAAGTCATATGTTTGTATATTTATATGAAAATAAACAATAAAATTAAGTATTTATTTAATTCGGTCAAAAGTATATTCAAAGAAATGTAAAAAATGCACTGTTTACATATATGAATAAAATCTTTTTAGTATTTGCGAATGTGAAATTAATGCCCAATAGATCAGAAGCTATTTAAATGTCGATTTAGTTAATTTTGATGAATATTTAAAGTCTGTTTAAATACGCTTTAAGCTTTACAGTTAGACTTAAATACTTCAATTAACTTATGCGAAAAATGTGGTAGCACCATGAAATATGTAAACAAAAGTCGCCATTGTTCAGAAAACATTTAGTATTTCAAGTGAAAACAAAAAGTATTTCAAGTGTTATGCAGGAAATTATTTTAAGTTTTTCAATTATGTTAAGAGTCCATTTGTGCAATAAATATTGTTTTATTGATTTTCGAACTTATTCTAGTGATAATTAACTTTATTTACGAAGCTCTTTGAAAATTTTTAGCAAATTTTTCTCAACAACACAATGTTTTCATTTTGCTAAAAGAAAAAAAGTCAATGTCATATGTTCTCTGCGCTCGATTTAAATAACATTTAAATGGCCATTGAGGAGCATTTAAGTGTTATTTAAGTTTTATTTAAGTTTGCGGTGAAAAACGAAATTTGGTATTTAAATTGCATTTAAAGTTAAATGACATTTAAATAGCCACTAATTTATTGGGCATAAGTGCGGTTAGGCGAAGTGGTCAACACAAGACTGCGATGCTTCCGATATTCTTCCGACGGCAAAGCACTGGTCGCTGAACATTACCGACGTCATATACCAAAAAAGCAGAATACAACATCCTTCTTCGTCAGTACCCATAGCGAAAAATTCACGCCAAAGTAAAAATAGCGAAAATAAAATTCTCTGTGTTCCAATATGTCTTCCCCTCCTTTCTAGTTGTGGCACAATGCACTGCACATGCTAAACCAAGACAAAAAAACAATATTCGGAATTTGCGCTCGGAATTCACAAAGCTAAAAGGCTGGCTGGTGGATAAAATAGTTAATGTGTAGACTGCGATAAAGAATCTGTACCACTGCAAGCTGGTGTTATTTTTAATCGGCATGATAAAATGACGAATTGAACAACACAGAAAACGATGGTTTCTATAATGAACTAAAGCACATTATCAAATACTAAAGAGGAAAAGTAAATTTTTCTCTCATCATTGCAGGAGTATGGGTCATCCGCTAAGTGCCATTCCTTGTTGGAAAACTATATAGTATACATATTTATTTCTAAATATATATAAATAAATAAAAATATATTTCTTTTATATATAACTATTTGAGTGTGTCGGGTTATATTGGGTTGGCGTATAAATAAATAAATATATATATATATATATATATATATATATATATATATATATTGCATTTAAAATTGGCCTTATTGCTTTATTTTTTCACTTTGTTTTTCTTTGTTAAAAATTCCTATTTTTTACAAATCTTTTTGCTTATATACTCAATATATTCCTTAATCCTTGTGTATTATGAAACCTAGACATTGTATTCGACTTACTTTTTATATTACTGTGTCATTGATAATAATTACCAAATCACTATTCGTGTTGATTTCTATTAGCTTTGGTTTAGTTTCATTAAATTTAATTTATTCCTTTTAAGCCACTCATATATTTTCATTATGTCATACATTATGTTGTCTCAACGTATTGTTTCATATTTTGCCTCACTATAAATCAACGTATAATCTTCTTTTTGTCATATCGTATATACATATATATATATATATATATATATATATATATATATATATATATACATATATATATATATATATATATATATATATAGATATATATATATATATATATATATATATATCTATATGTGTTATAAATAATAATGCACCCAGAGTAGAACCTTGAGGCACACCGAATTCATTGTTTAATGTAGCTGATATTTTATTGTTCACTTTAGGTTTTGTCTCTTTCCGTTATATAACTTTTAAACCATCTTAGTTCGCGCCATACATTAATAGTTTTTGTAAAAATATATCTGGGTCAGTTATTTTGAAAACCCTTTTAAAATCTAGAAAGATTGCCATTACTTTGTTATTTTTATTCCACCTATTTATTTCGTAATTGAAAGCCGCTTAACACGAAATTTTTTTTCGATATTTTGATTGAAGTATTGAGAATAACTTATTTTTCTCCTTATAGCTTTCTAATTGCATTTTAACAGCTTGTTGGATTATTTTCTCTCAATTGGAGTCGCAATTGGCACTTTCCATTACTCAGGAAAAATTCCTGTTTCCAAAGAATTGTTTCTTATATAAAGTAGTTTATGTCTAAAACAATGTTTATGTATATCTTATATATATATATATATATATATATATATATATATATATATATATGGTTAACGGCCCTTTTCACAATGTATGATTAAATCAACGTTAACGAAAAATTAGCTAATTGACACTTCTCTTAACAGGCACTTTTTAACCGCTGGTTAATGATTTTCGTTTCACCATCATATAGTTATTTAACCAGTACATTCTGTCTTTCGTATGGCAACATTTGAAGTTTTTGTTTACGAAAAACAGTGTAATGGAAGACTCATTTATATGAATTCTAATTTTTTCATTTGTAAAAAACGTGGACTTCAGAGATTCAAATTCAAATTGAAAACACTTCTCTTAGAGATATCTTATATAAAGGACTTTTATCATTCATTTTATTTCGAATTTATATTCATTTTTATTTCAATATATAGATATATGTAGTTACATAAGATTACATCGCGTTTTCGAAAATTCATCGGAACTAATTTCTTCTTCGTCACTTCAACTGAAAGTGTGGGGCTGTTTTTCTCATGTGCTCTTTAGAATGCGCCATTTTTATAAATTTTCTTGATAGTCTAGCGATTGCCTCAGAAACTTTTTTTTTACCAACACGACAAGCAGTCGCTATTGAGACACCACAACTGCTTGTGGCGTAAAATCTTAGGGCCATTAACACCATTTGGGTAGTAGATAAAGCATGATTACTTTTAGTTAAAGAAACATTATTCAAATATTGCGAAGGAACTTACCGGCTTGTTGCGGACGTTATATCATTGCCTATGGCATAAGCAATGTACTTTACTGCAGATTTTGATGATCTAAAGCTTTTTCTAAACTCTTCACTAGACAAAGAAATTATTTCGACGTTCAAGTACAATTTTTTCAGATTTTACTCTACTTGAATTATAAATATTAAAAAAAATATATATATAAGTACTGATTGTAATATTTGCTCATTTTGTTTTCTTGTTGAAGTGACAATTAACATACTAACCAGAAGAATTTCTTCGGTTAAATTTAACAGCAACTTTTCGGTTAACATCTGTCAGTTAAATCATACATTGTGAAACACAATTTCAGCTAACTGCCGGTTAAAGTGTCAATTAAATTTTAATCACACATTGTGAAAAGGGCCGTTAATGTTACTTTGTTTAAGTCTGGTTTGTTGTATTAGGCATCACTGTTTTGCTTCGTACTGTTTCTGCATGTGACATGATACTTTTTGAAGCACTTGTTTCTTTTATAACGTTCTTTATTTCGTTGCAAATTTTATTGTAGTTTTCCTCTATTGATGTATCGTTTTTATACACAAAGTGATTAACAGATCCATACAATATCTGAACTTCTTGTAAATTTTTCTCGAACAGTTTTTTAGCACTATCTGTTTTCTTCAGCTTTTTTTCATACAGCTTTTCAATAGCTGCAAATAATTTTTTAATCCCAATTTCGTTCTCTTTTAAAACCGAAAAGTTATTGTTTGGTTTTTGACGACTCCATATTGTATGTTTTTTAACACAAGATTAACATTGTGAATGTACTGTATTTAGTCATCGCATATGGATCTTACATAATTTTTACTTTCATGGATTCCAACCGATATTGGTCTAGCCCCAAACTTGTTTATTAATTTTGATATCCTTTTATAATTTTTGGTACTGCTTTCAAACAAAAAAAAAAAATATATATATATATATATATATATATATATATACATATATATATGTGTATATTCAATAATATATCTAATTGTACCTTATGTATATATATTAAATAGAATTTTTCATACAAATAAATACATGTACGTTTGTACTTTTTCGTATATTTAGAAAATAAATTGTACATACTTTTAAATAAAACACAGGGAGTCGTGTTATATATGCGAGACTTCTCATTTCTTAAGGGCCAACTATAATGTACCTAGGCTAGCGCAGGCGAATTTGCGATTACATCCAATCGAATGTGTATAACCATAATTTGCTTTTAAATTTAACTTTTCGTTAAATTTAATTTTCCTACGCATAGAGCGACACTGATCACATTTTCCTGTTTGTTCGTTGATATAGAAAATTATTCTTAGATACACACAGACCATAGACTGTAATACTTTCATACAAGAGAAGCCGCAATGGACACCGAAATCAATTTTATAGAAAATTTAATAAATAATGTAAAAACTAATTGAAACATTTAATGTTTAGCGTTTGTTTGTTGTATATACATTATAGTGTATATGTGTATTTTCTTACAATTAATGATATGTTTCCAAACACTTGCACACATTGTTGTACATTTCAGTACTTTTCCAATTTAATTCTTAATTACTTTCTAAATTGGTAGTAATCAATTAACTTGTGATAATATATATATATATATATATATATATATATATATAAAAGTTGCAAATATTTATTTATGTTTTCGTATTTTATGTGCATATCATAAATTAGTTTTTGCAATAGTACATTGTTTTGCAACTGAGTGTAGGTACATTATAGCCCCAGAAATGTTCGGATATGCATTTGACGATCTTTTCGTCGAGTTTTGACAGTAGCAAATTATAGTTGGGCACTTAATATCTTCAAAATGTTCTCCCCAAAAACTCTGGCAACGCTGACAGGCAATTAATATTAAATTACTATGGATACAAATGTGTTTTCCAACAGGTATTAAAGTCAAGTCCCAACGGTCATAATCATTATTAATATAATGAGATAATATGCTACACATGGATGTATGCACATACCTAAGTGTAGTTGTTAAACAATGAAAAAAGCATACCTGATTCGTCTTTTGCGTGACAAAAATTTGCGAGTTGCGGTGCTGTTGTTGATGGTTTTGCTGGTGGTTGACTATGGTTGTAGTTGGTGAACTGCTTGGACTAGCAGTGCCAACAGAGACATTTTCAACCGTTGCTGCATTGGATTCAGACATCGTTGTTTCTGTTAGATTGTATTTAGTGGATGGTAGTAATACGGCAGCCGTGTTTGTTATTGGATGACTCTTGTTGTTTTTGTTGAGTAAGGGTTGAAGGTCCATTGTATGTTTCTGTTTATTATTATATATTATTAATCTTATTTTTATTATTTATAAATTAATAGCCTGAGATATAATTTTATCGACTATTTAAATGCTTTCATATTCTGCGTCTGCAATCTGTAATGAACTACACAAAAAACGTTAACCGTTATTATTTGATTATTACATAATTAGTATGATTTTGATTAAATGCTTAATTCTGTTTGTATACAATTATGGATATGAGAAAATCATTTTATTTATGTCTGACAGATATTAAAACAGCTATTTCTATATGTAGTATACCTCAATATTGTAAAATGTTTACACTCTTTTAAAGTACTTATATCATTAACGACTTTTTAGCGATGTATTAAATGTTGCTTTATTTGTTGTTGTACTTTTTCATATTGCATATAATTTACGGCATAAAGTATTATTTAAGATATAATAAGAATGTACGCACTAACCGTTTTGCGAAACCAGTATTTACTTATATTGTACATGCTATTAATTAATTATGAAGAGATCACTCACTAACTAACTAGCAAAGATATAAGACGTGAAATAAAATAAAATAAATACATAAACTAGCAATTAGAACCTTGCATATTCAGTATATTACAGCGGCGACGAGGAAAATAAAAATACTATAATTCAAATGGCTACGACTAGTAATAATAACTCAGTGGTTACTGCAATTTTTGGTAAAGTACCTTTTTTTGATCACACACAAAAAAAATTGGAGTGTGTCTCAAATGCGGTTAGAACAATTCTTAATAGCTAACGATATAAACGTCGAAGCAAGGAAGAAAGGCATTCTTATAACGTCGATGTGCGAGACGTCTTATTTGCTATTGCAAAATTTGGTGAGTCCGGCTAAAGTTCAAGATGTAACGACAACTTATGAAAGATGTCTGGCCGTAATGAATAAAAATTTTAAGAATGCTACTTCTGGTTTTGCCGAAATATAAAAATTTTATAACGTAACAAAATCATCGACGGAAACTATAAATGAATGGGCTGTCCGTGTAAGGTCGTTAGCTGTATATTGTGAATTTAGGGAAAATTTGGAATCGGCGATACGAGATAAGTTTGTAATGGGTTTGGAAAAGGGTCCAGCCCAAGATAAGATTTTTCTGGAATCAGTCGACTGCTCGCTGGACAAGGTAATTGAAATAGCTTACAATGTTGAGTACACCAGACACCAGTATGATATTGCTCAGAATATTAAAGAAGAGAATCTTCACTTTATTAAAAGAAGTAAAGGGGAACTAGGTAAGAACCAAAAACTGCAGCAGCATTAACGTAAGATAAATCAACAGCCGTGTAAAGTGTGTGGATTTAATAATCACAAAAGCTATAGATGTAAATTTAAAAATTATAAATGCAATCAGAAAGGACATTTAAAAAAGATATGTAAATTTAAAAATTTTAATTATATTGAGAATACTGAACTAAGTTTTTTTTCTATAACAAGTAATAGTGATGGTCCTTTAAAAGTTAAAATAGTTATTGCTAAAAAAAATCTTTTTTGAAATGGAGTTAGATGTAGGGTCAGAATATAATATAATGTCTGCCAATTTTTATAAAGCTTTTTTTTAAAATACTAGAATCCTAATTCCTATTAGCTTGTTACGTGTTCAAGTTCAGTACGGTAGTAAGATAAAAGTAATTTCGTTTATAGTCATTAAACATGGTGGTCCACCGCTATTAGGAAAAAATTTTCTAAAAATATTCGATATTAAAATTGGAAATTTTAATTATTTGTTACCCATACCAAGCATAAAACAAATTATTAATAAATTTGAGAGCCTTTTTGACGGTGACTTAGGACAATTTAGAGGTAGTCAAGCAAGCTTAAAAGTTAGGGAGGGTACATCACCAAGGCTAAGGTCGTTACCTTTGGCTATTAAGGACAAAGTGGAAAAAGAAATAGATAGGCTGGTAGAAATGAATATTTTAAAGCCTATTGATTATTGTGAGTGGGGTACGCCAATTGTCCCTATCGTAAAAAAGAATGGAGGTATCAGAATATGTGGTGACTTTAAAGTTACGCTGAACCCATATTTGAATATTGAAAAATATCCACTACCTCGCATTGAAGAGATATTTTCGAAATTACACGGCGGAGAGGAATTCTCCAAATTAGATCTAAGTATGGCGTACCAGCAAATTTTACTAGATAAACAATCGAGAAAGTATACCACGATATCGACATAAAAGGGACTCTTCCAATATACGAGATTAATTTATGGGTTAGCTTCGGCGCCTGCCATTATCCAAAGAATTATGGACTCCTTATTAGCAGGATTAGATGGAGTAGTTGTTTTTCTAGACGATATTTTGATTAGTGCACCCAATAGAAAACTGCACGTTGAAAGGCTGGAGCGACTACATACCATTCCGAACGAAGCTGGTTTCAAACAATCGGGGGATAAGTGTGAGTTTTTTGCTAGAAAAATACAGTATTTGGGGCGTTTCATAGACAAACAGGGATTACATATGAATTCTGAAAAAACTAATGAAATTAATAATATACCTTATCCAACATATATAAAAGAGCTACAGGCGTTTTTAGGGGTGGTCAATTTTAATAGACGTTTTATACCCGACTTATAAACTTTGCTACATCCATTGCACAATTTGCTGCGTGCAGATATGAAATTTGAATGGTATAATAGTTGTTCGGCAGCCGTCGATAAATTAAAATCGTTATTGGTAGACGATAAGTGCCTAGCACATTTCAACACAAATTTTAGTACTAGATTGACGGTAGGTGCCAGCCCAGTGGGTGTAGGCGCAGTTTTGTCACAAGTTGACGACAATGGCCTAGAGCGACCAATAGAGTTTGTCTCTAAGTCCTTAACAGATACCCAGTGAAGATATTCCCAATTAGATCGGGAGGCAGTAGCTATCTTGTTTGGAGTAAAAAAATTCCACCAGTTTTTATATGGTCGTCATTTCACCTTGATAACTGACAGTAAGCCCCTGCATCATATTTTTAATCCTAAAAAAGGAATCCCGTTAATGGCGTCTAGTCGACTTCAGCGTATAGCTCTAACTCTATCCGGATACTAACTTGATATTTGTTGCATAAAATCAGAAAACAATGTTGCCGATTATTTCTCGAGTTATCCACAAAATTCCAAATTGCTACTGAAAGATTTCCCAAAATATGTTTATATTAATTACTTAAGCATCTAAAAGATGGAAAGTTTTTGAACCTTAAGACAATAGGTAATGAGACTATGAATGATACGTTGTTGATGAAGGTAAAAAATTTTATTAAAAAAGGATGGCCAACGAAATGTTCGGATTCCGAATTGCGTCCATTTTTCTTAAAACAAAATGAGTTGTCGCAAGATCGAAGTTGTTTGTTTTGGGGATATCGTTTAATTATACCAAGAAAATTAAGGAAATGGCTAGGGAATGCTGTTGGTGGCCGGGACAAGGTACAGATTTAGAAGAAGCTGTGAAATCATACGAAGCTTGTTTGATGACTCGTCCGATTCCATCACAGCAAGAGCTAATAACTTGGCCTAGACCAGAGGAAATTTGGTCCAGGCTGCACATAGATTTTTTTGGTCCATTTTTAAAACGATGGTTCTTAGTGATTGTTGATAGTAGCAGCAAATGGGTGGAGTGTATCGATATGGGTACGAATACTACCAGTGAAGCCGTTATATCCATGTTGCGCGAAATTTTCGCCCGTTTTGGATTACCACGATATATAGTTTCAGACAACGGAACTTCTTTTATTTCGAAGAAGTTTAAAATGTTTTTAAAAAGGCACGCAATTGAGCACATTACGAACGGTCAGACGGAAAATGTTGTAAAAACACTAAAAACCGCTTTGAAAAGCAATTTTAAAGACACACTCGTCTGTGAATTTAACATTGTTTTATGCCGCTTTTTATTTGACTACAGAAATACCTGTACCAGGGGTTTCTCCTGCTTACCTAATGTTCAACAAAAGAAAAATAAGGACAAGGTTGGATCTCATTAATCCAAAAAGAAAACATTGTAAACAAAAAAAACCAAACAAAATACCACAAAGGTGTAAGAAATATTAATTTTAACGAAACTGATAAGGTGATGGTCAGAGATTATTCTGTTCATGGAAAAAAGGCACCATTTTTAAAGTTGTTGGAAAACAAACGTTTATAGTAAAAGTAGAGGGTAGTAAAATATGGAAGCGACATGCAAATCAAATAATATATGGCAACAACTCTAAAAACTCTGATATTCCTACTACTGTGTCTGATCCATTACAAAAAATTAATACTAGCGAAACATAAAATAACAATAATCCTGTAAAAGAACTTAGAAAGGATATAGTTAATGTAGATAATGAAAATGAAGAAAATTATATGTTAAATATTTTCAACGATAATCAAAGTGATGTGAGTAATATTACTAAAAAAAATACCGAAGGTATTATATATAATCTAAGACAGAGAAAACCAAAAGTTTAAAAATAAGATTAGTAAAAATAATAAACAACAACAAATGACAATACAATAACAAACACACACATTTAAATGCATAACAAATAATTTATTATTATTTTGCTTTTATTCATTAGATATTTTGAGTAAAGTACTTTAAAAAGTTTTTTTTATATAGTTAATTTTTAAATATGAAGTTATAGGAAAAAATTATTTTTTGATTCGAAAAAGAATTTATGAAGGGGGTATTGTAGTATACATCAATATTGGAAAATGTTTAAACTCTTTTAAAGTAGTTATATCATTAACGATTTATTGGCGATGTATTAAATATTGCTTTGTTTGTTGTTGTACCTTTTCATATTGCACATAATTTACGGCATAAAATATTATTTAAGGTATAATAAGAATATACGCACTAACCGTTATGCGAAACCAGTATTTACTTATATTGTACATGCTATTAATTAATTATGAAGAGATCATTAACTAACTAGCAAAGATATAAGACGTGAAATTAAATAAAATAAATACATAAACTAGCAATTAGAACCTTGCATATTAGTGTTTTATTCAGTATATTACACTATATATCTGTTTGGTTAGGAAATTGTGGTTTAACATTAAAATTTGATTAAGCCGTTTTTTCCCCAGATAATTAATATAAAAACCGTGTTGTTGTTAAAGAAGGACTATTTATTGTTATAATAAGGCTTGTATTATTCAATGCTGTACACTGTCCATCTCTAGGACGGACAACGGAATTGAGTGTGACTCCTGCTACATGTGGCACCATGCTGCCTGTATGGATACCTCTGTTGAGTTTTATAACCTTATGGGAAAAAACGATACAATAAGTCTTGTCTGTCTAAAGCTGTGCCCAAAGGCGATAGTCTACTTCTGTATAAATATGTTGATGCAATTGACAAGAATTTTGCAGAAAAATTTTTATCATTTATGGCAGAGATGCGTGTGTACGTGCCTAGCAACAATCTTTAGCAAATAAGCTTGAAGATTCTACAGCTGACATCCGCTCAGAGCTATCTACTTTCCTTGGTGAAATGCAAAGTAAGTTTGAACAATTTTACATTAACAGTAAGGCTGTGCAAAAAAAGGCTATGGCTAAGATTTCCAACTTCGAATTTGACAATAATAAATTACACAGCAAGCCAAATCGTGGTTATGTGGTTATTTCTGAAATGATACTTAAAATCAAACGCCTTCTGATCATATTCTAAAAATATGCTTACATTATGAACTTGTTGCGGATGCTACTGACATTAGTCTCTGCTACTATACCCAGCGTGGTAAATTAAAATAGATCATTGCTAAATTCAATAATGTTCAGCTTAAAGACTATCTTATGTCAGCGTATTTCAAAAATCCGAAGCTACAATTAAACCATGTTTTTGATACGGAAATCACTGCCCGAGCTTCCTTTAATAATAATATGTCACCGGTGAAGAGCAAACTTCAAATACAGTGTCGCTACTTACCTAAATCAAAAAAATATATCCTGGTTCCGCATTATGAACAGAGTCCTACCTTTAGTTAAGATTAAATATCCTGTTAGGAAGGAGGATATTCTTGACGCAATTCGGCGCTCTGAGTTGGCCTGTTCCAGTGCCTTGTACTGTACTGTAAATTCTGATAAGACCAAAGCTCTAGTAATTAAGTCTAATGACTTTGACATGAAAATATATGATTCCCGGATGTGATAATTAGTGATAAAATCAATTTTGAGACCCATATTGGAGCATATGTATGCTCCAGGGCTTGCCTTACTTTGCACAGATTATATTATTTCAATCTATATATGCTACCCCATGTAAGGAAAACTGTTGCTCATGCCTTTCTTATGCCACTAGTAAAGTCCATATGCACAAAATTGTAAGGTATATATATATGGCTTGAGTTTGTGGGCTCATGTCTCGAATCACACAAAGAAATTCTTGACTACAACGTTTAAAAACTACCTTAAGCGTCGATTGCTAATTTATTTGTTTAACATTATTAAATAACAAACACCTGTACAGACTGTGCAGAGGATAACATTTTCAAGATAATTTAGGAACCCACAAATAATTATGAATCGTATCAATTATTATATTTACGAGCACTTTTTTCTTATTCGTTCTGCATGCATATGGAATCGACTTGGGCATGGAAAGCCGAATATATGTCAGGCCATCGATGGCTGGATATGGACGTTTGCCGTCTACATTTTTCATGTTCCGCTTCATATCCTGACATATTTTATGTCTAGTAGAGACGTAGTGTAATACAAAAATACGGGTAAAGAAGATTTGATGTATTCAGAATCCAACGCACGATCTTCAGCTTCAATCGCGTAAGCAAGTTTTGCCATCAGTAACGCCATTATAACCTCTTTGTCAAAGTTAGATTTATGCTTTAGACTTTAGAGATTAATATTAACTTTTACACACATATTTTATTTTCACTCCATTATCAAGCTTGTCCTATGAAAAAACCAAATACAAAAAAAAAACTCAGTCCTGATTTATTAATATTTAAATAATTATTTTTTAACGTTGCAAAGTTGTTAATCCAACATACAAACGAGCGGTGGTTACATACTGTGTCCTGATTATTGTTCATGGAATTGAAAAGCAACATATAATAATAATATAACATAAGCAATTATTCTGCGGTATTTTTTAATTTATTTTCAAAACTATCTATGAATTTATTTGCATATCAACAACCGTAAAGTTTATAAAATATACAATGAAATGCCAGCCGATAACCAAATTTACATGTAAGGGGAGGAGAAACAATGTTCAAAATTACATTTAGTAATAATAATCAAATATGTAACATTGAAATGTTGACAGAATTTCGGTGTGGAAAGTAATTGAATCAACTGACACACATGCTGTACGATAAAGCACGAACGAAATGAAATGTATTGCTTTTGTATGGAAAGAGAGAAATAAGTCTTTAAATCAGAGGTAACTATGAACTAAAGCACGGAAGCGCGTATTATCTAATATTTTACACCAAAAAGGATACGCCAGAGCTTTGGCAACTCGAATGGGTAATACATGTGATTTGAGAGTCTAGAATGTGTTATTTTTCTTTAATTTTTACTTCCCGCTAGGAAGCTTGAAGTTTTAAACAGTAAGTCTTACTACGTTTTGCAATCGGCAATTATATTCATGTTCGTTGAATATATATCATATACTTATCCTACCATCTTCGAACATAATGTAAAGATATATTTATTAACAACTTTAATTTTACAATTACAATAGAATTACAAATGAACAATATTTGCAGATTATTGAGTTTTATTACAAAATTGGTGAAGGGTTAAAAAAGTGCATCGACCAATTCTTCCATTTTTTAGTGTCTATTTATTATAAAATATTTACTGCATTAAAACTAAATAAAATGTGCTATCTAGATTATGAAAATACATCCAAAAATACTCCTAAGTACTTTACTACTTCTCTTTTATTGATCACACAGTTATGCTCTGACGATTTTATTTTAAAATTTTTCACTTGTACCTAATGTTGCTGTTTCCTTCATTGTCTGTTCTAAGCTTTCATTTGAAATATAACACGAGTTTATCGGAACTTTGTATGAGCCAATGTTGCCATGTGTGAAGATTTAGATAATTGTTTAAGTTTTTTGTGGGTCCGAATATATAAAAAATTTAACAAAACAAAAAGACATTTTAGTATTTGAAAATCATATTAAAAGCTGATATTATTAGTAGTAATTAAAGGTTAACAACGCTGATGCGGACCTAAAGAGAGCACATATATATACATATATATATATATATATATATATATATATATATTTATATATATATATATATATATATATATATATATATGTATATATACATATATATATATATATATATATATATATATATATATATACATATATATATATATATATATATATATATATATATATATAAATATATATATATATATATATATATATATATATATAACAAAGTTATTCTAGGGTATTTAGTATTTTGGATGATTGAACATTTATCAATTTATTTGATATATAAGTCAAAAATAGCTCAAGGTATAGTCACACTTGACAAACATTTGTCCACAAAAGTGCAACAACTAAAATCTAGTGAAAAATATTTTTATTCAGATACGAGTTTCTTAAGTAAAACAGTTGTATACATAACTGATGGACAATTTCATAGAATTCAGTATTATTGGAAACTATACAACTGTTATTAGTGGTTACGCTCTTTTGGGTAAATGTTTGACAAGTGTGACCTTTAGATAAAAATAATTTATCTGTTTTTAATTATAGAACGTAAGTGTCAATTCCTGAAGTTATTTGTGTTAAAATTAATATGGGCTTAATATATTACATTTCAACATAAAGTAGTTTCTTAAGAGAGAAATAAGAATTTTCGTTCCCTATTTGGAATTTTGGAAACTATAATAGTTAGAAGTATTTATTTTGGAAAAATTAAATAAAAAACAGATATTTTGTTGCATACAAAATAAAATATTGCTACCAGCAGAAGAAATATATTCTATATCTGCAACTCTTTACAACCACAACTTATCATGCTCACTCCCCCTGCTACATATAATAGTGTATTATACACATCCATACATACATAAATACATACATATATCTTTCATAAGAAATTTTTATTTCGTGTTTGGAACGCATTCCTTAGATATTTGCGTAGATTTTACTTTTCGTTGAAACGTTTTTTTTATACAACTTAAACTGTAACAATAAAGATAAAAAGCAAGTTAAGCGAAATAATCACAATGTGCTATTTTTCTGTTTAGAGTCCTTTTGGGAATATGAAAAGAAAAATTAATGGACGCAATTCAATTTGTATTTGAACACAATTTTATTATTCCGTTTTCTATTTTGTTCTTGTTAATTTTTTGTTTTCTCTCTTTGTGCTTTTGGAATGGACAGCTTATTTTGTATATATTCTTGGATGTATTTTTTTATAGGGTAGAACAATTTTATGCTAAAATAATTGTGTTATTATAAATAATAAACTTGAATTTCTTATAAATTTAGCTGTATAGTTTTAAGCTATTAGCCAAAAACTAGAAGATAAGTAAATAATATTATACATATATTACCTTCAAAAAGTTACTAGATATGTGTGTAATAAACTAATGCTGTGTTCAGACATACATTATTAACTGAGTCAATAGATATTTCCTTAATTGAGTTAATAGTTTTCCTGTTCAGATATGAAATATAAAGTTAGTTCAAGTAAAAAACAATTGGAGGGATTCACACTGTAGTCATAAGTCATTATATAATAGCACGAAATATATGACTAGTGTGAACAACCCGTCATAACTTGGTGTACTAAATAAATTTGTATATATATATATTATAACAGCTACCGCCTTGTTATGAATTGAATAAATATATTTTGCGACGGCATACGGAAAAACGTTCAGTGGCTGCCAGCTAAGTAAGTTAAACAAGAAAAATTTTTCCATTGTATATATTTAGTTTTTGCTATTAATTGCTCTTTTAATATATTTTGAGTTATAAAAATGTGATTTCATGTACAGACATATATGTATGAACAAGTTTCTAACTGTTTTTTGGTCGTGAATCATATATAAGTAACAGTGGCAAACATATACTATCGCCGTTCCGCCTAAGGATTTTCAGCCGTTCGACTCAGATCTCTAGAGCATTTTATGGCAAGACAAAAACATACCTAAAGGAGTGTTTTATTTTATGATTGGTCTAAAATTGTATGACCTTATGACAATATGACTAAATAGCACGAAGTGTAAATACCCCAAATATAATATATATTCACGAGGGTTTTAATTTCAAATCTGGGGTTTTTGCTTGCTTAAGATTGGCATATGATAAATAATTTCAATGTTAATAAACATAATTTCAATATGGTTAAAAATTTTTGCTTGTGATTTTCTGTATGTTTCTATATTTTAGGTGCTGAAACTCGACTCATTTTGTTTATTATGTTGTAGTTTACTAATCAAATGCAACTCAGTGATTTATGGTGTTACTTTTCCTGCTTCTCCTACTCTTGTATATTAGATGTCAAAGGTTAGAGGCTCTGAAAAACAAACCCTGCCCGTTGCATGCACGTACTAATACAACAGTCAGAGTCTTCGCTAGACACGAAGCCATGACCTCTGGAGCTGACAATTATCGCTCGAAAAAAGCTTCAGCTAAACCACTAAAACTAGAAACTTTAAATTTTGTACATGTTCTCCCTTCCTGATATATCGATCCACTAACAAAGGATTTCAGATCAAATCAGTGAAATTAATAGTTTAATATATAGACTCGATATAGCAAAAGCATACAAATGAACATCAAAAATAATTCTGTACTTTATATACTTATTTACCCCCTATAAATAATTTTATTTATTTATTTTTTTATATACTATATTCATAATAATACTAAGCCATTCAGGCCAAAAACATGCATTACAAAGTATTGATTTGTTCTTAGTAACTACAGCTAACGAATTATATACAAATCAAAATTAAAAACTAAGAATATGTAAATGTATATAATTATATTATTAGTGCACTTATATAATAAATGCCTCGGTAATAAGAAATATACATATGTACATGTTTGAATGATTTACAAATTTAATCAAGTTGATAGATAAATATATATCACCATTTATGGGCTTCCCAGCCATTGAATATTAATTATACAAAAATACTAACATACCGGTAAGTATCCCGACCTGGTGAGACTACACACCCTAATACAATCAAAAATTAATTAACTTTAATTTTGGTACTTTTTTCACTTCATACGCCTCTATACTATGATATTTGGCAGAAACTCTTTAGCGCGTTTTAATACTTTTTAAAAATTCGCAGCTATAAGGGGTAAAAGTAAAAACCACTTCCGCACTTTTTTGCTAGATTATTTTTACTTAATTGAAGATACTGTCCTAAAATATAGTTTTTGGGAAAGGTACTTTTGAGGAAAGATAATTATTGCAATATAGTTATTTGTAGAAGGTATTTTTTGAACAGTCAGCCTTTTATTTTCTTTTTTAGTAACGAATAATATGCAAATGTTCTATACAATAGCTCTTTCCTTCGCATTCTCATTGATCAGAAGAATAACTGCACTGTACACATTTTTAGGTGCAGCATTCTTAGGGATTGGATGTAGAAGGGAACTGATATGAAAATCAATCTGCTAGTTTCTTCTCGGGATCCACTATGGATCCCGTATGTTATGGTATTACAAGCAACCACACGCACACATTCGTATATATTAATTTCATGGGAAAATAAGATTCGTCACAGTTAAGAAAAGCATTCAATATCTATCCCATGATATACGGTATTTATTTTTAACGATTAAAAATGTAAAAATTAATTATCTTTGCTTGTGCAAAGTAAACATTTTATTCTTTTTCTCTTTTTTTTTGTTTTGTTTTGAATAAACTGACTGAGTTTACGGTGCTTGGTAATGTTCTATTTTCATCCATTAATGAGGCGTCTAGATAAAATCTCTTGCATGCATTTGTACACGCACATAGTTTTGTTTAATACATAAATAAGACACACCCATCGAGCATTTCCTGCTAACTTGCCAACAAGGTGGTATTATTATTATTATTATTATTATTATTATTATTATTATTATTATTATTATTATTATTATTATTATTGTTATTATTATTATAATTATTTTTATTATTATTATTATTATTATTATTATTATTATTATTATTATTATTATTATTATTATTATTATTATTATTGTTATTATTATTATTATTATTATTACTATTATTATTATTATATTTTTTGCTTTGCATTTTTATTATTATTATTATTATTATTATTATTATTATTATTATTATTATTGTTATTATTATTATTATTATTATTATTATTATTATTATTATTAATATTATTATTATTATTATTATTATTATTATTATTATTATTATTATTATTATTATTATTATTATTATATGGGTCTCAGCCAATGGAAACGTACAACCAAACAAAAACCGAAGAGGAAACGGATTGGTATGGATACAATTCGAAAACATTACACTAATAAGCTGCTATCTCACACCCAGCAATAGCACAGCTGACTTCCAAGAGAAGCTCGATGGTATCGAAGACACTGCACGAGAGATCGCCGGACACCTCGTAGTGGCGGGAGACTTCAATTCGCAAGCCGTAGAATGGGGAGTGCAAACAACCAATTCGAGAGGAAGAAGAGTATTGGAAATGCTAGCTAGAACTGGGCTGATCGTTGCTAACAGGGGAAATGTACCCACATTCAGACGTCCCGGGTGGAATGGCATCATTTCTGACATAACTCTGGTATCTGAGAGATTAGCAAGCAGAATAGAAAGCTGGAACGTCCTTGAAATATACACAGCCAGCGACCATCAGTACATAACTTTCTCCCTTAATTGCAGCGACACTACTTCGGCAAGAAAAGTAAACGCATCCACCCGTAAATGGAATGTAAATAAACTAAACTCCTTAGCCCTCCTGGCAGAAATCAAGAGGCAAACAGAAGCAGCAGAAATAGATGGAGATGCAAACACTATGGTCAAGCAAGTTATGAACATCATCACGAAGGGATGCAACAACGCAATGCCAAATATGAAGAGGCCAAAAAACAAAGCTGCAGTGTATTGGTGGAACGACTCGATAGATGAACTCAGACGAAATTGCATTCGGCAAAGGCGAAAATACACAAGAGCCAAGAGAAAAGGAACAGCAGAGATGGAACACATGGACAACAAAAAGACCAAGAAACAACTCCGAAATGCCATAAATAGCAGTAAAAGAGAGAAGTGGGAGAAACTGAGAGACGATATAAACCGAAATCCCTGGGGTCTCAGCTATAAAATTGTTACGGAAAAATTGGGAATGAAAAATACAGTGGGGAAATAGATGAAGCAACAATGCTAAATATCGTCGAAAAGCTCTTCCCAAAACATGGAGTGAGAGAAGAGGAAGAGAAAACTGGAATAATAACAAACTTTCCCCCCTTTACACTGGAAGAAATCAAAACAGCCGCTCGTGGTCTCCAAAATAAGAAAGCGCCCGGACCTGACGGAATACCAGCTGAAAAAATCAAAGAGATTGCAAACAGCAAACCCAGACTGTTATTGGAGATGTATAACAACTGCTTAAGAGAAGGTGTTTTCCCAAATGCTTGGAAGAAACAAAGTCTGGTACTAATCAGCAAAGGGAAAGGGGATCCCGAATCGCCTTCCTCATATAGACCACTCTGTATGCTGGATACGGCATGCAAGTTGCTTGAGAAACTAATAAAACCTCGGCTTGAAGAAGCTATCATAGCAGGTGGAAATCTTTCTAAGAGACAACATGGATTTCGATCAGGAAAATCCACAGTAGGCGCCTTAAAAAACGTAGTAGACCAATACTCTAGACCAATAGTCCTATTGGCAACTTTAGACGTAAAGAATGCTTTTAATAGCCTCAGATGGTCAGATGTTTTATATGCTCTCAAGAGAAATTTCCAGTTACCAGAACACCTTACATGTTACTTTAGGAGCAGTGCAGGGCTCCATTCTGGGACCCTTCCTTTGGAACGCTACCTATTATGAAATACTTAAGCAAGAAATGCCGCAAGACACATATCTTGTGGGGTACGCCAATGGCATAGCAGCTGTCATTACAGCAAGAAACACCGAGGACGCTCAGGGCAAATTGAGTCAAGTGATGATAAGAACTAAAAACTGGCTAGACTCACATGGCCTACAGCTTGCAATGCATAAAACAGAGCTGCTGTTACTCACCAGGCAACAAATCCCAGTCGAGATGGATATGCATATAGGCGATATAGTACTACCACTACCCACAAAAAAAATTGGTCAAGTATCTCGGAGTAAGACCGGACTCAAATCGGGGGACCGCTCCCAAAAAAACGGAAGCTATTAATGGAGGCAGCAAATAGCATCCTCTTATATGGATGTGAAATATGGGCCGAAACAGTAAGCACCAAAATTAGAGGGAAAAAACTCTTGGCAGTGCAAAGGACAGCAGCATTACGGGCTACGTCAGCATATCGCACCGTATCCGCAGTTCTTATTATAGCAGGAATGAAGCCTATAGATCTACAGGCAGCTGAACGGATGAATATATACAATGCCAAAATAAACAACTCCCAACCAGAGGAAGAAATAGAAGCCATTAAGCAGCAAACTATAGCGAAATGGAAAACGCGATGGGAAAAAGACACCCTCGGAAGGTGGACTTTCAAACTAATTCCCAACATTCAAAAATGGACAGAAAGGCAAAGCGGGGAAGTAAACTACTACGTAACACAGATGTTATCTGGGCACGGATATTTCCGTGCATTTACGAGGAAAAAGAAACAATAGACGACGCCGAATACACTTTCTTCAAATGCTGCCACTGGAATGAGAGCCGTAGACGAATAGAAAACCTAACGTCCGAACTAAAGGTCGAAAATATCGTCGATAAGATGATAAGCAGTGACGAAAACTGGAAGGCAATTGCAGGATACATTGAGCACGTTCTCCACTCAAAAAAACAGGACCTAGATGCAGCTTAGAACACCATAAAATTTAAATTTGGATACAATAGGGGGGCCTGGACGCAGGCACTACAAGAGGAGGTGGTTGAACACACCAAACATCGAGAGCCACCTGGAAGTAATATTAAGACAGTGTTCAGGTGGGCAACATATCCCAAAGAGCGACAGGGCGAGTTTTTAGCCGGTGATCGTTAAACGGAGGCCGGCATACGGCGTGGATGACGATCCGCGTATCAAGCATAAAGCTTTTTCCCACCTTGCACCCAAAAAACAAAAAATTAAAAATATAAAACAAAATTTATTATTATTATTATTATTATTATTATTATTATTATTATTATTACTATTATTATTATTATTATTAATTATTTTTATTATTATTATTATTATTATTATTATTATTATTATTATTATTATTATTATTATTATTGTCACTATTTGGCTTAGATCTAGAAGCATATCATCCATATTTCAAGAAACTTAACAAAATCAGCTCATCGGAATAGGACATAAAATTTTCGGTTACTGTTACACTTCCTTCACCATAGCTCATGTGCATATTTGGTTATAACCAGTTGTTGGACTTATAACAATTTAATGAGGAAATTATATACAGAACTCTATCAATACCAAACTGATCTTAACACAAACCGACGCCGCTTATTGGCTGAAGAGTGGCCGAAATTCATTTTTTCATATTCGCCGATTTGGACAATTTTTTTTTTTGTAATTTGTTGTCAGATGTATGAATATTATGATTCCGTAATATATCCGTAATATAAAGCTGATATATTTATTATTTGTTTGGACAGACAGGCTCGTAGTTCATATATGTTCACTTGTTTAAAATGGCATGCAAATTTAGTGTGTATTCAATCTTTCGGTACAATCACAGTAAACTTATAATTTGACTTTGTTGTATATTTTCGTAAATGACAATTGTCATAGATGAGATTTGCATTAGAAAATGTTGGAAAAAGTGCGATATAAAAAATTTCGTCGAACAATATATAAACAACATCAAAATTTCAATGTTCATCAACTTCAGTGGACTCCGTGTTTTTAGAGTTATTTAACGAAAAATGTTGAAGTCTCAGCTAAAAGATAAAAAAAAAATCATCTGCTCCTACCTACTACTTTCCATAAAAGAAAAAACAATAAAATGATAAATTAACAAAACATGAATTTTCGTTCATGCTTGTTATTGTTGCCATAATTCTTTACTGTTTAAAATTATTGCGTACTAATAGTGTAAGGTGTTATATATTTTATTGTTGAAAAAAGCATAAGCTTCAAATGAATTTGAATTGTTGTTTACTGATACTGTTTCATAACAACAATAGAAGATCAAGCAAAATTATAGAAGAAGCTATTTTGTTAATAGATATGTCTAAAGGCCCTTCTTTATTTTTTACTTTTTAATTGATTATTTGTATTAAGTATTCTGTCCGAGGAAGCTCAGGAAGCGAGCAATAAAGATTATAGAGCCTATAGATTACATCATTCGCGAAGAATTGGACGTGTAGCCACTAATGAAAACGTAATGCATGATCTTTTATTGTCGTCAGACACATTCATAAATAGATTTCGCTTCAAGCTGCAAATCAAAAAAATGGAGTACGATAATGATGTTAAAAACTTATTAAAACACTATGCTTATCTTACTTATTCATGTTTTTCTATTTATTTTTTTCTATGGGAGATGGGCGTAAAAGTTGGCGGATTAGGTATGTATTTTCAGGAGCCCATTCTACAATTATAATATTTATTATTTCTGAAAATTGAGTTGATGCATTAAAAATCAAGAGATTTATACCACTTTTTCAATACAAGTTGTATGGGAAACTGGCGTAAAAGAAGTTACTTTGTATGAGAGGTTGGCGTTAAAGCGGGCGGATCATTTTGATTTCTTCATTGAAACAAAAAATGCCTATGTGCCAAGTTTCATTGTCCTTCGACAAATTCTTTTATTTTTAGCCGCTCGTTCTATGAACCTCAAGCAATGTGCGCCGTGGTGTTTTTTAGTAAAATTTCGTTTTCTTTATTTTTATATCTTTATAAACATTTCTGTGTGAAAAACTCAAACTAGAGTCTTTGTTTTATATATATGCCGAATAGTGTAAAGGCTGCATTCGTTTGTACGTCCTGTATTGTATGAATCCGCTGTGTTCTTTTTGTTAAAATGAAAACCTCTCTTTACTTTTACGTTTTGTTCAGTTCTGATGACTCTATTGAAAATAGAATTTAAATGAAGTGAAAACCAAATATGTATATTGTGGAATAAAAAAGTAGACATGGTTGAAAACTGGACAACTTCATTCTGCTAAATGATATTTATTCTTTGTGAGAATACTATATTTATATATTATTATTTTTGTTTTTTGTTAAATGAAAATGTTTATTAAAAATTTGTGTTCACATATATATATTTGTTTTCAATACCGTTTACTACCATGATTTGGATTCTCACCAATCTTTTAGCAGAAAGGAACGATGCAAAACAGTAACGTAAAAACTTAAGTCTATGTACGTCCAAAATGTGTCCATTAAAATTTTTTTAAAGTGATTGGAAAGAAAACATTTAATCAAAAAGGATTATTTTTGTAAATGAGTGCAAAATAAAATATATTCCAGTGATTTTGTGATTACAGAAGTAAGATGTGACAAATTAAATATAGTTTATAGTTTATATAAGAGTTTTAGGACTTCATTCTTTAAGGTTCACAATTTTTTTACGCATATAAGCGCAAAGGCTTTCACCCCGAAAACAAAGTTAAGGATAAGATGGGCAACAAAAAAAATCAAGTAGGGTGTGACCGATATGACATGTTCTGATAGAACAAACAATATATAAAAATAAAGTGTAGTTAGATATATTTCTTTTAATTTGGAAGGGCACTCAGGGGTATATTACCCTGTAATTAGGAATTAGTTAGTATTGAGAAAACATATGGTGAAAGTGAGAAAGAGAACAATGAATTTATAATTTTCATAACTGTTGTCTTCATATGTTAGTATACTTCGCTGTCCATTCTGTTGCGTCTTAGTCCAGAAATATGACTGATGCTGCTGACTTGTAGTTAAAGCGCTAAATACGTTAGCTTACAAGTGGTTAAACTTAGTTTTCATTCTAAATAAAAATTCCGAAATTATGTATTTGTCCAAACAAAAAATAAAAGATTAAAAAAAATATATATTATGTACAGGGTGGCTGATGAATATTTCTACATTAAGAAACTCAAATAACTTTTTTTTCAGTGTATGGAATACATTTTTCTTTTATTCATGTTAAAGTTCATTCAATTTTATTAAATATAGTTTAATTTGTTTTAAAAATAATGGAATTTAAATGCCTCCCCTGTTCGTTGATGCATGTGCCGCTTCTTAGCAAAAAGTTGTTCATTACTGCTTGGAGAGTTGAGACAGGAATAGCCGCAATTGTTGCTCGAATGGATTGCTTTAGTTCATTCAAATTTGTTGGTTTTGTTTTGTAAACTTCCTGTTTGCAATAACCCCACAAGAAAAAGTCAGGTGCAGTAAGGTCAGGCGACCTGGGTATGTATATGGACAGAAAAAATCTAAAATTCACATTAACCGTTGATTTCGCAGAGCCCTCCAAAACGATTTGCAATCATTTTTATGAAAAATGATATAATGTTCCGCATCGCCTCTTTCATTTACTTGTGCTTTCATATAATTGCGTTTGTAAAAATTTGTATTGTATAAACTAGGCACAAGAACATTTCTTAAGTATGAAGTTTTTAAAATTCGCTAAATTAGTAAACACAAAACTACGATACTTTAGACCCAGAGTTCAACTCCGAATTCAATAATGAATGTGGTATCGGCTTATCTCAAAGACAAAGGCATATCACTGGTCGCTGGACATAATTAGACTGTATTAGAATTTGTATCACTGATAGTTTAGCCATGCCAGTTTTATGCTTGTTTAATAAAATAAAAACTGCAGACCTGATGCGGCGATTTCTTCCAATATCCTGCGCAAAAGAATAACTATAAGTTAGAATATCTACCCTAGATGTTGTGCTGGGCAGTTTACTGCTCTAAATTCATAAATACTGGCTCACTGCCTATGTAGAGTATGAGTTTTGCTAATTTTTTGATTCATAGTGCGACTTGTTTATAAAAATTCGAATGAATTTCTAATTGCATATCAGACTTTGCATTAAGAATTTTTAGATGTTTCTTAGACATCTTTTCAGATATAGCATATCCGCAAAGAGCGACATATAATAGAAACAGGGAAAAATGTTTCCTGGGTATTCACACACTTAAAGAGAAGGTTGTGCAAGGGATTGTAAAGACTGGTGGATAAGTAAATATATTTTTTTTAATGCCAACATACATAAGTAATATTGTGGATGTATGTCACAATGGTTATGCAAAAGTGGGTGGGTTTTGTGTCTGGCCTGCAGGTTGTATATTCAGGAGATAGATAGTATCATATGACCGTAATCTATAAGTATTTGAAAATTGAATTAATAAATTTTTAATTAGTTAGCGTAAGCCGGTGTAATAATGGAAAAGCAAATAAAAGCGTATAATTGAATTTACCTTTCCATTTACTAAACAAACAATTACGTGTTCGAAAACTTAATAGCCCATAATGCTGTTGGCCCAATTAATTTTTGAGTATTTTAAAACACACTCATACATGCAAATTCTTTATTTGCTTGATTTGAAATGTTGGGGACGATTCAAACATACATCACTAACAAAATGTCTTAAGCAAATAACTAACTTATTTCACCTTTTGAACAACAAACAATTTTTAATTATATGAGCGAACTTCCGTATACTCCTGGTCCACTTGTATCTATTTTAGGGAATTTAATCAACGAGGCTTTTGTTTTATTCGGTTAATCACTCGAAATCGATTAATGCTTAATACTCGATTGGTTAATTACAAATTCAATATTTTGCCTACACATTACAAAAACAATACATTTCATTTATCTGTTGGGTTTGTCAACACCTTCGAATTCATCCTTCCTTTCAATGACATAAGAATGCCAGGCATTCAGTGCTTAACACGACGGGGTGAGACATCAACTACTTGACGACGAACAGTACTAACGCGACCAATACGGGTAGAATCCTCCCGTGGTCAGGAGTTGATAATAGCACTAAAGAAGATATGCGAAGGATTTTCGCCTGTCAGTTTTGGAACATACGTTAATAAGTGAACGTACATTAATTTCTTGCCATTGTTGCTTCCCTTTAACATTACAGTATACTAAACGTTTAACAATTGGACATTGAGCGACAATCGGTGTGATATGCAAAAGTTATGTCATTAACAGTAGCATTATCCAGTGACATAGTACTTTGATTTTGGGCAATTCAATTGTGAAAACAACGTTGGTGTTTCCAACAAATTGTCAACGCACTCGGTATCAATTGGAGTCTGATCCTCAAAAGTTTCCATCAAGTTATCTGCGATTTCATGCATTTATTTACTACGACATATTATCTTCAATGCAAGAGGCAAGGATTTTCGCAGAAACATGGATTAATTAAAAGTAATTAGATAATTTATTAGTTTATAATCTTCTAAAACAATCTTTTAGAAATAGTAAATTGTCTCGAATGTTATGATTAAATGATTTTTCGTAAGTTTTTGATCAAATTTGCTTGAAAAAGTCTTTTCATTTATCTTAGATGACGGAGAAAATTATTCGTTGAGCCATTAGATCATGTTATGATTCTTCATGTTACTAACAGTTCAAACAGTTCTACTTAATCGTGTTACAGAACTATTCGTGTTAAGCCTTCATTAGTTTTTAATTTTGGTTACCATTCGGTATTGTTCTTTTCTGTACAAAATAGTTTGTGTTACTCTTTCTGCGCAAGGAATCAGCTGTTTCTAATAGTAAACGATAATCAAAATGACAATCTCTACATACACATTTTTCGTTGTCACTTAGCGTTGCATACTATTTTCAGAAGAGTCGTCAGGCACAGAACAAAGAAATAAGTAGAGACATACCGCACATACAACTTTTTAAAAAAGATTATGTATTTTCAAACTCCCGAAATTTGGGGAATGATATAAGCTTATGGGAATACTACAGAGTTGGGGAATAATATAAGTGAATCATTCTCTTAGGGCCATTATTACAACTTTATGTTTGTTTAGAGTAGGATTTCATCCGGCGAATAAAAAGTTTTTTATTAGTAAAATTTTATTTTAACCTAATATATACATTGAGCTAAAAGAAGGATTATATCAATAACGTAACTTATTGTGAAGTTTATATCCATGAAGTTGCCAGAGACACACTGATATGAGAAGCATATAATGGTGTAGTTAGGACCACAAATAAATTTGTTCCTCCTTAGAATTGTGTAGTCAAACTGTACCGCAAAATTGCCTATGTGTAGTACCGCAATAATGCCACAATGTGTAAATTTCATATTATCAGGCAGTTGTAACAATTCCTTTTATCGTTCACAATGGCTATTGTTCAGGTTAACTATAGAAACCTTTATCGTTAAGTTGTAATAATTAATCCACATAGATTTTCAATTGTTCGCTGTAGTATTATTGACTTTCTTAAAATTATTAATAAATATTTAATAGTTCCAGTGAGATCAATTAGAATAGCAGCGTTTTTACAATAAGAGAAGATATGAATAATAAATAAAACACATAAAAATATATTAAATATTCAAAAAAGCAATCGATTTTGATTCGATTTTGAATTGGTGGAGCACTTAATCGAGTAGTAATTCTATATTAAAAAACTGCTCTCAAATTTTATATTTACCGTTTACTTATTTATTTAATTTTGTTTTGTTTGTGATGTCCTTTTCGGCTTGAGGTCTTTTTTATAATAAAATAATATTAAAACTTTTCTTTTAATATATATTTATTTCTCCGAAAATTTTAATATTATTTTATTATAAAAAAGACCTCCAGCCGAAAAGGACATCACAAACAAAACAAATTTATTATTTATTTAATATATCTTTTAAAGACTGATATTTTCCATCACTTCGGCAACAATCTTACAATATGCTTCTATTCAATTCTGAATTTAAAACAAATATCTAATATTACAGATTTTATCATCCAAACGATATTAATTTGATCGCGAAGAGCAAATTAGGTATTTGATAATGTAACTTAGCATGAGGCCATATAACCAATATACCCAAATCATGTCATAATGTTAAGGCAGTGGTAATTTTCTATTTATCTATAAAAGCATCTTCTTAAATACATAAAAGTATAGCAAAAAATACTAAATTTTAATTCGACTTTGAATTGGTTGAGCATTTAGTCGAGTAGTAATGAAACCATCATACCCAATTTATACCGTTGTACTTGAATTGTGTATTATATCTGAAAAAATCGACTTCTTCAGCATAGTTTTCGACGTCCACATATTGACAAAGAAATAGATATTTCGTCCAAAGTTTTTTTACAGTTCAATATGCCAACTGTAAAGAATGGTGATGGAAGCGTTATGGTTTGAGGAGCTATAGCGGCATCTGGAGTTAGCAAGTTGGTTTTTAAAGGCATCTCTGAATTGTTTGGGTCTCGGGAAACCCTGAAAGAAAATGATTTCTACACATACTAAGCGCAAGTTAACATCCCGTATCACTTGAAGTAACATTAAATACTTTTAATTAACAAAGAAAGTAATAAAGATAAAACAAATCCATAAAACAACTATAACTACGCTAAGCTAGAGATAAGGCAAATATCATAAACATAACATATGTAATAAAATAATACCAAGGTCACACTATAATGACCATTGCTATCACATTAGCGATAAGAAACTTATTTAATAGACAATATACATTTAACAATTCTAAGTATTTTCATCCCTAACATATACTAAACGAAAGTATAAACCAAAATGTAAATACTTTAGTTATCTCTAGACAATAGACATTTAACTAATTTAAGATATACAGAACGAAAGTATAAATAGAAATGTAAATACTTCCGTTCTCCAGTTCATATGTAAACTCAGAAGAACCTAGCCATTAAGCAAGCTAGTTCATAGTTCATAAGAAAACTCACAAAAAACAGTTCTTAATCACACTCAATTAAGTAAGTGTTAATTTAAGAAAATATATATAAATAAAGAACACTTCAAAGTACTGATAGTATTTTGAAGTTATTTTATTTTTTTAAAGAAACGAATACATTGTTTCTTAATTGGCGATCCTGCCAGGAGGATATTACATTGATATCCTCTAGTGCAGCGGACCAAATTCCTTGTCGCAGCAAGGATAACAAATAATCTTGCATAGAAATAGGATTCCTCATAGAAAGGAACGTAAAGTATATATTGAAATAAAACAATAAAGTTTTTAATGAGAAAAGCATCCAGAGGACACATATACAATACAAACAGAAGCATGGAGCAAGTAAACCTAAACCAATTGATGCAGCAGATGGCAAACCTCCAAGTAGCATTAGAAGCCGTCCAACAAGAAAATGCTACGCTATGCAGCAGATTGGAACAAATCCCAATAAATCCAGTTGTAAATCAACCATATGCCGTAGCTTTAGAGCCAAGGGTAGCTGCATATAATAGCCCGAACGACATAAATCTTGAAATATTCAAATCACTATCCACATTTGATGGAATAAAGAGCAACTATCGATTATGGAGAGAAGATGCTACACGTCTAATGAATAGCATTAGCAGACATTCCAATTCCAAAAAATATGTAGAAGTACTATCCATTGTCAAATCAAAGATAGTTGGACCCGCAGCAAATATGCTCTTGAACCATAATACGATTTTTAACTTTGAAGCAATCTTAAATATATTGGACTACACTTATTGTGATCAACGGCCACTGTATGTCCTTAAGGGCGAATTAACAAAATTAATACAAAGCAAGTCATCACTGTCAGAATTTCTAGATGAAGTTAGCAAAGTACTGACACATGCAATGGAAGATGCTGTCTGAACGTTTAAGAACGGCATAAATGATAACTTCATCCGTTCAACCCTCTACGGAAATCCGATAAAAGATCTAGAACACGCCTATGCCATCGCTCAAACTATAGAGCATGATAATAACTACAGAAGTTTTCAACATAATATCCATCACGGAAACAACAGAGGCCATCATATAAAAGTACAGCAAAATCAACAACCACGCCAATGATTCGAAAGTAATCAACACTTCAGAAGACATTCTTATCATTCACCAAATCAACATCATCAACAAAATCAACATCATCAACAAAATCAACAACAACGTCAACTACACCAAAATTTTCCGAAGCCATAGCCAATGGACATCTCTTCTGGCAACACCAGGCAAATCCAATACAACCCACAAGGATTTTACAGCCAACCCTGGAAAAGAATGAGAGACCAAAGCGGAAACTTTAACAACAACAACAAATTTTAGCGCAACAATAGAATGGAGACAACCCAAAATAGAGATGAAAACGGCAGTACCACAACAGAAAAGAGTAGTAAGTCACGATATAATAATAGCAGTATTTATAAGACTTTAAACTAATAGATAGGTTGCTCTATATATATATATGAAAGACGAAGATGAAAAAAATTATAAAATTTTTATAGATTGTGTTGCAACCCATAATTATATTAATAAGAATTTAATTATTGGACCTAGAATTAAAACAAGACCATTTAGAATGATCACCATGCACGGTGAATCGATTTTAAATTATAAACAGAAAATAAAATTATTTAAGCAAGAATTAGAATTTTTCGAAATCAAAAGTAATGATGATTATGATTTAATGCTAGGAGTTGAAGGGCTAAAACAATTAAATGCAGTCATAGACATAGGAAGAAAATTGTTCACTGTCCGAGAATTATCGCAGAAAATAAATTACTCTATAGGAGATAAACAATACGAATTAGAAATAAATAATTTGATGCAGGAAAATAATAGAATAGGTCCTTTGCCTTTCACCACAACCATAGAAGCAAGTATTAGAACAACTTGCAAGGATCCAATTTGGACGAAACAATATCCTGGAAATATGAACGATATTGAATTCGTTAATAAGGAAATTGAAAAATTATATTATTTAAAGATGGGATAATCCAAAGGAGCTTCAGCCCCTACAATTCTCCAATGTTAACGGTACATAAAAAAGGAGTCGACGAAAGTGGAAAACCTAAAAAAAGAATGGTAATAGATTTCCGCAAATTAAATATACACAAAATTACAGATAGATATATTATCCCTGATGTGAACACAACCTTGCAGAATTTAATTAAAGCAAAATTTTTCACCACCTTAGATTTGGAATCTGGTTTTCATCAAATTAGAATTAAAGAAAGTGACAAGGAAAAACAGCGTTTTGTGTAAATGGAGGCAAGTATGAATTCATACGTATGCCTTTCGGATTGAAGAATGCACCTTCAATTTTTCAACGGTGTGTAGATGACATATTAAGAGAATTCATAGGTAAATTTGTATATGTCTACATAGATGATGTTTTGATATATTCATCTACAGCAGAAGAGCACATGAAACATATAAAAATTGTCTTTAATGCATTAAAAAAGGCTACTCTAAAAGTCTCGGATGAAAAATCAAAATTCTTTATGTCCAAAGTTGAGTACTTAGGTCACATCATCAAACACAATAAAATAACAACAGACCCAGAGAAAATAAGGGCGATTGAAAATTTCCCCATTCCTAAAACCCTCAAAGACTTGAGAGGATTCTTAGGACTAACAGGTTATTATCGTAGATTTGTAAAAGACTACTCTCAAATTACAAAGCCTCTAACCATACATTTGAAGGGAGAAAACGCACATGTAGGTAAGAATAAAAGTGCAAATAAAGAAATTAAATTAGACCAGGCAGCCAGAGCAGCTGTAGAAAAATTAAAATCAAAAGAACAGGTGGAATTATTCCAACCAGACTTTAAAAAACCATTTGAATTAACAACGGACGCATCCAACATAGCTATTGGAGCCATGTTAACCCAAAATAAAAACCCCATTTATTTCTTGTCAAGAACTTTGAGTGAAACAGAACAGAGATACAGCACAAACGAAAAAGAATTATTGGCCATAATATGGGCCCTACAAAAACTGAGGAATTATATATATGGCATAGCCGACCTCACTATTTTCACAGACCATCAATCTTTAACTTACGCCATTTCAGAAAAGAATCCTAACCCTAAATTAAAACGCTGGAAAGCTATAATAGAAGATTACGGTGCTAAAATTAAATACAAGCCAGGCACAGAGAATGTAGTAGCTGATGCATTGTCTCGACAGATTATAAACACATCTTCAATTGACACCATGCATTCAGCCGAAAGCTCACATAGTGATGCAATCAAATCAGTTTCACAACCATTTAATTCCTACGGCATACAAATAGAATTAGTACCAACAAAAAGTTTAGTAGAAACACGAGTACAAACTATTTTCTCCGGAAAAATACGATACACCATTAATTTTTTTAACAATGATAATCCAATAACTGAATTTAAAAAAATCATACAACCCAAGAGAATTATATCACTACATACAAATACTGAAAACATGCATAGATATGGAAAAATAATCAAAGACACATTTATTGGATCAAAGTTTGTTTACGCGCCTATAAAACTAAAAGACGTATTGAATAAGAATGAGCAAATACGCATTGTTAAAGAAACACATGATAGAGCTCATAGAAGCTGTAAAAATACTATAAAGGAAATACTTGAAAAACACTATTGGCCGGAAATCAAACCAGATGTAAAGAAATATAATAACAATTGTTCAGCATGTCTATATGGTAGGTATGAGAGAAATCCTATCAAAGAACCTTTACGTGACTCAACTATACCCACACAGCCCAGAGAATTTATACACGCCGATATTTATTTCAATGATAAAATGATGTACCTCGTAACCATAGATAAATTCTCTAAATACATAGTAGCTCGACAAATTGAAACTAAAATGGATGCGTTTCTATTGGTATTATAAATTTCCTTAGGGAATCTATATTGTTGAATGCTAGTTCTGAAGAAGATGTTAGTATTTTTGTTATTTCTAGATCCTCGTCATGTTTATTGATTATGGTTTCTATTAATTTATCGTGAATAGAGTATGTAATTGTAAAAATTATTTAGGTAAAAATATTTGCAAAACCAATACCACAAATGATGACTGCATTAAACCTTTATTAGAAAAAAGAAAAGCAAAATGTATAGTATTACAGGAATATAATTACCCATTATTGAAAATAGACGAAGGATTCATCCTTTTAGACGGTATAAACACTGTCAATGACGAAAATATTACTGGAACCATATTAGTGAAATACACGGACAGAGTAGTGATTAATAATATTACCTTTATAAATATTCACGATAAATTAATAGAAACCATAATCAATAAACATGACGAGGATCTAGAAATAACAAAAATACTAACATCCTCTTCAGAACTAGCATTCAACAATATAGATTCCCTAAGGAAATTTATAATACCAATAGAAACGCATCCTATCAGATACTCTTTATATATAATTTTACCAATTATAACAACAATGGTACTTACATATATTATTTTAAAGGCAACAAAATACTATTTAACCTTAAGAGCAATTAGGACTAGAGAGAATTTTCAAGTTCTATATAACACAGAATTAGAAATAATCAGATACGAAACAAGTAGTAATCAGATATGAATCGAGACAATTCATTTTTTAAGTAAGGGGAGGATTATTGACAGAATTACGAATCGAGACGATTCATTTTAAGCAGGAGGAGAGTTAACATCCCGTATCACTTGAAGTAACATTAAATACTTTTAATTAACAAAGAAAGTAATAAAGATAAAACAAATCCATAAAACAACTATAACTACGCTAAGCTAGAGATAAGGCAAATATCATAAACATAACATATGTAATAAAATAATACCAAGGTCACACTATAATGACCATTGCTATCACATTAGCGATAAGAAACATATTTAATAGACAATATACATTTAACAATTCTAAGTATTTTCATCCCTAACATATAGTAAACGAAAGTGTAAACCAAAATGTAAATACTTTAGTTATCTCTAGACAATAGACATTTAACTAATTTAAGATATACAGAACGAAAGTATAAATAGAAATGTAAATACTTCCGTTCTTCAGTTCATATGTAAACTCAGAAGAACCTAGCCATTAAGCAAGCTAGTTCATAGTTCATAAGAAAACTCACAAAAAACAGTTCTTAATCATACTCAATTAAGTAAGTGTTAATTTAAGAAAATATATATAAATAAAAACACTTCAAAGTACTGATAGTATTTTGAAGTTATTTTATTTTTTTAAAGAAACAAAAACATTGTTTCTTAACTCGCACAGACGGTAAGGTCCGGAAATAAATACAATAAAGCACGATTGGCAGATTCGAAACGAAAAATTCGGAGAAACTAAATTGCAGACGTTAGATAATTAAAAGAAGCATTCAGGAAGACATTTAGCAACGTGTCTCCCAAAAATATGTGCATTCATATATACCACGACGCCTGCTATAACTTCGGTGGACTGATTAATTACTAAAATTATAGAAACAACAATTAATTTATGCAAATATTATTGGTAACTTATTTTTAAGACTGACCTATTACCATACCATATATATATATATATATATATATATATATATAATCGTCTTGTTATTTTTTCAATACAAATGAGTTCATAAATTTTTTTCAATGTATACATATAAAATATTGAAGTTTGTTTTTCTATAAAGCTTTAAATATCAAAATAAGACGCGGATTAAGAAACTCCAATTCAACTTTTACGTTATATTTTTCAATAACCACTTAATGAAACTAAAACTGGATAAAAGCTTAGAATCTAATCATTGAAAACATAATTACAGACTTTTGCCTGAAAAAACTATTCGGAACCACTGTACGCCATAATCATGCACATGAACATGTTCTTCAGTTTTCGGCTCGCGGCATTTGGGGAGATAAAAAGCTCAGCCTGATTATGGCTGACATTTTTCGTCTTCAAATTCTACAATATATAACAGATTAATGCCTAATAAATCGGTGGCTATTTATATTTAAATGCCATTTAAATACAAAGTTTCGTTTTTCACCGCAAACTTAACTAAGACTTAAATGCCCCTCATTGGCCATTTAAATGCAATTTAAATAGAGCACAATAAACATATGACTTTAACTTTTGTTTCTTTTAACAAAAAGAAAACATTGTGATGTTGAGAAAAATTTGTTAGCAAATTTTAGAAGGTTGCGTAAATGAAGTTAATTATCAAGAGAATAAAGTCGGAAATCAATAAAACAAGTGGACTCTTAACAAAATTGAAAAACTGAAAATAATTTCATGCACAACACTTGAAATACCTTGAATCATAAGCAAAACACCTGTCTTCTGAACAATTTCAATTTTTGTTTACATATTTCATGGTGCTACCACATATTTAGCATAAGTTAATTGTAGTATTTAAGTCTGACTATAAAACTGAAAGTTTATTTAAATAGAGTTTAAATTTTCATCAAAATTAACTAAATCTGCATTTAAATATCCACTGATTTATTGGGCATAAAGTAAATTTATACGCCAAAAACTCCAACCGTGTTCAGGTTGACTGATTCTGGCATACCAAGTTATTTACATATAAATTTCAGTTCTCATATTCTAATAGACACCCGTAGATTCTTATTCTGTGCATGAGGTATAATTTGTTTTAGCAACTGTTAGACTGTGAGATTATATACACATTGAGCATTACATTCCTCATATATTTCACCTTTTTCTGTATTGTTATTATTAATAACAACATCAGTAATGCGAGCGTTGTTGTAAATTTTATTGCCATAATCGTGTCGATAATACATATATATTTATATATATATATATATATATATATATATTTATATATATATATATATATATATATATATATATATATATATATATATGTATATATATATATATATATATATATATATATAACAAAAATTTGCCGATTTTGCCATATTATTACATTTTTAAGGATTTTGTCTTTATTTACCAGCAGCCAAGCATCAGTAATTTTGTCACGTTCACTTTAACGGTTTGTCCCTTGCTTGCTATCTTACACAATCCGTCGATCTGTCAAATAAGATAGTTGCTAAACACGTAAAGAAGTGTCGCTTATTAATATAAGTGTGCGACAGATTCTTTTGGCAAGTCCTGTGGCTTAGAAAAATTTATGAAAACTTTCATAAAATTATGGTTTATATGCGATAAAAGTTGCCAATGATCAGTTTTAACTGATCTTAACAGTTTTTTGGAGTGATGAAAAGTTCATCAGTATATTTATAAAAAAAGAAGTTTTTACAATTATGTCAGATTTTTATGCATTTTTAAGATTTCACTTTCATTTCCTTCTTTGTTTCTAAAGTTTGGAATCCAAATCATTAATAGTTACTACAGTTTTCACACAAAACTTTTTTTGTAGCACTATTTCTCTTCAACGTATGTATATATATTAAACACACTACTTCTTCGACTGCCAACTGTCAAACATATGCGCATAGACAAGCTAATGAATATAATCATACAAAGATTGAGAAAGCTAGAAGTTTGGCGCGAATTTACTTATTGCTTTTATATACATATGTACATAAAAAAAGGTTAACATTTTTTAACCTGCCATAAGAAAAAGAAAAGTGTATAATTAATTATATTTTGAGCATACAATGACTAAATATTTGAAAAGAAATGGTGAGCTTTCTTTATAATATAACTGCTTTTTATTATACGAGTATGTAATACTAATTTGCCTAATTTTCAAAACTGTTGTAAAGAAAATAATTGTACACCAGATGATGCGATACAGATTGAAGATGCTGCTCCTCATTCAAGCAAAAACTCAAAAAGAAAACTGCCAAATTATAATAAATCTGGGAAGAGCACCCATTCAAGGATTGGATCAGGAGAAGTGATAATGGTTATGCTCTTTGTACATATGTATACATATGTACATGTTTGATAATGTTTTGGATACATTTTTTTGGGGTAACAGTTTTTTCTTCTAAAAATCAGTTTTTTTTCTCCGTTTGTAAGTTTTTTTTTCAAAAAGGATATGAGAACACCGCCTACAATGTCATTTTAAAGAGATTTTGTTGTGAATGAAAAGTGCGATTGTGTAAGACAATGAATCAAATCCTTAAAAGAAATTCGCTTGGTCTTGGTAGAATTAGATAACAAACGATTCAAACGAGGAAATTCACGTAAAAATAACGGCGGCTAATATATACTATCACCCTCCTGACTAAAGATTTCACCCTTTCGACTCAGATCTCTGCAACTATACTAACTAAGCCGTTATCCCGCGACAGCTCAAAATACTCTATAGATGTCTTCAACTTTACTATTGAAAAACGTAACTTTATATTCCGGTATATTATGCTTACCGCAGATATAGCAAAACAAATAAAATTTTTCCCAAAGTATATGTTACACGTATAGTTTAATTGTTTACTTTAATTCTTTTATTTTTTTAGGTAAAACACTCAAATCACAAAACATATTATGTGACACGTTTTCAGTACAATTAGAAATACAGCTCTGGACTTTTGTTTTGATTTTTGTTTCATTGTTTTTGTTGTAATGTAACGGATAATATTTTTGCGAAACATTTTAGCCCCTTAAATCCCTGATTTAATGGTGTTTTTGCTCTTTTTTAAAAGAAGGAAAAAAAGACCCATACCTTAAGAAGTTAGAGGGTTAACACATTCCACAAAAATTACTACTTCCTATCCAAATTTGCTATCGAAGGTAAAATAATAGAGATATTAGTGATTTTTAGTTAAATTTGCTCTTTTTTAAAGGAAGGGCAAAAAGGACCCATACCTTGAGGAGTTAGAGGATTAACATATTCTATAAAAATACTCTGCATAACATTTTACATAAATTTGCTGAACACATTTTATACCTAAAATGTAAGGATAACATGGATTCTTATGCCGATTAAAATAAGAATGTGCCAGAGCTGGGAAACTTTAATGCCCCCTCAAATGAAACTCAGATGTAAACTTTAAAAACGCCGATACACGTGTCTATTTTTTTTTTGTCTCCTCTATCAAAATTCATAGGTCGGACCTTGTAATTTTTTTCTGTTTTGGAGCGTGTAATTAAACACAATATGCTGCCAATAGAAGATCTATCTGAAGAAGAGTAAGAAAAATGTCCGGAAAATGAAGATCTGATTACTATATTGTTATGATCATCAGATCCCTATATGTCCAATATTCGACAAAAATAGAAAACCAACTATATTGAATTAGGTATAGAAGCTAAGCTATATTTATATACATTATATATTTACTAAAATTAAAAAAAAATAATTTTATTGCAAATAAATCGTTATATTTATCGTTTTAAGATTTTAAACATATATTTCACAATTTTAATTTTGCAAATTTCACATAAAAGTTAACATATAATCTCCATTTTGAACTTATAGAATATAGAAGTAAAGTAAATTTTAATTTAAAATTGTTCAAAAAAATAGCCTTCGACCTTTAGTATAAAAAATTTCACAGGGGCCGAATTTTAGCACTTTCTGACAAAACTTTAATTTTTTAATATATATAAGTCGCAAACGTGACTAAAATATCATGTTGTGTATAAAACAAACTTTTATGACAAGGTTCAATACTTCACTTCTGTACCAAAAATAGCAAAAAACAAAAATGCGTTTCAAATCCATCATAACTGTATTTCTAACTACTCGGTTTGAATGATTTTTACTTTAAATTAAAGCTTATAGTCTCTTAGAAAACAAAAAAAAGCGCGTGTCGAAATTCCAATCCGTTCAAAAGTTATATATTTTTGACCGCCTTCTCGCGAAATGGTACACTGTGCGCCTTACTAACTTCCGAAGGATATAATATGTCGCTGTACCAACTTTTATAAAAATTCTTAAAAATTCACTAGTTTATGATATATGAGTAAAAAAATTACACTGATCATTTCGATTGAAGTTAACCTCAAGATTATATTAAATCGGTAATTACATATGTTTTTGCAATACTTGCCGATTAATCCTTAAACTAAAAAAAAAACAGTCACAAATTTACGTTTTTTCAATATTTCTGCAATATATATATATATATATATATATATATATATATATATATAAAGAGAAGTCTAATATGGACCTCCGAAACTTATTAATATTAAGCAATCTGGAAGATGTTTTAGTTGGGTTTTATAAACTTTGGGAAAAACCTCTTTTATATATATATATAGGTATATATATATATATATATATATATATATATATATATATATTTATGTACATTTTAGCACATATCTTATATACATGTGTTGCTATGCGCACACATACATTCAAATTATTTAATAAATTTTATTTACATCCTTCACTTTAGTCATTATATAAATTACTGTTATTTATGAATTGCGTTAACTTTTAAATACACTTAACATGACGATACGATATGTAATCTGGTAACGGCAAACAATAACTGAAATAAATGTAACCTGAAACAAATAAGCACCGAAGCTGCTTCAAAAAAGGATGGGACACATTAGTTATCTTAAACTAATGTAAACCAAACGTTTTAAATAATATTGGTTGAGGCCTGCGCACTACTTCCATATATTTCTCTAAAGGGTAGTTATTGTGTTTTTGGGTTCGTGTTTATTTAACCCACTGTTCAGTAAACAAAATACAAAAACTCCCAGGAATTATTATTGGTGTATGCACAGTGATTTGAAAGGTTTTAAAGCTCTTATAAAAACTTTTTTTTTGAAGTTTTGATGATGGTTTTGCTTCAGCTTAGTTCACCGAGCATACTTTTCAAAGATTCAGGCAAATATAAAGATTTTGTCGTAAGCATTTCACGGTCATGGCATAAAAATAATCCCATGTGTTTAGAATATTTGCACGCATTACTATTTTGTTGTTTGTTGGGAAAGTTTCTTGCAAAAGGCTTGTGAGAGTTATTGTTTATACAATATTCACATAATCTGATATACAATTGTTTTAAAATATATGTAAATAAATCATGAGATCATCAAACGCACATTGTTGTGAAACATGGGTCTTATCCTCTTCACAAATCTCATAATCGTGTGTACTATTCTCTTAACGATATTCAAGTTGCATCATATCCTGAATAAAACTAAAGTTAAGAGCACGTTTAGTATATTCCATCAATGTGGTATTTAAAAGATAATTTTCCAATGCGCAACACAAAAAGGCATCTCGTCTATCTTACAGTATCTTCAACAGCATCAGAAATCTAAATTAAATTCAATTGTATAAATTCTATTATCTCCATTCACTAGTCATCCATCCAGTCAACTTCTTTCTATATCGAGTGATAACATCCTACCAGACCACAATAGCTGAATGTCATCCGTATATACCAACGTCCGACACCAACTAGTATTTATAAAAAATATTGAACTACCAGCCATGATACAATAAATACAAGGTGGTATCGCTAAAGGCCCAACTATAATATACGTACGCTAGCGCAGGCGAATTTGCGAATACATACAATCAAATGTGTGCGACCATAATTTGCTTTGCTAACTTTTCGTTGAATTTAATTTTCCTACGCATAGAGCGAAACTGATCGCATTTTCTTTAAAGGCCAACTGTTTGTTCGTTGTTACCATAGACTGTGATACGTGCTCACAAGAGAAGCCGCAATGTACGCCGAAATCAATTCTACACATCATTGAATAAATAAAGTCAAAAATTAATGGAAACATTAAATGTTTAGCGTTTGTTTATTGTATGTATATTATAGTGTATTTGTGTATTTTCCTACCATATATGATACGTTGCCAACCACTTGCACACATTGTTATACATTGTTGTACATTGTAGTACTTTCCAATTTATTTCTTAAATTGCTTTCTAAATTGGTAATAACCTACTTGTGATAATATATTTATGTATGTATAAATTGAAAATATTTATATATGTATTTACATGTTATGTATATATCATAAATTAGTTTTTGCAAAAGTGCATTGCTTTACAACTGAGTGTAAGTATAATATAGCCACACAAATGTTCGCATATGCATTTGACAGTCTTTCCGTCGAGTTTTGACAGTAGGCAAAGCTACCCTACGCATATTATAGTTGGGCCTTAAGACTACAACTACAACATTAAGGGACATTATTACAACTGAACGATAAAGTTGGCGGTAGTAAATCCCCAGCGTTAGCATAACAAGTCGATAAAGTGGCCGATAGCAACTTTCCATTATTACAACTTGCCGGTAATATTTCTTATTTTGTGGCAATACCACTAGTAATTACCGACTACTTTTGAAAGATTATTTAGATCGCGAAAAATTGTAGTGACAAGGACGCACTTGTTTTTACCTTTTGAAAATATATACAGCTCTTGTTTGTGAAAATATAAGATTGTGTTATAAAATAAAAAATGTGAGCATCTAAGGAAACAATCGTGCGAACTGTGAAAAGACGGGCAAAAAATTTTTCAAGTGAAGAAGACCTATGTCTGGTGCTACTATATTAAAAAACAAGAAAATATGGTAATATAAACATAAATCCTCCTGGTAAAACTTATCGCAAAGTCGAACTTGTCTTTAATTTATAGCACATATTTACATTAAAGGAAAGTTGTAATAATGTAATTTAGTCATTGTGATATTAGAAAAGGAAACGCTACAATCATAATTCAAAACTCCATTTAATTAGAAGAACCATCCCAAAATCATATTGATTGCAAAAAAAAATTTCTATTACTTTCATCAACACTGACCTTATCAGTAGCACGCGTTCCATTCATCACTCCCATTTTAGCCAGCCTATTCCACAATCCTTTAATGTTCATATCGTATAGTACCTTAGGTTGATTCGGCGAAATAACTTCGAAATGTTTCCACTATGTTGTAATATTGTGTTTGAGTTTTCGAAATCAATTTACCGTTTTTATCTTTTTATTATAATATTACGATTATAAACTTTGTATAAATAATATGTAATTAATTTTAACGCAATTCTACCCAAATGTTTTTCCCTTTTTAACATCAAATAATATCAGCCATTTTGATTCTTATCTAAATAACAAATCTTGGGATTTCTAACTCACCAATCTTGCATTCCGAAGAATAGCAGCCGCGAAGAGTTGTACAGACATATCTCGACTTAATATGAAACAAATTAAGACAACCAATTGTAGAATGAAAACGAAAAAGGAAAAGTGAGCAGTGAGTTCTTGGTATAACTATTATTTGTTTTAAGCTTCTCACTAATTAAAGTGGAAGTTTGATATAATATCCTTAGTTATTCTAATGTTTGGTAAAGGTTCCCTGATGATTTCCATTAGCCTCAGTGAAATGCATGTAGGAACCAGTTAAAACCCCTCAATTGAACACAAAATTGAAGAGATTTGCTTATTTAATTTGGGAAAATGAATTGATTTGACCTAAATCAAGTATGTATATAAAAACGTACTATTGGCACCGCTCCCGACGTTCACCATTAAATAGTGTATCAGAATCATAACATATCCTACTAAAAATTAACCGATTAACGTGTGAGAATGGAGTTATGCAAGCAACATAAGCCTTGACGTCTGTATACAAAGCATATATATTGCAATCCATTATCAGCAGTTGAAGAGATAATTATGAAAATCTCCAATGGCAACACTATTTAGGTACTATACCAAGGAGCCACTAAACGAACGGGCAATCAAATCAAGGTTACCTCTAGGAAAAAAGTTAGCCCTATAGTTATATATATATATATAAATAAATATATATATATATATATATATATATATATATGTATATATATATATATATATATATATATATATACATATATACATATATATACATATATACATATGGATTATATGTGCTATTTCAAAATTCGGTCAGCTGATAAGAATATAAAAGATATGTAACTAGTTATAACACAATTACATTAAAATATATACAATATATACAAATACATACAATACATTAAAATATCTATAAAATCTTCTAACAATAAAATTTTGAATCAAAATTTTTATTGTAAATGATATTTATTTGTTGGGTGGTTAATCAATGTCTGTCTACACACAGTTTTGAAACGATTATTGCCTCTCATTTTATACAAATACTTTTACAAACCATTTAAGAATCAAATGAGAGTTCAAATGATTTGACAAAATCACATTATAATATACAAACCAAAACGGAACAAGAAACTTATTCGATATGTATCTATTATATGTTGCTACACCTTTATAAAATTAGAAATCCTTTATATAATAAAGCAAGTATTTATAAGGCAAAATATGAAGTTTAATTTAACTATTAAAAATATACTATTCGACATATTGTCATTCATAGCCTCAAATGGTATAAAAGTCTTTGAATAATATAAGAAGCTTGAAACTTTTCAAAACAGTGGTTGAAGTCTACTGATGATATGGCAAAAGTAATAAAGAAATGCATATGTGTAGACAGACATTGTTTAAGGTCCAACAAATAATAGTAAATATGCCAAATAGTAAATTTCATTTTATATAAAACCATAAAGGCCCAATTAGCCGAACACTTAAATTGTAAATGCTAGAGTTGGATCACAGTTCATAAAACGCTCAATTTTGCCAAAAAAAACTTTAGTTTAAGTGAGCGCTGCAAAACGCAGCGCAGCGCAGCCAACCTAGAGAAAATAGAATTTCACGTCAATATTACGCAGTGAGTGATGAAATGTATGGATGTTAAAGGAGAATGTGAGAAAGAGAGTGTGTTGCATGTTTGTATGAAAACACAATTTTTTAAGTAAAAACATATGGAGCGCTTTTAAGCATTCTATTGATATAAGTAAGCATTTGCGCAGCGTTTGCGATTTCAGTGGTTCACTAAATTATTTGTATACATACTCAAAAGCAGCTGATGTTGGTACTATCAGCTGAATAAATATTTTAGCAGCGGCAAGTAGAAAAACGTGCAGTAGTCTCAGTTACTAGAATGGAGAGCAAATGATGACAGATTGTTATACATATAAAGAACTTTGTTGTAGCTGTTTTTAATTTTAGGTTCTCCGGTGATTTTAAAAAACATTTTTTGTTGTCGAAATGCTTAGTTGTTGACTACATATTAAAATACAAATGGGTCTTATATATCTGTGCATGTCATACTATCAATTATATATGTACGCTTCCATGATCATTGTATGTGATTCTTAACATATAATGATCGTTACAAAGTAAATGCTTATTAAGTAATATCTTCATCATTCCTTAATTGTTATATGAGAAGTAATAGATGTTGTACTGTAATCGAATTTTTCATATTTTTAATGTTTTTCACTCTTCCTCTCAGATGTGCGCAAGTGTAAAATGCTAAATGAAAGTTGACGGTACAAGATGTCGCTAAATTGAGAGATGCCCCAATTCTTTCCATAAACATTAAATATTTTTATTATTTAATCTTTATTTAATCTTATCTTCCCGATATTTCGAATAGCTTCGCCATTCATCTTCAGGGGAACACTGTTGGGTACAAAACAATAAATGATAAACATTAAAATTAATTTTTGATTATATCTAATAAACATACAATTATATACATGTAAATTAAAAATTAAATAAAAATATATAAATAGATTGAATTAACATATTTTCAATATGTCGATCGTCTGTAGTCCTTAGCTGCGAAAACTGATTTGTTTATGTTGTTTCTTATGTTTGTTTATCACACTTCTGTAAATTTGAGAGCATTTCTCTATGTCTTGTTTATAGTTAAGTCTTTTCTCCGCAGGAACGTCAATTATGTGTAACATCTCTAAAGTAAATCTCCTGGAATAATGGTTTTCTTGTTGTAATATTTTTACATTATCAAAATTTGGCACATGATTTTCCTTTGCACAGTGGGTCGCAAGTGCAGTTTTTTGCTCCATGGGTTTGTTTTTCATTCTTATGTCTGATATATGAGATGTTAGTCTGGTCTTCAGTTTATTTTTAGTTGTTCCTCCGTATTTTTTATTGCTATACAGTTTTTATTTACTTATTTTTTATTTATTTATTTTACAGTCTATGAATTTACAATTCTTACAGACTATTTACATACATGCATATACACATATATAGATTATAATTCAAAGAAATATCAATTATTGGCTGTTATTTAATGCAAACAAAATATTTCGTTTAATCAAATTTTCACTGAAAGAGAAATCAACATAATAATATATCTTGTTAAAGTCCTTACAGCATCTAATAAAAGGATCAGAATTAGCGTAATTTGTTCTTAGAAATTTAACATTAAGTAGACAGAAGAAACGAGTAGGACGTTGAGGGACACAAAATGATAAATTTTCAATTAAGAATTCAGAGCAGGTTTTACCATTAATTATATTTCAAATAAGTAAAGTGTTTAACATAGATCTTCGACTACTTAGGGATGGTAACTTAATAAGAGCTAGTCTAGCTTTATAAGAAGGCAAACAAAATGGGTTCCATTGCAAACTTCGAAGACAAAATATTAAAAATTGTTTTTGTACAGATTCAATTGTGTTGATGTAAACCTTATTCCCATATTCCAAAATGGGACGAACAAGCGGTGTGCAAAGCTGCTTAGTAACGTAACGATCTTCAAATTCCTTTGCCCAGCGTTTGATGAACCCCAGTTGACTTCTGGCTTTTCTAACAGTTAGAGATATATGTTGAATAAAATTCAGTTTTGGATCTAGTAAAATTCCAAGATCTGTGAAAGTGCAAACATTTTCCAGCTCATAACCACCCAAAAAATATTTAACGTTGAAATGGCTCCTCCGAAAGAAACACATATACTTGCATTTTTTTAGATTCAATGTCATTAAATTCATTTCACACCAAGAGTAAAAAGAGTTTAAATCTGCTTGAAGAAACTTATGATCATCAAAGATATTGTAGGTAAAAAATATTTTTACGTCATCAGCATACATAAGAATGAATGAGTTTTTGATAACTGCAGGTAAGTCATTGATAAATAGTGAAAATAATAGGGGTCCCAGATGACTTCCCTGGGGAACACCAGACGTAACGGGGATCGGTTTAGATACAGTACTTTTGAATAAAACATTTTGTTTCCTATTAGTAAGGTATGAACTAATCCAATTTAAACAGCCACGTGTGAATCCCATATAATGCAGTTTACTCAATAGAAGTTTGTGGTTAACTTTATCAAATGCTTTACTGAAATCTGTGTAGACTACGTCAGTTTGTTTTTTATTGACAAAACCACGACTTGCCAAAGTTGTAAATTGTATGAGGTTGGTTATAGTTGAGCAGCCTTTACGAAAACCATGTTGACTAGAACATAATGTTGATGACACCTGGTGACACAAGCTACTTGTAATTAATTTTTCAAATAGTTTCGGTATAATACTCAGTTTAGCGATTCCTCTGTAATTTTTAATGTCAGATTTGGTACCAGATTTAAACAAGGGAATAATATAAGAATTCTTCCACATTTCAGGGAATTTTCCAACTTTAATTGAAAGGTTGTACAATAATGTAAGAGGAAACACTAAGGCATCAGCACACTTAATTAGAACACAGCTAGGAACATTATCAGGTCCACTTTTGTACGAGGATTTCAGTTTTTTCAATCCATTAAGAACAGAAATTTCATCCAGAAATGGAATTAAAATAGATTGACTTCCACGACAAAGATTTAATTGCAACCCAGTAGTAATAGTTTCATCAACAGAATAAGTAGATGAAAAGAAATCCGCAAACAAGTTACTAATTTCAGCCTCGTTATCTGATTCTTTTTCATTTAGTTTCACAGTGGACGAAAAGGAAACTGATTTTCTTTTTAAGTTCACGAAATTGTAGAAAGACCTTGGATTTTTCTTCAAGTTGTTTTTAATTTTTTGTAGATTTAACTTGTTATAGTCGGCACGGGCAACAGAGAATTTTGCAAAATCTGAGGATGATCCTGATTTTTTGTATTTTTTATAATATTTGTTTTTGCTATTTTTAAGTTTGGAAAGAAGCTTTGAATTTCATGGAGGTCCAGATACTTGAGAACCGACTTATTTAGGAACACATTGGGTGAAGATCCAATAAATCCTATCGTAGAATTTTATGGTTATGTGATCAATAACATCAGGATTGTTTTCTAAGTTCGAAGCTACGAGTAAATTGTGCCAGTCTGTATTGTGTAGAAGTTCGATTATTTTGTTATAATTTGCCCTTTTAAAACATAAACTCTTGACTTTTGAGTTGTACGCAGAACGAGATATATAAACAGATGGAAAACATGTAGATATTAAGATTGTGGGATGATAACAGTCCTGCGGTAAGGTTAAAGGAACAGTGCGAAGGACAGACGTGTCAACACAATCATTTACAAAAACCAAATCTAAAAGCTTATGGTTATCATTATATATGCCATTTATCTGATAAAGATTCATATCCAATAAGCAATCAATAAACTCGTTATATTTCAGACTAAAAGTAGAATTATATGGTGTAAAGCAACCATTATCAGCCGAAAAATCCCAAAAAATCGTTGGCATATTGAAATCACCAACTGCGATGATGCTATCATTATGATGAGACATATGCACAACAGTTGAAATAGCATCCGAATGCTTTCTACAAATTATTTCAGGAGAATTTGGGGGAATATACGAACAGGTTATGAAAATTTTTTTATAATTTATTTTTATCAAAACACCCATAAACTCAATATCCAGTGAAGAAGTAAACGATAACTTTTCAGAAGAAAGCATGCTTGACACTGCAATTATTACACTTCCTCCTTTCATGTTATTGCCACGATCACGTCTATATATTAAGTAACTTGCACCCATTATTTCTGTGTCCAATACATTATTATTAAGCCAAGTTTCAGTGAAAGCGATAACTTGAAAATCAAACGCATAACTTTGATTAAATAAAGATGATAACTTTGTATTAATGCCACGAGCATTTTGATATAAAAGAGTAAAATTTAAGATTAAATTTAAGAGTAAAATATAACCATTTAGTTCTTTAAAGTAGATTTTACAGATGACGGCAATCGAACAGCATTCTTTTCTCTTGTTTTAAACATAAACTCACGAATGTATATACCATCAGGCCAAAATCCAGGAGAAATAATATTGTTAAATAACTCATCCGGTACTGTAATTTTAAAAGATGCAACTATTCTTGGTTCTGTGTAGGGAAATTTATACACTGATACACCTAAGTTGGTGCCACAATTCAAATTTATGTACGATTGGAGTTCTTCGACAGTAGTATCTGACGCTAGTCGAGACACGAAAATTGTTTTATTTGGCGGTATAACTCTAAGATTCACAATAGAGTTAACGTTACTTGACGATGCTAAAGTTTGAGCATTACTAGTACACTCATCTGGCAAATTATTTGTTACTGCAGCACTAACAGGAGTCTCTAGGGCTACTGCAGTGCTTAAAACGTTATTCGATGAAACATGATTTGCTGGAGAATTCATGTCACTGCTCGTAGAATTAGAACCAGATGCTACAGGTAAATCACATGGAGAGGCACGGTTCTTGGATGTTTGCGTGGAATTATTTTCCATTGGCACAGAGATTACAGGAGTCTCTAGGGCTACTGCAGTGCTTAAAACATTATTTGATGAAACATGATTTGCTGGAGAATTCATGTCACTGCTCGGTTCACAAATACCGCACGTATATACATATATATATATATATATATATATATCAGTCGAGAAGAAAATTCTAAATTGCTATTAATTTGTTCAGTTCATTTACATGCTTCAAAAGTATTTCATTTACAAAAGGATAAATATAAGAGCGCGTGGTTTACTAAGCTCACGTGCATATTTCTAATGATAAAGAAAAAAAGACCTTATAAAATAAAGTTATAGATCAAACTTGTGATGTCTCTTTTATTTTACATCATTCATATTTAGTTGACTGCTTTATAAAGCAAAAGGAGTCCAAACATAAAAAAATATGCGTATATAATAGTACATATGCATATGCTAAGAGAAATGAATTAAGTTCTTCGCACTTGCATATATCTCAGGAATATAAAAATGTTTCCATCACGTTCCCACTGAGCCACTGTTTAATATAATACTTATAATAGGATCTGGTACACATATATATATATATATATATATATATATATATAAATTAAATATCTGACATACTGTCATTGTACTATTATAATATGAAATTTATTTGTTGGGTGGTTAAGCAATGTCTATATGCATTTCATTGGCGCTTTTTACCAATTCATCAGCAGACTTCAACCACAGTTTTGAAAAGTATATATATATATATATATATATATATATATATATGTATATATAAATATATATATGTAAACATGTATATATATATATATATATATATATATATATATATATATTTATATATATATATATATATATATATATATATATATATGTACATTTACACAGATGTACACCCAACCCCTTGCTTAATAAAAAAAAATTGTTAAAATGGTGGTTGCTGTCTTGGCATGCCAACAGTTGAACAGCCAATCAAAACAAATTTGCTTTGTTACTCAGGTATAACAAATGAGTGCCAAACAATATTGCCATATATTTGAGACGATTAACACGCGTTGCATCAATAACGAATTTATACGACAATTGCTTTTGTATATCCTAATCAGTGTTGGAAAATTCAGTACTTCAGTACTTTTTTCACATTAAAAATACCGCAGTACCCCCGCGGTTTTTTAGTACTTCTTTATTCTTTACGATTTTTAACTTTTAATATGTTAGCAACATTTTCAACTCAGCACTAAACTTAAATGTGTGATGTGATCATTTCGATAGCAGGCTTTGGTAGTCATGTGTTTGCTGCAAAATGTATGTTGGGCTGACTTCCAAAACGTTCGTATACAAAGTTTGTATAAAGTATTGCTACTGTATTTATACCTCATACACATGCAAAGTTCCGAAGCAATGCATCAACTATAAAACCGCTGACTTGCTTGCTTGCTTTCTTACTGCATAAAAAATTCTTGGTGGCGGCGTTTTGAAATGGTATACATTGTATAATTTTTGTACTGCGGCGTTATGAAATATGATGCTTTGTTCAAACACAAAGCAATTGACGTTTTGGAAGTCAGCCTTGTTGTTAATTAATCGCCAAAAGGGTATAAACATTAAAACATCTGTACTTGGTCCAGAAAATAAAAACATAGTATCAAGGTTTTGTAATGATAACTACTTTTCAATTATCATTGATCAACGTAATGACTGCACCGTTTCAAAAAGTTTATCGATCGTTGTTAGAACTTTTGATGGAACATGTAGAGATCGATTTCTATCATTAAAATCTTTAAGCGACCCTTCAGCAAACGGAGTTGTAGAAAAACTGTCAGAAGTTTTAAAAACAAACAAAATCCCTTTGAAAAATATAATAGGGTTTACGGTTGATAACTGTAACGTAATGATGGGTCAAATTAATGGTGTTCAGGCAAGGTTAAAAAAAACTAGTTCTAAATTTGTTTGTAAATGGAAATTGTTTATAAATTGAAAGAAACTGCAACACCATTTTATTTGACATTTTGCGAATCCTTAAGAACAAAATTTTCTTTTGAAAATAAAACTTAAAAAATGATAAGCAGCTTTATTCCAGAAAATATTGTTTCCGGGAACACCAATAGTATAATACCATTGTTATTAATGTTATTTCCAAACGAGAAAATTATGAAAATATCAATTCTCAATTTCGTGCCCTAGCGGATCTTTCAGAAATAAAGCATTTCAGAACTGAAAATATTAAATTTTTTTGGAAAAATGTAGCCAAACTTAGGAACGAGATGGATGAACTAATGTTTCCTGACGTTTCACGTATTACTTTTGGAATTTTGTCGATACCGCAAAGAAAGAAATCGTTCACACGTAGAAACTCTTTCAAGTTTGATAAAAACTAAAGATCTTTTGAAATCAAATCATAGTTGCTGTTATAATTATAATACTTCTAATGATCTCTTAAAGTAAATTTGCTTTATCTTATAACACTGAATTAAAAGCTTTATTTTTAAACATTAGTGTTTAAAACTTTGTTTTTAAGTAAAAATCTGAATAATATAACTTTGCAAAAGTTAAAATATAATTAGTGTACCAGTGTAAACTTATGTGTACAAAAATCAAATTTTTAACTTATTTACCTTTAAAAATGTGAATAATTTTCTTTAGAAAATACTGAAAAACGTACCTTACGCTAATGTACAACAGAAATATTATTTACATGTGTAACTTTAATATAAATATTCTATGCTGTAAAATGCATAGATAAATAAAAATTTTCATTTTATTTTTATAAATGATTGTCTTGATTGATTTATTTTTATAAATGATTGAAAAAGTACTGTTTTAATTGACGTTCAGTACCATTTAAAAATTTAAATTTTGCAACACTGATCCTTATACACATGCTTTTCGAAATTATATAATTTCCGTAAACTATACATCAAATTAGACATATGAAATCACTTATATATATAAATATATATATATATATATATATATATATGTATATATACATATATATATATATATATATATATATATATATATATGTGTGTCATTGCTTTGAGTACCTTTTATTTTCTCAGAGTGAACAAAGGGCACACGTCTGAACAGCTAGTGGATCCTCCACGCGTGGATAACTTTTTTTTTAACAATGCCGATCTAATGCACAGGTTAAAATGACCGCAAACAAATACTTTATCCGCTAATTGTAAATTTAATTTGACCTTGTTCATGCTTCACTCTTGTAGACTACAAAATAAGTTAGCATTCGATATATTTTACGAATTCATGCTATGACAACATAGACTGTAAATGCTGCTTATACACTGCTACTTATAGTGATTCCTAATTGCGATACAACCTCATATTGATTAAAGATTCTACCAATGTAACTTTTATATAACTGTGTAAGCTAGCTAAAGCATTTGCGAACTGTATTGATCAAATTTTTAAGTACTTTTTTATCGAATCTAATTTGCTTTTAGAGTGTTGAAAATAAGCTCGTGTAAAGAATTTTATATCACACTTCACCGACTTTTATTATGACCTTAATGGAGTATGAAATCGTTTAGTCTGTTGAATTACTGACATTTGTATAGTTTGAAAACGTGATTTTCAGTATACATAATTTTGTTTTATGTTTTTGTTTAATTTAAAAATATTATTCCAAAAAGTTTTCTGGCCAATGTATATAAACTTATAATAACATTTTAAATTTCATTTATTGGCCAAATAATTGTTGTTAATTGATAATACAATTCTATTTAGCATAAAACCCATTGAAATTCAGTATTATTCAAATTCGACACCATGTTCATGCCTGAGTGGAAAGGACGGCAGTGTAGAAAATCAAGAACACTTTATTGAAAAAATGTCCTTGACATCTTAGAAGGGCTACAGAAAAATAACAATAGAAATTAGTTTCTTCAAGAAAAAACTTCAATTGCAAAAATAAAATATCAACTTACAGAACACAACAAACCACACTAATCTGATGGAAAGAAAGAAAAACACAAATCATTGCATATGTATATATCTCGTAATATAAATATTTAGATTAAGTGTTCAAAAGAATTGTCAAAAGTTCTGACATCCACTGCGACTTGATCAAAGAAAATACACGTTTAAAGTTGCCAATGTAAGCTAAAATTAAATTTAATCAACATCAATATCTAATTAACTGTTATATATTAATATAATTGATTAAGGAAAGTATTATTTCTTTCAGTCCTATTAAAATTTTCTAAATCTTAAAAACACAACCAATCAAATAACTCCAAATCCTTGATACAAAGTGTTCATTACTCTATATAATTCAAAATAGTCCTAATACATTTTCTTCTATCAGAATATTTCTTTGTTCAAAATTTAAATTTTTTATAATTTTTTTGACTTTTATCAGAATAAAACTATGGTCCATTCTTTCATTTAAAATTTTCTTTACCTCAAGCAAAGTATTTCCTTTCAGACCTTTTAGTGCTCTTAATAGTTTCGAGTATAATATCATTAAAAATTTAAATACAAGGAAAAACAAAAATGCCGCACAACAACAGGCACTTGTTGAAAGAGAGGAAGGACTGCCCCGGATGTTTTAAAAAAGAGAACGGTTGGCAGCCGTCCCCCCCAATGTGATTACTTGATACATATCAAATTATGAACTTGGGAAAAACAGCAAAATCATAAATCCACTAAACCAGATTGTGCATTATGTAGGTCCGTTGAGTTGTCTTCTACAAATTGCTCCTTTTGTGATGTAGATCTAGAACTGGTGTTGTATTTATATATAGAAATGTAAAATGATTAAATTGTAAAACATTAAAATTTTACTAATTATGTATATAAAAATGAAATGTGCATTTGTAATATGTAAATATTAAGAGCTGTAAAGCGTACAATATTAGCTTCTGTACTTTGAATTCTGAGAGCATGCTTCAGTTCTTTGTGGATGCAATAAACGATTCAATAGCTTCCTGGGACATTTTGAGCAAGATGATTTTGAAAAAAGTTCCCAATATAATAAGATGGGCAAGTATGTTGTCATATACTTACAAAAATTAAACTTATTGGTTTGTGCATTCATTATTTATTTATTTTGTTCAATCAGCCTATGAAGAAATTCTTACAGGCCATTGAAAATATTTTAATACAGTATTAAATTTAAATCAAAATATTATAATTGAGATACGTATATAAAACTAATTATTGAAGTGATTAATGATATTTCTTTTAATGGTGTTAGGATGGGATGAATAATCAATTAAATCGTAAAGGTTGTTTAATTCTGCACACATTCGACGGAACGGATCAGAGTTACCATAATTAGTGCGAAAATATTGTAACTTGAGAGGCATGTAATATCTTGTCGGGCGTTGAGGAATTATAAATTCAATTTTACCCAGCAGTACGTCGGAAACAGTAATACCGTTGATTAAGTTTAAAATAAATGAAACATTCATACATTTTCTTCTAGATTTTAATGTAGGGAGCAAATCTTCCATATGATGGAAGATTTGCATTTGCATTCCAGGGCAGACTTCTTAGACAAAATATCCAAAATTGTTTTTGAACAGATTCAATTTTCTTAGTATGAACTTCATATTGCGGATCCCAGACCACACATCTAAATTCCAAAATAGGTCTTACAAGAGAAGTATATAATTGCTCCTTTCCCCGACGTTTAATAAAACCAAGAACTCCCTTAGCTTTATTTATAATCTGGGAGATGTGAGGGTTGAAAGTTAGCTTAGTGTCAAGTAGTACACCAAGATCAAGAAATAAATCGACTTTTTCAATTTAATTTTGTAGGTACATTGTATGGATAATCCTCTGTGAAACGAGGATTGCACCATCGGTTGAGGTTATTAAAATCCATTTGGATAATGAGGACACATTATAATTATTAGAGCTAAGGAAAAGCTTTACATCATCAGAGTACATTAGTATGTTTAAATGGTGAATACAGGTCGGTAGATCATTAATGAATATGAGGAACAATAAAGGACCCAAATGGCTACCTTGTGGAACTCCAGAAGGTACAGAAATAGTTTTAGATTTACGACTTCTAAACAAAACACATTGATGTCTGTCCTTAAGATAAGTCGATATCCATTTCAGGAAAACCGGAGAAAAGCCAACTAATTCCAATTTAGATATAAGAAGGTCATGATTTACTTGGTGAAATGCCTTGCTAAAGTCAATATAAACAGTGTCGATTTGGTAAACTGAGCAGAACGAATCTATTACATAAGATGCAAATTCCAAAAGATTAGTAGCAGTAGAGCATCCTTTTCTAAATCCATGTTGGGGTGGTGACAAATAAGAAGATAAATGATGTGATAGATGGTCTGTTATAATTTTCTCGAAAAGTTTCGGGATAACACTTAATTTATTTATTTATTTTATTTATTTATTTAATAAGTCAATAGATTTTACATCCTTATTGACTAGATAACAAATTAGTTCCAGAATTTAAATATAAAATAAAATTTCTTTTCAATACGGTATTACTCTCAGATAAGTTCATGATATGGTAACATTTGTTAAAGTTGACACATGCGCGACGAAAAGAATCATTATTAGCATAAACAGAGCGGTAATATTTTAATGCCAAGATTTCAAAATTGCGAGTAGGTCTTACAGGAACGTCGAAGTATAGTTGATTAAGTAAGAACTCCGAATCAACATCGCCTCGAACCAGTCCCATAACAAATAAAGCACTCAACGTCGATCGTCGACTTTTTAGTGTAGGCAATTTTATTAGAGCAAGTCTACTTTGGTACGGCGGTAAGACATACGAATTCCAACCAAGCCCACGCAGACAAAAAATTAGAAACTGTTTCTGTACAGATTCAATACTATTGATATGAATGGAGTAACAAGGATCCCAGACAATCGATCCATACTCAAGAATTGGCCGAACAAGAGATGTATATAATAGTTTTGTAATATAAGGATCTAGAAATTCCTTAGACCAGCGTTTCATAAATCCAAGTACACCGTAGGCTTTGTTGACCATTATAGAGATGTGATCACGAAAGTTTAGTCTATGATCCAACAGTATGCCAAGATCCAATATAGTATCAACTTTATTTAAAATATCATTACAAATATAATAGGACGTCTCAATTAGATTGTGTCTGAAAAATGACATGTGTTTGCATTTCTTTACATTTAACTCTAATAAATTATATCTGCACCATTGAGAAAAATGTGTAAAGTCAGAACACAGTAAATTATGTCCATTAATATCATTAAAAGAGTTAAAAATTTTTACATCGTCAGCATACATTAACACTCTGGAATGACATACAACCGTCGGAAGATCATTGATGAATAAAGTGAACAAAATTGTACCCAAGTGACTGCCTTGAGGAACACCAGAATGAACATAAATGGTATTTGATATAGTGTTTTCAAACTTCACTTGTTGAGTTCTTCCAGACAGATAAGAGTTTAACCATTTTAAAGCAGAATTATTAAAGCCCATAAGTGATAATTTGTGTAATAAAAGATTGTGGTTAACTTTATCGAACGCCTTACTGAAGCCAGTGTATATTACATCAGTTTGCATTTTATTTGTAAAACCTTCGTTGACAGTAGTAGTGAGTTCCAAAACATTAGTAATAGTTGAACGGGAATTACGAAAACCATGTTGGCAAGGCGTTAAAATGGAAGAAATTTGATGAGTTAAGTAATCAGTGATAATTTTTTCAAGTAGTTTTGGAATTGCATTAATTTTGGCGATACCTCTATAGTTAGATACCTCGGATTTACAGCCATATTTAAATAGAGGAATTATATACGATTTCTTCCACACTGACGGTAAATAGCAAGACTCAATAGATTTGTTAAACATTACAGTAAGAGGTACAGACAGTGATGCAGCACAGTTTTTAAGGATACAAGTTGGTATACCATCAGGACCAGGGCTGAACGAGTTTTTCAGTGACTTTAAGTTAGAGAGTACTGTGTCAATTATGAAAGGAATATAGATCCCACAAGAATGAGTTGTAGTATAAGGATAACTTGTTGTGCAATCATATGACATGGTAGAATACGTTGTAGAAAAAAAGTCCGCAAATATATTGCTTATTGATACATCATCATCAGCAGTCAGTAAACCATACTTCAAATGCTTTGGATAACCAGAGGAGCGGCGTTTAGAGTTACAAAGTTATAGAATGATTTAGGGTTTGTTCTTATATTTTGTTGAACACGATTTATGTAAGTAATATATGCAGTTTTGTTAGCAGAATTATATTCAGATCTAGCTAAAGCATATTTACGAAAATCATTCAGTGTGCCAGTTTTCTTATATTTAACGAAACATTTATTTTTTTTATTTTTAGCATATCGTAGGTATTGATCATTTCACGGAGGCCCATTTTTACCGAGTATGTTAATTCTTGGCACAGTTATACTAATAGCATTATACAAAATATTAAAAATGCTTGATACAATATTATCCAGATTATCATCAGCTAGCATAGAATCCCAGTTAACATTAGATAACAAAGAATTAAGTTCCGTGTAGTTAGTGCGAGTAAAACAATAAGATTGAGAACGTTTCATATCTTGATTTTTGATTACTTCATATTTGTAATATGATAGCGATAAATCAATTTCAAAGGGAGGATGATAAAGGTCCATAGGATGAGTCACAGGCATTGTATTACGTAGACAAAACTCCTTAGGAGTATTAACGAAAGCAAGATCAAGAATATTTCCAGACACATTTTCTTTATAATTTAATAAAAAAAAACCGCATCCAAGGAGGCAGTGTATAAAATCTGCCGTGGTTGTTGGTAACATGTAATTACTATAAAAGGGCTTAATCCATTTTACGTTTGGGACATTTAAATCACCTAAAACAAGTAAAATATCGGAAGTATTTGATTGATCCAGAACAGAATTAATTGCAGAAAAATGTTTATTATATACCGCAGAAGAGAAATTGAGTGGTATATATGAACATGTGACACAAAGGTGCAAGGAGCCAACACGAATTTTAACGGCAATAAATTCAATTTCATCAAGGTCATCATTAAAAGGACTATAAATAGGCTCAATTTGGAATATATCCAGGACATTAATCAGAACACCACCACCAGGTTTCTTCGCACGATTATATTTAAATATTTGATAATTAGAACATAATATTTCGTTGTTATGAATACATTTTTTATCACTCAGCCAAGTTTCGGTAAATACAATAACATGATATGAAAAATCAAAACTATTTATAAAAAGATTGTTTAATTTAGTGTTGAGACCTCTTACATTTTGGTATATAATATTAATGGGCTTATTTACAGATAGTTTAATTAGTTTTTTGATGACGATGATTTCGGTAAGTGAACAATCAGTCGTTGGTGTAGTTCTGTATTCATACTCACGAATAAAAGCATTAGGCGGCCAAAAATCTAGATGCACAATTGTATCAAAGTAGTTTTGAAAGATGCTTTGTTTCTTGGCTCAGAATAATTAAATTTAAAGACAGTCATTTCAATATTAAGGCCAATCTTATTTGTTATATAATGTTTAATATCATCAGTAGTAGTAGAGGATGCAAATCGAGCAGCAAATATAGTTTTTTTTGGTGAAATAACTTTAAGAGTTGGATTGTTAGAAGAATTAAAAACAGGAACGGATGGATTTGAATTAATTGAGGTTCTTGACGGTTTAAAAACAGGAACTGGCGGATTAAAATTAATCGGAACAGATGAGGAAGTTGAATTAGTATTTATACAGGAAGGAGAAACAGGTGCTGTGTTGTTAGGTAAATCAGGAAAATTTGGCGAGGGTTCAGAAGTAGTGACGAGATTTTTTCTGCTATTAATGGCTGCAATGATAACGCATTTTCAGCCTTTTCATCAACAATAGTATTGATGTCAGTTGTAGGTTTCTTTCTTTTAGGAGAGCACGGACCTTTTTCAAGTAATTTTTTGTATTGATTAAATTTCAAAGAAAGGTTGTTAAGATCATTTTGAATTTCGTTAAACTTTATATGCCTGTTTTTGAAGAATGAATAGAATTCAATATCAAGCGCAATAAATTTTTTACAGCACCAGCGCAGGCCTTTATTTTCACGCAGATTGTCGGCAGTTCGAGCAGCCAAATCAACACATTTAGCGTGATAAACAGTATCACAAAGCCAGCAAGATACCATTGGCTCATCAGTTTTGTTGCGGCATTTAGGTTTTGAGCAGGAAATATTTAACAAATATTTTATTTGTGACCTTTTTTTTTATTGTTATAAATAACATTTATATAAAATAATTTTATCACTTGTTAGTTGATTTTTGAAATCACTCGAATAAAGAGGATCAGGTGTAGAATGTAAAAACAGGTTTAAAGCAGAGCAGGAACAAATATTGCTAATTATTATTTTTATTTGCACTTATTGTATCACAACAGCAGCGATTGTTGTTGTTGGTATTAATGAAAATTGAAATATGCAAAAATTTAAATGATATTGTTGTTATTGATGGTTTGTTTTGTTGTAAGCACCAAATAAGCGAAAGAATGTAACAACAATAAGAATATAGCCTTTTTAAGTTTTTTATTTTATTGTATTTTTTTGATTAAAACAGTTTTTGCCAGAAAATTAAAAAATGTAAGCAGAGTTCAACAAAAGTACGTCCGACACGGTCGACAGTTAAATGACAATTTGCAATACATCTGTAGTTTGAGATCTATGTTTCGGAACTTTTTAATTTTCTAATAGCGCTTATAATTGTTGTTGCATGTACTTTAGGAGAACTAATGTGTGTTGCTTCGGGAATTCAATATGGATATTCAGAAAGGTGGTTGTATTGTTTCCGAGAAAATGATGTGGAGAAAATATCAACAAACATGTCACAAATCTTTGAATCATCTGAAGATTGGTTATCACAAAATGTCATCATCGAAGGAAACCCTGAAACTTTTCGTTTTGAGTTAACGAACTGGTAGAACGATTTGGGGTTGTATTTGAAACATGAATTAATCTTAGAAAGATAATATTATAACATTGTGTATTAGCTGAATTGTAATGTGCCCTTGATGTTGAATATTTTGCGTAATCAGAAACTAAACCGGTATTTTTGAAGACTCTATAATATAGAGTCTCTATAATATAGAGAGGAATAGATTTCTGAAAGCAGTCAAGTAATACTGCGTAAAATTTTGATAACTGTTTATCAATTTCTTGTGGATTTAAAGAATTGTCTGTATGATACCATAAATAGAAAGTTATTTAGTTTGTTAAAATCTGATTTCTTAAAATCAAATGATCTATCATTATATAACCGGCAAGTTGATTGTAATGGAAATAAAATTTGCTCCAATTTTTTTACAACCATTGCAACACCAATGCAGCCCATCATATTTCTTAATGGAATCCGCAACACTCACCGACATGCCACAGCATTTATAGTGGCATAGCCCATGGCATAACCAACAACATATCATGCTTTCATAATTAAGTTTAAGTTTGCAGTTTTTATTTAAGCAAGACATTTTTGATGAGATTATTTATTTAAAATTAAGGATTAACTTAAAAGTTTACTGCGGTAACACTGTTTTATATTAGTGAAATGTGAGCAAAAGAGTATATTTATTATTATTGTTGAAAACGAATTAGCGGTTTATCTTTGCAGTTTTTGTTGTAAATGATGGAATGTAAATTGTTATTATATTTTTGATGTTTTAAAATAAGAACTTGACTTTATGAAATTGGTATTTTTGTTGTTTTATTAAGTTCGGCTATTTTGTTCATATTGTATGTATATTAATCACTAAGGATTTAAAGCATAAATGTTCATTAATGCAATAATACGAAACAATATTTTTATGCAAATTATGTATTTTGAACTTTTGATACTGGTAAGCAAGAGTATTCAGTTTGTAATCAAGTGCAAAATTTAATTTTTTGGGTTTTACTAAGAGACGATTTGTTAAAGCGGATTGAATTTCCCACCTTCCGCAAAGAATGTTATTATTTTATTATTTTTAATGAACAAGACGCAGAACCGTTTTGGTCGAGGGTAAGATATGGGAATATTCAAAACCTGATAAAATTATTAATGACAATGTGTTCACCAGATAATAAAAGGCCAAAAGTACTAGTTATAAAAACATACGTTCTCGGAGCACCCCATACAGAATATGATATTCTGAAGTCCCAAAAGAAAATCCTTTATAATGATAAAAATATTGAAATGGTTGAAATTGTTGAATGTGAATATGATTACTGGTATTACTTATGTTTACTTCCAGAAAACATATTCCTCAAGCAAACTCTGTGCAATGAATATCTTTCAAGAAACAAGTAATACAATTAAAATCTTTAGAGGAAAAAGGGCAAGAGAACAAAAAATTTATTTAGAAAACTTAAAAATAAATCTAATGATGGGTCATTTTGAATTGAACAATTTGAACAAAGTGAAAGGAAATCTTCTAGTTAGTTTAACTAATGGTTAAATTGTGAAATGGAAGAAATATTTGCAAATGTAGACATTTTTTTAAGATTTGATTGAAAAGGCTAATTACATTCACCACGATGATGAAGTCAAGTTTTTTTTCGAGAATATATGTATTTGAAGAAAAAAAAACTTAATGAACATATCTCAAATTATATCTAAAACATTTTGGTTTTATTCACATAATATATTTTACGCTTGCAAAATGCTCAAAAAAGAATTTCGTATATAAATTAAGCACCTCATAAGCATTTCATTCTAAAGGATCACAATTTAGTTATTTAGCATTTAGAATAATAAGCCCTTCTACAAAACTTTAGTAGCTCCTGGGAGCTATTCTCAAAAACTCAACAGACATAGGAATTCTATAGTGACGTTCTTTTTGAACAGAATGCGCAATGTTGCGTTAGTTGAAATATATTCCAAATTTTGTTTGTCGGACAAGTATTGTTGACAAACAAAAATCATATACTTATATACTCTTCAAGCACTGCCGCACTTATCGCTGTACCAATGACTATCGCATGCAAAGTCTTAAGAATGTGTGTTGTTATTTTGTGTGCTTTAATTCCCATGGCATTTGTAAGATATGGGCATAAATATTATCAACTCGCTTTTATCGGCAATTGAAACAAATGGCGTCTGGTGATTAGCACTGATTGGTTGGTTTTACGACCAACAAAAACAACGATTGAAATAAATTAAACCCCAATCGCTATTGCGACACCACCATCAAATCACTTAAGAAGATGCAATGAAATAGAGTTAGGGGACTGTCGCTCACACATAACTGTGTTACTTAAAAGCGACGCAATTGGAGGATCCTAGAATTAGACGTAACTTGATGTTATATTAAACATGACTTTTTCATAACAACATAAATTCTTTAGCATTTCAAAAGCAATCTTTAGTATAATTTTACGTGCCGCTTATCATTTGTGCCATGGTGAATAGAAACCAAATGGTTTTGGTTTTATGTTATGACGCTATGGTTAAGGTGTTATTCAATAATAAATAAGGATAATTTAAATAACCGACGTGTAATTCTAAAATAAAAATTTACAAGAAAATGGTAATGGCAAAATTTTTGTGGTAAGGCATCAAATAAATTACAATTATTATTTTAAACCATTTTTTTTTTCCAATATTAAGCAATAATTAATACAAATTCCATATTGAGTTAATAACTCAGAATGTTATGCTTCGTAGTCTTGTGTTAACTTTCTCAGCCAGCTGTACCCAGGAATATAATTTATTTTATTTTATCTTATATACAGGTAAAATTTCCACTTATATTATATATAATAACATGAGAATTTATAATATTAGTAGCTTAACTAATTTTAACTAGCTATTTCAACTTATGGAATCATGAAGACAAAAAGTCATAGATTGACACTGGAGACGTACAAAATAAACCATCAATCACATAGTTGTGTGCGTGCAGTCGTGTTTTTTCGGCTACATGTACATGTTGTCGGCTCTGATTGATGAAAATCAAAACATTTTGATATTTTTATGTTTCGCCTGATTTTGTGAACGTCACCGTCAACAATCATCATCCAATGACGACATGCTTTTATGCGAACGCTACGAGCCAAAACACAAATGCTGATTTACGGTTTTATTTGTGCGTCTCCGAAAAATCATTAATTAAACGACACTAACACATTCTTATTAATTTTGCACGTCTCCTGGGAAAATTTAAACCAATGTTTATTGTTATTTCAACTAATAAAAGCTGTTTGGTTGAACAATTTGCAACAATAGTTTACATAGCCAGTAAAGTTACAATGCCATTATTACAACTTGATGTTATCTTAAAGTGAGATTTTATCGGTCGGATAAATACATTTTCATTGTTACAACTGTACTTTAATGTAAATATGTGTTATAAATTAGAGGCAAGTTCGCCTTTGCGATAAGTTTTACCAGGACGATTTATGTTTATATTATCATATTTTGTTATTTTTTAATATGGTAACACCAAACATATGTCTTCTTCACTTGAAAAGTTTTTTGCCCGTCTTCTCACAGCTCGCACGATTGTTTCCTTAGATGCTGACATTTTTTATTTTATAACACAAACTTATATTTTCACAAAAAAAAACCTGCATATATTTTCAAAAGGTAAAAACAAGGGCGTCGTTGCCACTACAATTTTTCGCGATCTAAATAATCTTTCAGAAGTAGTAGGTAATTGTTAGCGGTAATGCCACACAATAAGAAATATACATTTAATATTACCGGCAAGTTGTAATAATGGAAAGTTGCTTCCGGCCGCTTTATCGACTTGTTATGCTAACGTTGGCATTTATTACCACTAACTTTGTCGCCAAGTTGTAATAATGGCCCTAAATTGCTATTTTAATGTAGAAAATTGGCTTCTTTATGAATATCCTAAAAACTAATAGTTCAGTTAGTGCTGTAACAACTATTTTAATAAACAGCAATATTGCAATCAAAATAATTTCAAGAACAATTAAATTAAAAGTTAATTTAAAACTAGAATTGGCTAGATCCACCAACAAGTATTTTTTTGTGTAAGCTTTAAGATTGACGAACTTGTTTGAATTAGAACAGTTGCTTCCTTTGAAATCTATCATAATTTCCATTACTGAAACTTGGGTCCACTCGATTTAAATGTTTTTATTTTTATTTATTCACCCAAAAAAAAACCTAGCCAAACCGCTAATTCGAGTAAAATGTTTCCATTATATAATTGAGTAATAAAAATAGCTAATTTCTATTAACGATGAATCGAACAGCTGATTCCATCAATTAATCGAGTATAATAAATTTCCTAGTAAATTCCTCTAGTTGCCATGGAATATATATTTATCTCTAACTGGTTAAGCGACGTAAAAATATATTACGTGTTTTTGCCGTCTGTATTTGTTTTTATTGCACATACTTTTCAACATACCGAGCCATAATCGCGAATTAAGAATATCGTAAAAACTCAAACTGCGCCCTATTTATACAGAAAAAGATCTCATTCGTAAATTTTAGTGCTCTTTTCATAAGGTCAGCTGTTTCTTGAGTGTACTGCGTTATATAGAATTATTTGAAAACAACCGCTTGTGAATAATTACAAATCTGGAAGTGGACTGACAGAATATATACTAATGGCATATTTAGTCTACATGAAAAAAAATACTTGGATTTGCTATAAATCGGAAATAGAAAATGGTTTTTTTTACGAAAATCATTAATATAGGATTATTTGGAGCATCTGTCAAAGAATCCAAGTTGTGTTAAGTGCTATTCTGGAAATAAAGCAAAATAATTTTTATATTGTGAAGTGTATTTTCCTTTTATGTTTTGAATTTTTTTAATCGCAAAGAGTTGGCCGTGGAAATTCACCTTTTTAAGTAGAGAAAACTAGTATTATGAATTGAAAGGATATCAATGAAACAGTTAAAGAACAACATGCTAACGTCTATAGTTATAAGTTTCAAAATTTTTTAAATTTCATTAAATGTATTGATTTCATTCAAATCAAGAAAATTTTAAACATTTTAACCGGCACAAATACTCGTTGTCTCAGAGAAAATTTATTACAAGTATCAATGTTAACTATTACAGTCCGCCACTATTCTATGAAGCTGCTATTAAGGCTCTATTTCGCGTTGAACCAATGATAACTAAAAATACTTCTCTTATAAATTCTTTTTTTGTCACTTAACATTTTTAGGCGGTTATAGGACGATAATTTGAACTTTTTTATATATGTGAATCTGTGGCCGCAGAACACCTCAGTGGTGTCCCTACATTGATTGAGTTGAATACATGACAAAGCTCTTCATCTGCGGCTTAGTTCCTTTTAAAAATATTTACCTGTTTGCCTTAAGGCCATAGAGGTGAATCAATGTACCAACTTCATTATATATTTTCCACAAAACCATTGAAAATCCCATAATATTATGGAAGAGTTTAATTGGAATTGCTGAATAGTTTCATAAAAATATTTCATTGGATTTATGACAACAATAAATTGTATCTTTTTAGAAATAACATGATGAACAAATGAACCAAAATACAGGTACTATTATGAAAAAAGCCTCGTGCGTCATTATTAATTCAATCTTATTATAAAATTTATGATTAATATATTAGTTCGATTTTCTTAAAAATCGTGTTTTTTTAATCCTTAGACCATACTTATTTTTTAGTTTAATATGCTTGGAGAGTGTGTAAAAATACTTAAGATAAGAACATGAACCACGTATGAGTAAATCCATTAATAACATTAGGTATTTACTTTTTGTTTGAAAATATTTTTTAAGACAATAAATTTTGTTTATTAAACTCTTTAAAAATGAGTATATAAATAAAAAAATTTAATATTTAGAATTTTATGGTATCTGGGAAATATTCGTTGCTTCAATGAAAACGTACCCATATTTTCTGATTTATTTGAGCAGTGTTGTGTCAGTGCTATGCTCTTTTTTATTCTTATACATACTGTAGTGAATAAGTCATAAATTGCAAAATAATAGTACGAAATATATGGCTAGTGTGAAGAACCCGTCATAATTTAGTATGCTATTTCAAACATCGATCAGCTGATAAGATAACAACACTGATATGCGCTGAATAGATGTAATTTTTTTGCAGCGGCATACGGAAAAATGTTCAGTGGCTGCCAGCGGCGTAAGTTAAGCGAGAAAATGTTTTTTATTTTATTTTTTTATTTATTTATTCGCTTGTATATATTTAGCTTTGCAATTTAATTCTCTTCTAATATTTTTATGTTATAAAAATGTGATTTAGTGGTATGAATCATAAAAGTAACGGCGACAAACATATACTATCGCCGATTTGCATAAAGACGTTCGACTCAGCCATACCCCTTAATTGCGAAATTAGGGAATTTTTCGCAATTAAGGCATTAATTAACCACAATATATCATACAATAATTCATTTAATAAATTGAGCAATTAAAAGTTACTTGTATCGCTAATTGCGTATAACTCGAATTGCAACCCTTGTCATAGGTGTGTTTATTAAAAACTGTATTCAGTGAGCAGAAAAATTTCCTATAATGGCGAGGCAAATGTCAAAAAATATACACACATACAAACAAAACAAACTGAATTTTCAAACAGACTGAATAAATACATAAATAAACGAAATGGCTGGTGAAAAACGTGGCCTTGAGTTGCATTTTGCTGTAATAATGAAACGAGCAATAGCTGCTTTCTCAAACTTTTTAAAATTGTTAAGTTTTCCCTTTTCTTTTTTTTAAGCACTTATAATTTGGAATCAAAAATTGATCGAAATGACTCCAAGACCTCCATATTTCTATTATACGCAAGTAAAATTTCTATTAAATCAAAATTTGCATTCATTTTTATAATTTACAAACACGAATATTCAGGAAACAAATAAAAACAATGTTTTTATCAGCTGTCAAATGATAATTGAGTCAACTAAATTGAGTATGTATGAATATTAGATTTAATTGCTCAATAAAAATGAAATTTACTTAATTAAAAATGCATGTCCGAATATAGTACTACAACAAAACAAAAACATACCTGAAACAGTGCTATTATTTTATGACAATTTTTGTATGCAGCACAACAACATAATTTTTAAACAGGTCTAAAATATTATGACAATATGACTACTAAATAGCACTATTTTCTTATTATTCTTTTATGTATATATATATATATATATATATATATATATATATATATATATATATAATCCGGCATCACTATGTTGGAGTGGACATTTTCCCATAATCGGCTGATGCAATTTTTCTTAAATATATAAAATATGTGAACTTGACAATTATAACAGTTGTGTAAATTCTGGTAGTGCTATATTTTTCCTGAATTCTTGGACTTTCTTTTTTGCTGATCACCTCTTGGAAACGATATATAAAGTCTTAAATACTTCTGTTAGAATATGGCTCTTGGTGGGAAAACACATAAATGTGGGCAAAGCCAGCTTCCTATTGGTGGTTCGCAATGTATTCGATGTGATATTTGTGAGCTGTGGGTGCATAGTACTTTTTCCGGTGACATGGATGCCATTAGTTAGCTACCCTCCATGTCGTATATATGTTCCTTATGCAAAGTAAACTTTTCCTCTGATGGATCTCGTAATGGTATTATGAATTTAAGTAAGAAATTTGAAGATATGTGTTATGAAGTTAATGATGTTAACAATAAATTTTATACAGTGATCTGTGAGATTTTCCAACCGAATTGTTAAATCGGCGCGTATTCATCAATGAACAAGCCCTGCGGCTGGTAAGCTTAATATTACGTAAAAAGGGAATCATAAGTAAGTTCAGAATAAGAAATGCCTCTAAGCTGATTGCTGCCTTAATACTACCTAACGGCGAAAAAGTGGAAGTGGATTATGAGGGATGTGTTAAGTTGCTTAAAATGGAGATGAACTGACTGCTACTTCTGCGTAGATGTGCCTTAAAAGACTCCGAATTGCTAACTTCTTCTTTTTTATTACTATATGAACCTAGTATGAGAATTTGGTTTTTTGGAATTATACCATAAATTTTATTATTCCCTTTTCTTATAACCTATTTTAGTCATATATCTACATATTGGGTTCATATAGTGTAACAATATTTCCTAAGCTTTTTATTATATTGCTTAGTTGCACAAATAATTTTTCTCTTGCCGTCAGAACCTACTATGATGACAATGATTATTCTTAATAAGAGCTTATGTATGAACTTTCTTATGCCATCATGATGGGTTCGTATGGTGCAATAGTTAAACTTTTTAATTGTAGTACATAGATACATAATCTACTATGAGTACTATTTATACTCTCTTGCCTCCTCGTTTATATGTATATATACTTCTCAACTATATTGTTAATTTGCTCAGTCGAATAAAATAGTTGTGTTTATATTTTATAATATAATCGTATATGACGATTCGACAAGCTTTGTCTTATACACTATTTATTTGCTCCCCGCTACTTATGTCCGGTGGTAAATGACAACATGTGTCTTAAAAGTGCATTGCATCAGTATAGAGAAGAACTTAACATTGCACGTTTAAACTGCTGTAGTATGAGGCCTTCTTCTGTATCTTCTAAATTCCATGAGGCATTACTGCAATTGCAATTTCTGACACCTGGCTTACTCGGAATACTCCCAGTAAAGCAGTGGAGATATCAGGGTACAAATTTCTTCGGAACGATAAAGTTGGTGTACGGGGTGGTGGTGTTGGGATTTATATATCTAGTAAAATGAAATTTAATGTTGCCAAATGCTCCAGTCTGCATAAATGTGAATATATTTTTGTTGAACTATTTTTTGAAAACCATAAAATTTTGCTTGCCTCCGCCCTCTGACTTAAATGAATTATTTCTTAGCTATTCTAACATTATTATAACTGGAGACTTTAACTTTAACCTTTTTGATAATATCAAGTCTAATGTAATGAGCTCTTTTTGCAACAGGCTGGGTATATCCATCTGTCATAATTCAATTCTGACTCACTATGACTTGCAACACCGCTCCACCTCGGTATAAAATCGCATCATTCCCTTATTTTTGCTTCATTTGGAATTGACACTAGGTATGGGGATTCTGTTATTGAATACGTGATATTAGTAGATTGGACTGGAACCAAATTTTTTCATATCTATCGAATTTTGACTTTTATCAGATACATTATGAAATAGATGTTGATAGTAAATTCTATGTTTTCCTTGCTGATACAAATCCTTTACTCGTTTATGCCTATAAAGCGTATTAGAGTCAAGAATAATTATGATGTTTGGATGAAAACTAGATCAAGCTCCCCTTAATTTGATAATTCGTAAGTCTCCTATTGAGTTTGTTCATTAGCTCAAGTGGTTTGGGATCATTATTGATAGCGCATTGAATTTTGAACCACACTGCAATCTTATTTATCGAAGAATAACATATATCCTTCGTGGAATTTATTGTATGAGAATTATCCTACCTGCTGAAGTCAAGAAGCGGTTAGCGCATTCTTTACTAATGCCTAATGTTTTGTATGGCTTAGAAGTATTTTTGGCTCTATTGCAAAGTATTTGAAAATACTAAACTATGCAGTAAATTCTATTGTAAGATTTGGTTTAGTGTACGATGGGGTGAACATGTTTCTGAATTTGTGAAAACGTTCCTATGATGCTAATTTAAGTAGTTCGTAAGTTTTCGTAATTTAATCGCCTTCTACCGCATTGTTAAAAGTGGTGAACCTTACCTCTTCCGTAAAATGTTTAGCTTTTCCAGATTAACTAGGTATAAGGCAAATACTTCGTCTGAAACTTTTGAGGTTTTCATTCGAGAGACGGTGTGAACTAATTCTTATTCTTCTTTGTATCTCATATAATGGATTATTTTTCATTATGTTAGGATGTGTAGTCTTACCATGTCGGTAAACTTACCGGTATATTAGTATTTTAGTGTAATTAATATTCAATGGTTGGGGAGCCCTTAAGTGGTGATATATATTTACCTATCAACTTGCTTAAATTTTGTAAATAAAATCCTTCAAAACATGTACATATGTGTATTATATTATAGAAGCATTTATTATATAAGTGCACTAATTATATACATATTATATACATATATTCTTAGTTTTTGGTTTTCATTTCTATATAATTCGTTAGCTGTATTTACGAATCAATACTTTGTAATACATGTTTTTGGCCTAAATGGCTTAGTATTACTATGAATATATATATATATATATATATATATATATATACATATATATATATATATATATATATATATATATATATATATATAAGTAGATAGGAACTGTATAAGCCAGACCAACTAAAATTGTCAAATATCGGCAATTAAAATTTTGAAATTTTAATTGCCAAATTTGTGTTAATTGGTTTTTTTTTATTAATTTGATACTTTAATGTTTGTGTGTGTGTATTTTCCCACGGTTAAATAGGGGTGGTCACATTTTTGTTGTTTTTTTTATAATGTTGGGGTAGGCGTTGGAATTTTCGTCTGTCCATATGAGACCTTGGGAGTTTGTATCTGTCCATATGTGACCTTGGGAATACATTTCTGTCGGTATGTGAACGTGGGAATTTTTGTCTGTCCATATGAGACCTTAGGAGTTTGTGTCTGTCCATATGTGACCTTGGGAATTTTTGTCTGTCCATATGAGACCTTGGGAGTTTGTGTCTGTCCATATGTGACCTTGGGAATACATGTCTGTCGGTATGTGAGCGTGGGAATTTTTGTCTGTCCATATGAGACCTTGGGAATATATGTCCGTCGGTATGTGAGCGTGGGAATTTGTGTCTGTCCATATGTGAGCGTAGGAATTCTGTCTGTCCATGTGTGCTATGGCCTAATAGAAAATAAGAAATTTTTAGTATCTGAGAGAAAATTTTTTAGGAAGTACAATATTTCAAAAGTGATGTATAAATGGATGGCCTTAATGTTTGTGGTTCGTTTCTTCTTGCTGGAGTGAGATTTCTTCTTTTATTTTTTTGCTTGTTTTTAATTTAGTTGTGTGTTTACTTTTATTTCTTTTTTTGTTTGCAATGCTTGAGTGTGAAGAATAATTTGATTATTCTGATCTTGAAGACGTTGTGAAAAAAATTTACTATTGCATAAATATTGAAACTGATATTGTTCGTCATGTCTAAAGATCATCGATGGATTTTATTTGGAGATCTGAATGGTGGTGCGATTTCTGTATTTTGTAGAATATGAATATTTATGCGATTGGAATGTCTGCCTGTCAGACAGGCTGTGTGTGTGTGTATCTGTGTGTGACGATTGGTGAGCCTGTATGACAGTCCGCTTTTTTGCTTTCCTGGATTTAGCGCAAGTGAGTCACTATGAAATGTGATAAGATGTACATATTCATGCGTACATAAATATCTACAAATTTATTTCATTTACTCATATACATACAAACAAATAATAAGCGTTTATTCTTTGTGCCCAAATATTCCCTTGACCATTTGAATGAATGAACCATTGTGTATGTTTGTTTGTGTGTTCTCTGAAAAAAAAAAATATGTATGTAGGTTTTTATTTGAAATAATGACATAAATATTGTCTACGTAGCAGTTTCATTCCCGTAAACATTTTGTATCGTAGAGGCATGCATAAGAATGTCCCTGTACTCTGTATATATCACATTCCGTTCAAAACTTTGTAGCGCATCTGCATGCACAAGCATGTCTCTGTACTCTGTAGATATCACTTATCAAAATTTTTGTTTACATAAATATTGCATACGTAGCAGTTTCTTTTGCCACAAAATTTTGGAACGTCTCTACATGCATAAGCGTGTCTAAGTATTCTAAATATATATCACTTATCAAACTGTTTGTTTACATAAATATTGTCTACGTAACAGTTTCATTCCCTTAAACATTTTGTATTGTAGAGGCATGCATAAGTTCCATCTCATATACCTGCTGTCCTTCTAAAACTACTACAAGTTACTAACTACGCAAATACTGAAAACTACTTTGTTGAAATGTAGCGTACTAGACCATACTAAACATTTTCACGAATTAATATAAATCAAATTTGTTAGGACTAAAGTCTGTACATTTTTGTATCTAAAACCAATAAGTCGTGAATGCTTCAAAACTCCTTGTGTTTTAAAAAATAGAAATATTTTAATATTACAAACTTTAAGTGTATTTCAATAAATAAATATAAAAAAATTGTTCAAAAATATGAGTTCTTCAGTTTTTAGTTGTAATATCTGTAATGAGCAATACAGATACCAAAAGTGCTATTTAGAACATTGCAAAAGTCATGTTCAACCCCAAGGTGTGCTGCAGTCCGTACAACCCCAAAATATGCAGCAGTCCGTACAACCCCAAGATGTATATCATTCTATACAACCCTATAACCCAATGGTCCACAACAATTTGCTATCAGTATCCCGTGCAGTATCAGTATCCAGTGCAGTATCAGTATCCAGTGCAGTATCAGTATCCAGTGCAGGTTCCAGCGTATCCTTTGTATCCGTATCCAGTGTCAACCAACCAATTCACAGCACCTATGGAAATTCCATATCCCATTGAATATAGCGTACCTATACAGTTGCAGCAAAATAATATGCCTAATTATTACCCAAGCTTTTTGTCCGTAGAGAATCCTCCTCAAGACATGGATATAAGTCAAGTTATTCCACATGATCAGGCAAATACACAAAATGATGAAGTAGAAATGGATATCTCAAATTCTGCGGATGATCTACTCTCTCAAGCTCCAAATGAATGCAAATATTATATAATAAATAGTGCTTTTAAAAATAATATTACAACATTTAGAGTTCCAATAAATAAAGATTGCATTCTATTTGAAGATGTTATTGCGGATAATAAGCCTATCATCAAAGAAAGACTTGAAAATAGTCCTGCCGTGCACAACATAATTAAATTTAATATTACTCTTATTGGAGAGTATATTAAAATTATAAGCGATGATATGGAATTGTGTACTATTTCTCACCGGGCAAAGATGGATCTTCTGTGCATTGTCCACAACAAAATGTCTGAATTTCAAGAACGGGATTCAGGATGGACTTTAATTAGAATTGTTCCTCTTGAAGTTGCAGTAAATAAGTCAGCTTTGGTAAGAGGATCGAACTGAATAAGTACGCCGGAGAAATTAAAAAGTAGAGCTGCCTGCATAAATGTTGAAAATAATGACATTTATTGTTTTAAATGGGCAATAATATCTGCACTGGATACATCTGATATTAAACACAAAGAACGTTGCAGCTCATACAACATTGCAGACATCAGCGCTGATATTATTCACTTACAAAACGGAATTGAGTTTGATTTCAAAAATTGAAAGTTTCCGTTGGCGTTAAAGGGTATCAGAATATTTGAAGAAAGTAATCCAAATCTTAGCGTCAATGTGTTCGGATACAACGATGAAAGGAATGAGATTGTTGGACCATTCTATAACACCAAGAATGAAAAATCTCAACATATTAATTTGTTATTATTAGAAAATGCTGGAGGATATCAGCATTATATTCTTATAACAAATATATCAGAGTAAGTAAAGAAATATACATTTATTTACGTAAATATATTAATATGTATTCTTATAACTTTTTCCTTTCCACAGACTTTTAAAATCTCAGACTACCTAGCACTGCAAAAAACTTGTGTTTTGTAACAGCTGCCTCCAACAGAACAGACGTTAGAACAACATAAAGAAGAATGTGGGAAAACAGTTGCGGAGCTACCGTCTGAGGAAAAAGTGGTGTTGCACTTTAAAGACCACCAACGACAAATGAATGTACCATTTGTTGTGTATGCAGACTTTGAATGCATACTGCAGGAGGTTAGTATTAGAGTAAGTGATAAAAGTAATTATATTAAGAAACACATACCTTGTGCTTATAGTTATTATATTAGATGTAAGCATAATGATAAGTTAGACAAATTTAAATTATATACGGGGAGGGATGCAGCAGAAAAGTTCGTAGAAAATTTGATTGAAGATTGTGAAGATATGTATAATGAATATCTAGCAAACAAAAGGGAGATGGATGCTTTATCTCCTTTCAAAAATTTTAATTTTCGAAATGCGATAAATTGTCACATTTGTCATAAATATCTAGGCAATGATAGAGTGAGAGATCACTGCCACATAAGTGGTAAATTTAGAGGAGCAGCTCATAATATATGCAATTTAAAATTTCAAGTTCCTAAATTTATACCAGTTTATTTCCACAATTATTTATCTTATGACTCACATTTTTTGTTAAAAAGTTGGGTAAAAAATCTGACAATATAAAAGTCCTTCCGCTCAATAAAGAATTATACATATCACTATCTAGATTATCAAAAATTATCGACAACTACAACCTTGAACTTAGATTTTTAGATACAATTCGTTTTATGCCTGAAAGCTTAGAATCTTTAGCAAATAATCTTTCAGAACAAGACTTTCACATTATTAAAAAACAATTAAAGACCAAAACAGACTTTGATCTTGTGAGAAGAAAAAGTGTCTTTCCCTATGATTTTCTAAATTCTTTTGAAAAACTGAATGTTGGTGAACTTCGAGCAAGGGAGGATTTCTTCAACCAGCTCAATAATAAGGAGTGCTCGATTGAAGACTTTGAGCATGCAAAAGAAGTTTGGAATGCTTTCAGCTGCAAAACCTGGCAAGATTACATGGAAGTATATTTAAAAACGGATGTGCTCTTACTTGCAGATATATTTGAAAATTTTAGAAAGGTTTGCAAGAACATCTACCACTTAGATCCATGTCAATATTACACTGCACCAGGACTATCGTGGGATGCTATGCTAAATTATACAAATATAGAACTAGAGCTTTTGACGGATATAGATATGTACAATTTCTTCAAGAAAGGAATACGTGGTGGACTTGAACAATGCAGTAACCGATATTCAAAGGCTAACAACAAATATTTACCTGATTTCGATAGAGAGAGGCCCTCAGAATTTATGGTGTATTTAGACGCAAATAACCTCTACGGTTGGGCTATGTCTGAGTATCTACCTTATGGCGGATTCAGATGGCTATCAGCTGGGGAGCTAAATCTGGATCCTAAAACCATAGATGATAGATCAAGTGATGGATATGTCTTTCGACTATCCTTCTCATTTGCATGACTCTCACAATGACCTTCCTTTCTGTCCAGAAAATAAAAAAAAATCTTGCAAACAAAGCACATTAAATTAGTTGCAGATTTTTCAAGAAAACAAACATATGTCATACGTTATAGAGTTCTTAAACAATGTTTGCAGTATGGTCTAGTTCTAAAGAAAGTTCATCGAATTCTCACCTATAAGCAATCAACCTGGTTGAAAAGTTATATAGACTTGAACACCAAACATAGGGCTACTGTAAAAAATGTTTTTGAAAAACTATTTTTTAAATTGTTAAATAATGCAGTATATGATAAAACTATGGAGAATGTGGAAAAGAGAAAAGATGTACGAATAGTTACGAACTGGAATAGGACAAACTGTAATCATTTAGGAGCTCAAGATTGGATATCTAAACCTAATTTTCATAGTTTGTCAATATTTTCTGAGAATAAGGTAGCGATTGAAATGAATAGAGTAAAAACCTATTACAATAAACCTATAAATTTAGGATTTTGTGTATTAGAGCTTTCCAAATGGAAAATATATGATTTCCATTATGGGTACATGCAATCCAAATTCAAGACAAACGCATCATTAAACTATATGGACACAGACTCTTTCATTTACACAGTCCAAACTGAAGATTTCTATGCTGACATAAAAACTGACATCGACCATAAGTTTGATACATCAGATTACCCAAAAGACAATGTATATGGATTTCCTCTGGTAAAATAAAAGGTGTTGGGTATGATGAAGGATGAGAATTGTGGAAAAGTAATGAAGGAATTTGTAGGATTGCGATCAAAAATGTACTCTTTTAGTGTGCAATATCAAAGTGATATTAAAAAATCGAAAGGAGTAAAGAAATGCATTCTTAATAAATATAGTATAGCTTCATATAGAAATTGCTTATTCAATAAGTCGACTGTGTATGATGATATGCTAACATTTAAATCATAAATTCATAACATTTACACAAATCAAATAAATAAAGTAGTATTAAATTATGCAGATGACAAAAGAAAAATAAGAAGTGATGATAAGATTACCTATGCATGGTATCATTTTCGAATCGAGGAAACTAATCCCGATTACGAACTTAATATGCTATTGTGGGAAATTTCAAGATTAGAAAAGGAAGAAGCAATGGAATAACCGCAGCTAATTTTTTAGGTAATAATTTTTATTTGTAAGTAGTTAAATCTAGTAATATAAGAAAACATGTTTTATGTTTGAGTTAAATATTGTTTTATTGTTAAGAGAGAGAGAGAGAGAGAGAGAGAGAGAAAAATCTACAATTGTACAAATATATTATATATTAAAAACATTCAAGATTTTGTTTTATTTGGATTATTTAGCTTTAATGAAATACTGCATAACATGAATTAATTAAATGGCTAATTGCTATTTTTCTTAAATAATATACCGAACACCATCAGGTGTCTGGTCCCTCCACACAATCCGGATGGCTCCAAGGACAGGACTGGAAATGGCCATCGTCCTTGTCTTCATCTTCCATTATACCCATTTCTTTTTGATCCAACATGTCTAGGAAATATTTAAACATATCCCGGTGTTCATGTAGTTGGCATCCTTCAAAGTTGATTAGGAATTGCTCAATCTTGTCTCTTATTTGACTCATGTTTTTTTATTTTAAATTTAATCTTTTTATTAGCAAAATTTACTTGCGACCCGTTTGACTGTTACTTTGCAACTATAATTGCTCATTTCAACGAACCAGTACTAAGATGCATGTTATGAAATTAAAAAAACGAAGCCTGAGCGTTTTTAATCCGAAAAATAATTTAAAATTCGACTCAAAAAAATGTATACGTATTTATGTCATCTCTCTATTATTTTTCAACTATTTAGTCTTAAATACCTTTATAGATTTCATTTTTCCTCACTTCGTCTTTTATCAAAATAAAACAAAAAAATCATTGTATAAAGATTTTCTGTTAGGCTTCTTACAGTCTAGAAAGCTAAAATCGAGATTAGTTTGCAATAAAAGTTCAAAGCTATAAGTTGTGAAAAACTTCTACCGCAATGGATCTAGTGAAAAAATTTAATTCGTGCAATACAAAAACCTTAACATATATAAAGGATCTAGATGATTCAATCAAATACAACATCCTACGTGCAAAGCGGGTAACAACAAAGTACGGGGAAACAGTTCAACTTGAGCTGGAAAACCATATAATGTTTCTCCCGAACCGATACAATGCATTAACCAATGTAAAGTTAGAAGATCTTTCGAATAATAAGTATCGGCTACAAAGAAAAGGAGAGCGAAACGTGATCTTAGAAAGCGAGATGCACGAGTTTTTGATACCAAACTCCCAGTACCCTGTTTGGCAGTAAAAATAAAAAAGTTATGTACATATATTTTGTAACTAGTACAATAAAACAACGAAAGAGTTTTTTTAAAATATACAAATATATGCTTGTGTCTTATTTCAACTCTTTAGTTGCTTCATACAGAAATTTTAAACATAAATGACCACAATTAAATGTATTAAAGTTTTGATATTGATTGTAGTTGTATTCAATATTTCTACCTAGATATTTGATTAATTCTAAAGGAGGTTGTAAATTTCCAAAGCTGTCGAAATATTGTTTTTCATTATTGTTTTTATAGTATGCTACACAATGAGTACCTGGTCCTGTTGATAAAGCTAAATTAATTATTCCACATTCTACTGTCCTTGTCCGTTTTGGTAGAGAGTCCAACATATAAACTCCTCTAAAGTGTGGAATATTTCTTGGAAATTTTCTTAGATCTGATAATGGTCTTTTGGGTAGCATTTCTAATAGTTTTTTGAATGATCTTTACAAACAAGTCCATAACCCTTTTTATATGGTTTAAGGTACAGTCCTTTTCCCACAGCAATAGACTCCATTGCCTCATTGTATCTGGTGGCTTCTTCAAGTTGTTTTTTTGCGTCCTTTGTTGCATTTACAGCCTTAGCTATAGCGGCACCTCAAGTTGTTAGACTACCAAGTGCACCTAGAGCAGTTAGAATCGGAATTAGCGGTAAAAATCCACCAATTTTCGGAACATTGATTATGCGTGGTATTACAACGCGTGCCTTTTTCCCCTTAAGAGATTTACTGATAGCTTTACGAACAATCTTAATGGCTGAATTAATGTCTTGTGGTTTTTGCTTCTTCAATATCTTTGTTGCTCGATTTAATTGTTTTATGAAACATTTTTTTGTCATTTATACTTTTCACTGTATTCCTTTTCTTTGCTTCAACACTCATACCAAGTTTAGTTTTTGCTTTCATTGCGTTGGTGACTATATATGCAAATGTTTTTTCTGCAAGATCACTATCTTTTAAAAGAACTCTTTCCCAAGCTTTATTTTCAAGAATTTTGTCAGCGTGATGTCTGCTGTTTAAGTCTCTATTTTTCGAATGAGCTATATCGTGATTTTTGCAAGCACCATCCAATAAGTTAATTCCTTTATCTCCTCTATCTAAACGCTTTTGTAATCTTGTGCCAGGTCCACAGTACTGATATCCAGGAAGATGTAATTCAAAAGGCAGAGAATTTATTGCTTTATTTAATAAACCTTCTCCAACGATAGTGTGCTTGAGACTAAAACTTTTGTTATAAAATACAACCATATTACTTTAATCTACAATAAAAGATATTGTTTGCAAATTTCACAAGTAGTTATTAAAATGCGCTTCGTAAAACAACATAAAAATATATTAGTTCGTAATGCTGATATTTGTTCAAATGACCGTAAAAAAATAAGACATAGTTCCTTGTTACCAAATTCTATTCGAGCATTAATAGTTGGTCCTTCAAATTGTGGAAAAACTAACATAATGATTAGTTTGCTGGAAAGTCCTAATGGTCTCAAGTTTGAAAATATTTACTTGTACTCAAAATCTTTATATCAACCTAAATATGAATACCTAAAGAAATTAATTTCATAAATTAAAGGAATGGGATACTACACATTCGCAGATAACGAGTACGTTGTTCCTCTTAGTGAAGCTAAAAGCAATTCAATTATGATTTTTGATGATGTTGCATGTGAAAAGCAAAACAATATACGTGCATATTTTTGTATAGGTCGCCATAAGAACGTAGATTCATTTTACTTGTTTCAAACTTACACGCGGATTCCAAAACATTTGATAAGAGATAATGCTAATGTAATTATTATGTTTAAAAAAGATTCGACAAATATGAAACATGTATATGATGATCACGTTGCCAGCGATATGAACTTTGAAATGTTTCAACAAATTTGTAGAGAATGTTAAAAAGAAAAATGCAACTGATCAGATAAGCTGATCTGATACCTGTTAAACTGACCTGATAAGCTGATCTGATACCTGATAAACTGATCTGATACCTGTTAAACTGACCTGATAAGCTGATCTGATACCTGATCTGATAACCTGAGCTGGTAAACTGTTTTCTATTGAACTGACCTGATAGCTAAAATGAATGTACAAATTCTTAAAGACTTGGTGACTACAAGAAATATATTGAAAGCTTCGAAGTATAAAAACTGGTGAAATAAATACACATGAACAAATAAGAGATACATTCAAGCCTACCACAGAACCTTTAAAAGAATTTATCAATAGCTCTAAATACGTTGGTAGACCGGTTAAAAAAGAACCGAGTGATAAGGAAACTGGAATTGATGACAATGAAAGTTTTCATCCTCAGAATTCAACAATAAAACTGGAAACGAGTACTCCCAAGAAACTAATTGAAGAAAAAATTTTTAAACAATTGAATAGTAAAAGTAGCAGTAATTATGATGAAGATGACTTTTACTCACAAAATTCTAATAATGAAGAAAGTTATCCTGACTTATCACTAATTGCAATCGAGAAACGAACTAGATACCAACTATGGTCCACATAAAGATAATAATAACGAATGGAGATTTGGTAATAGCATCATCAAGTTAAATCAAGATAAGATACAGGTTGGGGGACAAATATGGGCTCTCACGCCAGGACTGTTGTCTTTAATGTTTCATAAAACACCAAAAAACTATGACAAATTCGAGCTTGAAATTTTTAAAAAAATATTACTTACTACCAATGCTCACCGGAGAGACAATAAGTCTGATGGTCAAATCAAAGGGAGCAAAGCGCATAAGTACAAACATATTATTGGAAAACTTTTCAAAGGAGAAAATCATACAAGCTCATCAGATGTAACAAAAACTAATTATTTAGGAAGGGGTTTGATGCAGTTTAACCCTCATAATCCAAACTATATATACTGGGATGATCCAAACGAGTTGGTAGATCTACTTAGACTACTGCTTGCATCACAGTCTGCAAGCCATACTAATCACAACAACGAAATTGTCGCAATTATTGAAGAACTTCGTGAAGCTAATATAATTGTATAAACTATATACATACATAGATTTTTATATAAAACATGTCCGTTGATAAATTTGGGCATTATATTAACGATAGAAGTGAAGTAATTTCAACCAAAAATGCGCCTAAGTTGTTGGGCTTCTTTATGGATACGAACAAAAACATTGATGTCCAATACAAGAGAATCGAAAATGTTGCAAATTCTCTGGAGGAAAACGATGTTATCAGTAAATTGTTTCTGCAAACTGAACTCAAAAAACAGCAACAATAAGTAGCTTTCCAGTTAGAAAATCTTAATGCTCATTGGCAGGATATCAATAAGAAAATGGATGGTAATAAATCACTTTTTGATATGGAAATTGAAGAGCTACGAGAAAAAATTTATAGAATAGAAAATTACATGTTCGTATCAATAGGTGCAAGTGCATCAAGTAGATCACAACACACTTAAAACAGCGACTGGAAAAATAAGATGTCTTCAAAGAGAAATGTTGTAAATGAATTGCATTAGCAGGCTCGAAAACGTTTTGTACGTCGTAGAGTTGTGATGAAAGGAATAGATGATCTTTGACAAGCTGATTTAGTTCAAATGGGAAATTATTCCTTAGACAATAGAAATTATCGATTTTTGCTAACTGTAATTGATACATTCTCAAAATTTGCTTGGGCAGTACCTTTGAGAAGGAAGAATGCATTTGAAACAACCCAGGCAATGGAGAATATTTTCAAATTGGGACGAATACCGAAAAACTTGCAAACAGACGATGGTAAAGAATTTTTCAATAAACATTTCAATCAGTTGATGAATAAATACAATATTAATCACTACTCAATATATAGCACTATGAAAGCCTCAATAGTAGAACGATTCAATAGAACATTAAAAGGAATGATGTGGAAGGAATTTAGCTTAAATGGTTCATATAATTGGATTGATATGTATAGAGATTTACTTGATGCATACAATAGAAAAATTCATCGCACCATTAAAATGTCACCGATTAAAGTAAATTCAACAAATGAAAAACAGCTTTTAAACACAGTATACAGTCATTTAAAGATGTATAAAATGTCAAAATTTAATGCAGGAGATCATGTACGCATAAGCAAATATAAAAACATTTTTGAAAAAGGTTATACTCCGAATTGGACAACAGAAATCTTTATAATTAAAAGAGTACAAAATACATATCCTACAACATATATATTAGAAGACTATCGCGGAAATCTTATTAAAGGTGGATTCTATGAAGAAGAACTTTCAAAAACCAGATATCCTAATACATACCTAGTTGAAAAGGTTCTCAAAACTAAAGGACAATAAATACGAAACTGCTTCTTATAAATCATACTGTGTGTTTAACCTCATTTATTTACAATCAAACAGTCACAATGTCAATAACATTGACTCTGAGCTCCAATTCATCAGAGCTATCTGATAATTATTTTCCTCCTATTGATTTAAACGGAACCTATGGATGTGCTCTAACTGATTTTCATTCATACAACAGTATCCCGAATGTGGATGTCTACAACAATATATTTCATATCGGTGAACTTGTAATTGAAATACCGATCGGATCTTATGAATTAAATGACATAGTTGACTATATAGAAGAACAATACAAACGATATAGACCAGAAAACAAAATTTTGATTGAAGCTAATAACAATACAATGCAAGTCAAAGTCAGCAGCTCTAAAGAACCAATATATTTTAATAAAGAAAATACAATAGGTAGACTTTTAGGATTCAATAGCAGAATATTAACGCCAAACAAAGAACATTACTCTGATCTTCCAGTGAATATCTTGAAGGTGAATCTCTTGAGGATTGAAAGCAGTATTGTGGTTAATAATTATATGAATAATTCTAAAGCTCATACACTACATGAATATCCGATTAATGTACCGGCTGGATATAAAATAGTTGAGATTCCCAAAAATCTTATTTATTTGCCAGTAAACTCCAGAGAGATAAGTTCACTAGCTCTTCGCGTGGTTGATCAAAACGGCGACTTAATTAATTTCAGAGGTGAGGAAATTACAATACGAATACATTTAAGGACAACTAAATAATGATAATATACAACACGAGTATATCGAAGAATGCTACAGCAACATCTAATTCTCAAACGTTGCAACCTAAGCAACAATTGAAAAGATCTGTTCGTCAAAAATCGCTTACAGCAGCAAACAAGAGTTTTCTCAAGTCACTGAACTTTAAACTGAAAACAAAATGAGTTCAATAATAGACGTTTTAGATAAACCAATATCTGACGAAAATATTATCAAAAAGGATTATCACACATACATACCATACATTCAGTCTTTTAACAACAACGATGAAATAAGAATTTCAATACAAAACCAAGATCTATATATGTTACCTAGTGAAAGCTATATATATATATGTGGAAGGAATTGTTGTAGACGAAAACACATCGAAATCTACACCCAATTTTCAGTTGAAAAACAATTTTGTTGCATATCTCTTTGATGAAATTCGCTATGAACTAAATGCTATTGAAATTGATCATACAAGATATTTGGGAGCCACCAGTACCATAAAAAATTTGCTTTCTTTATCACCTACGGAAAGCGTTGTGTTGCAAAATGCTGGATGGAATAAACTTGATAATATAAATCTTCAAAATGGAAATTTTAATTTCTATGTACCACTCAATCTTCTTTTAGGATTCGCTGAAGACTACAATAAAGTTTTATTAAATGGTAAACATGAGTTGATACTCTTGCGTAATAAGAACGATGAACATCTTGTACACTGGAATGTTTCCACTAAGAAAGCAAAACTTACAATTTCACTAATATCATGGAGAATTCCACATGTTCAATTATCTGATCATAGTAAATTGAATATAATCAAAATACTTAATAATGGTGCTGCTATACCAATGGCATTCGGTAGTTGGGATTGTCATATGAATCCACACCCTAATACGGGGACCAATCACATATGGAATGTTAAACTGGCCGCTAATAAAGAACGCCCTCGTTTTGTGTTGATTGCCTTTCAACAAGAAAACAAGTTTGTTAATTGTGATCTTACTAACTTAAAAGTACATTTAAACTCAACCTCTTACCCATATGACGATCTTAATATAAAATTCTAAAATGAGCGCTATGCGATTCTATATGATACGTATCTAAGATTCCAACAAAGCTACTACATGAAACAACCCCAACCTCTTCTAAACGGTCAAGAGTTTAAAAATAACGCTCCAATTATTGTAGTTGATGTCAGTCACCAAAACGAAACGCTCAATACCGGACCAATCGACATAAAAATTTAATTTGAAACAGCAACAAATATTCCAGCAAAAACATTAGCTTACTGTGTTCTTATTCATGACCGCGTAATAGAATACATACCAATAAAAGGTCAAGTCCGGAAGGTCTTATAAATTAAATGATGATATTGTTTTTGTAGACCTGCAAGGTTTCAAAAATAATTCAAATGACTTCATCGCAAAAGAACTAGCTGTAGTTTTCAGCAACAACGAATACCTCAATTTCATCATAAAACCTCCTTTTGATTTCGCATGTTTATCAGGCAAAAAACAGAGAGAAGCAGTTTGGTTGACAAAAAACTATCATCATATTAACTGGAATGATGGATCAGTCTCATTTCAAAGCGTTTGCAAATTTTAAAAATCCAATATAAGAAATTCACAAATATATGTTAAGGGGTAAGAGAAGAAAAAATGGCTGGAAAAAATTATTCATCAAACAGTTTATAACATTGAAGACATTGGCTGCATTAATTTTAAACAAATGGAATGGCATTCAATATATCTATATTGTAGCTATCACGACTATGGTGTTTGTGCCTTAAGGAATGCAATTTTACTTAAAAATGAAGATGTTAGCAAACTTTTAAATAAATGCTTATAAAAATTAAAATAAATGTCTTTTTATTTCAAATAAAAACCTACATACATATTTTTTTCAGAGAACACACAAACAAACATAAATAATCGTTCAAAAGGTCAAGGGAATATTTGGGCACAAAGAATAAACGCTTATTATTTGTTGTATGTATATGCGTAAATGAAATAAATTTATAGATATTTATGTACGCATGAATATGTACATCTTATCACATTTCATACTGACCCACTTGCGGTAAATCCAGGAAAGCAAAAAAGCGGACTGTCATACAGACTCACCAATCGTCACACGCACACACAGCCTGTCTGACAGGCAGACATTCTAATCGCCACTCAGAACATAAAAACACACACACTTAAACATAGCATAAATATTCATATTATACAAAATACAGAAATCGCACCACCATCCAGATCCCAAATAAAATCCATCGATGATCGTCATGTATAAAATAAACAAAATATCAATTTCAATATTTATGCAATAGTAAATTTTTGTTCACGACTTCTTCAAGATCAGAATAATCAAATTATATCCCACACTCAAGCACTACAAACAAAAAAGAAATAACTGAATTGCTGGACAAAATATCTTAAGTAAACACACACCAAAATTAAAAACAAGCAAAAAATAAAGGAAGAAATCTCACTCCAGCAAGAAGAAACGCACCACAAACATTAAGGCATTCATATATAACTACACTTTTGAAATAGTGTAATTCATAAAAATGCTTTTAAATTTTATTATTCACCAGGTGTACACAGTATAAATGGATAGACAGAAATTCCCACGGTCTCATATGGACGCACAAAAATTCTCCCGCTCACATACAGACGGACATGTATTTTCAAGGTCACATGTGGACAGACACAAATTCCCACGCTCACATACGGACGGACATGTTTTTTCAAGGTCACATATGGACAGACACAAACTCCCAAGGTCTCATATGGACAGACAAAAATTCCCACGCCTACCCCAACATTATTAAAAAAAAAAAAAAAAACGACAACAATGTAAACACCCTATTTAACCGTGGGAAAATACACAAACACAAACATTAAAGTATCAAATTACTAAAAAAAACCAATCAACACAAATTTGGCAATTAAAATTTCGAGGTTTTAAATTTTAATTGCCGAAATTTGACAATTTTAATTAGTCTGGCACATACAGTTCCTATCTACTTATATATATATATATATATATATATATATATATACATATATATATATATATATATACATATATATATATATATATATATATATATATATATACATATATATATATATATATATATATATATATATATAAATATGTATATATATATATATATATATATATATATATATATATGTATATATATATAAATATATATATATATATATATATATATATATAATATGAAATTTATTTGTTGGGTGGTTAAGCAATGTCTATATGCATTTCATTGGCGCTTTATACCAAATCGTCAGTAGACTTTAACCACAGTTTTGAAAAGTTTCAAACTTCTCAACTTATTAAAAGACTTCTACAAGCCATCTGAGAATTCTGTTAATAAATTAACTATAAAAATTCACAAATGATTTTAAAAAATCACATTATAATAAGTGTAGTAGGCTATGAAACATATACAAACCAACAAGCAACTTTTATTCGATATTAGTCTATTTTCTTTTTCTATACGTCTATACAATAAGAAATTCTTTGGATAACAATGAAAGTATTTATAGGGCAAAATGAAAAATAAAATCTCAATTTAACTGTTAATAAATTAACTATTTGACATACTGTCACTGTATTATTATAATATGAAATTTATTTGTTGGGTGGTTAAGCAATGTCTATATGCATTTCATTGGCGCTTTATACCAAATTGTCAGTAGACTTTAACCACAGTTTTGAAAATTTTCAAACTTCTCATCATATTAAAAGACTTCTATGAGCCATCTGAGAATTCTGTTAATAAATTAACTATAAAAATTCACAAATGATTTTAAAAAATCATATTATAATAAGTGTAGTAGGCTATGAAGCTTACACAAACCAAAACAAAACAAACAACTTTTATTCGATATGACTCTGTAAAAATAAAATAGAGTAAATACAGGGTGTCCGTTGGGAAGATATACTACTTTGGTAAACATTAGTCTCAACAGTTCATATTTGCTAGTCATGAAGTAGACACGTGGCAAATTTATTATGAAAAAATATACCATAAACCTCTTTCTACAACAAGTTATTTCAAGAAATGGTGATGTTCACTGGCCTCCACGGCCGATTTGACTGCTCCGGACTTGTTTTTGTGGAGATATCTAAAAAGCAAGGATAATGCAAACAAAGCAGATGGAATTAATGAAATACCGCGTAAAATTTGTGAGAATGTAAAGAAAAATGTATTCGAATTTTTGAGGGTAGCAGAGGCGGACATTTATCTGATATTGTTGTATTCCATACATAATTGCTGACATTAAGTAAAACTTTTATTGAAAGAGTGGCCACTAAATCAGTGAATATTTAAATATAGTTTTAGTTAATTTTGACGAATACTTAAACTCTATTTAAATAAAATAAAATTTTAATTGAATTTGCCCAAGTCTGGTATGTTGTGTATGTAGTTTTAATAATAAAATACATTTTTTCAATTTATTGTGAGAACTTTATAACATTTTGAAATAAACATTTTGATCGTCGAGTTTTTCTTATAAGCATAATAATATGTTTCAATAATTTTCCTTAAACGTTGTGTCTGAGCATATATTGTTACTTAAGACTGTTTGATACATTCATACCCACTAACATTAATGATGATAGTGTTTGAGAATTTGATGCTACTAAGCATGCTTTTTCTTTGAGTGTTGTCATTGAGCAATATACTAAATATATTTTAAATAGATTATTAAATGTACAAGTTAATTGTAATGTACGTTTCTCAAAACCAGATTATCATCAAATTTTGATTAGTCGATGCATTCCTACCTACCTTATTTTCATAACGGAAGTTCCAAAATTAGCACTAACTGTCAAACGCTTCATACAAACTAGACATATTTTATAAATGTTTTTTCTACCTATTTTTTATTAAATATAATGTTAAATTCAAATTCCAAGAGGGAAAATCAAACTCAACTAAATTTTTAACTTACACAGCAGAGCAGAACAGTATTAGCTTCGAAAGTTGCTACACTTTCACTATCAGTACTCATGTGTTTGTCACCATATCCTAGATGGCTCAGCTGAATGAATGTGATAACAGCCCAGATTTCAAACATTTCAAGAATTTAATACAATTCATTTTGTTAAAATATGTGGGGTTGCCACAAAACTTTTTCAATTGATGTATTTGAATATAATGTTTTTATTGTAAGAAATATTACGTTATATAGTGTTATACGGAAAATTTCACAATGCGAGATATGCAGAAACGAGTAACTGTGACCTTGTTGATATAAAAAGTAAAATCAAAATAAACTCCATCTCAATTAACTGCGTAGAATTGATATCAGCGCTCTCATCTTACATTTTTATATGAATGTATTTTCATATATGAACAACGTATCGTACGCAGAAGCGTAATTGAAATAGTGGTTGGCAAAATACTCATCATTTTTTTACATGCAGCAGCCAATAAAATTTAGTTACCAATACACAAATAATGACAATACAATGTATGTAAAGGTATGAACATTTCAACGGATGTATGCAATTGCAAACAATATTTTCTTTCCAATCAACATCAGTATCTGGTTGTTTTGATCACAGAACACTAATGGCGGGTGTTTCTGACTATAAACTTTATAGTATAAAGCATGTTTACGTACATCATATTCAAGTATGGGCAAATGCAAAATGAAAATGCAAAAAGAGCGAACGATGTATACGTACACATATTTGATAAGCGAATGTGAGAAACGAAATTGTGTTCAGTCTAGCTGAAAATGTTGAACAGAGCAGACGTATGTCGAATGTCATTAAAAACAAATTGAAAAAAGTACATGGTAAAAAATTTAAGCAAGCAGCAAAATAGACAAGAGAGTTATTTCTTCGGAAACACATAACATTTTTTAAGACGTTCGTTTTATACGTATTATTGTGCCTTTTTTATTTATTTAAATTAGAGCTAAGATTTTTTAACTACTTTATTGCTTTGTTTAATTTATTTGTAAGAATAGCTTTAAGAATTTGAATTAATTAAGACTTTTTCACTATATTTTTAATTACTTTTCTCAATACTTAGTTTTAGAAATAGTTTTAAATTTGCTGAATTAAAGAAATACTTTTATTTTCTTATCTATTTTTTATTATTATTCTTTTAACTTGTTAATATACAATAAAAATGTTTAAACCACAATATGAAAATGAGTTTTTTTTTGGTCTTAATACTTTGGGTCAACCAGAATGCATGATTTGTTTTAAAGTTTTCAAAAATATTAGAAAATCTTGTTTCCGAACACATTATTTTGCTTTCCATAAGGAATATTAGAATTTCAAAAATGAAGAAAGGTTTCTTATATTATATGAAATTAAGCATGCTTTTATAGAAAAGGAAAATAATGTACATCTAAACAAGAACACCAATCAATTGCAAAATAGTGCGCAGCAAAACAGAAAAAAAATACGTCTCACTTGTAAAGGCAAAACTAAGAGCATCCTTTGTAGTAAGTTTTGCACTAGCAAAAAAAGGAAGACCTTTAGAAGATGGGTCCTTCTTAAAGGAAGTAACTGCTGACATGTTAGAATGTTTTGGAGAGAAAGGCAGAGAAATGTCAGATATTATAAAAAATGTTCCCTTATCCAAGGGAACCCTTATGCAAGGCGGACCGAAGATATATCATCTTTTTTGTACCTTCAAACAAAGAAAAATATTGTTGATTCTGTATACTTTTCTCTTTGTTTAGATGAAAGTACAGATATAACCGACACTAGTCAGCTTTTGATTTGTTATAGAGCAGTAAATAGAAATTTTGAAATATCAGAAGGTATGTTGTCTTTAATTGGAATGAGGAGCAATGTGAAAGGTAAAGACATTTATGACGCAGTAAACGAAAAAGTTTTTTCTTTTGCAGATAAAGATAAGATTTCGTCTATTTGTACTGATGGCGCCAATGTTATGGTTGGAACTAACATTGGCTTTGTTGGTCATTTACGTAAGAATTATATTAATGTTCCCACTTTTCATTGCCTTCTCCACCAGCAAAATCTATTTGCTAAGTCTGCCAACATGAAAGAGACAATGGACATTGTGATAAAAGTTATAAAAAATATAAGAAGTGGTCACAAGGCACTAGTGCATAGACAGTTTCGGGCATTTCTGGAAGAACTGAATGCCGAACACAGTGATTTGCTTTTGTATACTGAAGTACGCTGGTTAAGTAAGGGGAAGTGTATTGGTAGATTTTTTAACCTAAGAAACGAAATAATTAAATTCTTTAAGAAGTACCCGTCAGATGCAAATGAAAGTTTAGCAATTAAATTGCAAGATAGTACATTTTTATTAAACTTATCATTTTTCTGTGATATCTTATTTCACATGTGTCAATTTAATTTAAGCTTGCAAGGAAAGAAAAAAATAATTTTTGACCTCATTGCATCTGCCAACGACTTTAAAAGTCGCCTGTCAAATCTTTTTACTCAGTTTAAAGCAAATGATCTGTCTTTCTTTCCTAAAACTAAAGAAATCTGCTTGGAATTCGATGTGTGGTCCAATTTACCACAATTTTATGAATTTTTCAACGACCTAATTGCTAAAATTCAGTATTCCTTTCTCGATTTTGATAAAATTCGAGATTTAATTGAGCTATATCACAATCCCCTTCTGTGCTCTTTGAATTTCAATGATGAAAAAGCTCAAGTTGAACTCGAAAAGCTTCAGAAAGATGCATTCCTACCGTTAGAGCGCGGAATTCAATTTTGGCGCCAAATCGAAAGCAACAAATATCCCGTGCTGAAAAACAAAATTTACAACTTATTTTCAATATTTGGAACAACATATCTCTGTGAGTCTGCATTTTCCGAAATGGTATTTATTAAAAGCAAACACAGGCACCTATTGACTGATACAAATTTAGAAAATCTTCTTCGTATAAAAACTTCAAACATTGACATAGATTTTGATAAACTTACTGCATTTATTCAGCCTTAAACAAAATATTTTCTACATACACTGCATTTTTCATTTTTCCAAAGTTTTTCCGTCTGCTCGACATATAAACAGTACCCAAATAAAAATTAATAATAAATGAATTATTGTTTTTAATTTTGTTTTTAACTGTTCATTTTTTTCATACAATAACAAGAAACAAACTATATATATTTCTCAATAATTTAATCATCTTTTATTATTCTTTTTCAATTTGTCATATAATTTCTTTCAATGCAACATTATTTTTAATACAAAGAGCAAAAGAGCACAAAACCAAAAACCAAACGAAAACAAACCAATACCATGACACCTTTCAATGTAGTGGTGCCCATACCTGATCATATTAAACCAGGGATGCCCAGCACATGAAACAATTGTTTAGAGAGAACTCACACATATTCTTATGCTCATTCATTTAGTCGTTGAGAAGTGTACATGTTTAGCGAATGCTTTGTTGCTTTTTTTCAAGTTCACACTCAAAAAATGTTGTGCGGCCATGCAATGCTCTTTCATTTAGTCCTCGGTGAACAAGCGATGAATGCGCATGCGTAGTGGCTGTTTTTATTTTTTATTATTATATGATTAGAATCGTTTATATAAGAATCACAATTGCAATCTTTTATTTTTCGAGAAATTTTTTATAATGAATTATACAAATAAGTTGTTTTGTTTTTGTTAAACAATATTTATGCGCAATAGAATTGAGTATTTTGATTTAAAATTTAAAAAATTAAGTTGAATTATTTTATTTAAAAATATGTACATACATATATTAATATGTTTGCTTCTTAATATCAATATAATTTTTCTGTTTTTCAATCTCTTACTAACATTATAATTTGGCTGTAATATATACATTCTCTCAATTTGTTATTTTTCTGTTACTCACTAATACACAAGAAAAAATTTTTTGGGCATCACTATATTAAACATTAATTTTTAAAAACAGAATCTTCTAAATATCATATGAGCTTGTCGCTGCATTGGTATGAGTTAATAGTTATCTGCACATACATATATGTATATTTGTATAGTATGAACACTTAATCGAAGTGTATCTGGTGCATTTTCTTTGATCTAACACCAACGATCTTATCGTATACATACATACACATCATGAATGTACAGGTTTCGAGGCTAAATTCGTCCAATGGCTCTTTTCACAATGTATGATTAACCCCCAGTTTTTGACTTCATATTTAAGTACAAAATTAGTTAATTTTTCCATAAAGTTGTGTTTAAATACACTTTCAGTTTTTCAGTCAGACTTAAATACTTCAATTAACTTATGCGAAAAATGTGGTAGCACCATGAAATATGTAAACAGAAATCGCCATTGTTCGGAAAACAGATGTTTTGCTTTTGATTCAAGGTATTTCAAGTATTGTGAAATTATTTTAAGTTTTTCAATTGTGTTAAAAAGAGTCCATTTGTACAATAAATATTGTTTTATTGATTTTCGACTTTATTCTATTGATAATTCACTTTGTTTACGCAACTTTTTAAAATTTTTTAGGAAATTTTTTTCAACAACACAATGTTTTCTCTATGCTAAAAGAGAAAAAAGTCAAAATCATATGTTTCTGTGCTCGATTTAAATTAAATATAAATAACCAATGAGGGACATTTAAGTCTTATTCAAGTTTGCGGGAAAAACGAAATTTGGTATTTAAATGGCATTTAAAGTTATATTACATTTAAATAACCACTGATTTATTGGGCATAAATTAACTTTAACGAAAAATTAACTAATTTACACTTTTCTTAACAGGCACTTTTTAACCGATGGTCATGTAGTTACTTAACCAGTGCATTCTGTATTTAATATGGGAACATTTACATTTTGTGTTTAAGAAAAATAGTGTAATGAAAAACTTAAATGTATGAATTCTTTTTTTTTTCACTTTCAGGAAAATCTGATTTCTTAAATAATATCCGATATTCCAAATTCAAATTGAAAACACTTCTCTCAGAAATATATAAAGTTTTTCAAAGAACTTTTTTCATTCATTTTATTTCGAATTTATATTCATTTTTATTTCAGCATGTATAGTTACATAATATTATATTGCGATTACATAGATACATAAGATGACATCGCGTTTTCGACATTCCATCGGAGCTAATTTCTTCTTCGTCACTTAAACTGAAACTGTGTGGCTGTTTTTCTCATGTGCTCTTTAGAATGCTGCATTTTTACAAATTTCTTGATACTCTTAAGTATTGTTTCAGAATCTTGTCTAACAACACGAAAAGCAGTCACTATTGACACACCACAATAATCTCCTACAACTATTATACCGTGTACAGACATGCATTTTTAATTGAGTCAATTTAATTTTAATTGCGCAATTAAATCTAAAGTTTACGAATAATCAATTCAGCTGACTCAATTATTATTTGACAGCTGAAAAAACATTGTTTTTATTTGTTTCGTGAATATTCGTGTTTGTAAATTTAAAAAATTGATGCAAATTTTGGTTTAAAAGCAATTTTACTTTCATATAATAGATATATGAAGCTCTTGGAGTCATTGCGATGGATTTTTGATTAAAAATTATCAGTGCTTAAAAAAGGAAAACTGGACAATTTTACAAAGTCTAAGAAAGCAGCAGCTATTGCTCCTTTCATTAATCCAGCAAAATGAAACTCAAAGCTCACCTTATTCACCAGCCACTTAGTTTTTGTTTATTTACTCATTTATTCAGTCTGTTTAAAAATTCAGTTTATTTTGCTTATATGTATGTCTATTTTTTGACGTTAGGCTCGCCATTATAGGAAATTTTTCCGCTCTTAATAAACACACTTATGACCTGGGTTGCAATTCGAGTTTTAAGCAATTTACTAATTGACTTGTTTTATGCCAAATTGAGGTCAATTGAGGGCATAATTCAGAAAAATGCCCTAATTGTGCAATTAAGGGGTATGTCTGAACACGGTATTAGAAAGCTGCTTGTGACATAAAATCTTAGGGCCAATAACACGACTTGGGTGGCAGATAAAGCATGATTTCTTTTAATAAAAGACATCATTTAAAATGTATTACCCATGTCATATATATATTTATATATATATATATATATATATATATATATATATATATAGAACGAGGAAACTTACCTGCTTGTTGCGGAATTTATATCATTGCTTATGGGGTCAACAATGTACTTTCCTGCAGATGATAATCTAAGTCTCTTTCTAAAGTCTTCACCAAATAAAGAGATATGACTTCGACGTTCAGGTATTTTTTTTTTAATTTTACTCTACTCGAATTGTAATTTTTGCTCATTTTGTTTTCTTTTTGAAGATACAATTATTATACTAACCAGAAGATTTGTTCGGTTAAATTTAACAGCAACTTTTCGGCTAACATCTGTCAATTATATTTTAATCATACATTGTGATATACAATTTCGGCTAACTGCCGGTTAAAGTGTCAAATTAAATTTAGGGCCCGATTATTGTTTACAACACAAAAATGTTGTGTTGTTTTAGTTACAACACAACACTAACCCTTTTTGCGATTATGGTTTACAACAGCTAGCTGTTGTGTATGTCACAGGGTTGTAACTTAATTGTAGTAGATATTTCCATAAAAAAGCATACCTGCGCGCCAACAAATGTCAAGGTAAAAATTGAATAAACGTATTCTTCGTCAGAAATACATAAATAAAACAAAAAGAATTATGGATACTAAAGTTGATTTATATTTTGATGATGAAATTGAAAGTAACAATAATACATACATATTAATTATTAACTCTAGTTTGGCTTTTATCATTTCTATTTCATAAGCAGACTTCTTTTTTTTATTTCATACATATTTTTATTTATTTGATAATTTTTATATGAATTATTTTCCAGGCGTTTTAAAGTTTTTAAAATCTCTTGGTTTTTCGATTGGGTTTTTTAATATTGCTAATCGTTCGCCCTCCGGACTATCGTTCAATGCTTTTCTATTTTTTGCCAATGTGGCTCGGTGCATTTAACGGTAGTTGAAGGCTTCTCAGGTGTAAATGTTGATTCCGCCCCATTCGGAAACATGCTGAGTTGCCAAGCCCATTGCAGAACCACTTTGGCTTACTTGTGTTTGCATTGAAACAAGTTCCACAGTGCTCTGTTTCAATGGGCTCAAGCACACTTCATTGGATGGGTCACCACCAGTACTTTGAAAATTACTCTTGTTTGAAGCCAATTTTCTTTTCAAGTTGGCTTTATAGTGGGTCCATACCTGTGATTAAGTAGAAATAATTTTACGTAATGTAATATAAGTTATTCAATAAATCTGGTATTAACTCCTTGCCATTCTTTGGTAGTTTTAATAGGAGGTCCTAAGCTATTTAATTGGTCAGGAAATTGATCCCATTTCTTTTTGAAATACATTTTGCTACATCCAAATGGCAGCTTCCCTCGACCAATCTCTGGATTCATTTTCATAAGGTCAACCAGTTTTTCCATTTGTTTCTTAATTTTAATTTTGCTAAGAACAAATAATAATTAATTATTTATTTACTTCTTAGATTTTATATGTTTACTTACAATTTTTTCTCCATTTTGCTTTTTTAACTTGTAACTCTCGCGAAACAACAGCTAATGAGCTGTAGTACGTTTTTGAGACTACTGACAACACATAAGTACACATGTTGTAAACGATAATCGGTGTTGTCAAAGGCAAACAACTTAACATACAACATTACAGACAACAGTTGTAAACCATAATCGCTTTTTCAAAAATACAACATTAAACTAACAACTGTTGTAAGCCATAATCGGGCTCTTAATCACACATTGTGAAAAAGGGCGTAAATATATAATAGGAGCTAAAAACCTCACATGTCCAAGAAGCAATATATGCATTGCTGGTACTACATGATCAACATGCTCAAATTTCAGTTCCTCAAAATAGGAAGAAACATTTCTGCAATCTGTTGTATATATGCAATATTTAAATTTTATAAAAATGCGCATTATGTAAAAATAAAGTATTAAGTATTAATGTTTTAAGTTTACGGAGAAGAAATGGAAATAGAACTTCAATTTAAATGTTTATAAGAGAATCGTTGTCTTATTACCAATTCTCAGCCGATAAAAAAGGCTCATATTAATTAATAGAGTTGTAGAGCTGAATTTTTCTTCATTTGAAAGTCTACTAAAACTTTGAATTAAAATTTAAGAATATCAGTCAATCAATTGTTTAATAGAATTAATTAAATAAATTTATTAAAATTGACCGAAATTTTGAGCAAATGAATTAATTGATATACAAAAATTATTTAAATTTGATGGAGTTTACCTATAAGTTTTTTAATTAAATAAATTAAAAATATTAAGTGAAATATACTAATAAGCTCAATTAAAAAATTAATTGACTCAAAATTTTAGTGTTAATTAACTTTTACCCATATAATTAAAAGGAGGAATAACTTGTTTTTGTATATTTTATTAAGAAGAAATAAATTTTACGTATGATTCATTAATGCAATTTAATAAAATATCTCAGTGGGTAAATATTACAAGTTTGTTGTACGAGTTCTGAACATTAAGATAATGAAGATGGGATATTATATGTACATATTGGAATATGGAAGAAGAAGTGTCGAGTTTATTAAATATATGACAAGGAATTACTCATTGTCCCATTAGTTGTGTATCTTGTGTATAAATAATTATTTGTTGTTGGTTTATGTGAAAAACAGATGACACGATTTTAAGCAGTCCATAAACGTTGGAACAGACGAACGCTGAAATTGTAAATGTTAGCTAAATGTAAATGTTCTGTACATGTAAATGTTGCCATACTCATAGAATGCTTTTTTGCCCCATTCGCATTGAACATACATAGAGTCCATCACTGTGTTACAACTGTCACGTAACATTAGAATGAAATTGTATTTTCTGCAGGTTGGAACTTTACAGCAACATTTTATTACAGTGAAGTAAGCATTGCACAATTTGCATTATAACAGGTTGGATAGGATGACACATTTAGTTACCATTTACAATTTCAACGGTCGGCTGTTCCAACCTTTATGGTGCACGACAGTCTTTTTATTTGCGTTGTTATAACTCTACGTATAAATATGTACAAAAGGTATACATACATAAAGCTTTAAATTTTTTTTAATTTGGCAATAATTATTCGTTTAATTGAACTGTGTAATTAACGCATGTGTTTATATTATTTTACTTGCTTATATATTGTTACGAGCGTGTTCTGGTTTTAAAAGAGAAGGGCCGCTGTTTAGCTGCGCAGGTTGGGGAAGTTCATGACCCGAATTAAACGCTGCGTAATCATAGAAAAAAGTAATACAGGTTCACATTTATGTATGTGCTTTTCTCCAAAACCACCTAAGCAATTCAACCTCCATATGTGGCCTTCACTTGTGTGCCAAAATTCGGATCGTTACTAATGATCCTTATCCCCATACCTACGCACTGTTAGCAATTGCCAGCGAAACTAAAACAAAAATCTTTTCCTTTAATATGTTCTTGGTTTTTTCTTATGACTTTTATTTAACTATATTAAAATAAATCTTAGTTTGAATATATTCTCCAAGGTCTATTCGATATAGACTCCAAGGTCTATTCGATATAGACTCCAAGGTCTATTCGATATAGATGAAGTATAATTCAGCTACAGGATTGATATTAATTCGATTACTAGGTTTAACAGTACTGATGGTATCCCTGTGTGATAGGCTCCTGTTGTCCATCTCGAATTTCGGTCTCATCTTTGGCTTATCTATTCTTAAAGTGATTGTTCCTTTTATTTTCGTTGTAATTTAAAATCGGTTTGTTTTGTTTTTGTTTTCTTCTAAATATCCAAATATTTATTTTAAATAATTTTGTGGTGGTACATTTAATTAATTTTATGCTGTAACTTTCAGTAGTTTAAGTTAGTTTTCGTTGTCATATTCTGATTGAATAATTGTAACATGTCTTTAATTTTCTTTTGTTATTAGTTATATATAAATAGACTTAATCTTTTGATAGTTTTTAACTATAAGTTTTGTTTAGTTTATAACTATTCCATCTCTTTTTCGAGTTGTTAAGTTTTTCATTTTATTCTAATTAAAAGTATAATTTAATTTGATTTTCTTTATTTCATTTAAACTAAGTTCACTAAGTTCTTGTATGAATATGTTAACGTTTTAACAATAGTTATTGATTACTTTGAAATGATTGGTTTAATTTCGGGTTAATTTAAAGGTTCACAATATAATTAAGTATAGTAATTTTTTACATATTCCTGGTTGAGTTAATTCTTTCTTGTTTTAAATGTCTGCTTTTGTTGTTTTTTTTTTATTGGGCTTAACGCGAATTTGTACAGCGTATTGTGTCTTGGTTGGCAACTTCTTCACACACTGTCATCAACTAACTTCTGGTCATCTTAGTGACCATCAAAAAAACTTCTGTTACCTGCCTATATACTTAGACAATCGATCTTTCGATTTTCAGGAGAGCTTTTGTACTTATATGCATTTGTAACCGACATGTATGTAGTTTTAATAAATAATAACACAAGTGTAGTGACGTATGCACAAATGCATATGTAGCATGGGCTATGTAAAAATGCGTTAGCGGTAGCTATGTGCTTATTTTATTGTAAGTGAGTAAAATATGTAGCTTAAAAAAAACGCTCGCAGCTTATAGCATTACAAGGAATGCTTACAAGACGTGTTAGTTGCAAATTTATACGCGTACATTATAAATCCTTAACAAATCTACTTTGTAATCGATTTTCTGATGAGTTTACGAACAGGTTTATACAAGTCCACGTGGGGCACGATTAGCCGGGCAAGAACTCTCTCTAAGGTCTTAAATCAGCTACTACTTTTCCAGTTAGGTCCTCTATATCATATAGGGCGTTTCCTATCCTGGCATGAATTCTACATTTTAAGTATTTAGGATTGAATTTGGCGTTCAAGCCCTTACTGGAGCTTCTTAGGATGCGATTTTTCCGGAAAACTTCTTGACCATTTGTATATTGAATATTTCTTGAACGTGTATTGTAAACCTTTGCTGTCCTCTAATGGGCTCTTGCAAGTTTCTGAGCAATTTTTTTTCTAAGGTGTGCCAGTTTATTTGCCCGTTTTACTACAGTATCATCCTCTAGCATGTTGAGTTTAGATAATAAAGAATATGAAGAACAAGGCGAAGTATGGGGAGCACTGAATGGATGTATGGAAGCTCCCACGCAAACCGTGGGGTATGCCCAGATCCCAATTGACATGATCCGACTGATCCTTAAGGAAAGGTCTAATTTTCGATATTACTTCTCGGTTGACCCGCTCTGAGGCATATGCTTGAGGCAAGTACACCTCAGTTTTAATATAATATTAATATAATAGTGAATAACTCTTGCATTTCGTTGGAATCGAACTGTTTTCCATTATCACTATGGATGAACTGTGGCACCCCGAAGGTGTTAAATAGGTAACTACCTTAAGGAAGCCTATGACGTTTACGGAACTAGCGGCTCTGAGGGGCTGGAGAAATACGAACTTAGGAAAATGGTCTAAGACAATGAGAAGTTAAGTATTTTTGAATTTGGAGGTTGGATAAGGACCTAGAAAATCGCAATATAGGCGCTGAAAGGGGCATACGCTCACGAATGCATCACCCATAGGTGGTCTGAAGAGTTGGGTTGGGGTCTTGACGATCTTACACTCATCACAATTGTTCACTTAAGTCTTTATGTCACGAGCCATGTGAGGCCAGTAATATTTCTGATGGACCCGTGGCAACTAGCGTGGTGGTTAAGTTTTATTGCTTCCTCTGCTAAAGCCATTGGCAGCCAAAATCTCCATCAACTTTCTTCCTCTTGTTCAATTCCTAGGCGAAAGTGTACTCTCTTGAATACGTGTTTATCTCTCAAGCGTAGATCAGGTAGCATGCCTTGATACAGGGAAACATTTCTTTTCAAATTTTCATATTCGGGACTCTCGAATTGTTCTGAATCTAAATTTATTTCAGGAATAGGGCTATAAATTGAAATGGTGTCGACATCAAATCGCGCAAGCGTGTCAACAACGTTTAAGGCTCCTTTCCGATGTTCCATCTGGAATTCAAAATCTTGCAGTTTAAGACTCCATCGGGCTAATCACCCACTCAAGTCCTTTTGGGTCATCAGCCACCGCAAGCTTGAATGATCGGTTATTATCGTAAAAGGTAGACCCTCTACACAGGGTCTTTTGACAAGTATAACTACGGCTAGACACTCTAGCTCCGTTAAGGTGTAATTCCGTTGAGCACTATTTAGCTTATGTGATACAAACGATATGGGCCTTTCTTTATTAGCATCGTCCAATTGGTATAGCACACCACCTACTGCAAAACAAGAGGCATTACACTGTATGATGAATTCTTTAGAGAAGTCTGGTTGGGCTAGGACCGGGGCCGTGCATAATGCAGATCGCTGACACCTGTTAAGGATCCACTTTTAAACAGCCGCTGACAATGATATACCCTAAATATTTTATTTCGGCCTGGCAAAATTTGCTCTTAGACACGTTTATGGTGAGCCCAGCATCTTTTAGACATTTTGCCACTTGATCTACATGTTGCTCGAAAGTAGCGCTGCAGACTAGAAGGTCATCTAAATAAATGAAAACTCCTTCCCGTAACCGAGCAGGGATTACCGGATCCATTAAGCGGGACATGGTCTGGGGACCGTTACAGAGCCCGAATGGAATTATTCGGCACTAATATAGCGGTCTACCTGGTACTGCAAAGGCTGTTTTCTCTTTCGACGACGCGGTGAGTGGAATCTGGAAGAATGGATCCTTCAGGTCTATACCGCTTATAAAATGTGTATCACTTAGTCTGCTAATCACGACCGACATATACGGTAGGGGGTACGAGTCATATATATATATATATATATATATATATATATATATATACATAATGCATGGTTGTCTGTATGACCTTTAGAGAATAGTAAACTATGCATTTGATCATGTTATGATCTTTAGCAAAGTTGTTGCGATGAGCCGACGAAGGTTTCTAAGTTGGTATGACCAATTTCCGATAGATGGCGCCACTTATTAACCCTACGATGCATACTTTTTTACGAGAACACGCCCCCGGGATACATTTGTACCTGCTAGCTCATTTTATATTTTTTCTAATTTTTAAATGCTCCAATTTTAGTTTGTGTTTCATGCAAATACTCTACCTGGTTCATGAGATATAGGCAAAAAAGGCCACGGGCATGGGATAGCCTAATATTGCTTTTCATATATATGATGAATATAAGACAAAATTTCTTAGATTCTGTTTTTTAAACGGGTGGTCTAACATGTAACAAGCATTTCAACATTTAAAGTGTTCTAATATTCAAATGGTTCAAAAGATATAAGCAAAAGACTGCATACAGGCAACTATTATGCTGTGGGCGAAGTCAATCTCGGGATCTAAGGCATCGTAGTCTTGTGTTCACTACTTCAGCCAGCAGCACCCTTATAAAATAAATGTATTAGTAAAATTATAATTTAGCTATACATGTAATGAAGATATTACATCGATCACAAGTTTAACCCTCTGCGACTGACGTGATATAGTTCTCACAATTCTAATGACGTGGTAGACTACCAGACAACATTTCCATGGCTTATATATTCCAAAGTTCCGTTTTGTAAAACTAATAAAACCATGTTTGTTTATTGTTTATGATTGTAAGTTATTATTTATATAGTATTTTTATAACTCAAAGCGAAAATTCGTGTTTTATGTTATTTATCGGCATGGCTTGAATTTTCTGTAAAAAACTTAGACCTGTACTACAACAGCAAAAAAAAAAATTCAAAAGCTATTTTTTTTGAACAAATGTTTTTTATTTTTTATTATTTAGACTTAAAATTAGCAGTTGGTAACAAAAAAAATTAAATTCAGTGGTTAAAAAAAAATTAATATACATTTCAATTGGCATATCAAAGCCTATAACTTAACAAACAAAAAAGATTTCATGTTATAATTTATGATGCAAAAATTTTAGATTTTGCTTAATTTGCACTTAAGTTAATCATTCTTAAGACTTGAGATCATATATATACATACATATATATAAACTACGACTTTTCTTGACAGGTTTCGCAAAGAGGCTTGGAGCACTGGAGGCAAATTGGCTTCAAGCAATCACAACAGCAATACCTTGTTACCCTTTTTATCTTTGGGGGACAAGTTGAACACAGTTTTCTTCCACTTGGTGGAGTAGATTGAATAGTTGGTGGCGGAGCGGGTAGATCTTTGCCAAGAACCCTGGTGAGCATCATTCTCAGTTCTCGTGGCAACCTTTCATTGTATACCCGGAACTTCATATGGTCTAGCACCAATTCTGTTGCCAGATTGAGAATAAAAGTTTTTCTTCTCATTTTTACGTCACTGTCAGTACACATTTGATATAAGACAAAGGTATTAATACCAACCATGTCTAGTACTCTTTGAAATACTGCCATAGGCCATCGACGAGTTTTTCGGCTACATGAATATATCGAACACTTTTTATCAACTTCGTCGACTCCTCCTTTTGTATGGTTGTAATCTACAATCATCACAGGTTTTTTTGTGTCAGTATCTATTTCTTGACAATGGTGAGAAGACGAAATTAGCAGAACAGCTTTATTTTTTTTCGGTACATATGATAGCATGGTATATTTTTTCCTAAAACCATACACGGAACTCCCGACTTCTCTAGTTTTGCACGGTAAGAAAGAAGATGGTATCTCAGGTTTATTTTTTTTTAGAGTTCCTAAGTAAGTTAATCCCTTTTTCAGCAGAGCTTCCGTAAGTGGTATAGAGCTAAACCAATTGTCAGCCGTAATGTTTCGGTTTGAGTTTTCGACAACTTTCACAAGTCTCAATATAGACTGAGTTGGTACTGCCAGTTTCCTTTCCTGTTCATTTAACAATATGCCGTCAGAATTTTTACCATAATAAATATAAGCATTGTAAATATAGTATGTGCGAGCATCGACTAACAACATTATTTTAATGCCATACTTGGCTGGTATCTGAGGCATGTAAATTATAAACTTGTAGCGACCTTTAAACGGCAGTAATATTTCATCGATGCAGAGGTATGGTCCGGGAGTATATTGGGATTGACTGTTTAGAATAAATTTGTTGAAGAAATTTGAAATTGGTGCAAGTGGATCTTCCTTGAGACGCTCCGCTCTAGTAGTTGAATCATCAAATCTGAGGCAGTTTATCAAACAAGAAAAACGCAAATTGGACATCCCACAACGAAATATTTCACGGCCATGAGGAGTTGCGATCGAACTGTCATGATAGACGGACGTGGATCATTACTTTGTCGTTTATTCTTTTTTGACTTTTTTTACATATTCATATTCTTGAATAAAATTTTTGTCATAAATTCCAAGAGAAATAGACTCTTATTCATATATAAAAAATTAACTTAACTATGAGTGAGCATAATGCTCTTTACTCATTTACAAACGGTGGCAAAAACATTGAAAAAAACAGGTCTATTGATACACCAAAAATAATAAATGCATGCAAAAGAAAAAGTGTTACAATGCTAGAATCAACACCTAAACACTTAAAAAATAATTATTGGGCACTTCTTGCCGATGGGAAAAATTGTAATAACGAAGTGATACAACAATTTAAAAAACATGTGCAAGATAGAGAAGTACCTACAACATCAAAAAACGTTACCTCAATTAATTCTCTAAATAGCGAGAACATAAATAATAATAAGACTTTTAATAATACTAGCAATGTTGAAAAACCGAGTGCTAATCAAAGTAAAAATAAAAAAACACCTCCACTCCACATTTTTGATGTGGATCCTAACTCTCTTATAGAATTCGTTAAAAATGGTCTTAATATAAATGATTTCAAGATAAGAGAATATAATAATAGTAAAATCCAATTACTCACCTCTTCGATAGACGATTACTCTAAAATAAGAGCATATCTTCTTGAAACCAAAACTAAATTTTTCACCTTTACTCCGAAAAATCTAAAAACAAAAACCTTTTTATTAAAGGGCTTAACTGCCAAAATTGATCCCAACCTAATACTAACCGAATTAAAAATATTTGAAAATGACAATTTGGAATTCATTAAAGTAAGTCCTTTTACAACTAAAAGAGCTGATACCAATGGCCATACTTTACAAATTTATATGGTTCAAATAAGCGGTGAGAGTAAAGTTAACGAGCTGAAAGCAATTAAGGGGCTGCTATATCGATGCATCCATTGGGAAGGGCTACGTAAAACTGAAATTACACAGTGTAGAAACTGCCAAAGCTTCCTGCATAGTGCTGCAAATTGTTATTTACCACGTAGATGTGTTAATTGTAAAGACCACCATGAAATCGGTAAATGTTCGCTTCAAGAGGTTCCAGAAACTGAAAGAAAGAGGCTTTTCTGCGTTTTATGCAATAATTACGGACATCCAGCTTCGTATAAAGGTTGCCCAAAGTACAAGGAGCTTCAGCAAAAGTTAAGGGCTAAAAACAACAGCTGTCAGAAAAGAGGACACAAAACTCTCCAGTTATAGTTAATGAAAATATAAGTTATGCCAATATGTTAAAAAATAATTTTACACAAAATGTTAACACAAACAACACTATTAATAATATCTTAGAACAATTAAATAACTCAGTACAAGCCTTATCTAATCAAATTATTAATTTGAACAAACAATTTCAATTACAAGCATCTAGAATAGATGCTCTTTATTCTATGATAGAAGCTTAATTATCAACAATGGCTGGAACTATTGTAAAACAATTAAATGTTATACACATAAATATTAACTCCTTAATCAACTTAAGTAGAAGATATAACCTTAATGTATTCTTAAGTAATAACAATCCAGACTTAGTTTTAATTAACGAAACAAAACTTAACTCCAAACACAAACTGAATTTTGAAAACTACAATTTTTTACGAAACGACAGAAAGAACGCTAAAATGGGGGGAGGAACAGCTATTCTGATCAGAAAAGGAATAAAATATAGTCATTATAGTAATAAAAACATTAATCTATTTAGACACCTAGAAACATCTATAGTAAAAATACCACTTTTTCCAAATAAGACTCTTCTCATTATAGCTGCCTACTATCCTTCGGGAAACAACTGCAACTTTTTAAAATCAGAGCTTATAAGTCTTTTTCAAACGCTAAATCTTGCCAGTTCAGATAATTATTATATTCTAGCTGGCGACTTAAATTGTAATTGTAAAGGGAACCATTTGAAAGAATGGATTGAGGATTACGAAATAAGATATAGATGTAAACTGTGTGCGACTTATACCCCATCATATCCGAGATGTAATTCATATTTAGACTTATGCATAATTGATTCGAGACTGAAGCTTCATAGAGTAAATGATTCCATAAATTGTCTTGAGACCCAGGAATATGATAGTGATCATGTCGCAGTTAAAATTAAACTACTAGGAGTTCAAAATTACCACCCTTTTTCATTCTTTAAAGAGTCCCCCGAGGCAATACTTAACTTTAAGAAGACAAATTGGAACAAGTTCAAAAATATTTTGTTAAGAGAAATTAATGATAATATTATAATTCCGAATGAGAGGAATCTGATGAATAACGAAATAGATTTTTATTTGCGTGAAATGAACAATTATATTTTAAGAGCCATGGATACGGCAATCCCAAAATATAAAACACATGACTCTATTGAAAGATTCACCAATTCGACAATTAAAAAGTTACAAGTGGAGAAGAGTAAAATTCTTACCATGATTAAACGCTTTAACAGACTAGAAACCTCTATAACACAATCCGAAATTAAAGTTCTTAAGGGGAAGTTGAAACTAATTAGAAAACTTTTGAATGATAACTTTATAATTGCAGTAAATAAACATTTACAAGATAAACTTACTAGATTGAGTCCTAAGGACTCATCTAATATGTTTGGAGAAATTAGAAAACAGTTTAAGACAATACGGCCTTTTGAACTAGATATAATGAGAATTTCTCTAGAGGATGAAAGGTTGATAAGAAACGCTAATATTGACCCCCTAGATCTAGAAAAAGAAGGTAACAACTATTTGAGTATCAGTGAGGAGCAAAACCTAAACATATTTGGTTGGTTTTTAGAATCGGTTCACTCTTATAAGGAGATTGATCCTGATAATACAGTTCATCTGGAAGATGATAATCGTTTCAATGTATTTTTGGAAGAAAAAATGCAATATGAATACAATTTTTCAACCTTGACAACATTTTCTGAGTCAAATAAATCAGATGACTTAAACGAAACTCAATTAAATAACACATTCGTACAAAAAGATAAAGTTTTACTAATTTTAAAAAAATTAAGACCCAAACTGTCATCAGGATTTGATAATATTCCCAACGTTGTCTTGCGTAACTTACCTGATAGTTTCATATTCAAATACGTAATTCTTTTCAATAATATGTTAAATAATGCTTACTTTCCGCGGGCTTGGAAACAAGCCAAAGTAATAGTGCTACCCAAGAAAGATAAGGATACGTCAAATCCAAAAAATTTACGGGCAATAAGCTTACTTCCAAATATAAGCAAAGTATTTGAAGTATGTATCAATATGACTATTATCAAGCATTGCGAGAAAAATAATTTAGTTGGTGAAAAACAGTTTGGCTTTAAATACAAACATTCAACAATACACGCGATTCATTTACTTGTTTCAAATATTCAGTGGAACCTGAGCAAATCTTTATATACTGGCGCTTGTTTAATTGATTTTGAAAAAGCCTTCGACAGTATTTGGATTCCTGGCCTTATTTTTAAATTATTTAAGTATAAATTTCCATTTCATTTCATAATCCTTATACATAACATGCTAAATAACAAAACATTTTCAATTTATGGGAAGAAAACAGTTGGTACTGGAAAATTCACAATTGTCAACGGACTACAACAGGGCACTGTTAATTCTCCCATACTATTTACTTTATACTTGTTTGATTTATTAGATAAAATAGACAATGTTATAGCCTTCGCAGACGACATAACTATATATCATGCAGACAATACAGTTGAGAAAATTAATGATGGTTTACAAAATAAATTTTTGATTATTGAAAAATATTCTAACGATTGGCAAATGAAGATCAATTTAAACAAATGTGAATGTATTCTTTTTAGACCACCAGTTGGGAAATGTGCCAATAATATTAGAAGAAACTGGAAGTCATTTGGTATTAGGTCCACAAATAATATAAACATTCCTGTAAAACAAACTGTTAGGCTATTAAACATAGACTTAGATAAATTTTTATACTTTCATAACCACATAAACCAGAAAATTATAAAAGCTAAAAATGCTTTTTTGGTATACAAAAAATTTTTCTTTTCTAAGTATATACAATCAAGGGTTAAAATTATCATGTATCAGAGTTTGATTAGACCAATTTTATCATATGGCTGCCAAATTTGGTTTAATATATGCCCCTCGTATATGGAGAAGATTCGCGTATTCGAAAGGAAATGCCTCAGATGTTGTACGTCACTGTACAGGTCAAAAAATACTAACTATAAAAAATATATATCTAATAAAATTCTCTATGAAAAAGCTGAAATATCTAGATTTGATAACTTTATTATTCACATTATAAGAAACCATATTGTAAGCAGCTCAAATACCATTGAGAATAATTTAATTTTGGCTCCTTACTACGCTAATGAGGAATATATTTTAAAAACAATGGAAAATGGTTTCATCCCTCCCGAGGCGTTTCTTTATCTTGATAAAAATGGTTTTGTTCAAAACGATGATGGCATTCCTATACTTTATCACATTTACAGACGATCCAATATAAAAACTATAAATTGTAACGAACTAACACCACAAAACTGTCGTTTTGACACAAGTAGTTTTTTGGGTGATAAAAATATTAAGTCTAATTTAAATCCTAATAAATATTGGTGGCTAACTCAATAAAAATTCTTTGATTTTAACCCTTGACCTTACGTTTTATCTTTATTATTAATTGTAAGATTTTTATTATATTTTTGCTTACTACTAATCTGGATACCAAATTTTTATAATATATATAATTATATATAATTAACCGAAAAATTAAATTAATTACTAAATACGTTTATACTTGAGAGCTCGTTATAATGGGACTTTGTATATAAATAATATCATTACACTTTTTGTTTATTTGGAGTTATAACTGTTATTCTAAATATATATTAAATAAACATTAAAAAAATAAAAAAAAATATTTCACGGCCACTGCCATCGGTTGCGAACATTGTTCGAAGATCTTCGTCATTACATTTGAAAACTGAAGTGTAGTACAGTAGACCAATGAATGCTTTCATTTCCGTTAAATCTGTATCCATAAGTTCTACCTTTGTAGTATTATTAAATTGTGCTCGGTAACTACAGAGTTTTTGATTAGTATATTGTACTAAACATTCCATCGTGGATTCGTCAAAAATTTTGGACCAAAGCTGCAAATATCCTTCAAAGGTAGAAGTATGCAGACGACGTGGTAATCTAACTATGTTGTGGGATGTTGTTCTGGATGTTTTTGGTCGTTCTCTTGTACTCCACATAAATCCTTTCTTACCTTTGTAATAGTCGATTGTTGGGTCTTGATTCACTTCTTCAGAAATATTTTGTGGCTCAGAGGTAGTCGCAAATTGTTCTTCATCATTTGAAATTTCATCATTATCTGAAAGTTCCGTTCCTGGCTGAAAATTGGGGTCATTGCATTCATCATCCATATCGCTGAACTCATGCTCACTCTCTTCCTCCAACCACTGTCGTATTAGCTCATCGCGGTTTTTAAAAGTTCCAGATGATGTTCTTTTAGAACAGTGTGGAACTTGCGATGTGTTTGAATGCTCCATAATAACAAAACTAAAAGAAAAACAATTTTGCTGACGTGTTGTTTGGCAGACACTAAGAAAATATAATAATTTTACTGACATGTTGTTTAGGAGACACTATGAAAATATAACAAAAATACTGATGTGATTATCTCTCAGGCACCTACCTTAACATTGATGTGGTTGACCTGCAGACACTTTTTCGCTTACACTGGCACGTGTGCTTACACCAATCCATCTACACACAATAACATGCGCATGAGTACACAATTAGAAGGTACAGAGAACGCGAGAGTAAATGTTTGAAAAATAACGGTACAAAATACTCTTTTGTTTTTGTTGGTGTCTGCTAGACTACCACATCAGTCGCAGAGGGTTAAAATAAAATATTGTACTATTATATAATTTCGTACGTTTTCTGTACAAACTCAAAAAGGAAAGTGCCATCACAGTTTCAAGCAGCTGTTTTGATTTTAGTTTTTAAAAGGTAAAAACCACAAACTAAACAGTATTCTGTGACATTTTGCACAAACGTAAGAAGCTTAAGCAAATAAACATATTTTCCATTTCCATTTTACAATATACATATCATCTCTTTTAATATTACCACTCGAAATAACTTTAAACACTACAATTTGTTGTATGTACATATAAATATATGCCTACACAATTTTTTTCTGTTAAAACATATGGTGCGTTTTTAAGCATTCTATAAGCTGAGCTGCGTTAGTATTTGCGCTGCGTTGCGTTTGCGATTTCAGCGTCTGGCTAATGGGGCCTTAAACATTTTGAGATGGTTTTATGAATTTTCTATGAGTAGGGGCATGAATAATGCATTCTGCTCATATAATGCACTCTGCTATCTTCATAGCAAGGTGATATATATAGAAAATTTTTGCAAGTGTGTTGTGACTTTATAATTCACGAACGGCTAAACCGAATATAATTTAAAGGTTTGTTTGTATGTTCGTGTAGATGGTTTATATAAACTTTGCACGAAACCGGTCGAGGCGTTTGTGAGTTATGACTTTTCATGACAATATGTGATTTTTTTTATATAAAACAACAACAATAAAAACGTAGGCGCCTATGAGCGACGGAAGAATTAGTGATTAAACAAACAGACATATTAATATGTATTTTGATTCCAAGATAGTAAATAAGAAAAACAAGTGAACAATTTTACAAAACTTCATATTTCGTAGATACATTAGTTAATAAATTAACTATTTGACATACTGTCATTTTACTATTATAATATGAAATTTATTTGTTGGTTGGTAAAGCATGTCTATATGCATTTCATTGGCGCTTTTATACCAAATCGTCACAGTTTTGAAAAGTTTCAAACTTCTCAACTTATTAAAAGACTTTTGTAAACCATCTGAGAATTATGTTAATAAATTAACTATAATAATGCACAAATGATTTTAAAAAATGTCATTATAATAAGTGTAGTAAGCTATGAAACTTATACAAACCAAAACCTAATTTCTAATTGTATAAAGGTGTGGAAATATATAATAGAGTCATATCGGATAAAAGTTGTCTGTTGGGTTTTGGTTTGTATAAGTTTTATAGCCTACTACACTTATTATAATTTGATTTTTTAAAATCATTTGTGAATTTTTATATTTAATTTATTAACATAATTCTCAGATGGTTTATAAAAGTCTTTTAATAAGTTGAGAAGTTTGAAACTTTTCAAAACTGTGATTAAAGTCTACTGACGATTTGGTATAGAAACGCCAGTGAAATGCATATAGACATTGCTTAACCACCCAACAAATAAATTTCATATTGTAGTAGATACATTAGATTAGTTGCAGTTCGTATGGTACTTCTTGTTTGTATTTGCTAATAGGTATATGCACTCATTAAAATATGGGGTTTTCTGTTGTATATGCGGACTTAATATATTAGATCAATTCGACGATGCCTTTACATTTAGACGTATTTTTATTGCTCCAGAGAAAATACATATAAATTATGTAAAACATAATTTTAATTATTTAATAAGTATTTCTAAACTTAAATTATTGTCAACATCTTAAAAATTAATCTTTAGCTTAACAATACCTATGCGGGTGAGCTTTTTAGTTTTGCTTTTCTAATTACTTTTTGAGTTTTGTGTCGATTTAAATTATATATAGACTTATGGAACAAATTTCACAACTCAATAGAATTTAATGAAAACATGGAAATGTTTTATACATTTTGCAAGGTTTTTTGGATTATTAAAAGTTTATCGGGTGGTAAAGAAGAAATTTGAAACTGTATTCATTTTGAATATGTATGTACATATTTCATAATTATAATTTATTGTTTCATAAAAGCACTAATAATTAATTTATTTTGGTTGTAGTTAATTGATATAAGTTATTATTAATTAATTATGATGATGGATTATGGTGGTAGATCTCGAATTTAATTTAACATACACTGTGCTCTGTACAAATGGGCTTCTTACGCTTCATACGCAATAAAGTACTTTTCTTGCTAATGCTTCAACAGCTTAGCAAGCGAATTGCAGAAAAACGAAACGAACTTTGTTCTATTACCTACTTGATTAGAAATTGATGTTGAAGTAGCAAAAATATATAGCATCTCTGTATGCATTCACTTAAGCCTAAAGAGGTATGTTTGTTTTTGGACCTTTCATTTCTTTATCTGAATATTGCTTTGGATATTCTCCATTTTTTCATTGCCTACATCGAAAATTTTTCAATATGAAAAAATTTCTTCATTTTGTTTTCTAGTTATATTTCGAGCACCGATAAATCAATGGTTTGAAGAATTTAATGTTATGCGGTAACCAATAACAAACGAAATATTTAATTGAAGCTAGCGACAACACTACGGTTTTTGGCACAAGGTTCTTATCAATCAAGTGTCTGGAATGACTTTAGTCTGGGCTTATCGCAACCCACAGTATCTTCAATTCTAGAGGAGACACTTGATGTATTGCAATCTGTGATTTGTCTGCTCTATATCAAATTTTAATTGACAGAAGAGGAAAAGGCCGAGTATAAGTTGAATTTTTTTGAAAAAACAGGGTTTCCGAGTGTTATTGGCTGTGTGGACGTCACCCACATTAAGATTTTGGCCCCTAGTAAAGAACAAAAAAACCTCTATTACAACCGAAAATGATTTTTTAGCCTTAATACAATGATTGTAAGTGCACTTTATAAAATATGTTTGTTGTCTATGCATTCGTATCTGAGTAAAAGCTTACATTTCATAATTTCATTTTAGATTTGCGACCACAAAATAAAAATTAGATATGTGGATGCCCGGTATGCAGGTTAATGCCACGATTCTCTTGTATGGAACGTAAGTGCAGCAAGACAAGTGTTGCGATAACGCTACAATGCTGGCTGTTAGGTAATATAGCAAAATACTAACATTATTGTAAAAAATCTAAATAGTGGACTCATATAGGTGATGCTGGTTATCCCCTTGAGACTTATTTAATGACTTCTTATAGGTCCGCTGTAGAGAGAAGCCCTGAAGCAATATTCAATAGCAGACACGCAAAAGTAAGAAAAATCGTTTCCGTTATCTCCTAGGTGCCCGTCAACTTCATTATAAACCTAAAATTGTTAACACCACATTTGCATTGAGTATCAGAGTACCAATGTAGAGGATGGCATACCAATAAATACTGAGGAAAATAGAAATGAAAATTTTGATACCTACAGAGGTATTTTGCAAAGTACTGAAGTTGTACAAATAAGAGACCGAATAAGAACAAGTTTTATGTAGTTCCAATTCATTAGTTTTATTTATTTATATTAATTGATATACACATGTGTGTGTACTATATTCTGATGCTCACTTATATGTTTTAAACAGTCCTTTACTTCAGCAATTGTTTTAGAAATTTCACTAAAAACTTCTTTTTGCATCGAATTGTGCTTTTTAAGTAATAAATTTCGTTGGTCATTTGATTTCTTTTTCTAAAAGTAGGCTGTTCATCTATTTGAATGGCATATGTGGAGTTGATGGCAATTCTACAAACTCCTCGAGGATTGTTTGATCTATGGAAGGCATACTTTCATAGGAAGTTTCTTCAGGTGTTTGTTGCTTACCTTGGGCAACACCTTCAGGATTAAATTGCATCTCAAATTGAACACTTGGGTAATAATTTGCACAGGCCTCCACCTGTTGCATTGAGCTCAGCTTTGTTGTGAGTAAACTTTTTTATAATTTACATTTAAAATCTCTCCAAATCTCTACTTTGAAGAACTCTTTAACTTTACCTTTTGAACTCTTTATCTTTGCCAACCATCATCACTGTCTCTAATTGGTGGTCCAATGGAATTTAGCTTCGTTTTGATTTCTTTCCATTCTTCTTTAAAATTATTACCAAAATTATTATGAAATCCTTTGGCTAAACTTGGTTTTCTTTCAAGTTCTTGAATTAACAATACAAATTGTTTATTGGTAGTAATATTAATTTTTTTTCCATTCCAAAAATATTTTTCAAATACTTAACAGTGACAGTTGAAATTACGCATTAAGTCGTTAATAAAAAATTTGTCGACAAAACCCAAGCCAATCTAAGACAATATTGCCGTTCTTTTGCCTTTGTTAATGCCAAAATATTATCGGTTGTTATCGAAAGTTGGCAATATTGTCAACGACGATGCCGTAACAGTGGCGTCGACATCACTTGTGTCGATGTTGACATTCGCAATGGGGATGAATAACACTGTAGGGAGGCATGCAGCAGTGCCACGCAATCGAATTTGTTTACACATCTTTTTACATGATTTGTAAATATTTGTTGTACCAGACGAAGTGGTATATAGTTCCTGAAGTATTTGATTTCTTGTGTTGATATATTTTTATGTTCTTATATTTATACGTTCAATTTTTTATACAATATATTTGGCTGTGGCTACATACTAGAATATATTTGACATACAATATTTCAGTTCTCAGAACTACTTGATTGCTCAGTAAAACAAGAAGTATGAACACTTTTATACCGAGAAAGTTTCCTTTTAATGTTTATTTTATTTTTTTTTTAATTCACAGAAAATTTCAGTTTAGTAGAGCTTTTTGAATTTAGCCAAGGTTGAGATCAGATAGAAACTAGATTTCTGAAAAACGGGATAAGACCAATAACTATCCGATTAAAACTCTTTACTTTTTGAAAATTTTCCTAACGATAAGCTAAAGTAAAATCTTTCAAATACAACGTGTATGTGGGATATACTAACATATATATTTAATGAATCTGATCTCGTTTTTAATAAAATCCTTTAACTTATGCTAAAAGTAATAGTTTTTCTCTTGTAATAGTTTGTTTTCTTATTGTTAATAAGGAAAATGGAACTATTCGTTTTTTATAAAATATTTTTAAATGAAATTCCCCTGAAATATTTTTATTCTTTATTCGTTGGAATATTCGAAATAAAACTAGAGTTATTCGTCCGTTCAAAAAAAAAAAATATTACGGAACTTTATTTGAACATTATAAAACTGGAATATTTAACAACACTTATATATATGTAAGTACGTGCATTTAATATATTTTAGTGAATTTTAAATTAATAAACGTTTAAGTACAAGCTGTAGACATACATAAGTTTTTATTTTATTCAAGTGTGTTGATGGGAAGTAACATTTTCTAAGGATAGTCTGAGTAATGACATTCATTCATATACTTTCCCTTGCTAGTTCAACATTAACTGAATTGTACCCTAGTGAAATAATTTTTTATGTTTACTATTGCAACGAAAATTTAATAAACAGTGTTAATTCCTTGTTAAGATATTTGTATTATTCATATATAAAAGAATTCAAGCGCGTGGTAGGCAATACAAACCACCAAAACGTTTTTATCTCTTCCTTCAAAAAAATTTAGGTTTGTTTGTGTAACGTCACTGTGCAATTTCAAATACCATACACTCCTTCCATTAAAAGCAATCAAACGCATGCCGTTTAATGGTTTATCGTGTGCAAGAATAAATATGTATGAATGTGTGATATGTAAATAAAATTGTGTGATGACATATAGTTTTGTGTGAAATACTTAAGGCTTTTTTACATGTTGACTTTGGGATTCAATAACTATTAAATATATATGTGGCAGAGCACAGTGGCCAATTTGGCTTCGCTAGCGGCATTTTATTCAAAGTAAAGAAGATATCTTCAAAAAAAATTTTTTCTCAATTCAGAAAAAAATTAAACAATTTTTGAAAAAAATATTAAATTTTTTTTTTATTTTTAATTTTTTTTTAATTTTAAATTTTTTATTTTAAATTTTTTTTTAATTTTTAATTTTGTTTTTAATTCAATAAACATTTTCCACCATATATTCATATATAAAATAAAAAAAAAAATTGTCAACTCAAAGAGAAACCATATTATAAAAGAAATATTAATCAGATTCTTCAGTATCAGATTCAGAGAAATCATCTTCAAAATGATGCATTATAAGCAAGCTTTTAACTTCCTTATCGAAACTAATATTTCTGGAATAGCAAATTGATGAGCCGTTGGACAATGAAGATATTAAGGGATCAGAAGAAACAAAAAGAGCGTTAATTATATCTTCCATTGTATTTTTCCTGTAATTTTTTCTGGTATTATTTTCACGGATGTTCCGATAATCTTTATTTCTGGCTTCAAGCGCTTCCTCGGACATCATACCAATTGGAAGCGAAAAATGATTAATTATGTCTGCTCCATGAATTAAAATTCTGTGAACAGACGAGGGCATGTAAAACCAAGGGTATAAACTAACAAAAATTTCGGCAGTTTCCATTGCCTAAAGTCTGAATGCCTCCGTGTTTATATCGTATCCACATGCAAGTGCTCGTAAGACGACGCTGAATCGATATATTAAATTTTCGTTCACTCCAGTTATACGAGCGGCTAAATCTGGTTGTTGAAAGAACCTTCTTGCCGTATTTCCGTTGTTGGTATTTCCAGTAACAGCCATTGGTATGTCGACCAACAAATGCATTTCTTCTCGTAGCTTCTGCTGTATATTTGTTTTATTTTGTCCAACAATATCCTTGTCAGCACCACGAGTTTGCCACTTTTTTATTGGTATTCTATAGGATATGTGCAAAATACATTCAAAAAACCTTATCCAGGCGTGGAGACTGGATAGCCCATATTGAAAGAGGTTCACTTTAATTGGAAAGCTCTTCACCAAATTTAAGTCATTCATATTTTTCGGTGTTGCGTTGCAGATTCCGCATATTTGCGAAGAAGATTCTGAAATGACGCTGAAAGTTTTACCATCAAGCATGGTCATGTGAAATTGGTGATCAATAGTCAATGAGTTTACATATGTTGGTACAATATTTAATATTTGGCTCTTAATATTTTCAATTTCCCTGCGACTCAGGTCCGCCGTTTCCTTCTCGCAAAGTATTTTGATTGGTCCACAGTATCGTGTAGAAGAAGGTCGATTGTTTTTCCATAAAACTGTCGGTCCGTTCTGCACTTGCAGTGGTACAATACAAATTGAAAATAAATATTGGTCTCTCATGTTTCCTTCGCAGTCGTTAAATTTTTGCCTATATGTGGAATGGCCGCTGCTGCCATCACAACCCCATTTGTAGACAGCAGTTAAATGGGTGTTATTATTACTTGTAGATGGGATTTCAAAACTTTCAGGGTGTGCTTCCATGATCCTATTTATTGTATGGTCCACAAGACTTTGTAGTGGCACTTCAGCATAATAATCAGTGACTGTAATGTCACTAGGATAGCACTTTTTTTTTGGCGAAGCGTAATTTTTCGTAGCATGGATATATATCGTCGTTTTGGTTTCTTGCTGATTTCTTGTTCAAGTTCCAAGTGTATCTGGTATGTCCAAGATCTACAAATAGCGCAAGCGCTTTATCGTCCGAAAATTTTGATGGAAGGGGCTTTGGTTTGTTTATATTTTTTATTACCTTTCCGCTAAAATCCTCATCACCTTTTACCATTTCTACAACTTTGGAAGCACTGGGCTTTCCAGCTTTATATAAACTGCAGCTTGCAGCTACCAACAATCCTTCACATGACACTTCCTCTGTAAGCCCTGACATCTTATTGACTTGCGTTTTGCTGCAGCACTCGGAAAGCTCTTTTTCCGGTCGTCCAATATTTTCATTTGCTTTTTTTCCCAATAATAGCAATGGTGTATCTAGCCATTCTTGGTTAATTTTTTCGAAAAACACCTTACTTCTGCCACAGGCCTTCCACTTTTGGATAAGCCTACTAGCAAAATTTCGCAGTTTCCTTCCAATTTCGCACTGCTCCTTCTGAGTATAGGTAATTTTGCTCAAAACGGTACCAAGAACATAATTTTCCACGGCGAGAAACTTCTTGGTGAGGATCGCTTCTTCATGCCATATTAAAAAAAGGTTGCGTTTTGTCACTGACATTTTGCCTAAAAAGTACAATAAATTGAAGGCTCGCAGGTACTCGCAGTAAATTTTGGACACACAATGGTTTACACATATAGGAAAATTTACAATTACACTGAATGCAGGTGAATTTTGTAAGTTCTACTCCACGAAAGACAGGTGCACGTTACAATGGGCGAGTTGCTAATACACTTAAACACGATTACGTTTTATAAATAACATAAGTATACACAGATCACAACCACAGTTTTTTTATATAATACATACCTTGGCGTTAGTATATAACAAAACTTTTAATGAAATTAATAAAATTTGCAAGTTTAACACGAATAGCAAAACGATGATCAAAAAGGCGGAAATATTTTGCACAACACTTGCAGAAACATATGCTGACTTTGACAGCTCACAGCTGTTCCTCAGCTGTAAGCTGAGCTTTTAAAAATCGATACAAATCTAGTGAATGTATTTGTTATCGATTGTTAAAAAAAAATTAACGGTTTTTCAAATTTGAATTAAATGCCGCTAGCGAAGCCAAATTGGCCACTGTGCAGAGGTTTCAATTAACTTAAGTTAGTGCTACATGTGGGTGTTTTTGCATTGGCTTCTCAGCCTTGTGACTCAATATGAAAATTCTAAATTCAATTAATACATTTCGTCCGACTAACCGATTATCGACAGAACAAAGTTTCATATATATTATACAGAATTTATTTTATAGAATTTATATGTGTGTTCTGTGTGTGTGTGTATGTTTAATTATATGTATGTGTTTCTCATTAAAAAAGGAATACTTTGATCGTAAAATCTTGAAACCGTTGGACGTGTCTGATAGCTCATTTCAGATTAAGGGAATTTTTAATGATAGTCGGAGCCAATGGCAGTTTGGCAAATGATGTGATTCCAGCTCAAAGGATTGATTTAATAAGAAACGTTTTCATGTTTTAATTAAAACAAATGTCAACTCCACAATATTTATAGAAACAGTGTAAAAAACAACTGAAACTAATACATGCTTTTTTATGGACTGTTTAACGCTGAACTTTGTCAAGATGGTTCTTATGATAACTGGACTGCAGAAAATGCTATCAACATTAATTTTATAATGTCATTTAGAAGTATTAAAAGTATTGTGGAGGGTCTTATGAATATAAATAACAAATAGGCTATTATTTATTATGTATTGCATTTGACAGCTTTAACCTTATCATTTATTACCTTTAGTGATCAAAAGTTTCTCATATGATATTTTTTCTCATAAACGATTTTCTTTTTAGAATATTTTTTCGATGAAGAGTGTAAACAAAGACGCGGTGTTATTGGTCCATTTTTTATACGGGGCTTTTTCTTATATGCGATGTGCTTATATCCCGTATAACCTTAAATTCTCACATTCTAATAAAGAAAATATATCACACAACTTAGACATCGTACTTTAATATCTGCATGGCAGTTTTTACAAATACACTACGCTGTGGAAGTTACTGCCCAATTGTACAAAGACTACAGAATTCTTCTTTATGCTATATTTGTTTCGTTATATGTAATGTAACCAAAATGTGTAATTTTTAGATTTTAAGATCACATAGCTGTTAAACTCCCAAGCAAATTAAAGTTTACATATGAAGAAATATGTATTCCTAGATATAATAATGAATTTTATCCTTGAGTCTATTTCCAAACATTTTGTTTTGAAGTCGTTTAATATAGATTGTCTATTTTGAGAAATAACACTCCGTCATATGAGTTGGAGTTATAGTTGTACATGGGACAACTGTTGGGAATAGCGACAACATTAGTAATAACCTACGCAACACACAATAGTAAATAATTCGAGTATTTAAGGCATATCACTGGTCACTAAACATTACCGACAGCGCTTAACACCGTCATGTACTAAAGAGCAAAATACAGCACCATCCTTATTAGGTACCTGTAGCAAAAATCTTCACCGGGGAAATAAGAAAGTAAAAACAGCTAAACCTATATCCGCTATCCTCTAACCTGTGTTCATATGTTCTCTTAACACTATCCCCTCCTTTCCCATTTCTAGCACAATATAGGGATCGTACCCTGAATGCTGGTCCTACACCAACTTAAACGCCAGTGGTGCCCTGTATTTATAGTATATTACAAATGAAGTTCCTTTTCCAAGTGAAAGCAGGTGTCAACCTGGTCGTACAATCCCTTTTCAAACACAATATCGTTTTTAACTAAATTTTTTAAATTTTCGGATTTAAAAAAAATAATTCTGTTGCAGTATTCGGTACAAAATATCACATCACTGGTAAAAAAAATTGAGGCGCTAACTAATATCAGCTTTTAAGCACATCAACTCAAATTTAGCTGATTGTAGATAATAACACGTGTTTTATAACATACGCAAGTTAAAGGAGGATTTTCAAATATTAATTTCTGCCGTTTAAAGAGCAAATTCTTTAAAGTGAATTATGTCGTCTACCAATCAAGGTATGGTAATTGTTTTATATATATTGTTTGATAAATAGGTTCATTGGTTGTTGATCTATGACTTATAACTTTTGGTAGTGTTAATTTTTTTGTATTGATTTTTTAAAACTAATTTTTTTCAAAATGCGGAAATTCATATTTCTAAATGATTTTGCAATAAAAAGGGAAGTTTTTTTATATTACTAAACTGAGAAGGCCAGCAGCATAATTTTGCACATTTAAAAAAATTATTTTTTTCCGTATGTGGAGGTTCGTTGGGTTCTATGGAATATCTAGAATAATCGCACCATTATTCTTATGATATATAGGTAGTTAAAACTGAACGTGATAAGGAGTATACCATCCTGCATACACCTCTTTTGACTATGGTTGATGGTAAAATTTGCAAATCACTGTCAGATACAAAATCAACATTGAGATGATATTTATGTAACGCTACATCGAGGGATTTTAATGACTTGGTAGCAGTAATGATGACAATGTTGCTCGCAAGTTCCTTCAAAATAGTCAAATGACTTCTGCAATAACTTTAATTGATGTAACATCAATTTAAAAATTTTATTTTATCCTACAAACATTAACTTGTGGATTCAAAGTAGATGAAAAGAAATTCAAGAAGTTCTGCCTTGATACAGCGGAAAAATACGTCGATCTTTATCCCTGGCACCATGACAACAACAGTGCACAAAATTTTGACCCATGGATATGAAATAGTATCAAATTTTCTGCTGCCAATTGGCAACTGAGTGAAGCTCAGAAAAAAAAAAACGACTTTAAAATATATCGTGAATGTTTTAGCCGAAAGATTTCGAGGTACGCTAACCTGGAAGATGTGTTTCAGCGCTTACTTGTTTCTTCGGATCAACTTATAACCAGTCTAATGTCTTTAGAATCAATCAAAAGAAAATCTCTGGATGCGGAAGTTCGAGCTTTTGGAGGAGCCTTTAGTACATATAGAAGCTGAATCAGATGTATCTGAAGACAAAATATTTGAGCTTTTGAATAAAATTAGGAAATACAATTGAAATTTGGTATAATTATTTTTATTGTAAGTGTTTTATAGCAATTCTCTATCACTGAGAGATTTGAGCACAAACTTGTATGGGCCCCAGTGTGCGCTGGCCCCAGACAGCCGGATATACCTTACCTCGTTTATTTGCCATGCCGCTATAACCCAACAAAGGCAAAAAAAACGATATTTTGGCGTTTTATTGGATTATTTAAAACACATACTGCAATTTATAAATGTATGCAACGACCCTGGAAATCGGTGAGCTCTACTCCAGCAACCAAAGTAAGCGTGTCGTTGCACAATGGCCAAATATTTCGTGAAGTTGCTTATAAAGGCGCTCCCAGACATCAGCGGCCACCAACGCAACTTTAAACTAGGCCTGTTAACATCGCCGAGTGTTGCGTTTGTAAATTTAGGCAAGGACCCTGGAAGTCGGTGAGCTCTACTTCAGCAACAAACGGAAGCGTGTCGTTACACAATGACCAGATATTTCGCGAAGTTACCTATACAGACGCTGCCACAGTTCAGTGATAAATTTTAAAGCCACACGTGTTAACATCGCCAAGGGTTTAGTGGTAAATTAAGAAGTGAAAAAAGGCGTGCGCATTGTATTTGGAAAATTAATTCTGTTCTATTTTTGTTGTTATTAAATGAATCCTTGAGGGATATATAATAAGCGTCTTTACGAAAAGGTCTAAAAACTATATTTTTCATTGAGTTCAACAATTTTTTCGCCATAATCTAAAAACATCTCTCTAACCGAACAGATAATACAAAGAAGCATAAAATAAGTTTATCAACTACGTTTTATATTTGGGACGCATAACTAATTGTTAAAATTCTTCAAGAAATCTTACTTGTCTTCGGCTATTAATTGATCAAATGTCTTATTTAGTGCGCTAATATGGTAACATACAAAATAATCACAATTGCGAAATGTAATTACAATTCAGTCGTGTATTGATAATTTCAGCTTTGTTATTAATATATTGATTAAGTAAAAATATAAAAATATTTTGACTGCTTCTATGCATGGAAAATATGACAACTATAAAAGAGTAATAAACTTTGCCATAGATGTCTGACTTTTATATTGTAGATATAATAATAGTAATTGATGATTTGTTCACTTAAGATTAATTCTTTATCAATTCATTTGAATAACTTTACTAACTTTCAGCATTATTAAGCATTGTTTCTCAAAAGAATTAGATACGCTAATATATTACGAATATTTTATTTTCTAATCTAGAACTTCTTTTAGTAGTTTTAACGTGCTTGTTTGACAAAAGTAACAATCTTATGGCTTATGAAATATTTTACGATGCCATACCATTGGTGTAGAGAATGTCAATAGATAATTTTGAAACCTCCCAAGCTAACATATTTTTAGAGCAATGGAGCATCTTACGCAAGCGCATCCGGGTTCATACCACTTACTTACAGCATGGGAGCTATTAAAACGAGAGTTATAAGCATCAACTAACGTATTGTTTTGCTTTAAATATGACCGATGTTTTTTGTCACAGAGTAAACCCCACACAAAACAAAAATTATTGCGTTTATCACACACTGCAAAAGAAGTCAAAATGTTGTAGTTAAATTGTTTTTTAATACAACAAACACAATAAAAGAATAAAACTCAGCCTTCTCCTAAAAGTCGTAAATCACCTAGAATAATTAATAACGTAATATGCTACGAGTTACCTGCTGTTGAACTACAACTTCCATCGTCTGCCAAGAGTAGTGAACAACATAACGCTAAACCACCAGTAAACTCGGTATTACTACTCCTGGGGCAAATAACCGCATTCGAAATATTTGCCTCAAGTACGTTTAGTTTTACTCAATGCAATGAAGTGATTGAGTCAATCCCTCATATTCCAACTTCGATAAACAATCAAGTAGTACAGAATTCGTTAAGAGCCATCCCACCTAAAAAGGCTGTCGTTGTATCACGTTTAGCTTTTGAAACGACTGTTGCTGATGTTGAGTTTTTCATAAAATCTGAAATAAATTTATTTCATTTACGCATATACATACAACAAATAATAAGCGTTTATTCTTTGTGCCCAAATATTCCCTTGACCTTTTGAACGAATGAACGATTATTTATGTTTGTTTGTGTGTTCTCTGAAAAAAATATGTATGTAGGTTTTTATTTGAAATAAAAAGACATTTATTTTAATTTTTATAAGCATTTATTTAAAAGTTTGCTAACATTTTCATTTTTAAGTAAAATTGCATTCCTTAAGGCACAAACATCATAGTCGTGATAGCTACAATAGAGATATATTGAATGCTTAGTTTTCATTTGTTTAAAATTAATGCAGCCAATGTCTTCAATGTTATAAACTGTTTGATGCATCATTTTTTCTAGCCATTTTTTTCTTCTTTCCCCCCTTAACATATATTTGTGAATTTCTTATATTGGATTTTAAAAACTTGCAAACGCTTTGAAATGAGACTGATCCATCATTCCAGTTAATATGATGATAGTTTTTTGTCAACCAAACTGCTTCTCTCTGTTTTTTGCCTGATAAACATGCGAAATCAAAAGGAGGTTTTATGATGAAATTGAGGTATTCGTTGTTGCTGAAAACTACAGCTAGTTCTTTTGCGATGAAGTCATTTGAATTATTTTTGAAACCTTGCAGGTCTACAAAAACAATATCATCATTTAATTTATAAGACCTTCCGGACTTGACCTTTTATTGGTATGTATTCTATTACGCGGTCATGAATAAGAACACAGTAAGCTAATGTTTTTGCTGGAATATTTGTTGCTGTTTCAAATTAAATTTTTATGTCGATTGGTCCGGTATTGAGCGTTTCGTTTTGGTGACTGACATCAACTACAATAATTGGAGCGTTATTTTTAAACTCTTGACCGTTTAGAAGAGGTTGGGGTTGTTTCATGTAGTAGCTTTGTTGGAATCTTAGATACGTATCATATAGAATCGCATAGCGCTCATTTTAGAATTTTATATTAAGATCGTCATATGGGTAAGAGGTTGAGTTTAAATGTACTTTTAAGTTAGTAAGATCACAATTAACAAACTTGTTTTCTTGTTGAAAGGCAATCAACACAAAACGAGGGCGTTCTTTATTAGCGGCCAGTTTAACATTCCATATGTGATTGGTCCCCGTATTAGGGTGTGGATTCATATGACAATCCCAACTACCGAATGCCATTGGTATAGCAGCACCATTATTAAGTATTTTGATCATATTCAATTTACTATGATCAGATAATTGAACATGTGGAATTCTCCATGATATTAGTGAAATTGTAAGTTTTGCTTTCTTAGTGGAAACATTCCAGTGTACAAGATCTTCATCGTTCTTATTACGCAAGAGTATCAACTCATGTTTACCATTTAATAAAACTTTATTGTAGTCTTCAGCGAATCCTAAAAGAAGATTGAGTGGTACATAGAAATTAAAATTTCCATTTTGAAGATTTATATTATCAAGTTTATTCCATCCAGCATTTTGCAACACAACGCTTTCCGTAGGTGATAAAGAAAGCAAATTTTTTATGGTACTGGTGGCTCCCAAATATCTCGTATGATCAATTTCAATAGCATTTAGTTCATAGCGAATTTCATCAAAGAGATATGCAACAAAATTGTTTTTCAACTGAAAGTTGGGTGTAGATTTCGATGTGTTTTCGTCTACAACAATTCCTTCCACATATATATATAGCTTTCACTAGGTAACATATATAGATCTTGGTTTTGTATTGAAATTCTTATTTCATCGTTGTTGTTAAAAGACTGAATGTATGGTATGTATGTGTGATAATCCTTTTTGATAATATTTTCGTCAGATATTGGTTTATCTAAAACGTCTATTATTGAACTCATTTTGTTTTCAGTTTAAAGTTCAGTGACTTGAGAAAACTCTTGTTTGCTGCTGTAAGCGATTTTTGACGAACAGATCTTTTCAATTGTTGCTTAGGTTGCAACGTTTGAGAATTAGATGTTGCTGTAGCATTCTTCGATATACTCGTGTTGTATATTATCATTATTTAGTTGTCCTTAAATGTATTCGTATTGTAATTTCCTCACCTCTGAAATTAATTAAGTCGCCGTTTTGATCAACCACGCGAAGAGCTAGTGAACTTATCTCTCTGGAGTTTACTGGCAAATAAATAAGATTTTTGGGAATCTCAACTATTTTATATCCAGCCGGTACATTAATCGGATATTCATGTAGTGTATGAGCTTTAGAATTATTCATATAAGTATTAACCACAATACTGCTTTCAATCCTCAAGAGATTCACCTTAAAGATATTCACTGGAAGATCAGAGTAATGTTCTTTGTTTGGCGTTAATATTCTGCTATTGAATCCTAAAAGTCTACCTATTGTATTTTCTTTATTAAAATATATTGGTTCTTTAGAGCTGCTGACTTTGACTTGCATTGTATTGTTATTAGCTTCAATCAAAATTTTGTTTTCTGGTCTATATCGTTTGTATTGTTCTTCTATATAGTCAACTGTGTCATTTAATTCATAAGATCCGATCGGTATTTCAATTACAAGTTCACCGATATGAAATATATTGTTGTAGACATCCACATTCGGGATACTGTTGTATGAATGAAAATCAGTTAGAGCACATCCATAGGTTCCGTTTAAATCAATAGGAGGAAAATAATTATCAGATAGCTCTGATGAATTGGAGCTCAGAGTCAATGTTATTGACATTGTGACTGTTTGATTGTAAATAAATGAGGTTAAACACACAGTATGATTTATAAGAAGCAGTTTCGTATTTATTGTCCTTTAGTTTTGAGAACCTTTTCAACTAGGTATGTATTAGGATATCTGGTTTTTGAAAGTTCTTCTTCATAGAATCCACCTTTAATAAGATTTCCGCGATAGTCTTCTAATATATATGTTGTAGGATATGTATTTTGTACTCTTTTAATTATAAAGATTTCTGTTGTCCAATTCGGAGTATAACCTTTTTCAAAAATGTTTTTATATTTGCTTATGCGTACATGATCTCCTGCATTAAATTTTGACATTTTATACATCTTTAAATGACTGTATACTGTGTTTAAAAGCTGTTTTTCATTTGTTGAATTTACTTTAATCGGTGACATTTTAATGGTGCGATGAATTTTTCTATTGTATGCATCAAGTAAATCTCTATACATATCAATCCAATTATATGAACCATTTAAGCTAAATTCCTTCCACATCATTCCTTTTAATGTTCTATTGAATCGTTCTACTATTGAGGCTTTCATAGTGCTATATATTGAGTAGTGATTAATATTGTATTTATTCATCAACTGATTGAAATGTTTATTGAAAAATTCTTTACCATCGTCTGTTTGCAAGTTTTTCGGTATTCGTCCCAATTTGAAAATATTCTCCATTGCCTGGGTTGTTTCAAATGCATTCTTTCTTCTCAAAGGTACTGCCCAAGCAAATTTTGAGAATGTATCAATTACAGTTAGCAAAAATCGATAATTTCTATTGTCTAAGGAATAATTTCCCATTTGAACTAAATCAGCTTGTCAAAGATCATCTATTCCTTTCATCATAACTCTACGACGTACAAAACGTTTTCGAGCCTGCTAATGCAATTCATTTACAACATTTCTCTTTGAAGACATCTTATTTTTCCAGTCGCTGTTTTAAGTGTGTTGTGATCTACTTGATGCACTTGCACCTATTGATACGAACATGTAATTTTCTATTCTATAAATTTTTTCTCGTAGCTCTTCAATTTCCATATCAAAAAGTGATTTATTACCATCCATTTTCTTATTGATATCCTGCAAATGAGCATTAAGATTTTCTAACTGGAAAGCTACTTCTTGTTGCTGTTTTTTTAATTCAGTTTGCAGAAACAATTTACTGATAACATCGTTTTCCTCCAGAGCGTTTGCAACATTTTTGATTCTCTTGTATTGGACATCAATGTTTTTGTTCGTATCCATAAAGAAGCCCAACAACTTAGGTGCATTTTTGGTTGAAATTACTTCACTTCTATCGTTAATATAATGCCCAAATTTATCAACGGACATGTTTTATAAAAAAATCTATGTATGCATATAGTTTATACAATTATATTAGCTTCACGAAGTTCTTCAATAATTGCGACAATTTCGTTGTTGTGATTAGTATGGCTTGCAGGCTGTGATGCAAGCAGTAGTCTTAGTAGATCTACCAACTCGTTTGGATCATCCCAATATATATAGTTTGGATTATGAGGGTTAAACTGCATCAAACCCCTTCCTAAATAATTAGTTTTTGTTACATCTGATGAGCTTGTATGATTTTCTCCTTTGAAAAGTTTTCCAATAATATGTTTGTACTTATGCGCTTTGCTCCCTTTGATTTGACCATCAGACTTATTGTCTCTCCGGTGAGCATTGGTAGTAAGTAATATTTTTTTAAAAATTTCAAGCTCGAATTTGTCATAGTTTTTTGGTGTTTTATGAAACATTAAAGAAAACAGTCCTGGCGTGAGAGCCCATATTTGTCCCCCAACCTGTATCTTATCTTGATTTAACTTGATGATGCTATTACCAAATCTCCATTCGTTATTATTATCTTTATGTGGACCATAGTTAGTATCTAGTTCGTTTCTCGATTGCAATTAGTGATAAGTCAGGATAACTTTCATCATTATTAGAATTTTGTGAGTAAAAGTCATCTTCATCATAATTACTGCTACTTTTACTATTCAATTGTTTAAAAATTTTTTCTTCAATTAGTTTCTTGGGAGTACTCGTTTCCAGTTTTATTGTTGAATTCTGAGGATGAAAACTTTCATTGTCATCAATTCCAGTTTCCTTATCACTCGGTTCTTTTTTAACCGGTCTACCAACGTATTTAGAGCTATTGATAAATTCTTTTAAAGGTTCTGTGATAGGCTTGAATGTATCTCTTAATTGTTCATGTGTATTTATTTCACCAGTTTTTATACGTCGAAGCTTTCAATATATTTCTTGTAGTCACCAAGTCTTTAAGAATTTATACATTCATTTTAGCTATCAGGTCAGTTCAATAGAAAACAGTTTACCAGCTCAGGTTATCAGATCAGGTATCAGATCAGCTTATCAGGTCAGTTTAACAGGTATCAGATCAGTTTATCAGGTATCAGATCAGCTTATCAGGTCAGTTTAACAGGTATCAGATCAGCTTATCTGATCAGTTACAATAATCACATGTATAAAGTTTGAAGTCAGATTAAATACTGAAGGGTGTATTAGATGAACAGCAAATTATATTATGATGAAGTAATCAAATGACTTTCTATAACGACCATTGTTTAGTTCATTATCTTTTCTTATAATAAAAAATCCGTATTTTTCTTTTCAACATTCTCTGCAAATTTGTTGAAACATTTCAAAGTTCATATCGCTGGCCACGTGATCATCATATACATGTTTCATATTTGTCGAATCTTGTTTAAACATAATAATTACATTAGCATTATCTCTTATCAAATGTTTTGGAATCCGCGTATAAGTTTGACACAAGTAAAATGAATCTACGTTCTTATGACGACCCATACAAAAATATGCACGTATATTGTTTTGCTTTTCACATGCAACATCATCAAAAATCATAATTGAATTGCTTTTAGCTTCACTAGGAGGAACAACGTACTCGTTATCTGCGAATGTGTAGTATCCCATTCCTTTAATTGGTGAAATTTATTTCTTTAGGTATTCATATTTAGGTATAAAGATTTTGAGTACAAGTAAATATTTTCAAACTTGAGACCATTAAGACTTTCCAGCAAACCAATCGATATGTTAGTTTTTCCACAATTTGAAGGACCAACTATTAATGCTCGAATAGAATATGGTAACAGGAACTATGTCTTATTTTTTTGACTTTCATTTGAACAATTATCAGCATTACGAACTAAAATATTTTTATGTTGTTTTACGAAGCGCGTTTTAATAACTACTTGTGAAATTTGCAAACAATATCTTTTATTGTAGATTAAAGTAATATGGTTGTACTTTATAACAAAAGTTTTAGTCACAAGCAAACTATCGTTGGAGAAGGTTTACTAAATAAAGCAATAAATTCTCTGCCTTTTGAATTACATCTTCCTGGATAAAGGCGTTTAGATATTGGATGCTGCTTGCAAAAATCACGATATAGCTTATTCGAAAAATAAAGACTTAAACAGCAGACATCAAGCTGACAAAATTCTTGAAAATAAAGCTTGGGAAAGAGTTCTTTCAAAATATAGTGATATTGCAGAAAAAACATTTGCATATATAGTCACCAACGCAATGAAAGCAAAAACTAAACTTGGTATGGGTTTTGAAGCAAAGAAAAGGAATACAGTGAAAAGACCATCACCACGAATTCGTATAAATGACAAAAAAAAACTGTTTCAGAAAACAATTAAATCAGCAACAAACATATTGAAAAAGAAAAAACCACAAGCTATCAATTCAGAAATTAAGATTGCTCGTAAAGCTATCAGTAAATCTCTTAAGGGGAAAAAAGGCACGCGTTGTAATACCACGCGTAATTAATGTTCCAAAAATTGGTGGTTTTTTACCGCTACGCACTTGGTAGTCTAACAACTGGAGGTGCCGCTATAGCTAAGGCTGTAAATGCAACAAAGGACGCAAAAAAACAACTTGAGGAAGCCACCAGACACAATAAGGCAATGAAGTCTATTGCTGTGGGAGAAGGACTGTACCTTAAACCATATAAATATTCCACACTTTAGAGGAGTTTATATGTTGGACTCTCTACCAAAACGGCCAAGGACAGTAGAATGTGGAATAATTAATTTAGATTTATCAACAGGACCAGGTACGCATTGGGTAGCATATTATAGAAACAAGGATGAAAAACAATATTTCGACAGCTTTGGAAATTTACAACCTCCTTTAGAATTAATCAAATATCTAGGTAGAAATATTGAATACAACTACAATCAATATCAAAACTTTAATACATTTAATTGTGGTTACTTGTGCTTAAAATTTCTATACAATAAATACAATTTAAAATAAAAAAACCATTTTTTTCTTTGTATTTATAGTCACTTATTTTGTAATGTCCCCAGGCATAAGTATCAACGTTTGTTTCCTGTATAAATCTCTTATCATCTAAATAACTTAATGTTAGTTTACTTATATGTTGTGTATAGATTTGATGAATTTTAGATCTAAATACATACATTTAATTATAATACAGTTTCTTCGCCAACAAACATTTTCTAAAATCGTTTATAGTTAGTTTGTTGGTTACATTTTGTTTTGCTCCCTTTATTTTTTTTATTTCCTGATCTACTCTATTTTTACAGAATACACTTTAGCTCGTAAGCCAATAAATTCTTTAATAATTTTCCCATTACACTCATTTTTCATCATTCCTAATACTTTTTTATTCATTAGTGGAATATTATAAGGATTTTCTTTTGAATATGCTGATGTGTCGAAATGTGTTTTGATATCATTTCTAATATCATCGTATATGTCATTTGTTCTTACATCAAATATAAAGGAATCTCTATCCATGTAATTAAGATTAATATTTTCAAGATATTTCGGTCTCATATAATTATAATGAAATTCATACATTTTATATTTAGACAATTCTAAAACTGAAAACCCAATGTAAATAGGTTTATTATACTCAGTTCTCACTCTATTCATTTGAATTGCAATCATATCATCATGAATTATGAGAGAACTATGAAAATTAGGTCTAGCAATAAGAGCTCTAGCTCCTAATCGCTTACCTTTATTTTCCCATTCACATACTATTTTAATGTCTTTTCTTTTATCAACGTTTTCCATAGTCTTACCATATACAGCGTTGTTTAGTAATTTAAAAAAATTTTGTTCAAATGTGTTTTTAGCTAATGTTCTATGATGATTATTTAAATCAATATATTTTTTCAACCAATCTGACTGATTAAATTGAAGAATTCTATGAATTTTCTTTAAAATCAAACCATGTTGAAGACATTGTTCAAAGTTGCGATAATGTATAATAATATTCTTGTTTTATCGTTCGGCTATAGGTCAGGTTTTTAAAAATCAATAAACACTAAATATTTTTTGATTATTTAATCTTTATTTAATGTTATTTTTCCCAATATTTCGAATAGCTTCGCTATTCATCTTCAGGGGAACACTGTTGGGTACAAAACAATATATGATAAACACACAAAAATACCAAAATACCTTTTCATGGAGTTACTAAAGTTTTGCATCAAAGACAGCCGTTATTTTAAATATGAGGAACGAATTTACGGACAACGTAAGGGAATGCCGATGGGATCACCAGTATCACCAGTTGTTTCCGATATTGTTATGGAGGAGTTACTGGATCAATCCCTTACAAAATTAAAAATAAAACCCAGATTATTAACAAAATACGTAGATGACATATTTGCTATCATAAATAAGGATACGGCAGATGAAGTTCTAAATGTTTTAAATGCGTTTAACCCACAAATACAATTTACAGTGGAAACGGAAAGAGATAGAAAATTACCATATTTAGATGCAATTGTTAGTAGACACCAAAATATGATGACAGTCAACTGGTATCAAAAACCCACTGCATCCGGTCGTCTGATTAATTTCCATTCCAAACATCCCAGAAGAATTATAATAAACACAGCAAGTAATTTCATCAGACGAGTACTCACCATTAGTGACGATAGGTATCATGAAGAAAATTTACGGAAAATAAAAGAAATCTTAGACATGAACGATTTTCCGAAAACAATTATAAACAATTTAACATATAAAAAGAATGACACAACAATAAGAAGGGAGACTAATACAAAGTATTATAAAGGACTAATATATATAAAAGGTTTTTCTGAAAGGTTAAAAAAATCAGATCTATATGACATTGAAAAATGTCAACTTGCATTTAAGACGAATAATACTATGCAGAGCCTATATAGTAACACAAAGACTAAATTAAAGAAAGAGGACAAATGCAACGTTATATATAGTATTAACTGCAACGGTGACGGCTCAGGCACATGTAATAAGAAATACGTAGGAACAACTAAAAATAAACTGAAGACCAGACTAACATCTCATAAATCAGATATAAGAATGAAAAACAAACCCATGGAACAAAAAACTGCACTTGCGGCCCACTGTGCAAAGGAAAATCATGTGCCAAATTTTGATAATGTAAAAATATTACAACAAGAAAACCATTATTCCAGGAGATTTACTTTAGAGATGTTACACATAATTGACGTTCCTGCAGAGAAAAGACTTAACTATAAACAAGACACAAAGAAATGCGCTCAAATTTACAGAAGTGTGATAAACAAACACAAAAAAAAACATAAACAAATCAGTTTTCGCAGCTAAGGACTACAGACGATCGACATATTGAAAATATGTTAATTCAATATAATTTTATTTAATTTTTAATTTACATGTATGTAATTGTAAATTTATTAGAAATAATCAAAAATTAATTTTAATGTTTATCATATATTGTTTTGTACCCAACAGTGTTTCCCTGAAGATGAATAGCGAAGCTATTCGAAATATTGGGAAAAATAACATTAAATAAAGATTAAATAATCAAAAAATATTTAGTGTTTATTGATTTTTAAAAACCTGACCTATAGCCGAACGATAAAACAAGAATATTATTATAATACAACAGGTCAACGATTAAACTAAATATATATAGATAATGTATAATATAATTGGTTTTATGGTTTAAATCTGTAATTAATTTTCGCTGTTTCATACTTTAAATTTTTTTGTTTTCTGCACAAAAGGGAAAATCATTATGATAGTCGTGTAATGTAGTTGGATATTCCAAATCTACTTCCAGTATATATCCAAATTCAGAATTTTCTCCTATACTATTTACATTGAAATTATCACAGTTATCCACCCACATGAAATTATTTATGGGGAGGTATTGAGACATAGCATAACCATATAAATTATTTACATCTAAATATATCAGATAATTTTACTCTTTTGTAGAATCATAATCACTAATATATTTATTATTGCTATAGAATGTCGTTTACTACACTGAACGATACCCCGTCTAATACCTCCCACAACGAAACTGTACATGTTAATATCTGTGAACAATTCCAGCTCTATTTCAGTTGTTTTCAACATTGCATCCCAAGATAAGCCCGGAGTAGTATAATATTGGCAAGGATCTAAATTGTAAATTTTCTTACAAACTTTACGGAAATTTTCAAATACATCACAAAGTAATAAAACATCTACATTTAAATATAATAGACGATAGTCTAATAGTTTATTACATTGAAATGTATTCCAAACCTTTTCAGCATGTTCATAATCATCTACACTACACGACTTACTAGTAAGTTTATTAAAGAAACTCGATCGGGGTGGTAGCTGTGTTTCTTCCAGACGATTAGTTGAATTTAGATAATCATACGGAAAGACACCTTTACGTTTCATCAAACTGAATTCATTATGACTTTGATAAATTGATTTCACAGTTGATAAATCATCATCAAACAGGTAGCTAGCTAGTTTTTCTAAACTTGATGGCATAAACAGACAAGAATCTAGAAAACGCAGTTCTATTGTCTTTTTTCCATTATCATCATTAACCAGAATTGTTTTGGATATAAGTACGTATAACTCTTTATTTAAAGGAATTATATTTATATCACCTTCAATGGATGAAAGTTCTTTAATGAACAAATGACAATCATATGATGAAAGATTGTGAAAAAATATGGGTATGAATTTTGCTATTTGATACTCTAAATTACATTTAGTATGCACAGGGCCTCTATATTCTCCTGTTAAATAACAATGATCAGCTACACGATCTTCAAGAGATAAAAATTTGTTACAAATATGACAAATGGGATCCTGACTTTGTCTTATTTGTTGAAGAAACGTTAAGGAATTCATTTGTTTAATTATACTTAAATAATTATTATATATATCTAGATTATCTTTAACTAAATTAGTAAAGAAATGTTTTGGTGAGTCATCACCACTGTATGTTCTAAATATATCTAAACTAGTGTTATATGAACATTTTATATAGTAACTATAAGCAAATGGAATATGACTTTGTATGGACTTAATATTAGTTGAATTCTGAACATTAATAGAATTGAGAATACATTCAAAATCAGCGTATACTACAAAAGGCACATCCATTTGCTTTTTTATATTCTTAAAACTTACTAAGTTTTTATCTGTAGTAGGTAATGTAGTCACAACTTTGTTACAATGTTTCTTGTGATTACGTAAAGACGTCTCAGTACGGAAATGAATCAAACAAGTATTGCATATATGAATCCTATTTTCTCTCTTTGTTGTTTGTGTTCTTATAAGTCTACAATTACATTAAAAAAAGTTGAATAATTTCTTATGAATATTTATTTTTTTTTTTTTCAATATAAAATGTTGTAAATACCTTGAAAGATTTTTAATCCAAACATAGTGGAACCTATTGCCTTCTTGTAAAAGTAATAGGTTAATGTGATTAATTTTTTCTTCAGTTGTAAAGTAATATGGACCCACTATATTATCACCATCTAAGCCAAATACTTTTACACTCATATCAGGATTGTTGATTTCAAAGACCTTTATTTGATTAAGCGCTAGCGGGAAACTCAAGCTTTTGAAATTCAATACAACATTATTATTCAATGTTATAATTTCGTCTTTTATGTTTATAACATTATACGATGTACATCTATTTGAATTGAATTCACTTGGACACAATGCTGATATTATAGCCCACTTGAAACAATATTCATCCTTATTTTGTACATTGATGCACGCGAATTTTCTTTGTATTGTAGATGGCAAAGGAATATATTGAGAGCCTTTAATACATTTATACTGATTAACGTTAATTTCTAGACGTAAAATTTCAATTAACGCCCTTCCGCTATCACGCTCCTGAAATTCACTCATTTTTTTATAATGGCATCACATTGTTCATTATAAACATTAATAATCTCATCTCTTGCCACAGATGTACTTAGAATAGTCATTTTAGTTTGATGAGACTTTACTTCGATGGTGCATGAATCGTCTTCTTCTTTAATCAGCACATATTCTCTAAATAGTTCCATGTTAAATTTTATGCTTTGACGTGTCTTAAGCTCATCATTTAATAATTCGATTACCTTGTCTCTAATTGTATCCAAAAAGTTTTCAGGTATTAAATCACCTTTGTTCTTATTTTCAATTAAGTATGTTACAATGCGATTGTTAAAAACTGATTTTATGCATTTAACATCATCATTATTCACTTTTTCAGCGCTATTTAGTTTATGCTCATTTGTCCTTTTATCGTAATGCCATATTGTTTTGTGAATATCTTTTCTATAGTCTTTACAATAGACATTGATTCCGTCATCTCTAACCCCTCCTGTACAATGAAACGAAGAAGTTGTCTCTTCACGATCATGATTTAAACGGATATGTCTTCTTAGTGATGAATTTAAATTGTACACCTTTTGACAAATCTCACAAATAAAGCTTGCCATTTTTTCTTTTTTGTTGATATGTTAAGCAAATTGCTTGATACAATATTCTAGACAATAATGAGCTTGTGTTCTGGGAATCAACGTATTTTAACCCTAAATTGTAGGCGAGGGGAATTCGAATAAGTGGCGAGTAACCTTACATATATCATATTATTATCAAAAGATTTCAAAACCACAACTACTTCATTTATTAAAAAAAAAACACACAATTCAAAAAATCTGCTTGTCAAAGGTCACTTACAACAGCAACAAATATTCCAGCAACGACATCAGCTTACTGCGTTCTTATTCATGACCGCGTAATAGAATACATACCAATAAAAGGTCAAGTCCGGAAGGTCTTATAAATTATATAACATGGATGGTGATATTGTTTTTGTAGACTTGCAAGGTTTCAGAAATAATTCAAATGACTTCATCGCAAAAGAACTAGCTGTAGTTTTCAGTAACAACGAATGCCTCAATTTTATCATAAAACCTCCTTTTGATTTAGCATGTTTATCAGCCAAAAAAAAACAGAGAGAAGCAGTTTGGTTAACAAAAAAAACTATCATCATATTAACTGGAATGATGGATTAAGTCTCATTTCAAATCATTTGCAAGTTTTTAAAATCCAATATAAGAAGTTCACAAATATACATATGTTAAGGGGGGAAGAGAAGAAAAAATGGTAAGAAAAAATGGTAAGAAAAAATGGTAAGAAAAAATGGTAAGAAAAAATGGTAAGAAAAAATTATTCATCGAACAGTTTATAACATTGAAGACATTGGCTGCATTAATTTTAAACAAATGGAAACTAAGCATTCAATATATCTATATGTAGCTATCACGACTATGGTGTTTGTGCCTTAAGGAATGCAATTTTACTTAAAAATGAAAATGTTAACAAACTTTTAAATAAATGCTTATAAAAATTTAAATAAATGTCTTCTTATTTCAAATAAAAACCTACATACATATTTTTTTTTTTTAGAGAACACACAAACAAACATACAAAATGGTTCATTCATTCATTCAAATGGTCAAGGGAATATTTGGGCACAAAGAATAAACGCTTATTATTTGTTTGTATGTATATGCGTAAATGAAATAAATTTGTAGATATTTATGTACGCATGAATATGTACATCTTATCACATTTCATAGTGACTCACTTGCGCTAAATCCAGGAAAGCAAAAAAGCGGACTGTCATACAGACACAGCCTCTCTGACAGGCAGACATTCCTACCGCCACTCAGAACACAAAAAAACACACACACTTAAACATAGCATAAATATTCATATTATACAAAATACAGAAATCGCACCACCATCCAGATCCCCCAAATAAAATCCATCGATGATCGTTATGTATAAAATAAACAGAATATCAATTTCAATATATATGGAATAGTAAATTTTTTTCACAACGTCTTCAAGATCAGAATAATCAAATTATTCCCCCAGACTCAAGCATTGCAAACAAAAAAACACACACCAAAATTAAAAACAAATAAAGGAAAAAATCTCACTCCAGCAAGAAGAAACGAACCACAAACATTAAGGCCATCCATATATAACTACAACACTTTTGAAATAGTGTAATTCCTAAAAAAAATGTTCTAATGTTCCTAAAAATTTCTTATTTTCTATTAGGCTATAGCACACATAGGCAGACAGATTTCCTACGCTCACATATGGACAGACAAAAATTCCCACGCTCACATACCGACGGACATGTATTCCCACGGTCTCATATGGACAGACACAAATTCCCACGCTCACATACGGACGGACATGTATTCTCAAGGTCACATATGGACAGACACAAATTCCCACGCCTACCCCAACATTATGAAAAAAAACAACAATGTGGACAACCCTATTTAACCGTGGGAAAAAATACATACACACACACACACAAAATGAAATTTGAGAATTTTTCTGAAATTTGAGAATTTTTGCAATTAAAATTGAAAAATATTAAATTTAATTGCCGAAATTTGAGAATTTTAATTGTCTTGGCACATACAGTATCCTACTACTAACCAAGTTTGTTGGGTCGACGAAATAGTCGACCAATTAGAAAGTGTGCTGAGGATAAATAGCCATCTTCAGAATCAGGGGCAGTACCAAGTGGTCTTGAGTTGACAACCGATTCAATTTGAGTTAGTAATGTGTGCATCTTTTCGAACGTTAAAACTGCGTTCATGGTTACTCGCTTGAGCTGTAACTTTACAGATCGTACTGCAGCTTCCCAAATTCCACCCCAATGTGGGGCGAGAGGTGGGATAAACTTCCATTGTATCCCGTCTTCAGCTAAAGTTGCGGAGACAATTTCGTTGTAAGCTTATGACATAATAACTTTGTGCATTTCGTTTAGTTCACGAGAAGCACCAAGAAAGTTTCTTCCGTTGTCACTGTAGATCTGACGACATTTTCCTCTTCGGGCTATACATCTTCGTAAGGCAGCAACGAAATATTCTGTGCTCCAATCGGTCGCAAGTTCTAGATAAATAGCGGATGTAACTAGTCAAAGATATAGGCAGTTTAGGGAACTGCTTCAGAAGTAGAGGACCAGCGAAGTCAACACCTGAGTTTTCAAATGGAAAGGCTTGCCACACGCGTACGCTAGGTAAATCGGTCATTAGCTGCTGGGATTTAAGTTGCCGTTGACGAAAGCATCTGAGGAGTTTATGAGTCAATTTTCTGATGAGATTTCGAGCACCAAGAATCCAATATGTTTCGCGAGCAATTACAAGGAGGACTGAAACACCAGGGTGCAAATTCCGATTATGTAGATCTTCTAAGATGATGTGTGTTATGTTACTGGACTTCAGTAAGATAATTGGGGTTTTTGCGGCTGCATCGAGCTCTGAACTCCGCAGGCGACCACCAACACGAAATAGTCCATGATTGTCCAAAAATGGATGAAGTTTTTGTAATCTTGATCGTTCATCACTGAATGTATTTTAAGCGTATTACAGCAAAACCAATTTATCTCGTTCAAGTTCATCAAAGGTGGGACAGGAAACGAGGTTACTTACTTCGATACCCGATTAAAAAGCCAGTCAATTGGATCGTAGTATTCAACAATTGTGACCATTGTACTGACATTGGACCTTAGGGCAGGAGCCTTTAGTACATATAGAAGCTGAATCAGATGCATCTGAAGACTAAATATTTGAGCTTTTGTATAAAATTAGAAAATACAATTGAAATTTGGTATAACTATTTTTATTGTAAGTGTTTTATAGCAGTTCTCTATCATTGAGAGTTTTAAGAACAAACTTGTATGTATGGGCCCCAGTGTGCGCTGGCCCCAGACAGCCGGATATACCTTACCTCGATTATTTGCCATGCCGCTATAACCCACCAAAGGCAAAAGAGCGATGTTTTGGCGTTTTATTGCATTATTTAAAACCCATACTGCAATTTATAAATTTATGCAACGACCCTGGAAGTCGGTGAGCTCTACTCTAGCAACCAAAGTAAGCGTGTCGTTGCACAATGGCCAAATAATTCATGAAGTTGCTTATAAAGGCGCTCCCAGACATCAGCGGCCACCAATGCAATTTTAAACTAGGCCTGTTAACATCGCCTCGCCGAGTGTTGCGTTAGTAAATTAATGCAACGACCCTGGAATTCGGTGAGCTCTACTTCAGCAACAAACGGAAGCGTATCGTTACACAATGACCAGATATTTCGCGAAGTTACCTATACAGACGCTAAATTTTAAATCCACACGTGTTAACATCGCCAAGGGTTTAGTGGTATGAATACTCTTGTAAATTAGGAAGTGAAAAAAGGCATGCGCATTGTATTTGTAAAATTAATTCTGTTTTATTTTTGTTATTAAATGAATCCTTGAGGGATATATAATAAGCGTCTTTACGAAAAGGTCTAAAAACAATATTTTTCATTGAGTTCAACAATTTTTGCGCCATAATCTAACAACATCTGTGTAACCGAACAGATAATACAAAGAAGCATAAAATAAGTTTATCAACTACGTTTTATATTTGGGACGCATAACTAATTGTTAAAATTCTTCAAGAAATCTTACTTGTCTTCGGCTATTAATTGATCAAATGTCTTATTTAGTGCGCTAATGTGGTAACATACATAATAATCACAAGGTCGAAATGTAATTACAATTCAGTCGTGTATTGATAATTTAAGCTTTGTTAGTATTATATTGATTGAGTAAAAATATAAAAATATTTTGACTGCTTCTATGCATGGAAAATATGACAACTATAAAAGAGTAATAAACTTTGCCATAGATGTCTGACTTTTATATTGTAAATATAATAATAGTAATTGATGATTTGTTCACTTAAGATTAATTATTTATCAATTCATTTGAATAACTTTACTAACTTTCAGCATTATTAAGCAATGTTTCTCAAAAGAATTAGATACGCTAAAATATTACGAATATTTTATTTTCTAATATAGAACTTCTTTTAGTAGTTTTAGCGTACTTGTTTGATAAAATTAACAATCTTATGGCTTATGAAATATTTTACGATGCTATACCATTGGTGTAGAGAATGTCAATAGACAATTTTGAAACCTCCCAAGCTAACATATTTTTGAGCAATGGAGCATCTTACGCAAGCGCATCCGGGTTCATACCACTTACTTACAGCGAAGGAGCTATTAAAACGAGAGTTATAAGCATCAACTAAGGTATTGTTTTGCTTTAAATATAACCGATGTTTTTTGTCACAGAGTAAACCACGCACAAAACAAAAGTTATTGCGTTTATCACACACTGCAAAAGAAGTCAAAATGTTGTAGTTAACTTGTTTTTTAATACAACAAACACAATAAAAGAATAAAACTCAGCCTTCTCCTAAAAGTCGTAAATCACCTAGAATAATTAATAACGTAATATGCTACGAGTTACCTGCTGTTGAACTACAACTTCCATCGTCTGCCAAGAGTAGTGAACAACATAACGCTAAACCACCAGTAAACTCGGTATTACTACTCCTGGGGCAAATAACCGCATTCGAAATATTTGCCTCAAGTACGTTTAGTTTTACTCAATGCAATGAAGTGATTGAGTCAATCCCTCATATTCCAACTTCGATAAACAATCAAGTAGTACAGAATTCGTTAAGAGCCATCCCACCTAAAGAGGCTGTCGTTGTATCACGTTTAGCTTTTGAAACGACTGTTGCTGATGTTGAGTTTTTCATAAAATCTGAAATAGGATCACTGCAAGAATATCAACGTTTAAATTCAATTAGTCTCAACCACGAAGTATAGCATCTTTTAAAGTTACTGTTCCTGATCAATATTTTAAGATATATCATGATCCTGCCTTCTGGCCTATAAATACATTTATGAGGGAGCTTACGTGTAGAGAAAATCGTAGCACAGTTGCTCGGCTTCCATCACACAACACAAATATCTTAAAAAACTATATCTTGCCACTGTGAATACAATTTCTTTGGTTTATCAAAATGTTCTTGGCTTAAATACAAAACTATCCTCCCTTTTTATTGATAGCTTCAATTTTAATTATCATATCATAATTTTTACCGAAACTTGGCATACTGTAAGCGCACAAACTATGAGATAATGTGTGATCATTTCCAATTATTTAGACGTGATCGTGAAAATAATAGAAAATCCGGAGGAGTCCTGTTTGCTATTTCGAACATTTTTTCCTCTGAAGCTTTAACTTACTTCTAATATTAAATTTATTGCTACATTAATAAAACTGAAACATAAAAACGTATACATTACTTGCTCTATAATCAGCTCAGCCAGTATACATCGTACATGCTAATACGATTAAATCTGTTTGTCATAATTCTAAACTATTGACTAAAAGTATTGTTTAAGTGAATTAAACAATTTTATTTGCATATTTTGTCGTTCATAATATAAATTTTAGGACAAAAATAACTACGCCAGCACAGTTTGCAAAAATGGTCGAATGGAGATAAGGCCGTACTTAGCAAAGGGGTATCAAAAAGGTTTAAGTAAAATAAACGTCAAACAAGAATGGAACGGAATTATTGTCATTTCCAGCGCCTTTTTGGTAACTGCCTTCAGCAAATATCATCATTGTTGCTGTTAGTTTCAACAATTTTGAATTTTGGGGGTTTTTAATTTGGGTGATATTTTATTTAATACATAATTGAAACCATTCTTATTTAATCTAAAATAAGTAATGAATCTGGAAAAAATATTTATGTACTAATTTTTTTAAAGAAAAATAAGCAAATGTAAACTTACTTTTTGTATGATAGCGAAAATATATTGGATTGCACCCTTAATTGTTTTTTTTAAGGACTAATTTCTTTTGGATCACACATTTCTTCGTCTTCAAAACACGATATTGGACTTAGTATTTGTTAAGGAATAAACAATCCGAGATTGGATTTATTTTAACCTAAGGAATGAATTTTCTTGTTTGTTAAGTTATTCATTTGATCACGGATCAATATTAATCTTTATTTGACAATGGTTCGACCAAAAACTTCATAATATAAAGATGTTGCACTTCCATAAATTGATTTGCCGTTGTAAAATGTTAATGTGATTTACAATAGCGACCATTAAGTAAAAAGTTTTTACTCTGAGCCAGAGAAACTTGTGGAAAGAAATATCAAAGGAGAGAATATTTTGAAGTATACAGATGTACATACATATGTATGTTTGTGCTTCTATTTATTTTCCATTTTTTTCCATAAAAAATTTATGTTAACAGTGTGACCAGATTTTAAAGTAATATAAAGCTAAATCAGGTTTCAAATAGAGCTAAAGAAGGCATTTTAAAGCCAATAAATAAAGTTGAATTTTTTATAGCTTTGAAATAGCAACTTTTCATTATTTCTATATTTTTATAGTTTAAATGTTGTTTATTTAGGTATAAAAATTATAAAAATATATATTTGGATCAATTATATAAAAAACATTGAGTCAATAACAACAAAAATATTTATTAAGCAAAAATTCTGTTCATAAACATAACTATTATTTATTTTGAAATAGATATATATTACACGATATTGAAATTTAAGAAAAAGCTAAACATTGTTGAAGAAAGCTGAAAAAAAGCCAAGTGCTAAATGAAATATTTCGAGTTAAACATTAAAAAACAGAGCTAAATTTAGCTACAAAAGAGCTGATATGGCCACACTGTATGTGGATAAGAAAATGAGATTTACAAGTTTTTGTTTAATGTAGGGAAAAGAATATGTATTTTATTTTTGTAGAAACAAATATATATCGACTCGCACCGAAGTGTTAATACCTACTTACATGCATGTGTATATTATTAATGTGCAATATTTGATGCAATTTTTGAGGACTACTTTCCCCTGCAACTTCGTAAAATAAAATATCCATAGTATTTAAATTCAAATTACTCTATTTGCAATAACACATATTACAAAACAATAGTTTCCTTTTTTTATTGATTAACAATTTTAAATTTCTAAGCACTTGATGATTTGTACTTATATGTAGGTCTCCAATGAAGAATGCTTACGCAGTAAAGTTATTATAAGAAGATTAAGCATTTCTATTCTATGTTTGTAACATACGTTATTTTCGTCGAACCGTGTTTTGTGTGCCTACTAAACATTAAAGAAATTAAAAGTATACATATGTTGGAAAAGCAAAACAAGAAAAGGACAGTTTTTTTCGGTCTTTGCAATATCATGAAAAAATTATTATAAAAAAATAACAGCCATAACAACAGGGTGTAAGAAATTATATTAGGTGTGATCCCGTACTTTTTGGATAAATTTCGGTAAAGTGAGAGTAAGCAAAGAACACAAAAAGCCAAATTTCTTTACCAAAAGAAAACGTCAGTGTTTTGAGATTTTAATATCACAAGTCATTTGACATTGAAAAAGACGGTAGCAAAAGCTTAGTAAAAAATCAAAAAGTATAAAAATGAAACATTTAAAAATAGTTTGTTCTCCGGATGCATATAGCCGCGTTAAAACTGGTAAGTAAATCAAATCTAGCAAATACACAAATATTTATTTATCTTTACATTTTCCAGACAAAGAGTACATGGTAGAAGTTGCCAAAGATGCGCTAACGGAGCAGCCAGATTCATACAGCCAACTAATATTCTGCCGAACTGAACCATCAGGTAAGTGTTTAGAGATCAACATCCCCTAAATAAAATTCTAATTTTCGTACCAGTGTTAGCATTCGAGAGCATTGAAATCAATTCAACTATAGACGACGCATTCATCCCTATGAGTAATGTGTTAGTGCGTGAACATTAAATGTGTTAGTGCGTGAACACAATTGAGTAATTGAGTTTGAAACGATTTTTCGTCACTCCACTGCAAATTTGATGTATAAACATACTGATTTCGGCTATATGCTACCTGCAGTGGTTTATAAACAGACCATTTTGGGCTATATTACATCTGCAGCGTTCACTTGAATACTTAATCTAAAGAAAACCCTGTCGGAATCACTCATGAAGTTATGTATTATGTTCGATTTCAGATAATGAGAGTCATTTATCTGAAATTCTTCCATTAGACATTTACGTGTCTAATGGAAGAATTGCGGCCAAAGCTTGGAAAAAGTATTCAAGTGAAAACAAAAGGTAAAATGTATAAAATTATTTCCGAACGCATGGAAAAGGAAGGGTATAATTACACTCCAATGCAAATAGAAAATAAATTTAGAGGGCTGGAGCGTGGATATAAAAAAAGCGTGCTGCACAACAGAAAAAGAGGAAGAAATAGGCAGAAATGTCCGTATGATAGGTAAATTTATATAACTACACACATATTTTACATTCTTTTGTTTCATACTAAAAATACTTCTTTTAGTGAGTTGAAGAAAATTTTAGGCGGAAAAAAGGGAATTGAGCCAGATTTCGTACTGGAGAGCGGCGATTCGGAAGGAGCTTCGTGTAGCTCTCCTTGTATCGACGAGAACTCTCATACAGATAATTCGACAAGAGGTAAAATGTATAAAATTTTGTTATTTTGCGTCTTCATGAATATTCGTTTTTTTATTTAATTCAAGATGGAAGAAGTCCTGATAGTATCATCAAAAAGAGGTCCAAAAGTATTAGAGTTATTGAAGAATAAAGATGAGCGAGAACAGAAACGAGCAGAAATTTCCAAAAGAAAGCTTGAGTTACTGGAGATGTTGGTACAAAAAAGTAAATAAAATAAAAATTCAATTTTTCTTTAAACTATGTATATAAAATAAATTTGCAATAAATTCGTTTTAGTTTTAATATTTATATAATATATTTATTACTTAATTTTTGATTGTTATTTTTTGTTCTTCCTTTTTGTTATAGTTTTAAATAAAAACAAATGTTATAGATCGAAGTTGTTAAGAATTTAATTGTAGTTCGTTACAAATTCTATCTCTAATTGTATATCCATTAGTTGCATCCACAGATCGTTGATGAAGGACATTTCTTTCTTCTTCTTCTCTGTTTTCGGAAGAAAATATCAAATCGCTGCCGTTTGCAAGATTATGCACGATACATTTTTAATTTTTTCACGTTAATTTTTAAATTTTTCGGCCATTATATATTTAAGTGTTTCATCATTATCATATAGTACGTACTTTTTAATTTTTTTAATATTAATAAAAGTTTCGTCATGTTTCGGAAAACATAGGATTTTCGCTTTTACTACATATTATATTTGTAATATTACTTTCAATGCATTGATTTCTTTATCTTTTATATTTTTTCGTGCTGCAGGTTTTTATCATATATAAACTTTATTCTTTGAAGCTTCTTGATATCATTAATTGACGTGCATTCCCACATTGTGTTAAAAGGGTGGTGCATAAATATGTGTAGACCACAGAGTAAATAAAGAGAGTGACAATTGTCTCAGAGATGAAAGTAAATAGATGCGTTTTGAACATCAATAATTACCGATACAGATGATGTGTAAATGTAAATATGTAGCCATGAGTTTGTGGTTAGATGAAAGAATTAAAAACAAGAAAATAACTAGGCAATAATTTTGTAATACCAATATACAGTAGAAGCAAACAAAATAGCACAGACAATATGTTCATAAACATCCCGCGCAACCCTGAAACATGTTTTCAGAACGTACGTAGTTGCACTATTCCAGTGATTGGTCGGGTCACCTCAACCTGATGAGTCTTGCGTTTGGCTGCGCGAACCGTACCATCTACGCCTGGGTATGTCTCTATCACCTTTGCCATGAGCCACTTAGCAGGAGGAAAATTTTTGTCTTTTACGACAACAATAGAACCTCGTACTAGGTTAGGCTGCGGTTGGTACAATTTTGAACGTTGTTGTAACGTATTCCTTTTGCCATCGCTGCCACAATTGCTGAAACATATTTTGAACATGTTGCCAGTAACCAAAATAGTAGGATACTGTATGTGCCAGGACAATTAAAATTCTGAAATTTCGGTAATTAAATTTAAAATTTTTCAATTTTAATTGCCAAAATTCTCAAATTTCAGCAAAATTTCAAATTTCATTTTGTGTGTGTGTGTATTTTTTCCCACGGTCAAATAGGGTTGTTCACATTGTTGTTGTTTTTTTTTATAATGTTGGGGTAGGCGTGGGAATTTGTGTCTGTCCATATGTGACCTTGAGAATACATGTCCATCCGTATGTGAGCGTGGGAATTTGTGTCTGTCCATATGAGACCTTGGGAGTTTGTGTCTGTCCATATGTCACCTTGGGAATACATGTCCGTCGGTATGTGAGCGTGGGAATTTGTGTCTGTCCATATGTGAGCGTAGGAATTCTGTCTGCCAATATGTGCTATAGCCTAATAGAAAATAAGAAATTTTTATGAACATTAGAACATTTTTTAGGAATTACACTATTTCAAAAGCGTTGTAGTTATATATGGATGGCCTTAATGTTTGTGGTTCGTTTCTTCTTACTGGAGTGAGATTTCTTCTTTTATTTTTTGTTTGTTTTTAATTTTGGTGTGTGTTTACTTAAGACATTTTGTCCAGCAATTCAGTTATTTCTTTTTTGTTTGCAATGCTTGAGCCTGGGGGAATAATTTGATTATTCTGATCTTGAAGACGTTGTGAAAAAAATTTACTATTCCATATATATTGAAATTGATATTTTGTTTATTTTATACATGACGATCATCGATGGATTTTATTTGGGGATCTGGATGGTGGTGCGATTTCTGTATTTTGTATAATATGAATATTTATGCTATGTTTAAGTGTGTGTGTTTTTTTGTGTTCTGAGTGGCGGTTGAATGTCTGCCTGTCAGACAGGCTGTGTGTGTGTGTGTGACGATTGGTGAGTCTGTATGACAGTCCGCTTTTTTGCTTTCCTGGATTTAGCGCAAGTGAGTCACTATGAAATGTGATAAGATGTACATATTCATGCGTACATAAATATCTACAAATTTATTTCATTTACGCATATACATACAAACAAATAATAAGCGTTTATTCTTTGTGCCCAAATATTCCCTTGACCATTTTTTCTTCTCTCCCCCCCTTAACATATGTATATTTGTGAACTTCTTATATTGGATTTTAAAAACTTGCAAACGATTTGAAATGAGACTGATCCATCATTCCAGTTAATATTATGATAGTTTTTTTTTTTTTGTTAACCAAACTGCTTCTCTCTGTTTTTGGCTGATAAACATGCGAAATCAAAAGGAGGTTTTATGATGAAATTGTGGCATTCGTTGTTGCTGAAAACTACAGCTAGTTCTTTTGCGATGAAGTCATTTGAATTATTTTTGAAACCTTGCAAGTCTACAAAAACAATATCATCATTTAATTTATAAGACCTTCCGGACTTGACCTTTTATTGGTATGTATTCTATTACGCGGTCATGAATAAGATGGAATATTTGTTGCTGTTTCAAATTAAATTGTTATGTCGATTGGTCCGGTATTGAGCGTTTCGTTTTGGTGACTGACATCAACTACAATAATTGGAGCGTTATTTTTAAACTCTTGACCTTTTAGAAGAGGTTGGGGTTGTTTCATGTAGTAGCTTTGTTGGAATCTTAGATACATATCATATAGAATCGAATGGCCCTCATTTTTGAATTTTATATTAAGATCGTTATATGGGTAAGAGGTTGAGTTTAAATGTACTTTTAAGTTAGTAAGATCACAATGAACAAACTTGTTTTCTTATTGAAAAGCAATCAACACAAAACGAGGGCGTTCTTTATTAGCGGCCAATTTCACATTCCATATGTGATTGGTCCCCGTATTAAGGTGTGGATTCATATGACAATCCCAACTACGGAATGCCATTGGTATCGCAGCACCATTATTAAGTATTTTGATCATATTCAATTTACTATGATCAGATAATTGAACATGTGGAATTCTCCATGATATTAGTGAAATTGTAAGTTTTGCTTTCTTAGTGGAAACATTCCAGTGTACAAGATCTTCATCGTTCTTATTACGCAAGAGTATCAACTCATGTTTACCATTTAATAAAACTTTATTGTAGTCTTCAGCGAATCCTAAAAGAAGATTGAGTGGTACATAGAAATTAAAATTTCCATTTTGAAGATTTATATTATCAAGTTTATTCCATCCAGCATTTTGCAACACAACGCTTTCCGTAGGTGATAAAGAAAGCAAATTTTTTATGGTACTGGTGGCTCCCAAATATCTTGTATGATCAATTTTAATAGCATTTAGTTCATAGCGAATTTCATCAAAGAGATATGCAACAAAATTGTTTTTCAACTGAAAGTTGGGTGTAGATTTCGATGTGTTTTCGTCTACAACAATTCCTTCCACATATATATATATAGCTTTCACTAGGTAACATATATAGATCTTGGTTTTGTATTGAAATTCTTATTTCATCGTTGTTGTTAAAAGACTGAAGGTATGGTATGTATGTGTGATAATCCTTTTTGATTATATTTTCATCAGATATTGGTTTATCTAAAACGTCTATTATTGAACTCATTTTGTTTTCAGTTTAAAGTTCAGCGACTTGAGAAAACTCTTGTTTGCTGCTGTAAGCGATTTTTGACGAACAGATCTTTTCAATTGTTGCTTAGGTTGTAATGTTTGAGGATTAGATGCTGCTGTAGTATTCTTCGATATACTCGTGTTGTATATTATCATTATTTAGTTGTCCTTAAATGTATTCGTATTGTAATTTCCTCTCCTCTGAAATTAATTAAGTCGCCGTTTTGATCAACCACGCGAAGAGCTAGTGAACTTATCTCTCTGGAGTTTACTGGCAAATAAATGAGATTTTTGGGAATCTCAACTATTTTATATCCAGCCGGTACATTAATCGGAAATTCATGTAGTGTATGAGCTTTCGAATTATTCATATAAGTATTAACCACAATACTGCTTTCAATCATCAAGAGAATCACCTTAAAGATATTCACTGGAAGATCAGAGTAATGTTCTTTGTTTGGCGTTAATATTCTGCTATTGAATCCTAAAAGTCTACCTGTTGTATTTTCTTTATTAAAATATATTGGTTCTTTAGAGCTGCTGACTTTAACTTGCATTGTATTGATATTAGCTTCAATCAAAATTTTGTTTTCTGGTCTATATCGTTTGTATTGTTCTTCTATATAGTCAACTATATCATTTAATTCATAAGATCCGATCGGTATTTCAATTACAAGTTCACCGATATAAAATATATTGTTGTAGACATCCACATTTGGGATACTGTTGTATGAATGAAAATCAGTTAGAGCACATTCATAGGTTCCGTTTAAATCAATAAGAGGAAAATAATTAGCTGTTGAATTGGAGCTCAGAGCCAATGTTATTGACATTGTGACTGTTTGATTGTAAAAAATGAGGTTAAACACACAGTATGATTTATAAGAATGAGTTTCGTATTTATTGTTTATTTACTTATTTTAAACTAAATTAAATATTGATGCCATTGTTGTTGTTGTTGTTTATTTGTTGTATTCTTCCATTTACAATATCTCATCTTTGCTTATCCAAGAATTGTGCTCATTACCAAAGCCCAGCCACTTAACAAACACCTTATGTTCTTTAGTTTTGAGAACCCTTTCAACTAGGTATGTATTTGGATATCTGGAATTTCTTCATCATAGAATCCACCTTTTATAGGATTTCCGCCATAGTCTTCTAATGTATATGTTGTAGGATATGTATTTTGTACTCTTTTAATTGTAATGATTTCTGCTGTCCAATTCGGAGTATAACCTTTTTCAAAAATGTTTTTATATTTGCTTATGCGTACATGATCTCCATTAAATTTTGATATTTTATACATCTTTAAATGACTGTGTTTAAAAGCTGTTTTTCATTTGTTAAATTTACTTTAATCGGTGACATTTTAATGGTGCGATGAATTTTTCTATTGTATGCATCAAGTAAATCTCTATACATATCAATCCAATTATATGAACCATTTAAGCTAAATTCTTTCCACATCATTCCTTTTAATGTTCTATTGAATCGTTCTACTATTGAGGCTTTCATAGTGCTATATGTTGAGTAGCGATTAATATTGTATTTATTCATCAACTGATTGAAATGTTTATTGAAAAATTCTTTACCATCGTCTGTTTGCAAGTTTTTCGGTATTCGTCCCAATTTGAAAATATTCTCCATTGCCTGGGTTGTTTCAAATGCATTCTTTCTTCTCAAAGGTACTGCCCAAGCAAATTTTGAGAATGTATCAATTACAGTTAGCGAAAATCGATAATTTCTATTGTCTAAGGAATAATTTCCCATTTGAACTAAATCAGCTTGTCAAAGATCATCTATTCCTTTCATCACAACTCTACGACGTACAAAACGTTTTCGAGCCTGCTTATGCAATTCATTTACAATATTTTTTTTTTGAAGACATCTTATTTTTCCAGTCGCTGTTTTAAGTGTGTTGTGATCTACTTGGTGCACTTTCAGCTATTCATACGAACATGTAATTTTCTATTCTATAAATTTTTTCTCGTAACTCTTCAATTTCCATATCAAAAAGTGATTTATTATCATCCATTTTCTTATTGATATCCTGCAAATGAGCATTAAGATTTTTTAACTGCAAAGCTACTTCTTGTTGCTGTTTTTTTAATTCAGTTTGCAGAAACAATTTACTGATAACATCGTTTTCCTCCAGAGCGTTTGCAACATTTTTGATTCTCTTGTATTGGACATCAATGTTTTTGTTCGTATCCAAAAAGAAGCCCAACAACTTAGGTGCATTTTTGGTTGAAATTACTTCACTTCTATCGTTAATATAATGCCCAAATTTATCAACGGACATGTTTTATAAAAAAATCTATGTATGCATATAGTTTAGACAATTATATTAGCTTCACGAAGTTCTTCAATAATTGCGACAATTTCGTTGTTGTGATTAGTATGGCTTGCAGACTGTGATGCAAGCAGTAGTCTAAGTAGATCTACCAACTCGTTTGGATCATCCCAGTATATATAGTTTGGATTATGAGGGTTAAACTGCATCAAACCCCTTCCTAAATAATTAGTCTTAGTTACATCTTATGAGCTTGTATGATTTTCTCCTTTGAAAAGTTTTCCAATAATATGTTTGTACTTATGCGCTTTGCTCCCTTTGATTTGACCATCAGACTTATTGTCTCTCCTGTGAGCATTGGTAGTAAGTAATATTTTTTTAAAAATTTCAAGCTCGAATTTGTCATAGTTTTTTGGTGTTTTATGAAACATTAAAGAAAACAGTCCTGGCGTGAGAGCCCATATTTGTCCCCCAACCTGTATCTTATCTTGATTTAACTTGATGATGCTATTACCAAATCTCCATTCGTTATTATTATCTTTATGTGGACCATAGTTAGTATCTAGTTCGTTTCTCGATTGCAATTAGTGATAAGTCAGGATAACTTTCTTCATTATTAGAATTTTGTGAGTAAAAGTCATCTTCATCATAATTATTGCTACTTTTACTATTCAATTGTTTACAAATTTTTTCTTCAATTAGTTTCTTGGGAGTACTCGTTTCCAGTTTTATTGTTGAATTCTGAGGATGAAAACTTTCATTGTCATCAATTCCAGTTTCCTTATCACTCGGTTCTTTTTTAACCGGTCTACCAACGTATTTAGAGCTATTGATAAATTCTTTTAAAGGTTCTGTGATAGGCTTGAATGTATCTCTTAATTGTTCATGTGTATTTATTTCACCAGTTTTTATACTTCGAAGCTTTCAATATATTTCTTGTAGTCACCAAGTCTTTAAGAATTTGTACATTCATTTTAGCTATCAGGTCAGTTCGATAGAAAACAGTTTACCAGCTCAGGTTATCAGATCAGGTATCAGATCAGCTTATCAGGTCAGTTTAACAGGTATCAGATCAGTTTATCAGGTATCAGATCAGCTTATCAGGTCAGTTTAACAGGTATCAGATCAGCTTATCTGATCAGTTACAATAATCACATGTATAAAGTTTGAAGTCAGATTAAATACTGAAGGGTGTATTAGATGAACAGCAAATTATATTATGATGAAGTAATCAAATGACTTTCTATAAGTTCATTATCTTTTCTTATCATCAAAAATCCGTATTTTTCTTTTCAACATTCTCTGCAAATTTGTTGAAACATTTCAAAGTTCATATCGCTGGCAACGTGATCATCATATACATGTTTCATATTTGTCGAATCTTGTTTAAACATAATAATTACATTAGCATTATCTCTTATCAAATGTTTTGGAATCCGCGTATAAGTTTGACACAAGTAAAATGAATCTACGTTCTTATGACGACCCATACAAAAATATGCACGTATATTGTTTTGCTTTTCACATGCAACATCATCAAAAATCACAATTGAATAGCTTTTAGCTTCACTAGGAGGAACAACGTACTCGTTATCTGCGAATGTGTAGTATCCCATTCCTTTAATTGGTGAAATTTATTTCTTTAGGTATTCATATTTAGGTATAAAGATTTTGAGTACAAGTAAATATTTTCAAACTTGAGACCATTAGGACTTTCCAGCAAACCAATCGATATGTTAGTTTTTCCACAATTTGAAGGACTATTAATGCTCGAATAGAATATGGTAACAGGAACTATGTCTTATTTTTTGACTTTCATTTGAACAATTATCAGCATTACGAACTAAAATATTTTTATGTTGTTTTACGAAGCGCGTTTTAATAACTACTTGTGGTCACTTGTGCTTAAAATTTCTATACAATAAATACAATTTAAAATAAAAAAACCATTTTTTTCTTTGTATTTATAATCACTTATTTTGTAATGTCCCCAGGCATAAGTATCAACATTTGTTTCCTGTATAAATCTCTTATCATCTAAATAACTTAATGTTAGTTTATTTATATGTTGTGTATAGATTTGATGAATTTTAGATCTAAATACATACATTTAATTATAATACAGTTTCTTCGCCAACAAACATTTTCTAAAATCGTTTATAGTTAGTTTGTTGGTTACATTTTGTTTTGCTCCCTTTATTTTTTTTTATTTCCTGATCTACTCTATCTATTTTTACAGAATACACTTTAGCTCGTAAGCCAATAAATTCCTTAATAATTTTCCCATTACACTCATCTTTCATCATTCCTAATACTTTTTTATTCATTAGTGGAATATTATAAGGATTTTCTTTTGAATATGCTGATGTGTCGAAATGTGTTTTGATATCATTTCTAATATCATCGTATATGTCATTTGTTCTTACATCAAATATAAAGGAATCTGTATCCATGTAATTAAGATTAATATTTTCAAGATATTTCGGTCTCATATAATTATAATGAAATTCATACATTTTATATTTAGGCAATTCTAAAACTGAAAACCCAATGTAAATAGGTTTATTATACTCAGTTCTCACTCTATTCATTTGAATTGCAATCATATCATCATGAATTATGAGAGAACTATGAAAATTAGGTCTAGCAATAAGAGCTCTAGCTCCATTCACATACTATTTTAATGTCTTTTCTTTTATCAACGTTTTCCATAGTCTTACCATATACAGCGTTGTTTAGTAATTTAAAAAAATTTTGTTCAAATGTGTTTTTAGCTAATGTTCTATGATGATTATTTAAATCAATATATTTTTTCAACCAATCTGACTGATTAAATTGAAGAATTCTATGAATTTTCTTTAAAATCAAACCATGTTGAAGACATTGTTCAAAGTTGCGATAATGTATAATAATATTCTTGTTTTATCGTTCGGCTATAGGTCAGGTTTTTAAAAATCAATAAACACTAAATATTTTTTGATTATTTAATCTTTATTTAATGTTATTTTTCCCAATATTTCGAATAGCTTCGCTATTCATCTTCAGGGGAACACTGTTGGGTACAAAACAATATATGATAAACACACAAAAATACCAAAACACCAAAATACCTTTTCATGGAGTTACTAAAGTTTTGCATCAAAGACAGCCGTTATTTTAAATATGAGGAACGAATTTACGGACAACGTAAGGGAATGCCGATGGGATCACCAGTATCACCAGTTGTTTCCGATATTGTTATGGAGGAGTTACTGGATCAATCCCTTACAAAATTAAAAATAAAACCCAGATTATTAACAAAATACGTAGATGACATATTTGCTATCATAAATAAGGATACGGCAGATGAAGTTCTAAATGTTTTAAATGCGTTTAACCCACAAATACAATTTACAGTGGAAACGGAAAGAGATAGAAAATTACCATATTTAGATGCAATTGTTAGTAGACACCAAAATATGATGACAGTCAACTGGTATCAAAAACCCACTGCATCCGGTCGTCTGATTAATTTCCATTCCAAACATCCCAGAAGAATTATAATAAACACAGCAAGTAATTTCATCAGACGAGTACTCACCATTAGTGACGATAGGTATCATGAAGAAAATTTACGGAAAATAAAAGAAATCTTAGACATGAACGATTTTCCGAAAACAATTATAAACAATTTAACATATAAAAAGAATGACACAACAATAAGAAGGGAGACTAATACAAAGTATTATAAAGGACTAACATATATAAAAGGTTTTTCTGAAAGGTTAAAAAACTCAGATCTATATGACATTGAAAAATATCAACTTGCATTTAAGACGAATAATACTATGCAGAGCCTATATAGTAACACAAAGACTAAATTAAAGAAAGAGGACAAATGCAACGTTATATATAGTATTAACTGCAACGGTGACGGCTCAGGCACATGTAATAAGAAATACGTAGGAACAACTAAAAATAAACTGAAGACCAGACTAACATCTCATAAATCAGATATAAGAATGAAAAACAAACCCATGGAACAAAAAACTGCACTTGCGGCCCACTGTGCAAAGGAAAATCATGTGCCAAATTTTGATAATGTAAAAATATTACAACAAGAAAACCATTATTCCAGGAGATTTACTTTAGAGATGTTACACATAATTGACGTTCCTGCAGAGAAAAGACTTAACTATAAACAAGACACAGAGAAATGCGCTCAAATTTACAGAAGTGTGATAAACAAACACAAAAAAAAAACATAAACAAATCAGTTTTCGCAGCTAAGGACTACAGACGATCGACATATTGAAAATATGTTAATTAAATATAATTTAATTTAATTTTTAATTTACATGTATGTAATTGTAAATTTATTAGAAATAATCAAAAATTAATTTTAATGTTTATCATATATTGTTTTGTACCCAACAGTGTTTCCCTGAAGATGAATAGCGAAGCTATTCGAAATATTGGGAAAAATAACATTAAATAAAGATTAAATAATCAAAAAATATTTAGTGTTTATTGATTTTTAAAAACCTGACCTATATCCGAACGATAAAACAAGAATATTATTATAATACAACAGGTCAACGATTAAACTAAATATATATAGATAATGTATAATATAATTGGTTTTATGGTTTAAATCTGTAATTAATTTTCGCTGTTTCATACTTTCAATTTTTTTGTTTTCTGCACAAAAGGGAAAATCATTATGATAGTCGTGTAATGTAGTTGGATATTCCAAATCTACTTCCAGTATATATCCAAATTCAGAATTTTCTCCTATACTATTTACATTGAAATTATCACAGTTATCCACCCACATCAAATTATTTATGGGGAGGTATTGAGACATAGCATAACCATATAAATTATTTACATCTAAATATATCAGATAATTTTACTCTTTTGTAGAATCATAATCACTAATATATTTATTATTGCTATAGAATGTCGTTTACTACACTGAACGATACCCCGTCTAATACCTCCCACAACGAACCTGTACATGTTAATATCTGTGAACAATTCCAGCTCTATTTCAGTTGTTTTCAACATTGCATCCCAAGATAAGCCCGGAGTAGTATAATATTGGCAAGGATCTAAATTGTAAATTTTCTTACAAACTTTACGGAAATTTTCAAATACATCACAAAGTAATAAAACATCTACATTTAAATATAATAGACGATAGTCTAATAGTTTATTACATTGAAATGTATTCCAAACCTTTTCAGCATGTTCATAATCATCTACACTACACGACTTACTAATAAGTTTATTAAAGAAACTCGATCGGGGTGGTAGCTGTGTTTCTTCCAGACGATTAGTTGAATTTAGATAATCATACGGAAAGACACCTTTACGTTTCATCAAACTGAATTCATTATGACTTTGATAAATTGATTTCACAGTTGATAAATCATCATCAAACAGGTAGCTAGCTAGTTTTTCTAAACTTGATGGCATAAACAGACAAGAATCTAGAAAACGCAGTTCTATTGTCTTTTTTCCATTATCATCATTAACCAGAATTGTTTTGGATATAAGTACGTATAACTCTTTATTTAAAGGAATTATATTTATATCACCTTCAATGGATGAAAGTTCTTTAATGAACAAATGACAATCATATGATGAAAGATTGTGAAAAAATATGGGTATGAATTTTGCTATTTGATACTCTAAATTACATTTAGTATGCACAGGGCCTCTATATTCTCCTGTTAAATAACAATGATCAGCTACACGATCTTCAAGAGATAAAAATTTGTTACAAATATGACAAATGGGATCCTGACTTTGTCTTATTTGTTGAAGAAACGTTAAGGAATTCATTTGTTTAATTATACTTAAATAATTATTATATATATCTAGACTATCTTTAACTAAATTAGTAAAGAAATGTTTTGGTGAGTCATCACCACTGTATGTTCTAAATATATCTAAACTAGTGTTATATGAACATTTTATATAGTAACTATAAGCAAATGGAATATGACTTTGTATGGACTTAATATTAGTTGAATTCTGAACATTAATAGAATTGAGAATACATTCAAAATCAGCGTATACTACAAAAGGCACATCCATTTGCTTTTTTATATTCTTAAAACTTACTAAGTTTTTATCTGTAATAGGTAATGTAGTCACAACTTTGTTACAATGTTTCTTGTGATTACGTAAAGACGTCTCAGTACGGAAATGAATCAAACAAGTATTGCATATATGAATCCTATTTTCTCTCTTTGTTGTTTGTGTTCTTATAAGTCTACAATTACATTAAAAAAAGTTGAATAATTTCTTATGAATATTTATTTATTTTGTTTCAATATAAAATGTTGTAAATACCTTGAAAGATTTTTAATCCAAACATAGTGGAACCTATTGCCTTCTTGTAAAAGTAATAGGTTAATGTGATTAATTTTTTCTTCAGTTGTAAAGTAATATGGACCCACTATATTATCACCATCTAAGCCAAATACTTTTACACTCATATCAGGATTGTTGATTTCAAAGACCTTTATTTGATTAAGCGCTAGCGGGAAACTCAAGCTTTTGAAATTCAATACAACATTATTATTCAATGTTATAATTTCGTCTTTTATGTTTATAACATTATACGATGTACATCTATTTGAATTGAATTCACTTGGACACAATGCTGATATTATAGCCCACTTGAAACAATATTCATCCTTATTTTGTACATTGATGCACGCGAATTTTCTTTGTATTGTAGATGGCAAAGGAATATATTGAGAGCCTTTAATACATTTATACTGATTAACGTTAATTTCTAGACGTAAAATTTCAATTAACGCCCTTCCGCTATCACGCTCCTGAAATTCACTCATTTTTTTATAATGGCATCACATTGTTCATTATAAACATTAATAATCTCATCTCTTGCCACAGATGTACTTAGAATAGTCATTTTAGTTTGATGAGACTTTACTTCGATGGTGCATGAATCGTCTTCTTCTTTAATCAGCACATATTCTCTAAATAGTTCCATGTTAAATTTTATGCTTTGACGTGTCTTAAGCTCATCATTTAATAATTCGATTACCTTGTCTCTAATTGTATCCAAAAAGTTTTCAGGTATTAAATCACCTTTGTTCTTATTTTCAATTAAGTATGTTACAATGCGATTGTTAAAAACTGATTTTATGCATTTAACATCATCATTATTCACTTTTTCAGCGCTATTTAGTTTATGCTCATTTGTCCTTTTATCGTAATGCCATATTGTTTTGTGAATATCTTTTCTATATTCTTTACAATAGACATTGATTCCGTCATCTCTAACCCCTCCTGTACAATGAAACGAAGAAGTTGTCTCTTCACGATCATGATTTAAACGGATATGTCTTCTTAGTGATGAATTTAAATTGTACACCTTTTGACAAATCTCACAAATAAAGCTTGCCATTTTTTCTTTTTTGTTGATATGTTAAGCAAATTGCTTGATACAATATTCTAGACAATAATGAGCTTGTGTTCTGGGAATCAACGTATTTTAACCCTAAATTGTAGGCGAGGGGAATTCGAATAAGTGGCGAGTAACCTTACATATATCATATTATTATCAAAAGATTTCAAAACCACAACTACTTCATTTATTTTAAAAAAACACACACAATTCAAAAAATCTGCTTGTCAAAGGTCACTTACAACAGCAACAAATATTCCAGCAACGACATCAGCTTACTGCGTTCTTATTCATGACCGCGTAATAGAATACATACCAATAAAAGGTCAAGTCCGGAAGGTCTTATAAATTATATAACATGGATGGTGATATTGTTTTTGTAGACTTGCAAGGTTTCAGAAATAATTCAAATGACTTCATCGCAAAAGAACTAGCTGTAGTTTTCAGTAACAACGAATGCCTCAATTTCATCATAAAACCTCCTTTTGATTTAGCATGTTTATCAGCCAAAAAAAAACAGAGAGAAGCAGTTTGGTTAACAAAAAAAACTATCATCATATTAACTGGAATGATGGATCAGTCTCATTTCAAATCATTTGCAAGTTTTTAAAATCCAATATAAGAAGTTCACAAATATACATATGTTAAGGGGGGAAGAGAAGAAAAAATGGTAAGAAAAAATGGTAAGAAAAAATGGTAAGAAAAAATAGTAAGAAAAAATGGTAAGAAAAAATTATTCATCGAACAGTTTATAACATTGAAGACATTGGCTGCATTAATTTTAAACAAATGGAAACTAAGCATTCAATATATCTCTATGTAGCTATCACGACTATGGTGTTTGTGCCTTAAGGAATGCAATTTTACTTAAAAATGAAAATGTTAACAAACTTTTAAATAAATGCTTATAAAAATTAAAATAAATGTCTTCTTATTTCAAATAAAAACCTACATACATATTTTTTTTTTTAGAGAACACACAAACAAACATACAAAATGGTTCATTCATTCATTCAAATGGTCAAGGGAATATTTGGGCACAAAGAATAAACGCTTATTATTTGTTTGTATGTATATGCGTAAATGAAATAAATTTGTAGATATTTATGTACGCATGAATATGTACATCTTATCACATTTCATAGTGACTCACTTGCGCTAAATCCAGGAAAGCAAAAAAGCGGACTGTCATACAGACACAGCCTGTCTGACAGGCAGACATTCAACCGCCACTCAGAACACAAAAAACCACACACATTTAAACATAGCATAAATATTCATATTATACAAAATACAGAAATCGCACCACCATCCAGATCCCCCAAATGAAATCCATTGATGATCGTTATGTATAAAATAAACAAAATATCAATTTCAATATATATGGAATAGTAAATTTTTTTCACAACGTCTTCAAGATCAGAATAATCAAATTATTCCCCCAGACTCAAGCATTGCAAACAAAAAAACACACACCAAAATTAAAAACAAATAAAGGAAAAAATCTCACTCCAGCAAGAAGAAACGAACCACAAACATTAAGGCCATCCATATATAACTACAACACTTTTGAAATAGTGTAATTCCTAAAAAAAATGTTCTAATGTTCCTAAAAATTTCTTATTTTCTATTAGGCTATAGCACACATAGGCAGACAGATTTCCTACGCTCACATATGGACAGACACAAATTCAAACGCTCACATACCGACGGACATATATTCCCAAGGTCAGATATGGACAGACACAAACTCCCCAGGTCTCATATGGACAGACAAAAATTCCCACGCTCACATACCGACGGACATGTATTCCCAAGGTCTCATATGGACAGACACAAATTCCCACGCTCACATACGGACGGACATGTATTCTCAAGGTCACATATGGACAGACACAAATTCCCACGCCTACCCCAACATTATGAAAAAAAACAACAATGTGGACAACCCTATTTAACCGTGGGAAAAAATACATACACACACACACACAAAATGAAATTTGAGAATTTAGGAATTTAGGGCTACCTTCTGGTTTATTTGTTAATGGTGTCATTAACGGCTCTAATGGATAGCCTGAGTCACCTGTAGATAATTTTCTTTTGTTATTTGTTAAGCTATTTTAACATTTTTCTATTTTAAATTCACCTATCAAAAACATATTACGATCTCCATTTTCAAAATTTTTCTGCATAACTCTCCGAACAGCAGATAGTTCCCAGGATACTTTGCATTTACATTTAAAGTTTTAAGATTTGGATCACATATCTATAAGATTAATATTAGGATATATATGTATGGATGTATAAAAGTATTTATAAGATCTAGATCTTACCATTTGCACGTTAATAGAGTGGTAACCGTAGTGGTTCACATTGGCCTCTTCGTGTATTTTTGGGGCTAAAAGGGAGATATGAGTGCAATGAATAGCTTCAATAGTGCCAGCTACAAAAGGTGAGGATGATGAAGCAAAAATTGTTTTTGCAGCTTGCCGCTCTAATTGAGTCATCGAGAACCTCACCTTTCCAAAAACATAGTGCTATTAAGTGCATCAATAACACGATGTATGCAACGGCTTATGGACGGTTGACTAAGGGATAACCCCCATTGCTCACCTACGGGCCGTTGGTAACATCTACTCGCATAGAAACGTAAAGTCGCTAGCACCTGCAAAAAATAACTTGTTATAATTATCTGAATACATGTATGTATTTATATATATATACCTGTTTTTCAGCCGATATCGCAGTGATCCTAGAACCTTTTAGAAGACCACTAAATTTGCCTATAATATCTTCAACCAATTCGGGACTTAAGCGATAAAGTTTTTTGAATTCTGCTCCTGCCAACTCAAAACGATTATCTAAGTCACGAAGAACACGCCGGTTGACTGAAGGAGCACTATCAACTGAATCATTATCAAATAAATTGTAGGCAATATACTCAAAAGCCATAATATATTTTTATTAATATTATAATTTATTATTTATATAAAGAAACACTTTTTTTAAAACACGTTAAATCACTTGTTTAATTCTTTAACAATAACAACTTTTGATATAAAGCGATAGAGAATCGCACTACAGGGTGAGATGAACCGATCAATCACTGGAATAATGCAACTACCTGCGTGCCATTTTGTTTGCTTCTGCTGTTTATTGGTATTACAAAAGTATTGCCTAGTTATTTTCTTGTTGTTAGTTCTTTCGTTTAACTATAAACTTATGGCTACATATTTACATTTACACATCATCTATATCGGTAATTATTTATGTTCAAAACGCATTTATTTACTTTCATCTCTGAGACAATTGTCACTCTCTTTATTTACTCCTATGCAATCTGCATTTCATGTATTCGAAGTAAATAACTAAATGATTTAAGTAAATAAATGGCTCTTGTGATCAACATTCGATTCTGCGGCACACGCTTATTCAAATAAACCATACAAATTAATTATAGTCGAACCCTTGTCAAATAAAGATTAATTTTGATCCGTGATCAAATCAATAATTCAACAAACAAAAAAATTCATTCCTTAAGTTAAAATAAATCCAATCTCGGGTTGTTTATTCCAAATACTAAGCCCATAATCATTCACCCTTATCGTGTTTTGAAGACGAAGAAATGTGTGATCCACAAGAAATTAGTCTTTTAAAAAAATCCAATATATTTTCGCTATCAAACAAAAAGTTAGTTTACATTTGCTCTTTTTTTCTTTAAAAAAAAATATCTCAGTTTGTATGCTTATAGTAAGCCAAGTTTCGGTAAAAATTATGATATGATAATTAAAATTGAAGCTATCAATAAAAAGGGAGGATAGTTTTGTATTTAAGCCACGAACATTTTGATAAACCAAAGAAATTGTATTCACAGTGGCAAGATTTAGTTTTTTAAGATATTTGTGTTGTGTGATGGAAGCTGAGCAACTGTGCTACGATTTTCTCTACACGTAAGCTCCCACATACAAGTATTTATAGGCCAGAAGGCAGGATCATGAATTACCTTAAAATATTGATCAGGAACAGTAACTTTAAAAGATGCTATACCCCGTGGTTGAGACTAATTGAATTTAAGCGTTGATATTCTTGCAGTTAATCCTATTTCAGATTTTATGAAAAATTCAACATCAGCAACAGTCGTATCAAAAGCTAAACATGATACAACGACAGCCTTTTTAGGATGAATTCTGTACTACTTGATTGTTTATCGAAGTTGGAATATGAGGGATTGACTCAATAATTTCATTGCTTTGAGTAGAACTAAACGTACTTGAGGCAAATATTTCGAATGCGGTTACGTTATTAATTATTCTAGGTGATTTACGACTTTTAGGAGAAGGCTGAGTTTTATTCTTTTATTGTGTTTGTTGTATTAAAAAACAACTTAACTACAACATTTATACGTCTCTTGCAGTGTGTGATAAACGCAATAATTTTTGTTTTGTGTGTGGTTTACTCTGTGACAAAAAACATCGTTTATATTTAAAGCAAAACAATACCTTAGTTGATGCTTATAACTCTCGTTTTAATAGCTCCCATGCTGTAAGTAAGTGGTAAGAACCCGGATGCGCTTGCGTAAGATGCTCCATTGCTCTAAAAATATGTTAGCTTGGGAGGTTTCAAAATTGACTATTGACATTCTCTACACCAATGGTATGGCATCGTAAAATATTTCATAAGCCATAAGATTGTTACTTTTATCAAACAAGTACGCTAAAACTACTAAAAGAAGTTCTATATTAGAAAATAAAATATTCGTAATATTTTAGCGTATCTAATTCTTTTGAGAAACATTGCTTAATAATGCTGAAAGTTAGTAAAGTTATTCAAATGAATTGATAAAGAATTAATCTTAAGTGAACAAATCATCAATTACAATTATTATATTTACAATATAAAAGTCAGACATCTATGGCAAAGTTTATTACTCTTTTATAGTTGTCATATTTTCCATGCATAGAAGCAGTCAAAATATTTTTATATTTTTACTCAATCAATATAATACTAACAAAGCTTATATTATCAATACACGACTGAATTGTAATTACATTTCGACCTTGTGATTATTATGTATGTTACCACATTAGCGCACTAAATAAGACATTTGATCAATTAATAGCCGAAGACAAGTAAGATTTCTTGGAGAATTTTAACAATTAGTTATGCGTCCCAAATATAATATATTTTATGCTTCTTTGTATTATCTGTTCGGTTACACAGATGTTGTTAGATTATGGCGCAAAAATTGTTGAACTCAATGAAAAATATTGTTTTTAGACCTTTTCGTAAAGACGCTTATTATATATCCCTCAAGGATTCATTTAATAACAAAAATAAAACAGAATTAATTTTACAAATACAATGCGCATGCCTTTTTTCACTTCCTAATTTACAAGAGTATTCATACCACTAAACCCTTGGCGATGTTAACACGTGTGGATTTAAAATTTAGCGTCTGTATAGGTAACTTCGCGAAATATCTGGTCATTGTGTAACGATACGCTTCCGTTTGTTGCTGAAGTAGAGCTCACCGAATTCCAGGGTCGTTGCATTAATTTACTAACGCAACACTCGGCGAGGCGATGTTAACAGGCCTAGTTTAAAATTGCATTGGTGGCCGCTGATGTCTGGGAGCGCCTTTATAAGCAACTTCATGAATTATTTGGCCATTGTGCAACGACACGCTTACTTTGGTTGCTAGAGTAGAGCCCACCGACTTCCAGGGTCGTTGCATAAATTTATAAATTGCAGTATGGGTTCTAAATAATGCAATAAAACGCCAAAACATCGCTCTTTTGCCTTTGTTGGGTTATAGCGGCATGGCAAATAAACGAGATAAGGTATATCCGGCTGTCTGGGGCCAGCGCACACTGGGGCCCATACATACAAGTTTGTTCTCAAAACTCTCAATGATAGAGAACTGCTATAAAACACTTACAATAAAAATAGTTATACCAAATTTCAATTGTATTTTCTAATTTTATACAAAAGTTCAAATATTTAGTCTTCAGATGCATCTGATTCAGCTTCTATATGTACTAAAGGCTCCTGCTCTAAGGTCCAATGTCAGTACAATGGTCACAATTGTTGAATACTATGATCTAATTGACTGGCTTTTTTATCGGGTATCGAAGTAAGTAAAGCTGATTCGAGTTTTGGGCTACATATTTAAAATCTTCAATGCATCTAAGCATCATCAAGTTAACCACGTTTCCTGTCCCACCTTTGATGAACTTGAACGAGATAAATTGGTTTTGCTGTAATACGTTTAAAATACATTCAGTGATTAACGATCGAGATTACAAAAACTTCATCCATTTTTGGACAATCATGGACTATTTCGTGTTGGTGGTCGCCTGCGGAGTTCAGAGCTCGATGCAGCCGCAAAAACCCCAATGATCTTACTGAAGTCCAGTAACATAACACACATCATCTTAGAAGATCTACATAATCGGAATTTGCACCCTGGTGTTTCAGTCCTCCTTGTAATTGCTCGCGAAACATATTGGATCCTTGGTGCTCGAAATCTCATCAGAAAATTGACTCATAAGCTCCTCAGATGCTTTCGTCAACGGCAACTTAAATCAAAACAGCTAATGACCGATTTACCTAGCGTACGCGTGTGGCAAGCCTTTCCATTTGAAAACTCAGGTATTGACTACGCTGGTCCTCTACTTCTGAAGCAGTTCCCTAAACTGCCTATATCTTTGACTAGTTACATCCGCTATTCATCTAGAACTTGCGACCGATTGGAGCACAGAATATTTCGTTGCTGCCTTACGAAGATGTATAGCCCGAAGAGGAAAATGTCGTCAGATCTACAGTGACAACGGAAGAAACTTTCTTGGTGCCTCTCGTGAACTAAACGAAATGCACAAAGTTATTATGTCATAAGCTTACAACGAAATTGTCTCCGCAACTTTAGCTGAAGACGGGATACAATGGAAGTTTATCCCACCTCTCGCCCCACATTGGGGTGGAATTTGGGAAGCTGCAGTACGATCTGTAAAGTTACAGCTCAAGCGAGTAACCATGAACGCAGTTTTAACGTTCGAAAAGATGCACACTTTACTAACTCAAATTGAATCGGTTGTCAACTCAAGACTACTTGATACTGCCCCTGATTCTGAAGATGGCTATTTATCCTCAGCACACTTTCTAATTGGTCGACTATACACTGCTGTACCTGAAGGTGACCTAGCCGAAGTAAACCCCAACAAACTTGGTTAGTGGTAGGATACTGTATGTGCCAGGACAATTAAAATTCTCAAATTTCGGCAATTAAATTTAAAATTTTTCAATTTTAATTGCCAAAATTCTCAAATTTCAGAAAAATTCTCAAATTTCATTTTGTGTGTGTGTGTGTATGTATTTTTTCCCACGGTTAAATAGGGTTGTCCACATTGTTGTTTTTTTTCATAATGTTGGGGTAGGCGTGGGAATTTGTGTCTGTCCATATGTGACCTTGAGAATACATGTCCGTCGGTATGTGAGAGTGGGAATTTTTTTCTGTCCATATGAGACCTTGGGAGTTTGTGTCTGTCCATATGTGACCTTGGGAATACATGTCCGTCGGTATGTGAGCGTGGGAATTTGTGTCCGTCCATATGTGAGCGTAGGAATTCTGTCTGCCTATGTGTGCTATAGCCTAATAGAAAATAAGAAATTTTTGGGAACATTAGAACATTTTTTTTAGGAATTACACTATTTCAAAAGTGTTGTAGTTATATATGGATGGCCTTAATGTTTGTGGTTCGTTTCTTCTTGCTGGAGTGAGATTTCTTTTTTTTTTTAATTTTGGTGTGTGTTTACTTAAGATATTTTGTCCAGCAATTCAATTATTTCTTTTTTGTTTGCAATGCTTGAGTCTGGGGGAATAATTTGATTACTCTGATCTTGAAGACGTTGTGAAAAAAAATTTACTATTCCATATATATTGAAATTGATATTTTGTTTATTTTATACATAACGATCAACGATGGATTTTATTTGGGGGATCTGGATGGTGGTGCGATTTCTGTATTTTGTATAATATGAATATTTATGCTATGTTTAAGTGTGTGTGTTTTTTTGTGTTCTGAGTGGCGGTTGCAATGTCTGCCTGTCAGACAGACTGTGTGTGTGTGTGTGACGATTGGTGAGTCTGTATGACAGTCTGCTTTTTTGCTTTCCTGGATTTAGCGCAAGTGAGTCACTATGAAATGTGATAAGATGTACATGTTCATGCGTACATAATAATCTACAAATTTATTTCATTTACGCATATACATATAAACAAATAATAAGCGTTTATTCTTTGTGCCCAAATATTCCCTTGACCATTTGAATGAATGAATGAACCATTGTGTATGATGTTTGTGTGTTGTCTAAAAAAAATATGTATGTTGGTTTTTATTTGAAATAAAAAGAAATTTATTTTAATTTTTATAAGCATTTATTTAAAAGTTTGTTAAAATTTTCATTTTTAAGTAAAATTGCATTCCTTAAGGCACAAACACCATAGTCCTGATAGCTACAATAGAGATATATTGAATGCTTAGTTTCCATTTGTTTAAAATTAATGCAGCCAATGTCTTCAATGTTATAAACTGTTCGATGAATAATTTTTTCTAACCATTTTTTCTTCTCTCCCCCTTAATATATGTATATTTGTGAACTTCTTATATTGGATTTTAAAAACTTGCAAACGATTTGAAATGAGACTGATCCATCATTCCAGTTAATATGATGATAGTTTTTTTGTTTGTTAACCAAACTGCTTCTCTCTGTTTTTTTTTTGGCTGATAAACATGCTGAATCAAAAGGAGGTTTTATGATGAAATTGAGGCATTCGTTGTTGCTGAAAACTACAGCTAGTTCTTTTGCGATGAAGTCATTTGAACTATTTCTGAAACCTTGCAAGTCTACAAAAACAATATCACCATCCATGTTATATAATTTATAAGACCTTCCGGACTTGACCTTTTATTGGTATGTATTCTATTACGCGGTCATGAATAAGAACGCAGTAAGCTGATGTCGTTGCTGCAATATTTATTGCTGTTGTAAGTGACCTTTGACAAGCAGATCTTTTGAATTGTGTGTGTTTTTTGTTTTAAATGAAGTAGTTGTGGTTTTGAAATCTTTGGATAATAATATGACATATGTAAGGTTACTCGCCACTTATTCGAATTCCCCTCGCCTACAATTTAGGGTTTAAATACGTTGATTCCCAGAACACAAGCTCATTATTGTCTAGAATATTGTATCAAGCAATTTGCTTAACATACCAACAAAAAAAGAATAAATGGCAAGCTTTATTTGTGAGATTTGTCAAAAGGTGTACAATTTAAATTAATCCCTAAGAAGACATATCCGTTTAAATCATGATCGTGAAGAGACAAATTCTTCGTTTCACTGTACAGGAGGGGTTAGAGATGACGGAATGCTTGAGTCTGGGGGAAAAATTTTATTATTCTGATCTTGAAAACGTTGTGAAAAAAAATTTGCTATTCCATATATATTGAAATTGATACTTTGCTTATTTTATACATGACGATCATCGATGGATTTATTTGGGGATCTGACGATCATCGATATATTTTATATAGGGTGGTGCGATTTCTGTATTTTGTATAATATGAATATTTATGCTATGTTTCAGTGTGTGTGTTTTTTGTGTTCTGAGTGGCGGTTGGAATGTCTGCCTGTCAGACAGGCTGTGTGTGTGTGTGTGACGATTGGTGAGCCTGTATGACAGTCCGCTTTTTTGCTTTCCTGGATTTAGCACAAGTGGGTTACAAACAAATAATAAGCGTTTATTCTTTGTGCCCAAATATTCCCTTGACCATTTGAATGAATGAACCATTGTGTATGTTTGTTTGTGTGTTCTCTGAAAACAAAACATATATATATATATATATATATATATATATATATATGTATATATATATATATATATATATATATATATATTTATATATGCATATACATATATATGTATATATAAATATATATATATATATATATATATATATATATATATATTTATATATATATATATATATATATATATATTGTGTTTAATTATTTTCTCCCCATGGTACAAAGTTTTATAGACAGTGGATGATATAGAGTATTTTTCGTTATAAAGTATAGCTCTTTTTTTCCGTATTCTTTAAATTTGTTTGCACATATATTTCTGCTGCATGCTAGAACTTGTATTGAATCGCCTTTTTAGTTCCAAATCTACACTTGTGATACACGCTGCAGTTCCTAGATCTGAAAAAAATCTCTTTGCAGTATTTCCATCATTTGTGCGCCCTTCTAGTTCTAAATATTTTTCTGATGTGTATTCGGCATTATATTGCTTGTATTGTCTTTGACTAGAGGGGCCATCACATCCCCATTTAGAAATTAAAGTAATGCTGGCATTTCCAAGTTTTTTTCAAGCGAAGACTGGCAACACCGTCGGGATAAAACACCAGAAAATATCGAGGAAGATAAAGAAATTTAGTAGTTAAACTAAACGCTTTCAAAGTGAAGAGAAAACAACACTTTTCTTGTGAGAAGAAAAAATCATGGGAAAAACACGTAGAAGCCAAAGTGCAAAAAAAAAATTATTTGTATACAATGCAAAACAGAAGTGTTGGAAAGTGAACAAGCTATCCAGTGTGATTCTTGTAAAAAAACTCTATATTCTGTGTGCAAGAAGATGGACAAACACAAAATTGAAAAACTATTAAATGATGACTCTCGAATATGATTGTCACTTATGTTTACCAGTTCTCAACGATTCAACGTCAAGCGGTATAACTGAAATAAAAACAAAACTGAAACAGCTGAACAGTATTGGGAGAATATTAAATTCATGTCCGACCAATATGATACAATATTAAAAGGAGTTGCAAAAATGAAAAAGAAATAAATATGCGAAAAAAAGAAACTACTGAATTAAAATCGTCAGTTAAAATTTTAAATGACATTAAGCTGGATTCACTCATAGTTTCAGAGCAAAATTTATGTTCTGAAACATTTTTAGTTTTTTGAGAGTATGTTCTGAAGCGATTCATCCACTTTGCGCATTTGTTCTGGGGCATCAAGGCTACCATATGAAATAATTTTGTAAACTATATGTGTGAGTTTTACAATTGGGCAATACCACTATACACAATTTTATTTATAACAATATTCCCCAGTTATTTATTTTCAATCCCAAACAATACAAAACAAGTACTCCGTATTTTATTATATACACAAACAATATGAAACAAGTGCGTTTTATACATACTAAAAATATAAATAAAGTTTTCTATTTTATTATACATATGTACATATAATATAATGTGGCATCTCAGTTCTACTTTACGTAAAAAATTAGACCTACTGACAGCACAGTTGCAATGTTTAGGAGCGGGAATTAAAATTAAACCAATTCATGTTCCGAAACAAGATACTCTCTTTCGCTCTCTCTCTCTCTCTCTCTCTCTAAAAGATAAACGTCAAACTACATAAAAAATTAAAATGTTTCAGAACATAAATTTTGTTCTGAAACCATGGGTGAATCCAGCTTTAGAGTACAAAACAATTGTATTATTAATAATGTCGTAACATCAAATGATAATGCATTAGCTGTTGTTTTAGACTTAGCAAAACAAACTGATGCTAATATTTGCGAAAATAACATTGAAGACTGTTACTTTTTAAACTCTAATAATAAAACTAAAAATAACGTTAATAAAAACAAATCAATTGTTGTAAAATTTGTAAACAAAAAATTAAAAAAAGTTGATAATAAGACTAAATTAAGACAAATTGATGATTTAAAGAATGTTTACATTAATGACTTCCTTAGTAAAGACGCAATGGTAATTTTTGACCATGCAAAAACCTTAAAAACAGTGAGATAAAAATTTGTTTATGATAAACGAGATAACGTATTTGCCAAAAAAAAGTTTAAGAAGGAACCAATTTAAAATAAAAACATTGGCACAAGTGGACCAGTTGTTAATTGGAGAAATCGAAGGGACACAATGCAAATCGAAGCCAGTGATGATAATATTGATAATCGTAATGATGATGAGGAAAGCTTTTTATCTTTTCAAAATCTTTTTTTTTTTTTTTGTAATAAATAGGTTTAACCTAATTTACTGTTTATGATTTCCAAATATTTTACAGATTTTAATTCTTATGATGCATTAATTAGTAATGCATATTGTCGGCAAATTTTAGAAGTGTTTCGTCATTTAAAAATTTCAAAAAATTAATATATGAAATTAGTAAAATTACAAGACTTCCTCAAAATAGCTCTTCAGGAAACATGGTATGATGTTATCCACTGCTGTAGGAAGGATCGTTTTGGTGGAAAATCTATATTTGTCAAGTCAGGCCTTAAGTTTAATGTGCAAGTAAACTGCAGTGCTGATTTTGTTGAAGAGATTTCTAACGTAAAGATAATGAATAAACCACTAGTTGTCACATCTATATAGAGATCGCAAAAATGTATCTTTACAAATTTTTTGAAAAAAATTAAGTTATGCTAGTAGGGTTCAATGGTGCTCCGAATGTATTTTTTGGTGATTTTAATCTCGACGTCTTAAGTAGTAATGGAAGTCACATTCAATTATTAAATTTGTTTACCGAATTTGATATGTATTCTTGCCACGACCTGATCACAAGACCAAAGAGTTATTCGTCTATTGATCTCATTTTTGGTAATATTGATCGCGATATTTATTATCTATTGCAAATAATGTGAGCGACCATAATTTTATAAGCTGTGGTTTTAAAACAAATTTAAGGGAAAGAGATATATCAATAAAAAATGTAACTAAATTTGATTATTAAGATTTTGAGCAATATTTGTATACCAATTAAAATTGTTTAGTGGAAATGCAAAGAAAACATGGCAATTTTTGAACAAGGAATTGGGTCGAAATTTTTTAGTATACGAAGACTATTGTGACCGAAAGCGGAAATATCTTAAGCGATAATCAAGATAAAGCTGCAACATTCAATACTTTCTTTTATAACAATATCCGAAATATTCATTCGGGAAGCGCTACTGTCCTTGGTGGAGATATTAATATATTTCGTACCTTGATTCCGGAGCAAGCAACATTTGATTTACAAAAAATTAATAGAAACCAAGTTGAAGAAATCTTGGAGAGTTTAAATTGTAATAAAGGACCTGGCTATGATAATATCACACTAAAAATATTGCTAGTAAAAAAACTCTTTACCGCTGATATATTAATATGTCCTTTCTATATAATGATTGATGATGATAGTTATCCAGATTCTCTTAAAATACACAAGATAATTCCAATAATGATAGCAGCAGGTACAAAAAATATTGAAAAATTTAGACCAAAATCAATATTATCGATTGTTGGCAAGGTCATTGAGAAACTAATATTCGAATAAATCTCTGATTATATTGATGCCAATAATATTTTATTTGAAAGACAGTTCGGGTTTAAAAAAGGCTCGGGATCTGAGGATGCTGTTATAAATGTTATCGTATATATTTGCAAACAGCTGGATAGTGGATAGCACAAAATAAACAGAAGACTCAAAAATGACAGTTCATTTTTGCCCGTATCAGTTTTTCGTTAACACCTTGTTGTGAAGAGTTAAAGCTACAGGTAGTTTTCAGAAACCAATATGAGTGAAGAGATAAACACACATTAAAAAAGGTAAACAAACAAATTGGAAATAAAATTTTGTTTTGATAAAATATTTGGTGTTATTAAAAAAGTTATGTGTTTTTTTGATAATTTGCATCTGCAAACATAATTTCATATTAGTTTATATTTTGGGGGGTTTTTAAACTCTTTAATTTTAATTATGTGCTAGTTCTTTTTTCCCAAAATCTTATTAAAAAATTCAAATTGATCAGTTCAGGGGTTTTAGCTGGTTCCTATGCGCATTTCACTGGGGCTAATGCAGATCATCAGGGAACCTTTACCAACATTTTTGTATTTTGTAGCCAGTATTAGAGGAATTGACTGCGTTTTGAAACACTGATGCAAAGCCCCATTGATTTACTTGAGGTTGTCCACATTCATGCATCATACCATTGTTATTGTGCACTTGGCAATACTGTTGGGTTGGTTTTCATAATTTCGCTACAGACAAACATATAAACACATATTTTGTATGAATGTTTAAAAACAATACAAAATTTACTCATGCACAAAACTATGAAGGGAAAATTATGAGTGCAAATACTGCTTGTCCTGAATCAATTCCAAGCACTGTCTGCGACTCACAATTTTCCGGAAGATGTTTATATCTATCATACACTTACCTTTTCGAACTCTTTGGCAACCCATATATATATTTGCGGCTCCTGAAATATAGGTTTTGTTTTAGTTTGTTTCGGATTCTTCGGGAACCTAAGAAGCTTCTGAACATCTTGGCAGCCCATAGTAATTTGCGGCTCCTGAAATATAGGTTTTGTTTAATTTTGCTTCATAAATTTTACCATAATTTATACTTACGTTATTTCTAAAAATTTTTCAGCACATGTTATATTTGTGGAAAAATGACACCTAAAAAGCTAGGATTATACTCAATAAAACACACTTATCTTTATCACAGAATAGCAATCTTTATCACTTTGCTATTTTGAAACACAATAAATTCAAACAAAGTTTAGAAAATTTTTTTTTTAAATAGTCTAGTTAATAGGAAACGTTTCTTAAGGTTTAGGTCAATTCTCTTCCATTTTTAGTGTGACTATAAATATATGTCTGTAAGTTGTATTTCATTGTATCAGCAGTCTTTCGTATATTTTGGGAAAACTCTCTTAGATGTAAAAGGAGCAGCATCTACAAAATCTGCATCATATAGCTTTATTTTTCGGGTTGCAAAACTCGTGTTTGTTACCTTTTTCACGTAAATTATCTTCTGATAATGAAGATTTACCACTTTCGCTTTCATGACCCGCAGATTTTGCATTTTGTATTCCTTCCACAAATTCATACAGCCTACATATTTGTCTTACTATATCCTCCTTTTTATAAATATAAATCCGGTTATATGGACCACCAATTGTAGCTACAACTTCTTTTTTATTAGTTGAAATTTTGTTCTTAATGGAAGCTTTCAAACAAAAAAATAAATTATTTACTTACATATGTACTTAAATTTTTAACTGAATTATACCTTCTTCCATCTATTTACGTCATGTATTGGAGGACCGAAAATATTTAACTCCGCTACCAGATTCTTCCACAAATTGTCTATATCTATTTTATCACCTCTTGTAAAACCTCTATCTACATCAACATGATTTTGCATAAAATCTATTACTGCCGAGAGTTCTTGTGAAGTCTCCTGACAAGATGGTATATGCAATATATCTGAAATTAATTTAATTTTTACAAAAGTTGATGTTACTTCCATTTCACCATTGAAAGTTTAACTAACGATGTAAAAAATCAGTTTATGTATGAATTTTTTAAATTCAATCTCAAGCAGATGTTATCATTTTATATCACATAGTAAAACGATTGTTTTCTATTTGAAACAAAATGGATTTTGAAACCGATATGACAAAGCGATTCAAACAACCACATCACACCTTTTAATGTTTTGAAATCGTTTTGGTATCTTAATCGTTTTTCATCACATACCTGATTTACTCAATAGAAGCCAATTTGTACAAATAGACAAATCAAAAGTACAAGGCTACCAATTAACTGCGGAGTACCACAAGGGAGTGTACTTGGTCCATTATTTTTGAAAAATTTTATTAAACCATTAGAGGTCAAACGAAAACTGGCTATAATATTTTCAATTTATGTTTATTATTTGTTTGAAATAGGTGTAAAAAAACATAAAATGTTTTTTTGTACAAATAGACAAATCAAAAGTACAAGGCTACCAATTAACTGCGGAGTACCACAAGGGAGTGTACTTGGTCCATTATTTTTGAAAATTTTTATTAATGATGTGAAAAATATTGGCTTTAAAGGAAAATTATTTATGTTTGCAGGTGACATATGCATGTTTTATCCCTATAAGTACAACCAAGTCTTAAAAACACATATCGAATATGATGCATCTATCTTAGCTGAATTCTCACGATGCAATAAATTGATTTTAAACTCAAGCAGAACTAAATTCATCAGATTTAAGCCGTACAGTTTGAGAAATGATTAGCCAATATCTGTTTATATTGATGGTACTGTTATAACAGAAACTTATATAGTTAAATACCAAGGCGAATCCTTGGTTAAATACTTAGGAATAACTTTCAATTCCAGCTTATTATGGGATGAGCACATATCAAACTTAAAATACAAGTTCAGGAATAAATTTTATTGTAAAACAAAGTTACTAATTTACCCAGCACTAGTGCATTCACATTTAAGGTTTTGGCCATCGATATACGAGTATGGATGCAGAGCAAATAATGCACTGAAATTCCTACAATCAGCCCAAAATAAAGCCTTGAAACTAGTGTTCAATAGTTCAAAAATATACTACCTATTGGAGGATTATATACACAAAAAGTATTAATATATGTACAAGTATTTAAGACTTTGAAGGAAAGTGGGAATAGATCGATGTAATTTATTCAAAACATATCTTGAATAGAAAGGCTTACCAGGCAATCTTATCATCTCCGGTCTGCAAGGTGCCTACTTGAGTAAACACAACAACGTATACCATTTTCGGGACGCCATGAATACAACTAGCTCCCTGACAGTATTCGAAGAATACAAGTAATATCAACATTTAAAAATCCAATAAAACATTTCTTAATGCAAAATATTGAAACACTTCTAACATAATTATTAATAAAATATTTACATATCGCATATACCTACATATAAAAATTTTTTATTATGCGTATCCTGCTATTATTATTGCTTTTTTTAAATTAAATTCACTTTATGTTCATTAAATGAATAATGTTGCCAATTTCGCCTCTGTAAAGCCTTTAAGGTGCTGAGACATAACTATACTATTGAATTTTGTAAATTGATGAATAAAGAATATCAATAAAAAAGTTACAATTATAGCAATTTGTGGAAGAAAAATTTTTTTTTTTTTGATAGAGAAAATCCCAGAATTCTTTTCAATGACCCGTTTCCTCAATTCCTTATACTGATTTATAGATATTATTAAATCCAAAAATATGCTACCCCTCTTTTGGAGTAAATTTCTTGTCTTCAAAATCATTTTTGTGAGCCTTGGGCTTGGTTCTATTACTTCTTCAATTATCCCAATTTTTGATTTCTTACTTTGTGTTGGTTGAATTTGGTGCAAAAATTATTATTGGTTGATCAATTGATTTTGCTGGTCGACCATATTTTCTACATTTGGTATTTGTAGATATAATATCAAAAACAAGTTCTTTTAGGAACCATTAATGGTTGCGTTCGTACATCCTTTCATTGTTATAAGAGCATTCAATATAACGTGCTTTCAATTTCTTTCCAAAATTTATAATTTTTTTTTGTGTACGTCAATTTCTTTCGCATTGCATATTTTAAAAATTTGAGTGCTAAGTACTTGCAATTCAATATAGTGTAAATCATTTTGTTCGAAGAAAATTTCAGCAAGAAAGTGCTCTTAGCCACAGTTGAAATCCTAATGAATAACAATTATGAAGAAATTACTTTAAATAATCTTACTCGCAAATAATCAACCAACAAATTAAGGTTACCTGTCTACTTCACAATCAAGAGACGAACAAGTACACACGCGAGTTAATTCCTTGTCTAAGGAATGAGTAAAAAAAAATATATTTTATTTTTTTGCTACACCGAAACGTGCGGTTCTTTATTAATAATATTCTTAAAACTGATTACAATTTGTTTCTTAACATCTATTTATGGTAACAATTTTCTTTGTCATTTCTTACAGCTAGGTATTTTAATCTGCACGAAAACATGTTTTCCACTTGTTCTTTGTTAAGTACGTTTTTTATCAGTAGAAAATGTGTTTTCGATTTCACTTTGTTTCGGTCATGTTTGTTCATTTCTTGAATGTTTGTAAATTTATTCTCTGAGTTTGTATATAGGATTTCGAGTATATTTAATTCTTCATTATGTCTTTTATGAATGATGTCATAAATTCTTTGTTTTTCGTTAAAGTACATCTTACCATCTATAGTTATATTTTGGACAAACTGTACCAAATGTGGTCCATTTATAGTTAAATTATTTAACGTGTGTTTATTGTCGATAAAAATGTTTCCGTTGCCGAAGTCTTCAATGTCTGGGTTGTTCTCAAGTCTTGTTTTACACTGAGCTGATTCATTGTTTAAAATGGTTAATGTACAATTATCTTTAGATTCAATTGTACATATATGGGAACCAATAATATTTTTACATTTAATTACTCTTTGATAATTATTTTTGCATAAGGCAATCTTATCGTCTAATAATAATTTTCCGAGTTTATTTGCTAAGGGATAGATTTTGTACAGTTTACATTCTTCTTCGATAATAGGATATTTATATATTACAAAAATTGCTTGGCTAAATTCACAAACGTGTTTATCTGAATATTCTAGTATACTAATTACAGGAATTTTTATTTTTTCATTTTTCATAATAGATTCAATTTCTTCTACATTTAATGTTCCTGAATAAAAGTTATTATTTTTTGCAAAATTAATTGTATTAGTTAATGTTATTAATTCGTTGTAAACTTCGTTTAATATGAATTCTTCTTTTATTTTTTTAATGCTGATATTATTTAATATTTTTTCAAATTGTGAGTTAATTATTCTTTGTTGATTACTATTTTCTACAAGTTGGTTTAATCTAGTTTTTATTTCAATTTCATCGTTATGATCTGGAGTACCAGTGATAAATTTAAAAGCTGATCCTAAAAAGTTTAGAGATCTTTTATTTCTATTGTTCGTTAATTGTGTTTTTAAGTTTTCAATTTTTTTGATTAAAACTTGAAGTTCTATATTTTTTTGTATGTTGTATGAATTTCTTATTATATTTTCGTATGGTTTTAATATTTTTGTGATGTTTACAACATGGTACAGGTATTCATAGTTCTTGTGTAAATATACTTGGTTGTCTTCAATTAAGACATATTGTTTATTTTTTAGATCAATTGTATTATTCGCTAGTATGAGTTGGATTGTCGTTAATAGGATCACTATCTTTGCTGACATGTTTACTTCTAATGTTGTCCTTGTGTACTATTAATTTTCTGGATGTGGTAATGGTTTCGCCGTTGTAAGTCTCAACAATATGTTTTTGAAATTTAGCTACGTCTTTACTTCTTCTATGCGTCCTGGAGTAAAAAATGTCTCCTTTTTTATATTGGATAACCTTGCGGTCTTTATTGTGGTAGGCTAAAGTTTTTGTTTGAACTTGTTTGATTAAATTGTATATATGAGGATAGCCCTGCTGATTAAAAAACACGTCCTCGGGTTTTTCTTTAGTGACTGAATGTATAGTCTTGTTATACTGGCGAACCTCTTCGAATATTTTTTCGTCAGGAGCAGTGATTCCTTTTTGGGATAATAAATTTGCGAGTTCGATAATTGTACTATGTATATGCTCGACTCTTGAATGAAATGAGGCTGTAACTACATGTTGTATTTGTAGTCTATCGTATATTTGATTAGCTAGAATACCATTAAAACTTGCTTCGTTATCAGTGACGACAAATTTGGCGTTGGGAGTAGTAGGGAACTGTATGTGCTGCGACCATTAAAAATATTAAATTTCAGCAATTGAATTTGAAATTTTTTAATTTTAATTGCCAAAATTCTCAAATTTCACAAAATTCTCAAATTTCATTTTGTGTGTGTTCGTGTGTGTATTTTTTCCCACGGTTTAATAGGGGCGTTCACATTGTTGTTGTTTTTTTAATAAAATGTTGGGGTAGGCGTGGGAATTTGTGTCTGTCCATATGTGACCTTGAGAATACATGTCCGTCGGTATGTGAGCGTCGGAATTTGTGTCTGTCCATATGTGACCTTGAGAATACATGTCCGTCGGTATGTGAGCGTGGGAATTTGTGTCTGTCCATATGTGACCTTGAGAATACATGTCCGTCGGTATGTGAGCGTGGGAATTTCTGTCTGTCCATTTACACTGTGTACGCCTGGTGAATAAAAAAATTTAGAAGCATTTTTAGGAATTACACTATTTAAAAAGTGTAGTAGTTATATATGGATACCCTTAATGTTTGTCGTTCGTTCCTTCTTGCTGGAGTGAGATTTTTTCTTTTATTTTTTTGCTTATTCAAATTTGGTGTGTTTACTTAAGATTTGTCGTCCAGCAATTCAGTGTTTTTTTTTTTACTTTTTTGCTTGCAATGCTTGAGTCTGGAGGAATAATTTGATTATTCTGATCTTGAAGACGTTGTGAAAAAAAAAATTACTATTGCATAAATATTGAAACTGATGTTTTGTTTATTTTATACATGACGATCATCGATGGATTTTATTTGGGGATCTGGATGGTGGTGCGATTTCTGTATTTTGTAGAATATGAATATTTATGTTATGTTTAAGTGTGTGTGTTTTTTGTGTTCTGAGTGGCGGTTGGAATGTCTGGCTGTCAGACAGTCTGTGTGTGTGACGATTGGTGAGTCTGTATGACAGTCCGCTTTCTTGCTTTCCTGGTCAGTATAAAATGTGATAAGGTGTACATATTCATGCGTACATAAATATCTACAAATTTATTTCATTTACGCATATACATACAAACAAATAATAAGCGTTTATTCTTTGTGCCCAAATACTCCCTTGACCATTTGAATGAATGAATAATAATGATAATAATAATAATAATGATAAATAATATTAATAATAATGATAAATAATAATAATAATAATGATAATAATAATGATAAATAATATTAATAATAATGATAAATAATAATAATAATGATAAATAATAATAATAAAGATAAATAATAATATTAATGATTATAATAATAATAATGATAAATAATAATAATAATAATGATAAATAATAATAATAATAATAAATAATAATAATAATGATAAATAATAATAATAATGATAAATAATAATAATAATGATAATAATAATAATAATGATAAATAATGATAATAATAATGATAAATAATATTAATAATAATGATAAATAATAATAATAATGATAAATAATAATAATAATAATAATAATAATAATAATAATAATAATAATAATAATAATAATGATAAATAATAATAATAATGATAAATAATAATAATAATGATAAATAATAATAATAATAATAAATAATAATAGTCTACAAAAACAATATCACCATCCATGTTATTTAATTTATAAGACCTTCCGGACTTGACCTTTTATTGGTATGTATTCTATTACGCGGTCATGACTAAGAACGCAGTAAGCTGATGTTTTTGCTGGAATATTTGTTGCTGTTTCAAATTCAATTTTTATGTCGATTGGTCCGGTATTGAGCGTTTCGTTTTGGTGACTGACATCAACTACAATAATTGGAGCGTTATTTTTAAACTCTTGACCTGTTAGAAGAGGTTGGGGTTGTTTCATGTAGTAGCTTTGTTGGAATCTTAGATACATATCATATAGAATCGCATAGCGCTCATTTTTGAATTTTATATTAAGATCGTCATATGGGTAAGAGGTTGAGTTTAAATGTACTTTTAAGTTAGTAAGATCACAATGAACAAACTTGTTTTCTTGTTGAAAGGCAATCAAGACAAAACGAGGGCGTTCTTTATTAGCGGCCAGTTTAACATTCCATATGTGATTGGTTCCCGTATTAAGGTGTGGATTCATATGACAATCCCAACTACGGAATGCCATTGGTATAGCAGCACCATTATTAAGTATTTTGATCATATTCAATTTACTATGATCAGATAATTGAACATGTGGAATTCTCCATGATATTAGTGAAATTGTAAGTTTTTCTTTCTCGGTGGAAACATTCGAGTGTACAAGATCTTCATCGTTCTTATTACGCAAGAGTATCAATTCATGTTTACCATTTAATAAAACTTTATTGTAGTCTTCAGCGAATCCTAAAAGAAGTTTGAGTGGTACATAGATATTAAAATTTCCATTTTGAAGATCTATTTTATCAAGTTTATTCCATCCAGCATTTTGCAACACAACGCTTTCCGTAGGTGATAAAGAAACCAAATTTTTTATGGTACTGGTGGCTCCCAAATATCTTGTATGATCAATTTCAATACCATTCAGTTCATAGCGGATTTCATCAAAGAGATATGCAACAAAATTATTTTTCAACTGAAAGTTGGGTATAGATTTCGATGTTTTTTCGTCTACAACAAGTCCTTCCACATATATATAGCTTTCACTGGGTAACACATATAGATCTTGGTTTTGTATTGAAATTCTTATTTCATCGTTGTTGTTAAAATCCTTTTTGATAATATTTTCGTCAGATATTGGTTTATCTAAAACGTCTATTATTGAACTCATTTTGTTTTCAGTTTAAAGTTCAGTGACTTGAGAAAACTCTTATTTGCTGCTGTAAGCGATTTTTGACGAACAGATCTTTTCAATTGTTGCTTAGGTTGTAACGTTTGAGAATTAGATGTTGCTGTAGTATTCTTCGATATACTCGTGTTGTATATTATCATTATTTAGTTGTCCTTAAATGTATTCGTATTGTAATTTCCTCACCTCTGAAATTAATTAAGTCGCCGTTTTGATCAACCACGCGAAGAGCTAGTGAGCTTATCTCTCTGGAGTTTACTGGCAAATAAATAAGATTTTTAGGAATCTCAACTACTTTATATCCAGCCGGTACATTAATCGGAAATTCATGTATTGTATGAGCTTTAGAATTATTCATATAAGTATTAACCACAATACTGCTTTCAATCCTCAAGAGATTCACCTTAAAGATATTCACTGGAAGATCAGAGTAATGTTCTTTGTTTGGCGTTAATATTCTGCTATTGAATCCTAAAAGTCTACCTATTGTATTTTCTTTATTAAAATATATTGGTTCTTTAGAGCTGCTGACTTTGACTTGCATTGTATTGTTATTAGCTTCAATCAAAATTTTGTTTTCTGGTCTATATCGTTTGTATTGTTCTTCTATATAGTCAACTATATCATTTAATTCATAAGATCCGATCGGTATTTCAATTACAAGTTCACCGATATGAAATATATTGTTGTAGGCATCCACATTCGGGATACTGTTGTATGAATGAAAATCAGTTAGAGCACATTCATAGGTTCCGTTTAAATTAATAGGAGGAAAATAATTAGCAGATAGCTCTGATGAATTGGAGCTCAGAGTCAATGTTATTGACATTGTGACTGTTTGATTGTAAATAAATGAGGTTAAACACACAGTATGATTTATAAGAAGCAGTTTCGTATTTATTGTTTATTTACTTATTTTAAAATAAATTAAATATTGATGCCATTGTTGTTGTTTATTTATTGTATTCTTCCATTTACATTATCTCATCTTTGCTTATCCACTTGACAAATACCTTATGTCCTTTAGTTTTGAGAACCTTTTCAACTAGGTATGTATTAGGATATCTGGTTTTTGAAAGTTCTTCTTCATAGAATCCACCTTTAATAGGATTTCCGCGATAGTCTTCTAATATATATGTTGTAGGATATGTATTTTGTACTCTTTTAATTGTAAAGATTTCTGTTGTCCAATTCGGAGTATAACCTTTTTCAAAAATGTTTTTATATTTGCTTATGCGTACATGATCTCCTGCATTAAATTTTGACATATTATGCATCTTTAAATGACTGTATACTGTGTTTAAAAGCTGTTTTTCATTTGTTGAATTTACTTTAATCGGTGACGTTTTAATGGTGCGATGAATTTTTCTATTGTAAGTAAATCTCTATACATATCAATCCAATTATATGAACCATTTAAGCTAAATTCCTTCCACATCATTCCTTTTAATGTTCTATTGAATCGTTCTACTATTGAGGCTTTCATAGTGCTATATGTTGAGTAGTGATTAATATTGTATTTATTCATCAACTGACTGAAATGTTTATTGAAAAATTCTTTACCATCGATTGTTTGCAAGTTTTTCGGTATTCGTCCCAATTTGAAAATATTCTCCATTGCCTGAGTTGTTTCGAATGCATTCTTTCTTCTCAAAGGTACTGCCCAAGCAAATTTTGAGAATGTATCAATTACAGTTAGCAAAAATCGATAATTTCTATTGTCTAAGGAATAATTTCCCATTTCAACTAAATCAGCTTGCCAAAGATCATCTATTCCTTTCATCACAACTCTACGACGTACAAAACGTTTTCGAGCCTGCTTATGGAATTCATTTACAACATTTCTCTTTGAAGACATCTTATTTTTCCAGTCACTGTTTTAAGTGTGTTGTGATCTACTTGATGCACTTGCACCTATTGATACGAACATGTAATTTTCTATTCTATAAATTTTTTCTCGTAGCTCTTCAATTTCCATATCAAAAAGTGATTTATTACCATCCATTTTCTTATTGATATCCTGCAAATGAGCATTAAGATTTTCTAACTGGAAAGCTACTTCTTGTTGCTGTTTTTTGAGTTCAGTTTGAAGAAACAATTTACTGATAACATCGTTTTCCTCCAGAGCATTTGCAACATTTTTGATTCTCTTGTATTGGACATCAATGTTTTTGTTCGTATCCATAAAGAAGCCCAACAACTCAGGCGCATTTTTGGTTGAAATTACTTCACTTCTATCGTTAATATAATGCCCAAATTTATCAACGGACATGTTTTATATAAAAATCTATGTATATATATAGTTTATACAATTATATTAGCTTCACGTAGTTCTTCAATAATTGAGACAATTTCGTTGTTGTAGTCTAAGTCGATCTACCAACTCGTTTGGATCATCCCAGTATATATAGTTCGGATTATGAGGGTTAAACTGCATCAAACCCCTTCCTAAATAATTACTTTTTGTTACATCTGATGAGCCTGTATGATTGTCTCCTTTGAAAAGTTTTCCAATAATATGTTTGTACTTATGGGCTATGCTCCCTTTGATTTGACCATCAGAGTTATAGCCTCTCCTGTGGGCATTGGTAGCAAGTAATATTTTTTTATAGATTTCAAGCTCGAATTTATCATAGTTTTTTGGTGCTTTATGAAACATTAAAGAAAAGAGTCCTGGCGTGAGCGCCCATATTTGTCCACCAACCTGTATCTTATCTTGATTTAACTCGATGGTGCTATTACCAAATCTCCATTCGTTATTATTATCTTTATGTGGACCATAGTTAGTATCTACTTCGTTTCTCGATTACAATAGTGATAAGTCAGAATAACTTTCTTCATTATTCGAATTTTGTGAGTAAAAGTCATCTTCATCATAGTTACTGCTACTTTTACTATTAGATTGCTTAAAAATTTTTTCTTCACTTAGTTTCTTGGGCGTACTCGTTTCCAATTTTATTGTTGAATTCTGAGGATGAAAACTTTCATTGTCATCAATTCCAGTTTCCTTATCACTCGATTCTTTTTTAACTGGTCTACCAACGTATTTAGAGCTATTGATAAATTCTTTAAAAGGTTTTGTGATAGGCTTGAATGTATCTGTTAATTGCTGATGTGTATCTATTGCACCAGTTTTTATACTACGAAGCTTTTTCTTCAAGATATTTCTTGTTGCCACCAAGTCTTTAAGAATTTGTTCATTCATTTTAGCTATCAGGTCAGTTCAATAGGAAGCAGATCAGGTTATCAGGTCAGTTTAACAGCTATCAGGTCAGTTTTTAGGTATCAGACCAGCTTATCAGGTCAGTTTAACAGCTATCAGGTAATTTTATCAGGTATCAGACCAGCTTATCAGGTCAGTTTAACAGGTATCAGATAAGTTTATCAGGTACCAGATCAGCTTACCAGATCAGCTTAACAGCTACCAGGTCAGTTTAACAGGTATCAGCTCAGTTTATCAGGTATCAGATCAGCTTATCAGGCCAGTTTAACAGGTATCAGGTCAGTTTATCAGGTATCAGATCTGCTTATCTGATCAGTTACAGTAATCACATGTATAAAGTTTGAAGTCAGATTAAATACTGCAGGGTGCATTTGATGAACAGTAAATTATATTATGATGAAGTAATCAAATTACTTTCTATAACGACCATTGTTTAGTTCATTATCTTTACTTATCACCAAAAATCCGTATTTTTCCTTCCAACATTCTCTACAAATTCGTTGAAACATTTCAAAGTTCATGTCGCTGGCAACGTGATCATCATATACATGTTTCATATTTGTCGCATCTTGTTTAAACATAATAATTACATTAGCATTATCTCTTAACAAATGTTTTGGAATCCGCGTGTAAGTCTGACACAAGTAAAATGAGTCTACGTTCTTATGACGACCCATACAAAAATATGCACGTATATTGTTTTGCTTTTCACATGCAACATCATCAAAAATCATAATTGAATTGCTTTTAGCGTCACTAGGAGGAACAACGTCCTCGTTTTCTGCAAATGTGTAGTATCCCATTCCTTTAATTGGTGAAATTTATTTCTTTAGGTATTCATATTTAGCTTGATATAAAGATTTTGAGTACAAGTAAATATTTTCAAACTTGAGACCATTAGGACTTTCCAGCAAACTAATCATTATGTTAGTTTTTCCACAATTTGAAGGACCAACTATAAAACCTGGTGCAATAGATACACATCAGCAATTAACAGATACATTCAAGCCTATCACAGAACCTTTAAAAGAATTTATCAATAGCTCTAAATACGTTGGTAGACCAGTTAAAAAAGAACCGAGTGATAAGGAAACTGGAATTGATGACAATGAAAGTTTTCATCCTCAGAATTCAACAATAAAATTGGAAACGAGTACGCCCAAGAAACTAAGTGAAGAAAAAATTTTTAAGCAATCTAATAGTAAAAGTAGCAGTAACTATGATGAAGATGACTTTTACTCACAAAATTCGAATAATGAAGAAAGTTATTCTGACTTATCACTATTGCAATCGAGAAACGAACTAGATACTAACTATGGTCCACATAAAGATAATAATAACGAATGGAGATTTGGTAATAGCACCATCGAGTTAAATCAAGATAAGATACAGGTTGGGGGACAAATATGGGCTCTCACGCCAGGACTGTTGTCTTTAATGTTTCATAAAACACCAAAAAACTATGACAAATTCGAGCTTGAAATTTTTAAAAAAATATTACTTACTACCAATGCTCACCGGAGAGACAATAAGTCTGATGGTCAAATCAAAGGGAGCAAAGCGCATAAGTACAAACATATTATTGGAAAACTTTTCAAAGGAGAAAATCATACAAGCTCATCAGATGTAACAAAAACTAATTATTTAGGAAGGGGTTTGATGCAGTTTAACCCTCATAATCCAAACTATATATACTGGGATGATCCAACCGAGTTGGTAGATCTACTTAGACTACTGCTTGCATCACAGTCTGCAAGCCATACTAATCACAACAACGAAATTGTCGCAATTATTGAAGAACTTCGTGAAGCTAATATAATTGTATAAACTATATACATACATAGATTTTTATATAAAACATGTCCGTTGATAAATTTGGGCATTATATTAACGATAGAAGTGAAGTAATTTCAACCAAAAATGCGCCTAAGTTGTTGGGCTTCTTTATGGATACGAACAAAAACATTGATGTCCAATACAAGAGAATCAAAAATGTTGCAAATGCTGTGGAGGAAAACGATGTTATCAGTAAATTGTTTCTGCAAACTGAACTCAAAAAACAGCAACAAGAAGTAGCTTTCCAGTTAGAAAATCTTAATGCTCATTTGCAGGATATCAATAAGAAAATGGATGGTAATAAATCACTTTTTGATATGGAAATTGAAGAGCTACGAGAAAAAATTTATAGAATAGAAAATTACATGTTCGTATCAGTAGGTGCAAGTGCATCAAGTAGATCACAACACACTTAAAACAGCGACTGGAAAAATAAGATGTCTTCAAAGAGGAATGTTGTAAATGAATTGCATAAGCAGGCTCGAAAACGTTTTGTACGTCGTAGAGTTGTGATGAAAGGAAAAGATGATCTTTGGCAAGCTGATTTAGTTGAAATGGGAAATTATTCCTTAGACAATAGAAATTATCGATTTTTGCTAACTGTAATTGATACATTCTCAAAATTTGCTTGGGCAGTACCTTTGAGAAGAAAGAATGCATTCGAAACATCTCAGGCAATGGAGAATATTTTCAAATTGGGACGAATACCGAAAAACTTGCAAACAGACGATGGTAAAGAATTTTTCAATAAACATTTCAGTCAGTTGATGAATAAATACAATATTAATCACTACTCAACATATATCACTATGAAAGCCTCAATAGTAGAACGATTCAATAGAACATTAAAAGGAATGATGTGGAAGGAATTTAGCTTAAATGGTTCATATAATTGAATTGATATGTATAGAGATTTACTTGATGCATACAATAGAAAAATTCATCGCATCATTAAAATGTCACCGATTAAAGTAAATGCAACAAATGAAAAACAGCTTTTAAACACAGTATACAGTCATTTAAAGATGTATAAAATGTCAAAATTTAATGCAGGAGATCAATTAAAAGAGTACAAAATACATATCCTACAACATATATATTAGAAGACTATCGCGGAAATCCTATTAAAGGTGGATTCTATGAAGAAGAACTTTCAAAAACCAGATATCCTAATACATACCTAGTTGAAAAGGTTCTCAAAACTAAAGGACATAAAGTATTTGTCAAGTGGCTTGGCTTTGGTAATGAGCACAATTCTTGGATAAGCAAAGATGAGATATTGTAAATGGAAGAATACAATAAATAAACAACAACAACAACAATGGCATCAATATTTAATTTAGTTTAAAATAAGTAAATAAACAATAAATACGAAACTGCTTCTTATAAATCATACTGTGTGTTTAACCTCATTTATTTACAATCAAACAGTCACAATGTCAATAACATTGACTCTGAGCTCCAATTCATCAGAGCTATCTGCTAATTATTTTCCTCCTATTGATTTAAACGGAACCTATGAATGTGCTCTAACTGATTTTCATTCATACAACAGTATCCCGAATGTGGATGCCTACAACAATATATTTCATATCGGTGAACTTGTAATTGAAATACCGATCGGATCTTATGAATTAAATGATATAGTTGACTATATAGAAGAACAATACAAACGATATAGACCAGAAAACAAAATTTTGATTGAAGCTAATAACAATACAATGCAAGTCAAAGTCAGCAGCTCTAAAGAACCAATATATTTTAATAAAGAAAATACAATAGGTAGACTTTTAGGATTCAATAGCAGAATATTAACGCCAAACAAAGAACATTACTCTGATCTTCCAGTGAATATCTTTAAGGTGAATCTCTTGAGGATTGAAAGCAGTATTGTGGTTAATACTTATATGAATAATTCTAAAGCTCATACAATACATGAATTTCCGATTAATGTACCGGCTGGATATAAAGTAGTTGAGATTCCTAAAAATCTTATTTATTTGCCAGTAAACTCCAGAGAGATAAGTTCACTAGCTCTTCGCGTGGTTGATCAAAACGGCAACTTAATTAATTTCAGAGGTGAGGAAATTACAATACGAATACATTTAAGGACAACTAAATAATGATAATATACAACACGAGTATATCGAAGAATACTACAGCAACATCTAATTCTCAAACGTTACAACCTAAGCAACAATTGAAAAGATCTGTTCGTCAAAAATCGCTTACAGCAGCAAATAAGAGATTTCTCAAGTCACTGAACTTTAAACTGAAAACAAAATGAGTTCAATAATAGACGTTTTAGATAAACCAATATCTGACGAAAATATTATCAAAAAGGATTATCACACATACATACCATACCTTCAGTCTTTTAACAACAACGATGATATAAGAATTTCAATACAAAACCAAGATCTATATGTGTTACCCAGTGAAAGCTATATATATGTGGAAGGACTTGTTGTAGACGAAAAAACATCGAAATCTATACCCAACTTTCAGTTGAAAAATAATTTTGTTGCATATCTCTTTGATGAAATCCGCTATGAACTGAATGGTATTGAAATTGATCATACAAGATATTTGGGAGCCACCAGTACCATAAAAAATTTGGTTTCTTTATCACCTACGGAAAGCGTTGTGTTGCAAAATGCTGGATGGAATAAACTTGATAAAATAGATCTTCAAAATGGAAATTTTAATATCTATGTACCACTCAAACTTCTTTTAGGATTCGCTGAAGACTACAATAAAGTTTTATTAAATGGTAAACATGAATTGATACTCTTGCGTAATAAGAACGATGAAGATCTTGTACACTCGAATGTTTCCACCGAGAAAGAAAAACTTACAATTTCACTAATATCATGGAGAATTCCACATGTTCAATTATCTGATCATAGTAAATTGAATATGATCAAAATACTTAATAATGGTGCTGCTATACCAATGGCATTCCGTAGTTGGGATTGTCATATGAATCCACACCTTAATACGGGAACCAATCACATATGGAATGTTAAACTGGCCGCTAATAAAGAACGCCCTCGTTTTGTCTTGATTGCCTTTCAACAAGAAAACAAGTTTGTTCATTGTGATCTTACTAACTTAAAAGTACATTTAAACTCAACCTCTTACCCATATGACGATCTTAATATAAAATTCAAAAATGAGCGCTATGCGATTCTATATGATATGTATCTAAGATTCCAACAAAGCTACTACATGAAACAACCCCAACCTCTTCTAACAGGTCAAGAGTTTAAAAATAACGCTCCAATTATTGTAGTTGATGTCAGTCACCAAAACGAAACGCTCAATACCGGACCAATCGACATAAAAATTGAATTTGAAACAGCAACAAATATTCTTATTCTTGACCGCGTAATAGAATACATACCAATAAAAGGTCAAGTCCGGAAGCTCTTATAAATTAAATAACATGGATGGTGATATTGTTTTTGTAGACTTGCAAGGTTTCAAAACTAATTCAAATGACTTCATCGCAAAAGAACTAGCTGTAGTTTTCAGCAACAAGGAATGGTTCAATTTCATCATAAAACCTCCTTTTGATTTCGCATGTTTATCAGCCAAAAAACAGAGAGAAGCAGTTTGGTTAACAAAAAACTATCATCATATTAACTGGAATGATGGATCAGTCTCATTTCAAAGCGTTTGCAAGTTTTTAAAATCGAATATAAGAAATTCACAAATATATGTTAAGGGGGGAGAGAAGAAAAAATGGCTGGAAAAAATTATTCATCAAACAGTTTATAACATTGAAGACATTGGCTGCATTAATTTCAAACAAATGGAAACTAAGCATTCCATATATCTCTATTGTAGCTATTACGACTATGGTGTTTGTGCCTTAAGGAATGCAATTTTACTTAAAAATGAAAGTGTTAACAAACTTTTAAATAAATGCTTATAAAAATTAAAATAAATGTCTTTTTATTTCAAACAAAAAACCTACATACATATTTATTTTTTTCAGAGAACACACAAACAAACATACACAATGGTTCATTCATTCATTCAAATGGTCAAGGGAATATTTGGGCACAAAGAATAAACGCTTATTATTTGTTTGTATGTATATGCGTAAATGAAATAAATTTGTAGATATTTATGTACGCATGAATATGTACACCTTATCACATTTTATACTGACCAGGAAAGCAAGAAAGCGGACCGTCATACAGACTCACCAATCGTCACACACACAGACTGTCTGACAGCCAGACATTCCAACCGCCACTCAGAACACAAAAAACACACACACTTAAACATAGCATAAATATTCATATTCTACAAAATACAGAAATCGCACCACCATCCAGATCCCCAAATAAAATCCATCGATGATCGTCATGTATAAAATAAACAAAACATCAGTTTCAATATTTATGCAATAGTAATTTTTTTTTTTTCACAACGTCTTCAAGATCAGAATAATCAAATTATTCCTCCAGACTCAAGCATTGCAAGCAAAAAAGTAAAAAAAAAAACACTGAATTGCTGGACGACAAATCTAAGTAAACACACCAAATTTTAATAAGCAAAAAAATAAAAGAAAAAATCTCACTCCAGCAAGAAGGAACGAACCACAAACATTAAGGGTATCCATATATAACTACTACACTTTTTAAATAGTGTAATTCCTAAAAATGCTTCTAAATTTTTTTATTCACCAGGCGTACACAGTGTAAATGGACAGACAGAAATTCCCACGCTCACATACCGACGGACATGTATTCTCAAGGTCACATATGGACAGACACAAATTCGCACGCTCACATACCGACGGACATGTATTCTCAAGGTCACATATGGACAGACACAAATTCCCACGCTCACATACCGACGGACATGTATTCTCAAGGTCACATATGGACAGACACAAATTCCCACGCCTACCCCAACATTTTATTTAAAAAAAAAACAACAATGTAAACGCCCCTATTAAACCGTGGGAAAAAATACACACACGAACACACACAAAATGAAATTTGAAAATTTTGTGAAATTTGAGAATTTTGGCAATTAAAATTGAAAAATTTCAAATTTAATTGCTGAAATTTAATATTTTTAATGGTCGAAGCACATACAGTTCCCTACTACTGTTGGGGTAAGTGAGAGACAGAATTTCATCAATATTTTTATACATGTCTTTCTTTGATGGGATGTGTCGTATATGACAAAATTTAGAGAACTTGTCTAAACTAGTTATAAACATTTGTCCGCCAAAGTAAAATATATCCATGTGTATATGCTCACCAGGTTTTGTAGGTATTGGTGCTTTGCCGATAGGAATTTTATTAGGTTTTCTGTCGTATTTATGAGTTGGGCATGATTCACAGTTACTACTAATTTCATAGCACTGCTTTTTTAACTCAGGCCAAAAATAATCTCTTTCTAATTCTAAAATATTATTTCGTACGTTTCTATGAGCTCTCTCATGAATTTGTTTAACTAACTGTTTCTGTCTTTCTTCGTCTATTATATCTTCAACTAAATTGTTCGCTTTTACAAATTTTACTGTAGGGAAGGTTTCTTTCAATAAATACCTAATACTAAACATTATTTCTGAATCCACTAGTAATGCATTAATTACCTTTGGTCTCAGTATTAATTTCATGTTACTTATCAATTTTTCGTTGGTAGTGAATTTAATATGGTGGCGTCTGAAATTAAAAATATTTTTTTATTCTAGTAAATCTTCGTTGGCGTGTGTTAGAATTATTTGATTTTTAAAATGATTCAAGGGTTTAGGACTTTCTTGTATAATATTAATTGGTGAACTTTGGGCTGAATGCTGAGATTCATTCGTACTTGAATTTATTTGTTGTCTTGACAACGCGTCAGCAACTATATTCTGGTGTCCAGGTTTATATAATATTTTTGCACCATATTCCTCGATAAAATTTTTCCATCGTTTCAACTTTGTATTTGGATTTTTATCAGATACAGAAAATATTAATGACTGATGATCTGTATAAATTGTTAAATCTGCTATTCCATATAAATAATTTCTCAACTTTTGTAAGGCCCAGACTATGGCCAAAAGTTCTTTCTCATTTTTTGAATAATTTTGTTCAGTCTCGTGTAGAGTTCTGGAAATAAATGCAATGGGTCTTTGTTTCTGTGATAGTACAGCGCCTATAGCAAAATTGCTTGCATCGGTAGTTAACTCGAAAGGTTCTTTGAAATCGGGTTGAAATAATTGTACTTGGGCTTCAAGATCGTCCTTGATTTTATTCATTGCTTCTAGAGCAGGTTGATCTAATTCTATATTTATTTTTGCGCTCTGATTTTTTGATATACTTCCGTTTTCTCCTCTCAAAAATGTTGTTAAGGGTTTAACAATTGCAGCGAAATTTTTGACAAATTTCCTGTAATAACTGGCTAAGCCTAAGAAGGATCTTAACTCTTTTAGTGTACTAAAAGGATCTACTCCAAGGATATTTTCTAATTGCCTGTATTTTTGTGGGATCTACAGTGATTTGATTATTTGACCTAAATATTCTATTTCTTCTTTAAAGAAGTGAGATTTTTAATTTTAAATCTTCATATTTGCTTTGTGCAAAGCGTTAACTATAGTCTCGATATGTTCAATGTGTTCCTCAGGTGTGGAAGAATATATTAGTACATCGTCAATATAGACGTATGCAAATTTACCTATGTATGGCCTCAAAATATCATCGACGCATCGTTGAAAAATTGAAGGAGCATTCTTTAACCTGAATGGCATCCGAAGGAATTCATACTTAGCGCCGTTGATTGAAAAAGCCGTTTTTTCACGGTCTTCTTTTTTAATTCGAATTTGGTGGAAGCCTGATTCCAAATCTAATGTTGTGAAAATCTTTGCTTTACCTCAGTTCTGGATAGTCATATTCACATCTGGGATGGGATATCTATCTGTAATTGTCTGTGCGTTCAATTTTTGAAAACCTACGACCATCCGCCGTTTAGGTTTACCTTGGTCATTGGTACCTTTTTTTGCTACTGTCCAGATGGGACTTCTACTAGGTTGTATAATTTCATTACGCAATACATCCTGGATTTCTTTATTTATAAATTCATTATCAGAGTAGGGATATGGATATTGTTTTGTTCATATAGGTTCATCTGACTTTGTTCGAATAGTTCCTTCAATAGTAGTGGTGTATGGTAGTTTTTCATTCGTGTATGAATTTTTATTCATAATTTCTTCTATTCTTTCCCTGCAATTTTCATTGTTCACTGTAAAATTTATTTCATGCATTTTTTCTTTACATCTATACTTGAGTCTATTATTAATTAAATCTATAGTTGAACCTATTTCTTTTAGTCCTTGCATTCCTAATATCATATCTGACCCTGTCAGTGAATCTATTTCAAAGAATGTCAACTTATAATTTAGTAGATTTATCAACTTTTTACTTTTAACATATGAATACCCGTGTAATGTTCTTACTTTTACAGGAGTATCTAATATTTTACTATAACCTATTTTACAGTTCATATCTATATAATTATTTGTTGCACCGCAATCTATTAATATATTGATGGTCTTACCCGTTTCTTTATCGTGTCTTTGTAGATGAGGTAAACCATCCTTTAGTCTAAAAAAGCTACTTTCGTGTCTTCATCTTCATCGTACTCAGCTCTAGTTGAATTGGCTTCGTCCTCCTCTGGTGTTATTAATTCTTTGTTGTTTATTAGGATTAAAGTTGTTGTTGGAGTGATTGAATTCTCTCTTGAAGGGTTGATTTTGTCTGAAGGGATTGTTGTACCTTTGGAAATGTGTTGGTTGACGAACATTTCTGTCACTTGTATCCACTTCCATTGGTTGTACTGGAGGTTGTCTTTGGATATATGGTAGCTGATGATTTGGGTTGTATTGCACATTTGGTCTATACTTCCGCTGTTCAAACTGTTGATGGTGTGGTTTCCGTTGGAACCGTTCTTGAGTCACTGGATGTGGTCGATGTGCTTGTGTTGGTGTATCGAACTGTAAATTTCTGTCATCGTGGTAGATAGTACTTGCAATTGCATATGCGGTCTCCAAATCTTTCGGATTTTGAACGTAAAGTGTACCCACTGTGTATTTGGAGTTTAAGCCAGCAATAAATGTCCTGACGGCTTCTTGATTAGCGAATGCTTTCATAGTTCTATCGCCTTGTTCCATCTCAATTTTTGATAAAATTAAATTCAATGCTTCATTTATGCATGAATGATATTCGGCCAAATCTTTTCTTCCTTGTGATATCTTCTTCATCTCTTCAAGTAAAACGTACATTGGACGTTGGTCGGCATATGTATAGTCAAGTCTATTTATTATCGAATAGAAGTTGAATATAGTGTTGTGGTTGATTAGTATATCTGCGGCCACACCTTGAGTTTTTGCTCGTACAATAGCAAGTGTTGTATAGTATGTTGGTGTGTTTCAAAGTTTTTTATGGTTTCTATATGTGTCCATGCGGATGATCTCCAGACACGGTATTTCTTTTTGTCTCCGTCGAATATTGGTAGACTTTTAAACACTTCTAAATTTATTTGGCTTTCAGTTGTTATTCCACTTGAGCATGGAGTCAATTGTACTGCCGGTTCTATATTGAATGCTCTGTTATTTTTTAATGCTGTGAGAGTTCTTTGCGTCTCAGTTTGAGCGGCTACCAGTGTAGCAATTTGAGCTTGCAGGGTTGCTAAATCTTGGACAGACATTTTATTTGTATCTGTATCTGGGATTATTCCTCTTACTAGGTCAAAAATCTTTTGTCTTTTACTAGTCTGGATCTCCAGTTTTGTTTTTTATTTCAAGGGATTGTCGTGAATACAAGATTCTACTGTATTCCAATGAATTTATTTTATTCCGCTTTTTCAGGATACGTGGTGCTGATTTTGTACTTTATTAGACTATTCCTTTTTTGTCTTGGAAGTCCTTTTGTACTCACTGTGTTTTTTGTCTCTTAATTAATTATTCCCTTTTCCTTTCAGGATAATGTTGTTTCTAGGATCGAAAGTGCAGTGTTCACTTAAGTGGCTTTTAGAATCCTTTAGCATTAATTTAACTAAAAGATCCCGGTTGAGCCCCCAGTTAATTCCTTGTCTAAGGAATGAGTAAAAAAAAATATATTTTATTTTTTTGCTACACCGAAGCGTGTGGTTCTTTATTAATAATATTCTTAAGACTGATTACAATTTGTTTCTTAACATCTATTTATGGTAAAAATTTTCTTTATCATTTCTTACAGCTAGGTATTTTAATCTGCACGAAAACATGTTTTCCACTTGTTCTTCGTTAAGTACCTTTTTTATCAGTAGAAAATGTGTTTTCGATTTTACTTTGTTTCGGTCATGTTTGTTCATACCCTTTGACTTATTACTTTACATTTTCTTATGAGTACAGCTGGGTTTAATAATATAATTCTTATCTATTACAGTTAATAATATTGTTCTTATCTATTTTCTATTTAAAGGGTCTGACCTTTGTCCTCCACGTATTGCTATAGTGGAAATGCTTTGTAGATAATGTTTTAGGTGCAGATGGTGTGACGGGTGTTAACTCGCGCATATACGAAGGAAGAGAAGACCACAGCACAAACAATAAACGTGAACCCAGGACGTATTATATTTCCAATAATTTCCCTTTTAATTTTTAATGGGTTTTGTTGAGATATATTCTTCATGCAGTTGTGAATATCAACATATACATTATGCTTAAGCAATTCCGAAAAAAACTGTTTTATACCTTTATAATAAGGGTAGACTAAATTAAAAACTTAAGTACTTTTCTATCTGAAATCCGTTTTTCATAAAAGCGATCTGATAAAAAAATATTTCAATATTGAGCACAACAGGAAATATATTTTTCTCTAAAATTATTTGACCTTGTCTCAGAAAAATTGCTCTGGTGCTCACGGTCGGATCATGCGGGGTATACGATGGGGTATAGGAGTATAGAGGAGAGTTTTGACTATAAGATAGTACTGGTCTCTTTACGAACTTTTATAAACTTTAGAAGTTATGTTCTATTAAGTGGGAGGATTTAGGAAAATTTTGGACCTTTAAAAATTAATAAAAAATATTAATTTCAAAAAGCTATAAACATATTTTTGGCTACTAGTTTAGCAATTATACAAAGTTTACTTTGTTTCGAAATCTTTTAAAACAAAAAAGGTATAGAAGTTTTAAATTTATTATTTTAAATTTATTAAGAAATTTAAATCATTTAAGCAAAATAATAAAAATGTTCATTTTGAATCACCCTGTTCACTGGGATATAGTTAAAATAAAGTTAAAATTTTTTTGTTCCCGAGGTATACAAGCGTCTACTTTCGAATGAAATTTTACGTTTTACAATTTGTGATAGTAAAAATATGGGGTTTGGCCGATAATATCTTACTTAATGTTCCTCATCGCCCATTTCGACACTTTGAATTGCTGTCAATTAAATACTTCAAATCAAATTATGGAAATGCTGATCCATTTAAAAGGATGTAGTGTCAATTTAATAAATATTATAGTATCATAGATTTTTCTCTAAGTTATAATGTTATTAAACGTAAAATTATTGTCTTGATAAACAATCAATTAGTTGGTATATTATTGATATTTACTATATGTTATTACATTTGTGTAACTGTCTGTAAGGATATGATATTCATAAACAAGCAGGCATGTTCTGAAAATCACTTTTTGGGAAAGTGATTTGAAAACACAAGAAAGGTGTTCTGCACACAAAACTTTTTGAATTTTTGTGATTTTAAGCCGGTCAGCTAAATGCCTGCCGATTTGATATTACTTGGTTATTTTTTCGATCACATTGTTTTGAAATACACAAGTTAATTAAATGAATGAGTTAATACCTTCTTTATTAATTTTTATAATAAAATGAGCACTTTTCCTCTAAAGAATTTATAAAATTATGAATAAATGTTGTTATTTGCTTTGTGATTTTGCATTTATGTTTTTCTTCTCAGCTGTTTTAGTTCATCGAAAATACATTGAAACTTGCCAGAGTAGCTAAATATTTCTATCCAAGAGAAATATATTTGATTTATTTAAATAAACGAGATATTTCTAATAAGACTTCATTATTTTTGTTAAGATATATTTAAAATATTTATTAACTATCAATTGTTTGCCTAATTTTAAAAATAATTACGCATAAAGTAATAGTAAATGGCAACAATAATTAATTACGAACAGTGGCAGCTTCGGTTAGAACTGGTGAAACTGCTTCTTTCGTATTGCAAAATTTAAATTGTTTGCGCTCCAATTTAAAAATTAAAAGGTTTTCATCATATAAGTATCTTAAATGAAATATAAAAAAAGTTCAATAAAAAGTGTTTTCATTTGGGGACAACACAAAAATAGCGCTCAGGTGGATATTTTGGTAAAATTTATGGAGCAGTACCAAGATTTGGCAAGAGGTTTTGTGAAGGGTGAAAGGATTTATTGCGAGCAGTTGCGGGCAGAACTAGCTATGCAATTGAATGCTTCCAGAGAGCACCACAACTAAAAATATTACACCAAAGGTCCGTGGTCAGCCTTTGGACCCTGCCGTAAACTGCGATGAAAATACCAACGTGCAAACTTCGGTCTCCCCTTCACCTTCTCCTGTGCTCCTATTCCGATAACACCATCAACACCAGCTCGAGTTAGCAGCCGCAAACGAAAAAGGGATGTTACTGATGTTGGAGATTTTATCGAAATGGAAGCCGAGTATTTTTCAAAAATTGCAAAAAACTTGGACCATATGCAAAGTGAAATCAAAGAAAATGGGAAATATTTAAAGGAAATATCGAGAAATATAAGAGATATGAAAAGAATTAAAGAAAAAGAATTGAAAGAGTTGACCAGGCATAACTATGAAATGGAAAAAAGTGCTCAGACCAAAAATGAAATTAAATATAAAGACTTGGAGCTGGAGCGATTAAAACTCGGCATAGAATAAGCATATAGTCCTTAGTTTTTGATAGTTATAAATTTATGATCTCTTATTAATGTACCTGCACACTATTAGTATATAAACATACATATATGCCTTATTTAATGAATTTTAATATTTGTTTGTTAATTTTTTTTTATTGTTTAATGAATTTTACTTTTTGTTTGTTAATGTTTTTTTTATTGTTTAATAGCTTTTATGGTTTCTAAATGTTTTGTTTTTGGTTTTAAACATGGCTGCTTGAATTTAGAGAGTGGGCTATATTATCTCATATAGTAACTGCTGAGTTATCGTATTCATGCTGCTCATCTGTTTCTAAATCGTCTTCAGCCGAGCTCACAATAATTTCTTCATCAAGTGCTATATTATAATGTATACATATATTATGCAGTGCACAGCATACATACGTTAATTATAGAAACAACTTTAGATGGAACATAGGGAAAAACCCTTTGGAGACATCTAAAACGGCTTTTCAAAACACCTATAGTTCTTTCAATGATGTTTCTGGCAGAGGCATGTCCTTGATTAAAAATATGTTGAGCAGTTCCGAAAGCAGGATTTTGTAGGGGGTCATTAAATAAGACTTTAGCGGATACCCATAGTCCCCCAAGAGCCAAAAATTTCGTCATGGAAAAATATGTTTTGGCATCACTCATGTTCCAAATAAAAGAATCATGACATGACCCAGGCCTGCAAGCATCTACGGCCAAAATAGGCATTTCATGATCACAAATCTGAAATTAAGCACATGTTAAACAATGCGTATAAGTTTATATGAGTCCTTAAAATACTAACCATCATTGCATTAAGTCTGAAGTATCCCTTTCTGCTAAAATATGCTGCGTGATCTGACGGAGGTTTCGTTATTCGGATGAGTGTGCCATTAACACATCCAATTACACCGGCTATACCAAACTTTTCGTAAAAATATGTTTTTGATGCATTTTGTGTCTGTTGGCTTACAGGACTTTGTATCCAAGCTGCACACAATCTTTCTTTTAATTGTTGCATCACGATGCACATGATCTTGCAAAAGGTTTAACGCCCCATGCTTAAGTTTAAATCATTCGCTATAACTCCTTGGAACGATCCGACTGCTAAATATCAGAGTACTGCTGCAAGCTGGATACTTGCCGGAATAGAAGATTTTGAAAGGTGTGGTAATATATAATCCAATATCATCTGAAAGGCTCTTTTATTCAACCTGTAATATGATATGAAACTGGGAACAACCGAACTTTAGATTGTTACATTAGATATTACATTATTGCTTACTTACAATGTTTCATTCATACTCAATGGATTTGATAAGACTCGCAAATACCTTTTCTTAACTCATTCATCTCGACAACAATAAAGCTCCAGGCATTTTTATACAAACAATAATTTTACTTTATTTTCACCAAAACACAAATTGACTTTCAAAACATAAAAATTGTCATCAAAGCAACGCAAAATATCAGCTGTTTTGTTGTGTTTTCGAAAGGGTACAATCACACCGAAGCATTTGCATATGAGCTTGGAGGGTAGCAGCTTCTGTCATTTTGATATTTTTATTTTTTTATATTTATTTGGTATTTTAATAAAAACTTCTTAATGGTTACATAAGGTACATTGTATGAGAATTTACTTAAGTACTACAGCAATTAAGATCTAGCAATTGAATATATGTACAGTTTATAAACACGGACTAGAGGAAAATTATTTTTAAAAACCTACAATATGTACTGTAAAAGGTTATAATAAAATTAATAAAGCAAACAGCTAGAGTGACACTTTCATTACGAAAGAGACCTAGAGATTGCTTAGTAAATTCCTTATTGAAACAAAGTTAGACAACCTGCATTTCTCGTTGAATGACAGAGTCAGATCCCGAGCAAACGAGTCTATCGTTTTATAGTAGAAGTTACCATGAAGTAAGTCAGTGGGAAATCTAGGGGGTAGATTATGTATAATTTTTGATACTTGTTCTGGATTATTTGGAGCTTCTTCCTGTTGGTTTTGGACGTTTTTTTTAACCAAAATTGGCAACCGTAAGTCAAGATTGGCCGGATACACATTCTAAACAGCAGTAACTTATTTCTAATGTTCAGTTTAGACTTCCTACTAAGAATAGGAAATAGAGCCCGACCACACCTTATTGATTTATCGCAGATGTATTCGACATATTGCTTAAACAGGAGTTTTTTGTCGAGGATAATACCCAGATATTTAATATGTTCCATTATAGGGATGGTATTTCCCCGAGAAGACAGGATTAGTGAGGGGATACGCTTAGGAGACTTATTGAAGGGAAATATAATTGCCTGAGTTTTACTGTCATTGACTTTAATCTTCCATTTATCAAAGTACTTATGGCTTGAGAAAAGGCTATCTTGCATTCTCTTGACAATTACATTGGAGACTTTACCGCGGCATAAGAATGCACTGTCGTCAGCATAAAAAGCTGCTTGATGGTTTCGGCCTATTGGAATGTCAGAAGTGAATAACGAGTATAATATGGGTGACAATACCGACCCTTGCGGCAATCCTGCCGGAATAGTTCTAGAACTAGAGAAGATGTTATCAACGCAAACGATAAATGAGCGTTCACTTAAAAAACTTTTTATGGTCTTTAACAAATAAAATGGAAAGCCGAAAGAGTTAAGTTTAAAAACTGAGCCGTCGTGCCAGATGGAATCGAATGCCTTTTCGATGTCAAGAAGAATAACGCCTGTACTCAAGCGATTTCTTCTATTATTTTCAATAGTATTTACCACTCTTTTTAATTGGTGAACGGTGGAGTGCCCTGTGCGGAACCCAAACTGCTGGTCAATAATAAGATTGTTTTGATTCGAGAATTGTAGAATTCTATTGTGAATAATTTTTTCAAAAACCTTATCCAACAAGCTTAGAATACTGATTGGTCTATAACTTGACGGAATCTTAGGATCCTTACCAGGTTTGAGAACTGGGATTACTTTGGCTTTCTTAAAAATAGTAGGGAAGTATCCGTAACTTAAGCATAGATGAAATAATTTACTGAGCGTTTCGTAGAAGTGGTGAGGCATGTTTTTAAGGATGATACTATTGATTCCATCTAGCCAGGGGGCCTTATTATTTTTAAGAACGGAAATAAATGACCTGACTTCGTGGGTATCAGTGGGGACAATATGATTATTGCCAGGAGGGGGTTCAGCGTTAAGTCTCACCACATAATTTAATACACTAGAATCAACTGAAGATTGATTAAAAAGTGTAGTAGTGTGAGCGTGTCCAAATGCCTCAGCAAAAGCGTTAGCTTTTTCTTCACCAGTCGTTAAGACCTCTCCGTCTACATGTAAGTCAGAAAAGCCTGAGTTCTTATTCCTAATAGCCTTCGACAGTTTCCAGAACTTTTTAGAGCCCGGAGGTAGATTAGAAATGAATTTAGACCAAGATTCATTACGGTCGTGGTTTAGATGAACATCTATTAGTCTATTTAATTGTTTTATTATACTTTTCAATTGGATTCTAAAACTAGGAACCCTACATCTCTGCAATTTGCGCCTGTATTTGTTCCTTTGAGATATTAGCATTTTCGAAGTATTTGAAATATCTCTGCACCATGGGTTTTTACGCCCAACAGGGATCAAACTAAAAGCCTCTTTGATAATAGCCGTCAGATTGGTAAATGATGACTCTATGTCCGTGGGGGACGATTCAGCTAGTCCAATGTTGTGACACCTGATTTCAGATTCAACCCAGGATCTTATGGCGGGCCACTCAGTCCTATCAAATAGAGGGACTGAGATTGAATTGGTATGCGAATGACCATAGATAAAGCACGAAATTGGGACGTGGTCAGATTGTAAAATATTTGGATAAGACTTTAAGGGGGGAAAAGGCAAGTTGGAGTTAGATAATAGAATTTCCACTGTAGAGGGGTGAAACGGGTTTAAGTTTGGACCAATATTAATGAATGTAATAATTACTAACCAAACAGTGCCTGAATAGCTCAATACCCGCAGTGTTATTGGACAAGCAGTTCCAATGGGTGTGTCGAGTGTTAAAGTCCCCGAATAAGAAGAAGTCTTCAGAGAAGCGCGTAAGAATGTCTAGGTCCAACTTAAAGTTAACGGTGAATATTGGATTATATGCAGAAATAAAAATAACTGGGCGTCTATTTATAGTTACCTGAATGGCGATACACTCAATAGTCTGTTTTCTGATTTTTGGTAATAACTTATGCTCTACACTACTTCTTATAGCTATGAGAACACCACCCCCATGGGAGAGGCGATCCTCTCTTTAAATGACGTAGCCTCCAGGTTTTAGCGTGATACGGTTTTAAAAAGGTCTCGTTGAGTAGCAGGATATCAATCTGTTTATCATGAAGAACTTGCTCGAGCTGAGACGCCGATGACTCGGTTGTTATGCCTTGAGCATTCCAGTGCATAACATGTACATTAGAATTATATGGAATATTTGCCAATCACCCTTAACTTGTCATACTTCTTCTGACAGCGCTGGAGAGAATCAACTGCGTTAAAAAATATTTCCAAACGCCTCTCGTTACTGATGTCATCTTTAGCGTTGGTTGCAAAGTTCTTGCTGTTGGCACCATCAGAATACAGGATATTAGAGTTAACACGGGAGCTGCCAAATGGTCCATGACCAGACAACGGCGGAAAATGTGCTTCCTTAGGATTAAAATTATGTCCGCTGGAATTGGTGACAGCAGATCTGGAGTTGCGAGTAGCTCTTTGACCGATTTGTAAATATTCTAGGCGACAAGGACACTTGGGATCATCAGCCCTGTGGTGAACATTTGTAAGGTTCTTTTTCGAACAACTAAAGCACTTGAATACTACACTGCCATCTCGTGAAGACGAATTCAATTGACAGGCTGCAACTTTATGATTGCCAGCGCAGGCAGAACACACATCAACTCTATTGCAGTTTCTCGCGCCGTGGCCATACATGAAACATTTGGAGCATTGCGTAGGACCCTTAGCAATACTGCTAAAATATTTAATTTTGGTGATTTCACTTTTGGACACATGGCTTCGACCGAACTCAATTAAATACAGTGCGTCGTCTTTACTTGACCGTTTAGTCGGTATTTCTTTAATACTGACTGGATGTATGTTGTGACGGCTAACAAACTCGTCGTTTATATGCTTAGTATCCAGTTGAGGAAGTCCAAATAAAACAATTTTGAAATTTTTGATTTCATGCGTGTAGAAACGGTACTCTTTTTCTTTAAGAGTTTTTATAGCATCTTCGTAGAGTACCAACGAGTTGGATATTATTTTAGTACCCACCGAAATTCTCTTGTACATATACTTGTCACCAATTAACCCCAGCACTGCAGAGAAGCTATGCGAGTTGTCCACAATGATCGGAGGGGCTTTCTCTTTGATAGGTAATACCTCATCATCATCAGCCAACAGACTGAATTTGTTGGAAGTGCTGCAATTTCCGTCCAATGTTCTGGGGAGTTTGGCGAAGACATGACAAAAGCTCAGAACTTTTGTCTGAATCGTAATATATATGTATAGTAAAATTTAATTATTTTAACACAGAAAACCAAACATGTTGTATTCTGTTCAGGCAGAGATACCAGATTGATGTCATGTTGATATCTTCTTTTATTCTTAGAAATAAATTAAATAATTGACGACGTCTTTCGTGACAATCCAGTTTTCCTTTTTTTGTTTTTTTTTGTGAAAGTTCGAATATTTTTACTTATATTTTTATTTTCACTTATAAAGACACTTCGGTTCATAAAAATTCAATAATAATTTTAGTGGGATTTTATTTTAAAATTTAAATTTGGTTCCAATTTTTCAGGAACTTTTTATTTTTTCCAATATTTCAGGAACTTTTTATTTTTTCAAATATTGCAGGAACTTTTTAATTCTGTATCCTTCTTCAGGATTGTTGAATTTTGGCTGGACACAAGATTATTTCACTTGTATCCCGGTTGAGCCCCCAGTTAATTCCTTGTATAAGGAATGAGTAAAAAAAATATATTTTATTTTTTTAGCTACACCGAAACGTGCTTCTTTATTAATAATATTCTTAAGACTGCCTACAAGATGATCTTATTCTTCTATTTATAGCTATGAACATAATTACTAATGAATTGATAAAATACATTACGAACTAGATAAATATAACCTTGAGTCTGATGTCTATTTAGCATATGTTATTTTTAGTAATGTTCTTATCAGTGCATGGTGCATACAGTTAATTAATACATATACAATGTTTACTTAGGATTATACATTGTTTATTTATATATATTTATACAATGTTTACTTAGGATTAAACATTATATATATTTTTAGCTATGCGTTTTATGTTTATACCCAAAACATGGTATCAACGTGGATATTGATATCATGTTTGGTTAGACCTTTTTGTCTTTCTCATCTTGAGGGTTGTTTACCATTTTTATCCTTATTGTTTTAGGCTAATTATTAATATTTAGTTCTATGTTTAGTTTAACCTGTCTTACGCTTATGTGTTATCGCTTACACACATTTTGTTGGTGTTTTTAATGATTATTTAATTGGTGTATGTACAGCTGCACATAACTGCATATATGATAATATTAATTATATTAACTCGCGTGTGTACGTGTTCGTTTCTTGATTGTGAAATTATCTAAAAATCAGAATAAGGAATTGAGGAAACGGGCCAATGAAAAGAATTCTGGGATTTTTCTAGAGTATAGGGATGTAGTCTCAGTCAAAAAAGAATGTTTACCTCCACAAACTGATATAACTGTCACTTCCACTTCAGAAGAAATTAAATTGCACGATCTTCTTGAACACACTGCCGAACGGTTGTTAGATACTCTTGATACTGATCGCTTAAAAAAGCCTGAAAATTTCAGCATTACTTTAATATCTAAATGGGTATGTGATAGGTCCTCTGGTCAAAGACAATACAAGCAATGTAACGCCGAATCAGATGTTGACTTATTTATTGTATCTTTCACTCCATTGCGCTTAACAAAAAGTTATACCGGGTTAGAGTCATCAACGAGCAGAGCAAAATATATTGATGTATGGAAAAATGAAATACCATCATCAACAAAGTATTGCAGACCAATAAAATTTACATTCAAAAAAGAAACAAATGATGTCATAATTGAAGAAGTCCAAAAAAAATATCAAATTGATGCCCCTCAACCTGCTGTATTTAGAGTTGATGACTTTAAAATGTGTCTCACTATGATTGATGGAAAAGTTGCACAAGCTTTGACTAATACAAAAGCATCGTCCAGCTGCGTTATATGCCAGAAGACATCAAGTGAATTAAGCCATCCCATTCCAGAAGATGATAGTTTTAAGGCAGCATACGAATTTCGATTGTCCCCTCTTCATGCGAAAATAAGTTTTATGGAACATAGAAGTAAACACAAATGATGGCAATACTGCAAGGAGTTTTTTTTTCAGATCCAGAAACTGCAGCATGCATCACAGGTGTAGATTTGGAACTAATAAGGCGATTCAAATTACAGTACAAGTTCCTAGCATGCAGCATAAAGATAAATGCAAAAAGAATTTGGAGAAAATACTCAAAAAAATAGCTATACTTTATAGTGAAAACTACTCATGGAGGTCTATATCATCAACTGTCCATAAAATTTTATACCATGGGGAGCAAAGAATTACACACAATATGCTGCCAATAGAAGATCTATCTGAAGAGGCGCAAGAAAAAAGAAATAAAGACTACAGATTTTTTCGCAAGCACAACACAAGCAAAATTTCCAGAAGTTGTACTAATGAAGATCTGATTACTATTTTATTATGCGCATCAGATACCTATATGTCGAATATTCGACAAAACTGGAAAACCAACTCCATTGAATTAGCTATAGAAGCTAAACTACTTCTAGAAGATGAAAATCATGTTTTTATAATCAAGTTTACATATAATGTTCATTTTGAACTTACAGAATATATAAACTTACGTCTTCTTTAGTAAAACCTTTTTATCTAAAGTCAATTTAATCAATGTTTTTTATTGTTTATGCTACTTAGTGAACTAAGTTTTAAATAATTGTTCAAAATATGAGCGTTCGACCTTTAATATAAAAAAATTCACAGGGGCCAAAGTTTGGCACTTTCTGACAAAGTTTTAATTTTTTAATATATATACATAAGTTGTAAACATGACTTAAAATATTATGTTGTGTGTAAAACAAACTTTTCTAACAAGTTTCAATACTTCACTTTTGTACCAAAAATAGCAAAAAACTAAAATGCGTTTTAAATCCATCATAACTATTTTTCTACCAACTGGATTTCAAAGGTTTTTACTTTAACTTAAAGCCTATAGTCTCACCTAGTAAACGAAAAAACCGCGTAAATTCCAATCCGTTCAAAAGTTATATATTTTTAACCGCCTTCTTGCGAAATGGTACACTGTGCGGCGTTATTTAGAACTTTTCTAAGGGATAGCCTGCATAATAATTTTTGTTAATAACCTTCTTAAGTCGCTAATATTCCATATTAGGGAATCGTGAACAGATCCCAATTTCTGATCGCAAACCTGTAGAAGAAAATTTGTTATTGTGTTTTTAAAACTAGTAAGTTAGACTTACCACCGTTGCATTAAGGCTAAAGAAACCTTTTCTGTTCCTGTATTTGAATTGTTCTTCTTTTTCTGGTGATATGATATTTATATGGGTTCCATCTATACATTATATTCCACCAGAAAAACCAGTTTTATTATAAAAATACTTTTTGATTTCCAATTTTTCACTACCTTTCGTTGGAACACAAATCCAATTAGAACATAGTACTTTATACATAGCATCTATGCATTCTCTAAATGCATTGCTTACAGGAGATTGGCTCATACTGATGTTAAAATTATTGCCGGCACTTTCCTCATAACTTGCTTCAGCTATAATCCACATTGTTACCGCAGGCGTCAAAATATCTGGTACATGCGATGATCTTACGGTCTTGGGTAATATTGGCGTAATGTTTTTAAGAAATACTTAAAAGCCTCTTTATTCAGTCGAAAGCAACTTACGAAGCTTGAAAACGCGGTGATAAAGGTATTACTTCATACTGAGCATAATATTTTATAATTTATTTTTACTTACTTGGAATGGGGTAACGCTAATATAGTAGAATGTTCTCGCAATATTCTTCACATAGTATTAAGATCAACAATAGTATTATCCTCCTAATCTTCAGAAGAAGGAAACATAGCAATACTTAACATTTTATTTTATTTTATTACTATAAATTTTTTTTATTTTTTTACGACAATCTGAAAATAATTTCAATCGCTTTTTGACAGTTTTAATAACTGGGTTACACATAATTATTTGACACTATAAAAATTATGTAAAAGCCTGTATTTCCATTACAAAAATATTGCTGTAGAAAATTTCACATAGTTCCAAAAAGTAACAAAAACGTCAATGACAACGTTCTTCATGCGATACCGACACTCTTAATAAGGCCGAATAACTCTTTTATACTAAATTTTAAGATAATCAGCCTGATTACGGTTAGCGTCTCTCGCCTTCGAATTCGACAATTTGAAATAGATAAAAGAAAATTGAATACGTTTATATAATGAATCTTCATTTTTTCTAATAAATGCAGACAAACCATTTCTATGGTTTATGTGACAATCTTAGTCAGCATGTTTAAAACTGCCAGTACGAGGGAATATAGTCTCCAATAAATTACATTTGGCAGCAATTTCCATTAGTTCTTCAACTTCCCCAACCGTTGCTTAAACCTGTGGTTTAATAATTACCCTTATGGTATTAATGATATATGATAACACAGCAATAGTTCAATTAAAATATTACATGGAAAGATTTTTAACTTCAGTGTAAAATTCATGATATATTTATTTATGTACATATTATCATTCTTGGTTGTAAAATGTTCAGTAATGGGCAATGATAACAGTAGTAGTTATTATTATATTCTAAATTATTTCATTTGTGACAGAAAGTACTCATTTAATAACGCAAAAACTTATTAACAATGTACGTTAGATAAATCGCCTAAGACAGACTTGCCAGTTTACGATTTTTTAATGTAATGTGAAGTAAGATTTTGGTGTAAAATTTTTTCAATAGAATATATTTAGTAGAGGTTATTATCTAAATCTTTACATTAAGTGGATTTTTTTCCCCCAAATGAATGCAATTTGAAGAGAAGGACAACGATTTTCTTACAACACTGCAAAAAATGGTAGCTGTGAATTGAATTTGCCCTATAAGACTTTTTTATGGAGTATAACAAAATCTTATTTTAGGCGAATTACTTTTCGCACATTGTTTCAGTTGACTTAAATATAACATAATTTTTTTTTTTTTAATAACAAGTTTTATAAAAAATTTGTTTAGTTATTTTATATATAAATTCATTTTTTTTTTTGGCAATATAAATTAATTATAATGGAAAGCAAATTTAAATTTGGTAAAAACATATACCAACAAAAACCTCAATATATTATGAAATTTTTATAGAAAGGGATTTATATCATTACAAATTTATACAAGAACCCTATTTTCTTTCTGCAAAAATTACTGCGCAATGTTCGCAAGATATATTAGCCGAAGTGGTAACAGCAACAAATTCATTTAGCCCCAGTTAATTTTTTACAAACTTTGATAATATGTATTGTTTGAGACGAATCACTGTTCTCACTTTGTTTACTTTTCTTCGAATGTAATAAATATTATATAATATTAATTGTATCTTAAATTATATTTTTAGGAATATAAAAATGGAAAGTAAATTTAAATTTGGTAGAATGTTATTTTTAACCAGAAAAAAACCTATGGAGATTTTTTAAAATTGGTATTTAAAGGGAATTATTACTTATTATTATAAAAAGGTACTAGATCCGTTAATATTTATATACTATGTTTGTATCATAAGAATAAAACCCCAATTTCATACTTTACATAATATGAGTTATAAAATTTCTTAACATATACTTTATCCAATTATGTATACATACTAAAATTAAAACGAGTAAGACATATGTATGTACAGTAGTATCATGACAGCCTAGCTTTAGGTAACATATATGCATATGTATGTATGGAAACTTAAACTACACTTATGCAAATAATAAACATGAGTGCTGTGCAATTCAATTTGTAAACTAGCTGCAGTATTCATAAAAAATAATGTGTACTTCAAGTAAATTTTAAAATATAGTTTCCACACAAAATTTATTTTAAAATAATCTTTGATTTACACTATTTTGTATTAATATATCAGTAGATCTTTATGTTGAACGCAATTATTAAATCCTTTTAATCAGTGTATACAACATACGACGAATTGGAGTCTATTTCGTTCATTTCCATTTTTACTAAGTTATTAGTAGATGCATTTTGTTGCACGGGCGGGCTGTTAGAACCATTATTGCTCGTATTACTTCCACTACGTACAGCCATTGATGATGTACTTCGTCTAAAAAACATATACATAAAATATTTATTAGTTTTATGAAAATTTTCCTCCTTAATAAAATCATAAGGTAAATATATTACTTTGTATGTACATAGTAGTGATCTGCTGAAAGTAAATTTT
>OY776281.1:41204705-41209705 GCA_963675445.1 Linnaemya vulpina | reverse complement strand
ATATCATGGTGTTTTTACACTGACATGGTTTAAATAAATTCTGGATTTATAGTTAAAAACTGGTTTTATCGTACAAAATATATATTTAAAAACACTTTTTAACTGGTTTTAAGTAGGTTTTATGAAATGCAACCTTGTTTGTGCATGTGCTGAGTTGAGTACTGCCAAGATACATATCAGAAACATCTGGTAATGTATGAAAAGTCCACCATATCTGCATTTTTTCTTTCAGAGTTTGCATATTTGAATGAAACATTTTATGAAATAAAGTTTTGAAGAATTTTCTCGCCCTGTACAAGTATTTTTATACTTTTAAAATATTAAAAAACATATATATATATATATATATATATATATATAAATATATATAGATATATATATATATATATATATATATATATATATATATATATAAATATATATAGATATATATATATATATATATATATATATATATATAAATATATATATATATATATATATATATATATATATAAATTATATATATATATATATATATATATATATATATATACATATATATATATATATATATATATATATATAAATGTGTATATATATAAATGTATATATATATATATATATATATATATATATATATATTGTTACGTTTTTAGACCTTTTCGTAAAAACGGTTTTATTACTTATACTTCAAGGATTCGTTTTATTGCATCAAATTAAATCACGGACAAATTAATTTTAGAAATATAATGCGGCAACACTTTATTTACTACTTTATTAACACGAGTATTTGTACTACTCAACACTTAGCGATGTTAACACGTCTATGTTTGAAATCACACTAACACTAGCTGAGCTCTGGCAGCACCTTTATATAGCAAAAATGACGTCGTCTGGTAACTTCGCGAAACTTCTGGGCATGGTGGTTATTGGTTGTACTTTACTTAACATGTAGCTATATACGTGTGTTTGTATACATGACAATGCTGACTTGTGTGTTTTGCTTATGGTGACTATGTGCGGTTGTATGTATGAGTGTTCTGTGGGTTTTGTCTATGGTAACTATGAGTGGTTGTATGGATGAGTGTTCTGTTTGCTGTGTTGTTTTGTTTCTTCTATGTGTATATGGCTGTGTATACTTGGGAACCTGTTTAGTTTTATTAGCAGCCAATACTTGCATACAAGATCATTAAGAATAACATCTCTTAGCATTTATGTTGCTAGGTTTTTCGTTGTTGTTGTTTACACTTATTATTGGCACAGCCTCGAATGATCTTGTATATTCTGGAGTATTCCATTTCCGTTAATTTGAATATTATCTATATTGTGTTGACCAGGGTTGTAACATTTTGACAACTAGAGATTAATTGGCAGTGCTGCCAAGTATATATAGCCACATTGTCATTTTATTTAAATCTATTTCTAATCTTTGTAACACTGCCGCCCACTTAAGCCTTTTCGACCCGAATAGACATACAATCACCTCTTCCATAGTGCGCCAATCGTTCGAGATGTACTATCTTCATTTTCGACCTTGGGCTATTATGCTTCTGTATCCGGTATACAACGTCATTCACTCTCTTAATCACTTTATACGGGCCATCCCAGTAAGTCTGTAATTTTGGGGACAATCCTTTTTTCCGTTGTCGGAAGTAAAACGAATTGTCCTTACATAAATCCCTCCGAATTTGCTGCGCGGTCATACCTAGCCTTGATCTTGTCAGTGACCATCTTGATTCTATTACGCACGAACTCATGCAGTTCGTTTAAGTCCTCCTTCTCTTGAGACGTAATAGCTCCTGAGTTGTACTGTTGTAGCTGTCCCAGGCTTCTTCTTACTGGGCCTTTGGCTGCTATGCACTGTGAGTAGTTTGCTATCCAGTCGGCTACGGCTTGTTCAGTTTCTCAAGTGTTTTTGTTACTCCAAGATGACCGCCACTAGGTCCATTATGAAACTTCTGTAAAACTCTACTTATCTTGGAGTGTGGCACAACTATTAAATTTGAAATTGTTTTGCCATCTACACTTTCCCGTACGCGGTATAAACAACCTTTTATTACCTTGAGGCTGTTCCACTGAGCCCAATAACATTTGGCGAGTGGGCTTTCAGCCGAAAATTCATTCCGGGATGGTCGTCTGTCCTCTTCTCTGGCCGCTATAATTTTCCTTAGTATGCTGTCGTCCCTCTGTGCCGCTGACCAGTCTTCATCAGGGCCGATGTGCATTAGCCGAACATCAACAACGCCTTCCTTTTGCTCGGTTCTAACACAATGTTTACACTCTAAACAGCAGGGTCGTCTTGAAAGAGCATCGGCATTGTTATGCTTTGTGCCCCTTCTATGCTCAATGCTGTTTCTTGGTGGCGAAACAGATCTACCTCTCTTCCTTGATGCTTTGCAGCTGCGCTGAAAATTACCGATCTTTCCCCAGTTAAAGCACTTAGGCTTTTATTTGGTAGCACTTTCTGTCAGCAGTTGTCGCATTGCCTCCTTAAAGCTAGCATCTAGGTTGTTATCCTCCTCAGACAAAACCTGCACATTCCGCACTCTACCTCTCTTCCTTGATGCTTTGCAGCTGCGCTGAAAATGACCGATCTTTCCGCAGTTAAAGCACTTAGGCTTTTCTTTGGTAGCACTTTCTGCCAGCAGATGTCGCATTGCCTCCTTACCGCTAGCAACTAGGTTGTTATCCTCCTCAGACAAAACCTCCACATTCCGCACTTTACATATCTGTGGCTTGAAAACCATCCGTGCAGTCTCTTGAGCCAGCGCAAATGAAACAGTTTCAGCAAAAGTGGATTTCTGCGTAGCGCACACCGCCAGTTTAACATCAGAGTCGCGAATGCCGTTAACGAAAGCCTCAGTTTTAAAGTGGTCCAGGAACGGGTGACTCTCGCCTGGATATGTGAGCTGCACTAAACGCTCGATTTCCATTTCGAAATCTTGTAGAGATTCGTTAGGCTTCTGAACTCTACGTCGCAATTCCATTTTGTATAAATCGCGCTTGTGCTCACCACCATACTTGCGCTGCAATGCTGCCATTATTTCATTATTGTTTTTACTGTTGCTTACTGGCACAGTCTCAAGTACCTCTGCGGCTGTACCCTTTAAGGACAAAATCAACTCTATTGCCTTTTCTTCAGCATCCCATCCATTTCTGCTAGCAACCGTCTCGAACTGGAATTTGAAGATGCCTAATGGTACGCTGCCGTCGAAGCATGGCACTTTTATCCGCGCAGAAACTTCCGCAACTGCTCGTACTGGCCCGCCACTACACTCCAGGCTATGCACTTTGTCCTCTAGAGCATGCAATTTCTCTTCAAACTCCTTTGCATGCTGTTCCAGGCCACCGCTTTCTAGATGTTGGACTCTATCCGCCAGCTCTAAAAATTTATTCCCAATAGAATCCACCCTCCTGTTAATGGCTTCAGAAACCTCTACCAAAGTCTCGTTCATGGCTTTATTTGACTCCTGTATTTCGGCTACAAGTTTTTCCTGCATCTGCTGAGTTTCGGCTACAAGCTTTTGCTGCATCTGCTGAGAGTTCCCTTTTATTTCAGTTATTTCGGCTACAAGCTTGTCCTGCATCTGCTGAGAGTTCTGTTTTATTTCAGTTATTTCGGCTACCAGCTTATCACTGCTGATCCTTGATGCCTCCTGTATCTGCTGAGAGTTCTGTTTTATTTCAGTTATTTCGGCTACAAGCTTGTCACTGCTGATTTTTTATGCAGTTTGTGCATCACTGATTCCTTTTATCTGGATCATCATAGCAGCGAACATTGAATTTATATCCATGCTGCTGGTCGTGGCAGGAGGGCATACCTGCACATCGTCTTTGTCCTCAAACTCGTATGTCCCGATGCATGGACCGCAATTCTTAAACTCATCTATCAGCCTCTTCTGCTTTCTGCCTTGTTACCTGCAGTTGGCAATTCCAGCTTACTGACCTCCTTTTTCAGCTGTTCAACTTTTAGGTCATCAAATTTCATGATTATTTATTTTAATTTTTTATGTCCTTTTTTTTCTTAAATTGCAATGTCCTTTTAATTATTTTTGCAATCCCACTTCTGACACCAATTGTTACGTTTTTAGACCTTTTCGTAAAAACGGTTTTATTACTTATCCTTCAAGGATTCGTTTTATTGCATCAAATTAAGACACGGACAAATTAATTTTAGAAATATAATGCGGCAACACTTTATTTATTACTTTATTAACACGAGTATTTGTACTACTCAACACTTAGCGATGTTAACACCTCTATATTTGAAATCACACTAACTCGCTGAGCTCTGGCAGCGCCTTTATATAGCAAAAATGACGTCGTCTGGTAACTTCACGAAACTTCTGGGCATGGTTGTTGTTGGTTGTGCTTTTCTTAACATGTAGCTATATACGTGTGTTTGTATACATGACAATGCTGACTTGGGTGTTTTGCTTATGGTGACTATGTGTGGTTGTATGTATGTGTTCTGTGTGTTTTGCCTATGGTAACTATGAGTGGTTGTATGGATGAGTGTTCTGTGTGTTGTGTGGTTTTGTTTCTTCTATGTGTATATGGCTGTGTATACTTGGGAACCTGTTTAGTTTTATTAGCAGCGAATACTTGCATACAAGGTCATTAAGAATAACATCTCTTAGCATTTATGTTGCTAGGTTTTTCGTTGTTGTTGTTTACACTAATTATTGGCACAGCCTCGAATGATCTTGTATATTCTGGACAATATTATCTATATTGTGTTGACCAGGGTTGTAACATTGTGACAACTAGAGATTAATTGGCAGTGCTGCCAAGTACATATAGCCACATTGTCGTTTTATTTAAATATATTTCTAATCTATGTAACAATATATACATATATATATATATATATATATATATATATATATATATATATATACATATATATATATATATATATATATATATATATATACATATGTATATACAAATATATATATATATATATATATATATATATATATATATATATGTATATACATATATATATATATACA
>OY776281.1:41120896-41203396 GCA_963675445.1 Linnaemya vulpina | reverse complement strand
TTATATGTAGTTTGACGTTTCTGTTTTAGACAGTGAGAGAGAGAGAGAGAGAGAGAGCGAAAGAGAGTAACGTGTTTCGGAACCTGAATTGGTTTAATTTTAATGCACGTTCCCAAACATTGCAACTGCGCTGCCAGAAAGTTTAATTTCTTAAGTGAAGTAGAACTGAGATGCCACAGCATATTATATAGTAAAATACAGAACTTGTTTTATACTTTTGTATGTATAACAATACACTTGTTTCGTATTGTTTATGTATATAACAAAATACGGGGTATTTGTTTTGTATTAAAAAATATATAACTGGTGAATATTGTTATAAATAAAATTAAATAAATAGTGATATTGCCCAATTGTAAAACTCACACACATAGTTTACAAAATTATTTCACATGGTAGCCTTGATGTTGCAGAACAAATGCGCGTAGTGGGTGAATCGCTTCAGAGCATACTCTCAAAAAAATAGAAATGTTGTCCAACGTCAATATCGTTCTGAAACCATGGGTGAATCCAGCTTAACTCGCTGAGCTCTGGCAGCGCCTTTATATAGCAAAAATGACGTCGTAATTTACTTTTTTCTGGAACAATGCACATTTCTTCAAGCTGAGTTTCAATCAAGCTGATGATATCCGTTGAAAAACTTCTGCTATGTTGTTGAGGTGTTCATCGAAAGTTTTCCCCATCACGATTATGTCATCTAGATATACCAAGCATGTCTTCCAGTGAAGTCCTATCAGTACCTTCTCCATTAGGCGTCCAAATATGGCCGGAGCATTGCAGAGACCAAATGGCATTACTTTGAACTGCCATAATCCGTTACCGACAGTGAAGGCAGTTTTCTCCTTGTCGTTCTCTGCAATCTCCACTTGCCAATATCCGCTTCGCAAGTCCAGCGTAGAGAACCATTTGGTACCAGCTAGCGTGTCCAAAGTGTCATCGATTCTGGGGAGCGGATAACTGTCCTTCTTGGTTATGTCATTGAGCTTCCTGTAGTCTACGCAGAATCTAGTACTGCCATCTTTCTTTTTAACTAAGACTACAGGTGAACTCCAAGGACCAGAAGATGGCTCAATTATGCCATCACGCTCCATTTCACTTACAAGCTCTTTTACTTTCTCTCGCTTTGCTAGGGATACTCTTCTGGGTGGCTGTTTAATCGGCCTAGCTTCGCCTGTGTTAATTTCATGTTTAACCAATGCAGTTCTACCCTGGCTTTGGCTTCCCATGGCGAAGATACTGGCATGCCTTTTTAGTAACTCTTTGGCTTTATTTTTATCTGTCGCTGATAGACCAGCTACCCTTTTCTCTACGTATTCCTCAATTTGTTCACGTTCTTTTGCGGACAAATTAGTAGGCTCTATCTTCTTCTCGAAGTTTATTATTGCCTCTGCTGGAGTACACTGGCCAACATCGCAATTTTCTTTGATGACTTTTTCATGGTCTGATAAGTTAAGCACTCTTATAGGAACTATTCCTCCTTTACTAGTTTTTGTTAGATTTAATTTACTTTGTCAACAAAAATACTTTTCTAAATTTATATAATTTAGTAACCTTTGATAGTTATATTATGAAATATAATTTCATTTTTCAATAAATGATTATTCTACTGTTGTAACTTTATTATAGAAGGTTATTGTATTTTCTTGGGGTTCCAATAGTTTTCACTAGCGCTTTCGCTGTTATAAGCTCCCTCTTTGGATCTGCTGGTTCTACAACCCACAACCGATTGTCCTCACAATCTCCCTTCATCCGCGCCCATATGACTGTTTCAGACTGCGGCGGTAACGTCTGACTCTCAATAACAAATACTTTTAATATATGATGCATTTTTTTAAGCAAGTCCGGCCTAACGTATTTAATGTTAATAAAAACAATTTATTACATTTTTTTACCCAACGTTTCGTCGATTGTTTGTCGACTTCTTCAGGGGTTTTTCCTTGTCTATTTAATTTAAAAACATTACGTAATTAAAATTTTAAAGAATATTTAAATAATAAGATTATACTCACAATTTTATAGTTGGTATTTCATTAGATACATATTTATAGAATTTACTTATAATAAATTTTATCCCAGGTGTATTTTAAGCACCTGCCGCCCACTTAAGCCTGTTCGACCCGAATAGACATACAATCACCTCTTCCATAGTGCGCCAATCGTTCGAGATGTACTATCTTCATTTTCGACCTTGGGCTATTATGCTTCTGTATCCGGTATACAACGTCATTCACTCTCTTAATCACTTTATACGGGCCATCCCAGTGAGTCTATAATTTTGGGGACAATCCTTTCTTCCGTTGTGGGTTATAAAGTAGAAACAATTGTCCTTCCACAAATCCTTCCAAATTTTCTGCGCGGTCATACCTAGCCTTCATCTTGTCACTGACCATCTTGATTGTATTACGCTCGAACTCCTGCAGTTCGTTTAAGTCCTCCTTCTCTTGGGACGTAATAGCTCCTTCTTCTACAGTTGGCTTAACACAAAATTCCAAATCACCAGGTAGTTTTAATTCCGTCCCGGAGATAATTTTCGCTGGCGTTCTCGATGTTGAGTCATGTACAGCTGACCTATATGCCATAAAAAATTTGGGGATGTGCTCGTCCCAATCCCTCTGATGGGTGCTTACTACTTTTCGTAGGTACTCTTCTAAGGTGCGATTGAACCTTTCTACCATGCCATCAGACTGTGGATGCAGCGGCGTCGTTCTGGTTTTCTTTATCCCATATAACTCGCACATTTCCCTGAATATGGCAGACTCGAAATTCGTTCCTTGGTCGGAATGTAATTCTATTGGGACACCATAGCGACATACCCAGTTGTTGACGAATGCATTTACAATTGTCTTTGTTTCCTGGTTAGGTATAGCATATACCTCTGGCCATTTACTGAAATAGTCCATTACCACAAGTACATAATTATTTCCTGCTTCAGTGACGGGAAAGGGAGCTGCTACATCCATTGCGATCCGCTCGAATGGTGCTCCTGAGTTGTATTGTTGTAGCCGTCCCCGGCTTCGTCTTACTGGGCCTTTGGCTGCTATGCACTGTGGGCAGTTTGCTATCCAGTCGGCTACGGATTGTTGACATCCAACCCAATAAAAACGCTGCTTCAGTTTCTCAAGTGTTTTTGTTACTCCAAGATGACCGCCTCTAGGTCCATTATGAAACTCCTGTAAAACTTTACTTATCTTGGAGTATGGCACAACTATTAAATTTGAAGTTGTTTTGCCATCTACACTTTCCCATACGCGGTATAAACTCCCTTTTATTACCTTGAGGCTGTTCCACTGAGCCCAATAAGATTTGGGTTAGTGGGCTTTCAGCCGAAATTTCATTCCGGAATGGTCGTCTGTCCTCTTCTTTGACCGCTATAATTTTCCTTAGTATGCCGTCGTCCCTCTGTGCCGCTGACCAGTCTTCATCAGGGCTGATGTGCATTAGCCGAACATCCACAACGCCTTCCTTTTGCTCGGTTCTAACACAATGTTTACACTCTAAACAGCAGGGTCTTCTCGAAAGAGCATCCGCATTGTTATGCTTTGTGCCCCTTCTATGCTCAATTCTGAAGTCGTAGCTCTGCAGGCGGTCAATCCACCTTGCCAGTTGCCCTTCAGGATTTTTAAACTGCAATAGCTATCTCAGTGCAGAATGATCGGTCCTTAATGTAAAGTGTTGACCATGCTGGTACTTATGGTAATGTTTAATGCATTCCAATACCGCCAGAAGCTCACGTCGTGTCACACAGTAGTTCCTCTCAGGTTTTGAGAGTACACGGCTATAGTACCCTATGACCTTCTCAGTGCCATTAACTACTTGGGATAGCACACCCCCTATGCCATAACCGCTCGCATCAGTATCCAGCACAAATTTTTCTCCAGCTATGGGATACGCTAGCACTGGTGACGTACATAATAATTCTTTGAGTTTCTGGAATGCATTTTCCTGTAGCTCGCTCCAATGCTATGGTCTCGATTTCTTTGTCAGCTCATGCAGGCTTGCAGCTACGCTGGCGAAATTCGGCACAAAACGTCTGTAGTATGTACAAAGGCCCAAAAAGCTGCGCAATTCATGAAGATTTTTAGGTTGATGCCAGTCCCTTACTGCTTTTATTTTATCTTCATCTGTTGAGATTCCGTCTGCTGTAACACCATGCCCCAAATATTTTACTTCTTTCTGGAACAATGCACATTTCTTCAAGCTGAGTTTCAATCAAGCCGATGATATCCGTTGAAAAACTTCTGCTATGTTGTTGAGGTGTTCATCGAAAGTTTTCCCCATCACAATTATGTCATCTAGATATACCAAGCATGTCTTCCAGTGAAGTCCTATCAGTACCTTCTCCATTAGGCGTCCAAATGTGGCCGGAGCATTGCAGAGACCAAATGGCATGACTTTGAACTGCCATAATCCGTTACCGACAGTGAAGGCAGTTTTCTCCTTGTCTTTCTCTGCAATCGCCACTTGCCAATATCCGCTTCGCAAGTCCAGCGTAGAGAACCATTTGATACCAGCTAGCGTGTCCAAAGTGTCATCGCTTCTGGGGAGAGGATAACTGTCCTTCTTGGTTATGTCATTGAGCTTCCTGAAGTCTACGCAGAATCTAGTACTGCCATCTTTCTTTTTAACTAAGACTACAGGCGAATTCCAAGGACCAGAAGATGGCTCAATTACGCCATCAAGCTCCATTTCACTTACAAGCTCTTTTACTTTATCTCGCTTTGCTAGGGATACTCTTCTGGGTGGCTGTTTAATCGGCCTAGCTTCGCCTGTGTTAATTTCATGTTTAACCAATGCAGTTCTACCCTGGCTTTGGCTTCCCATGGCGAAGATACTGGCATGCCTTTTTAGTAACTCTTTGGCTTTATTTTTATCTGTCGCTGATAGACCAGCTACCCTTTTCTCTACGTATTCCTCAATTTGTTCACGTTCTTTTGCGGACAAATTAGTAGGCTCTATCTTCTTCTCGAAGTTTATTATTGCCTCTGCTGGAGTACACTGGCCAACATCGCAATTTTCTTTGATGACTTTTTCATGGTCTGATAAGTTAAGCACTCTTATAGGAACTATTCCTCCTTTACTAGTTTTTGTTAGATTTAATTTACTTTGTCAACAAAAATACTTTTCTAAATTTATATAATTTAGTAACCTTTGATAGTTATATTATGAAATATAATTTCATTTTTCAATAAATGATTATTCTACTGTTGTAACTTTATAATAGAAGGTTATTGTATTTTCTTGGGGTTCCAATAGTTTTCACTAGCGCTTTCGCTGTTATAAGCTCCCTCTTTGGATCTGCTGGTTCTACAACCCACAACCGATTGTCCTCACAATCTCCCTTCATCCGCGCCCATATGACTGTTTCAGACTGCGGCGGTAACGTCTGACTCTCAATAACAAATACTTTTAATATATGATGAATTTTTTTAAGCTAGTCCGGGATAACGTGTTTAATGTTAATAAAAACAATTTATTACATTTTTTTACCCAACGTTTCGTCGATTGTTTGTCGACTTCTTCAGGCGTTTTTCCTTGTCTATTTAATTTAAAAACATTACATAATTAAAATTTTGAAGAATATTTAAATAATAAGATTATACTCACAATTTTATAGTTGGTATTTCATTAGATACATATTTATAGAATTTACTTATACTAAATTTTATCCCAGGTGTATTTTAAGCACAGTCAAATTTTTAAACGTTGGTATTGCAGTTCGTCCTATTTAATAGCAATAATGTAACTAGCATTCATATTGTCGGTATCCTCTTTTATATTCATAGTCCTTTCTATATTTTGCTGTATACGCAAGCTTTCGATGGTATACCTTTTCCTTTCTATTTTCTCTTTGTCTAATATTTTTACTTTATCGAAATACACAGAATGATTTTTGTCGATAACGTGGGCTGTGCTTAAAATACACCTGGGATAAAATTTAGTATAAATAAATTCTATAAAATGTATCTAATGAAATACTAACTATAAAATTGTGAGTATAATCTTATTATTTAAATATACTTCAAAATTTTAATTATGTAATGTTTTTAAATTAAATAGACAAGGAAAAACCCCTGAAGAAGTCGACAAACAATCGACGAAACGTTGGGTAAAAAAATTTAATAAATTGTTTTTATTAACATTAAATACGTTAGGCCGGACTAGCTTAAAAAAATTCATCATATATTAAAACTTTCAAATTGGCCAAAAAAATTAAAACAACACAAATACTTTTGTTACTTGCGGTTTGCTGTCATATCCAACATCAAGGGGTATTTCCACATTACGCCAAATCATCAGCTGTTGTCCTATATATAGATAAATGCCATGGTTAATCATAAAATCGGCTCCAATAATAACCTCATCGACAATATCGGCAACAATAAACACATGTCTCACGTTGATGTTGGCTATAGTCACCTTCACTTCAATCTTACCATAGACAGTGGCAGGCTCTCCAGTAGCTGTACGTAGCCGTATATTGCTTAACCGCTCGCATTTCCCCTTTACTATATCGGGCCTTATTATTGACTGCGATGCCCCTGTGTCTATGGTAAGTACGTGCTTTTCCCCGTTGATGTGTCCGGACGCAGTGAGGTTGCCATTTTTCTGCTGCATCACTGATATGGAGATGGTGGGGCCCTCGTTTGTGAGAGCTAGCTCTTGCCCCTTAGTTCTAGCTCGTTTTAGTTTAACGGGGACTCTTGTGATGTCGTTTGGTTCACCCGTTTGCTGTTTCTTGGTGGCGAAACAGATCTACCTCTCTTCCTTGGTGCTTTGCAGCTGCGCTGAAAATGACCGATCTTTCCGCAGTTAAAGCACTTAGGCTTTTCTTTGATAGCATTTTCTGCCAGCAGTTGTCGCATTGCCTCCTTAACGCTAGAAACTAGGTTGTTATCCTCCTCAGACAAAATCTCCATATTTCGCACTTTACATATCTGTGGCTTGAAAACCATCCTTGCAGTCTCTTGAGCCAGCGCAAATTAAACAGTTTCAGCGAAAGTGGATTTCTGCGTAACGCACACCGCCAGTTTAACATCAAAGTCGCGAATGCCGTTAACGAAAACCGCAGTTTTAAAGTGGTCCAGGAACGGGTGACTCTCGCCTGCATATGTGAGCTGCACTAAACGCTCGATTTTCATTGCGAAATCTTGTAGAGATTCGTTAGGCTTCTGAACTCTACATCGCAATTCCATTCTGTATAAATCGCGCTTGTGCTCACTACCATACTTGCGCTGCAATTCTGCCATTATTTCATTATAGTTGTTTCTGCTGCTTACTGGCACAGTCTCAAGTACCTCTGCGGCTGTACCCTTTAAGGACAAAATCAGCTCTATGGCCTTTTCTTCTGCATCCCATCTAGCTAGCAACCGTCTCGAACTGGAATTTGAAGATGCCCAATGGTACGCTGCCGTCGAGGCATGGCGCCTTTATCCGCGCAGAAACCTCCGCAACTGCTCGTACTGGCCCGCCACTACACCCCAGGTTATGCACTTTGTCCTCTAGAGCATGCAATTTCTCTTCGAACTCCTTTGCATGCTGTTCCAAGCCACCGCTTTCTAGATGTTGGACTCTATCCACCAGCTCTGAGATTTTATTCTCAATAGAATCCACCCTCCTGTTAATGGCTTCAGAAACCTCTACCAGGGTCTCGTTCGTGGCTTTATTTGACTCCTGTATTTCGGCTACAAGCTTTTCCTGCATCTGCTGAGAGTTCTGTTTTATTTCAGTTATTTCGGCTACCAGCTTGTCACTGCTGATCCTTGATGCCTCCTGTATCTGCTGAGGGTTCTGTTTCATTTCGATCATCATAGCAGCGAACATTGAATTTATGTCCATGCTGCTGGTCGTGGCAGGAGGGCATACCTGCACATCGTCTTTGTCCTCAAACTCGTTTGTCGTGATGTTCATGCCGCGATTTTTAAACTCATCTATCAGCCTCTTCTGCAGTTCAGCCTTGTTACCTGCAGTTGGCAATCCCAGCTTACTGAGCTCCTTTTTCAGGTGTTCAACTTTTAGGTTATCAAATTTCATGATTATTTATTTTAATTTTTTAATGTCCTTTTTTTTCTTAAATTTGCAATGTCCTTTTAGTTATTTTTGCAATCCCACTTCTGACACCAATTGTTACGTTTTTAGACCTTTTCGTAAAAACGGTTTTATTACTTATCCTTCAAGGATTCGTTTTATTGCATCAAATTAAAACACGGACAAATTAATTTTAGAAATATAATGCGGCAACACTTTATTTATTACTTTATTAACACGAGTATTTGTACTACTCAACATTTAGCGATGTTAACACGTCTATATTTGAAATCACACTAACTTGCTGAGCTCTGGCAGCGCCTTTATATAGCAAAAATTACGTCGTCTGGTAACTTCGCGAAACTCCTGGGCATGGTTGTTGTTGGTTGTGCTTTACTTAACATGTAGCTATATACTTGTGTTTGTATACATGACAATGCTGACTTGGGTGTTTTGCTTATGGTGACTATGTGTTGTTGTATGTATGAGTGTTCTGTGTGTTTTGCCTATGGTAACTATGAGTGGTTGTATGGATTAGTGTTCTGTGTGTTGTGTGGTTTTGTTTCTTCTTCTGCTATGTGTATATGGCTGTGTATGCTTGTGAACCTGTTTAGCTTTATCAGCAGCGAATACTTGCATACAAGATCATTAAGAATAGCATCTCTTAGCATTTATGTTGCCATCAGACTGTGGATGCAACGGCGTCGTTCTGGTTTTCTTTATCCCATATAACTCGCACATTTCCCTGAATATGGCAGACTCGAAATTCCTTCCTTGGTCGGAATGTAATTCTATTGGGACACCATAGCGACATAACCAGGAGTTGACGAATGCATTTACAACTGTCTTTGCTTCCTGGTTAGGTATAGCATATACCTCTGGCCATTTAATGAAATAGTCCATTACCACAAGTACATAACGACTTCCGACTTCAGTGACGGGAAAGGGACCTGCTACATCCGTTGCGATCCGCTCGAATGGTGCTCCTGAGTTGTATTGTTGTAGCTGTCCCCGGCTTCGTCTTACTGGGCCTTTGGCTGCTATGCACTGTGGGCAGTTTGCTATCCAGTCGGCTACGGATTGTTGACATCCAACCCAATAAAAACGCTGCTTCAGTTTCTCAAGTGTTTTTGTTACTCCAAGATGACCGCCTCTAGGTCCATTATGAAACTCCTGTAAAACTTTACTTATCTTGGAGTATGGCACAACTATTAAATTTGAAGTTGTTTTGCCATCTACACTTTCCCATACGCGGTATAAACACCCTTTTATTACCTTGAGGCTGTTCCACTGAGCCCAATAAGATTTGGTGAGTGGGCTTTCAGCCGAAATTTCATTCCGGGATGGTCGTCTGTCCTCTTCTTTGACCGCTATAATTTTCCTTAGTATGCCGTTGTCCCTCTGTGCCGCTGACCAGTCTTCATCAGGGCTGATGTGCATTAGCCGAACATCCACATCGCCTTCCTTTTGCTCGGTTCTAACACAATGTTTACACTCTAAACAGCAGGGTCTTCTCGAAAGAGCATCCGCATTGTTATGCTTTGTGCCCCTTCTATGCTCAATGCTGAAGTCGTAGCTCTGCAGGCGTTCAATCCACCTTGCCAGTTGCCCTTCAGGATTTTTAAACTGCAATGGCTATCTCAGTGCAGAATGATCGGTCCTTAATGTAAAGTGTTGTCCATGCAGGTACTTATGGTAATGTTTAATGCATTCCAATACCGCCAGAAGCTCACGTCGTGTCACACAGTAGTTCCTCTCAGGTTTTGAGAGTACACGGCTATAGTACCCTATGACCTTCTCAGTGCCATTAACTACTTGGGATAGCACACCCCCTATGCCATAACCGCTCGCATCAGTATCCAGCACAAATTTTTCTCCAGCTATGGGATACGCTAGCACTGGTGACGTACATAATAATTCTTTGAGTTTCTGGAATACATTTTCCTGTAGCTCGCTCCAATGCTATGGTCTCGATTTCTTTGTCAGCTCATGCAGGCTTGCAGCTACGCTGGCGAAATTCGGCACAAAACGTCTGTAGTATGTACAAAGGCCCAAAAAGCTGCGCAATTCATGAAGATTTTTAGGTTGATGCCAGTCCCTTACTGCTTTTATTTTATCTTCATCTGTTGAGATTCCGTCTGCTGTAACACGATGCCCCAAATATTTTACTTCTTTCTGGAACGATGCACATTTCTTCAAGCTGAGTTTCAATCAAGCCGATGTTATCCGTTGAAAAACTTCTGCTATGTTGTTGAGGTGTTCATCGAAAGTTTTCACCATCACAATTATGTCATCTAGATATACCAAGCATGTCTTCCAGTGAAGTCCTATCAGTACCTTCTCCATTAGGCGTCCAAATGTGGCCGGAGCATTGCAGAGACCAAATGGCATGACTTTGAACTGCCATAATCCGTTGCCGACACTGAAGGCAGTTTTCTCCTTGTCTTTCTCTGCGATCTCCACTTGCCAATATCCGCTTCGCATGTCCAGCGTAGAGAACCATTTGATACCAGCTAGCGTGTCCAAAGTGTCATCGCTTCTGGGGAGCGGATAACTGTCCTTCTTGGTTATGTCATTGAGCTTCCTGAAGTCTACGCAGAATCTAGTACTGCCATCTTTCTTTTTAACTAAGACTACAGGCGAACTCCAAGGACCAGAAGATGGCTCAATTACGCCAATGTCGCTGATAGACCAGCTACCCTTTTCTCTACGTATTCCTGAATTTGTTCACGTTCTTTTGCGGACAAATTAGTAGGCTCTATCTTCTTCTCGAAGTTGATTATTGCCTCTGCTGGAGTACACTGGCCAACATCGCAATTTTCTTTGATAACTTTTTCATGGTCTGATAAGTTAAGCACTCTTATAGGGACTATTCCTCCTTTGCTAGTTTTTGTTAGATTTAATTTACTTTGTCAACAAAAATACTTTTCTGAATTTATATAATTTAGTAACCTTTGATAGTTATATTATGAAATATAATTTCATTTTTCAATAAATGATTATTATACTGTTGTAACTTTATAATAGAAGGTTATTGTATTTTCTTGGGGTTCCAATGGTTTTCACTAGAGCTTTCGCTGTTATAAGCTCTCTCTTTGGATCTGCTGGTTCTACAACCCACAACCGATTGTCCTCACAATCTTCCTTCATCCGCGCCCATATGACTGTTTCAGACTGCGGCGGTAACGTCTGACTCTCAATAACAAATACTTTTAATATATGATGAATTTTTTTAAGCTAGTCCGAGATAACGTGTTTAATGTTAATAAAAACAATTTATTACATTTTTTTACCCAACGTTTCGTCGATTGTTTGTCGACTTCTTCAGGGGTTTTTCCTTGTCTATTTAATTTAAAAACATTACATAATTAAATTTTTCATCCGCGCCCATATGACTGTTTCAGACTGCGGCGGTAACGTCTGACTTTGCTAGGGATACTCTTCTGGGTGGCTGTTTAATCGGCCTAGCTTCGCCTGTGTTAATTTCATGTTTAACCAATGCAGTTCTACCCTGGCTTTGGCTTCCCATGGCGAAGATACTGGCATGCCTTTTTAGTAACTGTTTGGCTTTATTTTTATCTGTCGCTGATAGACCAGCTACCCTTTTCTCTACGTATTCCTGAATTTGTTCACGTTCTTTTGCGGACAAATTAGTAGGCTCTATCTTCTTCTCGAAGTTGATTATTGCCTCTGCTGGAGTACACTGGCCAACATCGCAATTTTCTTTGATGACTTTTTCATGGTCTGATAAGTTAAGCACTCTTATAGGGACTATTCCTCCTTTACTAGTTCTTGTTAGATTTAATTTACTTTGTCAACAAAAATACTTTTCTGAATTTATATAATTTAGTAACCTTTGATAGTTATATTATGATATATAATTTCATTTTTCAATAAATGTTTATTCTACTGTTGTAACTTTATAATAGAAGGATATTGTATTTTCTTGGGGTTCCAATGGTTTTCACTAGAGCTTTCGCTGTTATAAGCTCCCTCTTTGGATCTGCTGGTTCTACAACCCACAACCGATTGTCCTCACAATCTTCCTTCATCCGCGCCCATATGACTGTTTCAGACTGCGGCGGTAACGTCTGACTCTCAATAACAAATACTTTTAATATATGATGAATTTTTTTAAGCTAGTCCGAGATAACGTGTTTAATGTTAATAAAAACAATTTATTACATTTTTTTACCCAACGTTTCGTCGATTGTTTGTCGACTTCTTCAGGGGTTTTTCCTTGTCTATTTAATTTAAAAACATTACATAATTAAAATTTTGAAGAATATTTAAATAATAAGATTATACTCACAATTTTATAGTTGGTATTTCATTAGATACATATTTATAGAATTTACTTATACTAAATTTTATCCCAGGTGTATTTTAAGCACAGTCAAATTTTTAAACGTTGGTATTGCAGTTCGTCCTATTTAATAGCAATAATGTAACTAGCATTCATATTGTCGGTATCCTCTTTTATATTCATAGTCCTTTCTATATTTTGCTGTATACGCAAGCTTTCGATGGTATACCTTTTCCTTTCTATTTTCTCTTTGTCTAATATTTTTACTTTATCGAAATACACAGTATGATTTTTGTCGATAACGTGGGCTGTGCTTAAAATACACCTGGGATAAAATTTAGTATAAGTAAATTCTATAAATATGTATCTAATGAAATACTAACTATAAAATTGTGAGTATAATCTTATTATTTAAATATACTTCAAAATTTTAATTATGTAATGTTTTTAAATTAAATAGACAAGGAAAAACCCCTGAAGAAGTCGACAAACAATCGACGAAACGTTGGGTAAAAAAATTTAATAAATTGTTTTTATTAACATTAAATACGTTAGGCCGGACTAGCTTAAAAAAATTCATCATATATTAAAACTTTCAAATTGGCCAAAAAAATTAAAACAACACAAATACTTTTGTTACTTGCGGTTTGCTGTCATATCCAACATCAAGGGGTATTTCCACATTACGCCAAATCATCAGCTGTTGTCCTATATATAGATAAATGCCATGGTTAATCATAAAATCGGCTCCAATAATAACCTCATCGACAATATCGGCAACAATAAACACATGTCTCACGTTGATGTTGGCTATAGTCACCTTCACTTCAATCTTACCATAGACAGTGGCAGGCTCTCCAGTAGCTGTACGTAGCCGTATATTGCCTAACCGCTCGCATTTCCCCTTTACTATATCGGGCCTTATTATTGACTGCGATGCCCCTGTGTCTATGGTAAGTACGTGCTTTTCCCCGTTGATGTGTCCGGACGCAGTGAGGTTGCCATTTTTCTGCTGCATCACTGATATGGAGATGGTGGGGCCCTCGTTTGTGAGAGCTAGCTCTTGCCCCTTAGTTCTAGCTCGTTTTAGTTTAACGGGGACTCTTGTGATGTCGTTTGGTTCACCCGTTTGCTGTTTCTTGGTGGCGAAACAGATCTACCTCTCTTCCTTGGTGCTTTGCAGCTGCGCTGAAAATGACCGATCTTTCCGCAGTTAAAGCACTTAGGCTTTTCTTTGATAGCATTTTCTGCCAGCAGTTGTCGCATTGCCTCCTTAACGCTAGAAACTAGGTTGTTATTCTCCTCAGACAAAATCTCCATATTTCGCACTTTACATATCTGTGGCTTGAAAACCATCCTTGCAGTCTCTTGAGCCAGCGCAAATTAAACAGTTTCAGCGAAAGTGGATTTCTGCGTAACGCACACCGCCAGTTTAACATCAAAGTCGCGAATGCCGTTAACGAAAACCGCAGTTTTAAAGTGGTCCAGGAACGGGTGACTCTCGCCTGCATATGTGAGCTGCACTAAACGCTCGATTTTCATTGCGAAATCTTGTAGAGATTCGTTGGGCTTCTGAACTCTACATCGCAATTCCATTCTGTATAAATCGCGCTTGTGCTCACTACCATACTTGCGCTGCAATTCTGCCATTATTTCATTATAGTTGTTTCTGCTGCTTACTGGCACAGTCTCAAGTACCTCTGCGGCTGTACCCTTTAAGGACAAAATCAGCTCTATGGTCTTTTCTTCAGCATCCCACCCATTTCTGCTAGCAACCGTCTCGAACTGGAATTTGAAGATGCCCAATGGTACGCTGCCGTCGGGGCATGGCGCCTTTATCCGCGCAGAAACCTCCGCAACTGCTCGAACTCCTTTGCATGCTGTTCCAAGCCACCGCTTTCTAGATGTTGGACTCTACCCACCAGCTCTGAGATTTTATTCTCAATAGAATCCACCCTCCTGTTAATGGCTTCAGAAACCTCTACCAGGGTCTCGTTCGTGGCTTTATTTGACTCCTGTATTTCGGCTACAAGCTTTTCCTGCATCTGCTGAGAGTTCTGTTTTATTTCAGTTATTTCGGCTACAAGCTTGTACTGCATCTGCTGAGAGTTCTGTTTTATTTCAGTTATTTCGGCTACCAGCTTGTCACTGCTGATCCTTGATGCCTCCTGTATCTGCTGAGGGTTCTGTTTCATTTCGATCATCATAGCAGCGAACATTGAATTTATGTCCATGCTGCTGGTCGTGGCAGGAGGGCATACCTGCACATCGTCTTTGTCCTCAAACTCGTTTGTCGTGATGTTCATGCCGCGATTCTTAAACTCATCTGTCAGCCACTTCTGCAGTTCAGCCTTGTTACCTGCAGTTGGCAATTCCAGCTTACTGAGCTCCTTTTTCAGCTGTTCAACTTTTAGGTCATCAAATTTCATGATTATTTATTTTAATTTTTTAATGTCCTTTTTTTTCTTAAATTGCAATGTCCTTTTAATTATTTTTGCAATCCCACTTCTGACACCAATTGTTACGTTTTAGACCTTTTCGTAAAAACGGTTTTATTACTTATCCTTCAAGGATTCGTTTTAATGCATCAAATTAAAACACGGACACATTAATTTTAGAAATATAATGCGGCAACACTTTATTTATTACTTTATTAACACGAGTATTTGTACTACTCAACACTTAGCGATGTTAACACGTCTATATTTGAAATCACACTAACTTGCTGAGCTCTGGCAGCGCCTTTATATAGCAAAAATGACGTCGTCTGGTAACTTCGCGAAACTTCTGGGCATGGTTGTTGTTGGTTGTGCTTTACTTAACATGTAGCTATATACGTGTGTTTGTATACATGACAATGCTGACTTGGGTGTTTTGTTTATGGTGACTATGTGTGGCTGTATGTATGAGTGTTCTGTATGTTTTGCCTATGGTAACTATGAGTGGTTGTATGGATGAGTGTTCTGTGTGTTGTGTGGTTTTGTTTCTTCTTCTGCTATGTGTATATGGCTGTGTATGCTTGCGAACCTGTTTAGCTTTATCAGCAGCGAATACTTGCATACAAGATAATTAAGAATAACATCTCTTAGCATTTATGTTGCTAGGTTTTCCGTTGTTGTTATTTACACTTATTATTGGCACAGGCTCGAATGATCTTGTATATTCGGTTGTATTCTATTTTCGTTAATTTAAAAATCTATTTCTAATCTTTGTAACACTGCCGCCCACTTAAGCCTGTTCAACCCGAATAGGCATACAATCACCTCTTCCATAGTGCGTCAATCGTTCGAGATGTACTATCTTCATTTTCGGCCTTGGGCCATTATGCTTCTGTATCCGGTATACAAAGTCATTCACTCTCTTAATCACTTTAAACGGGCCATCCCAGTGAGTCTGTAATTTTGGGGACAATCCTTTCTTCCGTTGTGGGTTATAAAGTAGATACAATTGTCCTTCCACAAATCCTTCCGAATTTGCTGCGCGGTCATACCTAGCCGTCATCTTGTCACTGACCATCTTGATTCTATTACGCATGAACTCATGCAGTTCGTTTAAGTCCTCCTTCTCTTGGGACGTAATAGCTCCTTCTTCTACAGTTGGCTTAACACCAAATTCCAAATCACCAGGTAGTTTTAATTCCGTCCCGAAGATAACTTTGGCTGGCGTTCTCGATGTTGAGTCATGTACAGCTGACCTATATGCCATAAAAAATTTGGGGATGTGCTCGTCCCAATCCCTCTGATGGTTGCTTACTACTTTTCGTACGTACTCTTCTAATGTGCGATTGAACCTTTCTACCATGCCATCAAACTGTGTTTTCGAATGCATTTACAACTGTCTTTGCTTCCTGGTTAGGTATAGCATATACCTCTGGCCATTTAATGAAATAGTCCATTACCACAAGTACATAACGATTTCCGGCTTCAGTGACGGGAAAGGGACCTGCTACATCCGTTGCGATCCGCTCGAATGGTGCTCCTGAGTTGTATTGTTGTAGCTGTCCCCGGCTTCGTCTTACTGGGCCTTTGGCTGCTATGCACTGTGGGCAGTTTGCTATCCAGTCGGCTACGGCTTGTTGACATCCAACCCGATAAAAACGCTGCTTCAGTTTCTTAAGTGTTTTTGTTACTCCAAGATGACCTCCTCTAGGTCCATTATGAAACTCCTGTAAAACTTTACTTATCTTGGAGTATGGCACAACTATTAAATTTGAAGTTGTTTTGCCATCTACACTTTCCCATACGCGGTATAAACACCCTTTTATTACCTTGGGGCTGTTCCACTGAGCCCAATAAGATTTGGCGAGTGGGCTTTCAGCCGAAATTTCATTCCGGGATGGTCGTCTGTCCTCTTCTTTGACCGCTATAATTTTCCTTAGTATGCCTTCGTCCCTCTGTGCCGCTGACCAGTCTTCAGTAGGGCTGATGTGCATTAGCCGAACATCTACAACGCCTTCCTTTTGCTCGGTTCTAACACAATGTTTACACTCTAAACAGCAGGGTCTTCTCGAGAGAGCATCCGCATTGTTATGCTTTGTGCCCCTTCTATGCTCAATGCTGAACTCGTAGCTCTGCAGGCGGTCAATCCACCTTGCCAGTTGCCCTTCAGGATTTTTAAACTGCAATAGCTATCTCAGTGCAGAATGATCGGTCCTTAATGTAAAGTGTTGTCCATGCAGGTACTTATGGTAATGTTTAATGCATTCCAATACCGCCAGAAGCTCACGTCGTGTCACACAGTAGTTCCTCTCAGGTTTTGAGAGTACACGGCTATAGTACCCTATGACCTTCTCAGTGCCATTAACTACTTGGGATAGCACACCCCCTATGCCATAACCGCTCGCATCAGTATCCAGCACAAATTTTTCTCCAGCTATGGGATACGCTAGCACTGGTGACGTACATAATAATTCTTTGAGTTTCTGGAATGCATTTTCCTGTAGCTCGCTCCAATGCTATGGTCTCGATTTCTTTGTCAGCTCATGCAGGCTTGCAGCTACGCTGGCGAAATTCGGCACAAAACGTCTGTAGTATGTACAAAGGCCCAAAAAGCTGCGCAATTCATGAAGATTTTTAGGTTGATGCCAGTCCCTTACTGCTTTTATTTTATCTTCATCTGTTGAGATTCCGTCTGCTGTAACACGATGCCCCAAATATTTTACTTCTTTCTGGAACAATGCACATTTCTTCAAGCTGAGTTTCAATCAAGCCGATGATATCCGTTGAAAAACTTCTGCTATGTTGTTGAGGTGTTCATCGAAAGTTTTCCCCATCACAATTATGTCATCTAGATATACCAAGCATGTCTTCCAGTGAAGTCCTATCAGTACCTTCTACATTAGGCGTCCAAATGTGGCCGGAGCATTGCAGAGACCAAATGGCATGACTTTGAACTGCCATAATCCGTTACCGACAGTGAAGGCAGTTTTCTCCTTGTCTTTCTCTCCACTTGCCAATATCCGCTTCGCAAGTCCAGCGTAGAGAACCATTTGATACCAGCTAGCGTGTCCAAAGTGTCATCGCTTCTGGGGAGCGGATAACTGTCCTTCTTGGTTATGTCATTGAGCTTCCTGAAGTCTACGCAGAATCTAGTACTGCCATCTTTCTTTTTAACTAAGACTACAGGCGAACTCCAAGGACCAGAAGATGGCTCAATTACGCCATCACGCTCCATTTCACTTACAAGCTCTTTTACTTTATCTCGCTTTGCTAGGGATACTCTTCTGGGTGGCTGTTTAATCGGCCTAGCTTCGCCTGTGTTAATTTCATGTTTATCCAATGCAGTTCTACCCTGGCTTTGGCTTCCCATGGCGAAGATACTGGCATGCCTTTTTAGTAACTGTTTGGCTTTATTTTTATCTGTCGCTGATAGACCAGCTACCCTTTTCTCTACGTATTCCTCAATTTGTTCACGTTCTTTTGCGGACAAATTAGTAGGCTCTATCTTCTTCTCGAAGTTGATTATTGCCTCTGCTGGAGTACACTGGCCAACATCGCAATTTTCTTTGATGACTTTTTCATGGTCTGATAAGTTAAGCACTCTTATAGGGACTATTCCTCCTTTACTAGTTTTTGTTAGATTTAATTTACTTTGTCAACAAAAATACTTTTCTGAATTTATATAATTTAGTATCCTTTGATAGTTATATTATGAAATATAATTTCATTTTTCAATAAATGATTATTCTACTGTTGTAACTTTATAATAGAAGGTTATTGTATTTTCTTGGGGTTCCAATAGTTTTCACTAGAGCTTTCGCTGTTATAAGCTCTCTCTTTGGATCTGCTGGTTCTACAACCCACAACCGATTGTCCTCACAATCTTCCTTCATCCGCGCCCATATGACTGTTTCAGACTGCGGCGGTAACGTCTGACTCTCAATAACAAATACTTTTAATATATGATGAATTTTTTTAAGCTAGTCCGGGATAACGTGTTTAATGTTAATAAAAACAATTTATTACATTTTTTTACCCAACGTTTCGTCGATTGTTTGTCGACTTCTTCAGGCGTTTTTCCTTGTCTATTTAATTTAAAAACATTACATAATTAAAATTTTGAAGAATATTTAAATAATAAGATTATACTCACAATTTTATAGTTGGTATTTCATTAGATACATATTTATAGAATTTACTTATACTAAATTTTATCCCAGGTGTATTTTAAGCACAGTCAAATTTTTAAACGTTGGTATTGCAGTTCGTCCTATTTAATAGCAATAATGTAACTAGCATTCATATTGTCGGTATCCTCTTTTATATTCATAGTCCTTTCTATATTTTGCTGTATACGCAAGCTTTCGATGGTATACCTTTTCCTTTCTATTTTCTCTTTGTCTAATATTTTTACTTTATCGAAATACACAGAATGATTTTTGTCGATAACGTGGGCTGTGCTTAAAATACACCTGGGATAAAATTTAGTATAAGTAAATTCTATAAATATGTATCTAATGAAATACTAACTATAAAATTGTGAGTATAATCTTATTATTTAAATATACTTCAAAATTTTAATTATGTAATGTTTTTAAATTAAATAGACAAGGAAAAACCCCTGAAGAAGTCGACAAACAATCGACGAAACGTTGGGTAAAAAAATTTAATAAATTGTTTTTATTAACATTAAATACGTTAGGCCGGACTAGCTTAAAAAAATTCATCATATATTAAAACTTTCAAATTGGCCAAAAAAATTAAAACAACACAAATACTTTTGTTACTTGCGGTTTGCTGTCATATCCAACATCAAGGGGTATTTCCACATTACGCCAAATCATCAGCTGTTGTCCTATATATAGATAAATGCCATGGTTAATCATAAAATCGGCTCCAATAATAACCTCATCGACAATATCGGCAACAATAAACACATGTCTCACGTTGATGTTGGCTATAGTCACCTTCACTTCAATCTTACCATAGACAGTGGCAGGCTCTCCAGTAGCTGTACGTAGCCGTATATTGCTTAACCGCTCGCATTTCCCCTTTACTATATCGGGCCTTATTATTGACTGCGATGCCCCTGTGTCTATGGTAAGTACGTGCTTTTCCCCGTTGATGTGTCCGGACGCAGTGAGGTTGCCATTTTTCTGCTGCATCACTGATATGGAGATGGTGGGGCCCTCGTTTGTGAGAGCTAGCTCTTGCCCCTTAGTTCTAGCTCGTTTTAGTTTAACGGGGACTCTTGTGATGTCGTTTGGTTCACCCGTTTGCTGTTTCTTGGTGGCGAAACAGATCTACCTCTCTTCCTTGGTGCTTTGCAGCTGCGCTGAAAATGACCGATCTTTCCACAGTTAAAGCACTTAGGCTTTTCTTTGATAGCATTTTCTGCCAGCAGTTGTCGCATTGCCTCCTTAACGCTAGAAACTAGGTTGTTATTCTCCTCAGACAAAATCTCCATATTTCGCACTTTACATATCTGTGGCTTGAAAACCATCCTTGCAGTCTCTTGAGCCAGCGCAAATTAAACAGTTTCAGCGAAAGTGGATTTCTGCGTAACGCACACCGCCAGTTTAACATCAAAGTCGCGAATGCCGTTAACGAAAACCGCAGTTTTAAAGTGGTCCAGGAACGGGTGACTCTCGCCTGCATATGTGAGCTGCACTAAACGCTCGATTTTCATTGCGAAATCTTGTAGAGATTCGTTAGGCTTCTGAACTCTACATCGCAATTCCATTCTGTATAAATCGCGCTTGTGCTCACTACCATACTTGCGCTGCAATTCTGCCATTATTTCATTATAGTTGTTTCTGCTGCTTACTGGCACAGTCTCAAGTACCTCTGCGGCTGTACCCTTTAAGGACAAAATGAGCTCTATGGTCTTTTCTTCAGCATCCCACCCATTTCTGCTAGCAACCGTCTCGAACTGGAATTTGAAGATGCCCAATGGTACGCTGCCGTCGGGGCATGGCGCCTTTATCCGCGCAGAAACCTCCGCAACTGCTCGTACTGGCCCGCCACTACACTCCAGGTTACGCACTTTGTCCTCTAGAGCATGCAATTTCTCTTCGAACTCCTTTGCATGCTGTTCCAAGCCACCGCTTTCTAGATGTTGGACTCTACCCACCAGCTCTGAGATTTTATTCTCAATAGAATCCACCCTCCTGTTAATGGCTTCAGAAACCTCTACCAGGGTCTCGTTCGTGGCTTTATTTGACTCCTGTATTTCGGCTACAAGCTTTTCCTGCATCTGCTGAGAGTTCTGTTTTATTTCAGTTATTTCGGCTACAAGCTTGTACTGCATCTGCTGAGAGTTCTGTTTTATTTCAGTTATTTCGGCTACCAGCTTGTCACTGCTGATCCTTGATGCCTCCTGTATCTGCTGAGGGTTCTGTTTCATTTCGATCATCATAGCAGCGAACATTGAATTTATGTCCATGCTGCTGGTCGTGGCAGGAGGGCATACCTGCACATCGTCTTTGTCCTCAAACTCGTTTGTCGTGATGTTCATGCCGCGATTCTTAAACTCATCTATCAGCCACTTCTGCAGTTCAGCCTTGTTACCTGCAGTTGGCAATTCCAGCTTACTGAGCTCCTTTTTCAGCTGTTCAGCTTTTAGGTCATCAAATTTCATGATTATTTATTTTAATTTTTTAATGTCCTTTTTTTTTCTTAAATTGCAATGTCCTTTTAATTATTTTTGCAATCCCACTTCTGACACCAATTGTTACGTTTTAGACCTTTTCGTAAAAACGGTTTTATTACTTATCCTTCAAGGATTCGTTTTAATGCATCAAATTAAAACACGGACAAATTAATTTTAGAAATATAATGCGGCAACACTTTATTTATTACTTTATTAACACGAGTATTTGTACTACTCAACACTTAGCGATGTTAACACGTCTATATTTGAAATCACACTAACTTGCTGAGCTCTGGCAGCACCTTTATATAGCAAAAATGACGTCGTCTGGTAACTTCGCGAAACTTCTGGGCATGGTTGTTGTTGGTTGTGCTTTACTTAACATGTAGCTATATACGTGTGTTTGTATACATGACAATGCTGACTTGGGTGTTTTGTTTATGGTGACTATGTGTGGCTGTATGTATGAGTGTTCTATATGTTTTGCCTATGGTAACTATGAGTGGTTGTATGGATGAGTGTTCTGTGTGTTGTGTGGTGTTGTTTCTTCTTCTGCTATGTGTATATGGCTGTGTATGCTTGCGAACCTGTTTAGCTTTATCAGCAGCGAATACTTGCATACAAGATAATTAAGAATAACATCTCTTAGCATTTATGTTGCTAGGTTTTCCGTTGTTGTTATTTACACTTATTATTGGCACAGGCTCGAATGATCTTGTATATTCGGTTGTATTCTATTTTCGTTAATTTAAAAATCTATTTCTAATCTTTGTAACACTGCCGCCCACTTAAGCCTGTTCAACCCGAATAGGCATACAATCACCTCTTCCATAGTGCGTCAATCGTTCGAGATGTACTATCTTCATTTTCGGCCTTGGGCCATTATGCTTCTGTATCCGGTATACAACGTCATTCACTCTCTTAATCACTTTAAACGGGCCATCCCAGTGAGTCTGTAATTTTGGGGACAATCCTTTCTTCCGTTGTGGGTTATAAAGTAGAAACAATTGTCCTTCCACAAATCCTTCCGAATTTGCTGCGCGGTCATACCTAGCCGTCTTGTCACTGACCATCTTGATTCTATTACGCATGAACTCATGCAGTTCGTTTAAGTCCTCCTTCTCTTGGGACGTAATAGCTCCTTCTTCTACAGTTGGCTTAACACCAAATTCCAAATCACCAGGTAGTTTTAATTACAGCTGACCTATATGCCATAAAAAATTTGGGGATGTGCTCGTCCCAATCCCTCTGATGGTTGCTTACTACTTTTCGTACGTACTCTTCTAATGTGCGATTGAACCTTTCTACCATGCCATCAAACTGTGTTTTCGAATGCATTTACAACTGTCTTTGCTTCCTGGTTAGGTATAGCATATACCTCTGGCCATTTAATGAAATAGTCCATTACCACAAGTACATAACGATTTCCGGCTTCAGTGACGGGAAAGGGACCTGCTACATCCGTTGCGATCCGCTCGAATGGTGCTCCTGAGTTGTATTGTTGTAGCTGTCCCCGGCTTCGTCTTACTGGGCCTTTGGCTGCTATGCACTGTGGGCAGTTTGCTATCCAGTCGGCTACGGCTTGTTGACACCCAACCCGATAAAAACGCTTCTTCAGTTTCTTAAGTGTTTTTGTTACTCCAAGATGACCGCCTCTAGGTCCATTATGAAACTCCTGTAAAACTTTACTTATCTTGGAGTATGGCACAACTATTAAATTTGAAGTTGTTTTGCCATCTACACTTTCCCATACGCGGTATAAACACCCTTTTATTATCTTGGGGCTGTTCCACTGAGCCCAATAAGATTTGGCGAGTGGGCTTTCAGCCGAAATTTCATTCCGGGATGGTCGTCTGTCCTCTTCTTTGACCGCTATAATTTTCCTTAGTATGCCTTCGTCCCTCTTTGCCGCTGACCAGTCTTCATTAGGGCTGATGTGCATTAGCCGAACATCTACAACGCCTTCCTTTTGCTCGGTTCTAACACAATGTTTACACTCTAAACAGCAGGGTCTTCTCGAGAGAGCATCCGCATTGTTATGCTTTGTGCCCCTTCTATGCTCAATGCTGAAGTCGTAGCTCTGCAGGCGGTCAATCCACCTTGCCAGTTGCCCTTCCGGATTTTTAAACTGCAATAGCTATCTCAGTGCAGAATGATCGGTCCTTAATGTAAAGTGTTGTCCATGCAGGTACTTATGTTTAATGCATTCCAATACCGCCAGAAGCTCACGTCGTGTCACACAGTAGTTCCTCTCAGGTTTTGAGAGTACACGGCTATAGTACCCTATGACATTCTCAGTGCCATTAACTACTTGGGATAGCACACCCCCTATGCCATAACCGCTCGCATCAGTATCCAGCACAAATTTTTTTCCAGCTATGGGATACGCTAGCACTGGTGACGTACATAATAATTCTTTGAGTTTCTGGAATGCATTTTCCTGTAGCTCGCTCCAATGCTATGGTCTCGATTTCTTTGTCATCTCATGCAGGCTTGCAGCTACGCTGGCGAAATTCGGCACAAAACGTCTGTAGTATGTACAAAGGCCCAAAAAGCTGCGCAATTCATGAAGATTTTTAGGTTGATGCCAGTCCCTTACTGCTTTTATTTTATCTTCATCTGTTGAGATTCCGTCTGCTGTAACACGATGCCCCAAATATTTTACTTCTTTCTGGAACAATGCACATTTCTTCAAGCTGAGTTTCAATCAAGCCGATGATATCCGTTGAAAAACTTCTGCTATGTTGTTGAGGTGTTCATCGAAAGTTTTCCCCATCACAATTATGTCATCTAGATATACCAAGCATGTCTTCCAGTGAAGTCCTATCAGTACCTTCTCCATTAGGCGTCCAAATGTGGCCGGAGCATTGCAGAGACCAAATGGCATGACTTTGAACTGCCATAATCCGTTACCGACAGTGAAGGCAGTTTTCTCCTTGTCTTTCTCTCCACTTGCCAATATCCGCTTCGCAAGTCCAGCGTAGAGAACCATTTGATACCAGCTAGCGTGTCCAAAGTGTCATCGCTTCTGGGGAGCGGATAACTGTCCTTCTTGGTTATGTCATTGAGCTTCCTGAAGTCTACGCAGAATCTAGTACTGCCATCTTTCTTTTTAACTAAGACTACAGGCGAACTCCAAGGACCAGAAGATGGCTCAATTACGCCATCACGCTCCATTTCACTTACAAGCTCTTTTACTTTATCTCGCTTTGCTAGGGATACTCTTCTGGGTGGCTGTTTAATCGGCCTAGCTTCGCCTGTGTTAATTTCATGTTTATCCAATGCAGTTCTACCCTGGCTTTGGCTTCCCATGGCGAAGATACTGGCATGCCTTTTTAGTAACTGTTTGGCTTTATTTTTATCTGTCGCTGATAGACCAGCTACCCTTTTCTCTACGTATTCCTCAATTTGTTCACGTTCTTTTGCGGACAAATTAGTAGGCTCTATCTTCTTCTCGAAGTTGATTATTGCCTCTGCTGGAGTACACTGGCCAACATCGCAATTTTCTTTGATGACTTTTTCATGGTCTGATAAGTTAAGCACTCTTATAGGGACTATTCCTCCTTTACTAGTTTTTGTTAGATTTAATTTACTTTGTCAACAAAAATACTTTTCTGAATTTATATAATTTAGTATCCTTTGATAGTTATATTATGAAATATAATTTCATTTTTCAATAAATGATTATTCTACTGTTGTAACTTTATAATAGAAGGTTATTGTATTTTCTTGGGGTTCCAATAGTTTTCACTAGAGCTTTCGCTGTTATAAGCTCTCTCTTTGGATCTGCTGGTTCTACAACCCACAACCGATTGTCCTCACGTTACCTGCGGCGGTAACGTCTGACTCTCAATAACAAATACTTTTAATATATGATGAATTTTTTTAAGCTAGTCCGGGATAACGTGTTTAATGTTAATAAAAACCATTTATTACATTTTTTTACCCAACGTTTCGTCGATTGTTTGTCGACTTCTTCAGGCGTTTTTCCTTGTCTATTTAATTTAAAAACATTACATAATTAAAATTTTGAAGAATATTTAAATAATAAGATTATACTCACAATTTTATAGTTGGTATTTCATTAGATACATATTTATAGAATTTACTTATACTAAATTTTATCCCAGGTGTATTTTAAGCACAGTCAAATTTTTAAACGTTGGTATTGCAGTTCGTCCTATTTAATAGCAATAATGTAACTAGCATTCATATTGTCGCTATCCTCTTTTATATTCATAGTCCTTTCTATATTTTGCTGTATACGCAAGCTTTCGATGGTATACCTTTTCCTTTCTATTTTCTCTTTGTCTAATATTTTTACTTTATCGAAATACACAGAATGATTTTTGTCGATAACGTGGGCTGTGCTTAAAATACACCTGGGATAAAATTTAGTATAAGTAAATTCTATAAATATGTATCTAATGAAATACTAACTATAAAATTGTGAGTATAATCTTATTATTTAAATATACTTCAAAATTTTAATTATGTAATGTTTTTAAATTAAATAGACAAGGAAAAACCCCTGAAGAAGTCGACAAACAATCGACGAAACGTTGGGTAAAAAAATTTAATAAATTGTTTTTATTAACATTAAATACGTTAGGCCGGACTAGCTTAAAAAAATTCATCATATATTAAAACTTTCAAATTGGCCAAAAAAATTAAAACAACACAAATACTTTTGTTACTTGCGGTTTGCTGTCATATCCAACATCAAGGGGTATTTCCACATTACGCCAAATCATCAGCTGTTGTCCTATATATAGATAAATGCCATGGTTAATCATAAAATCGGCTCCAATAATAACCTCATCGACAATATCGGCAACAATAAACACATGTCTCACGTTGATGTTGGCTATAGTCACCTTCACTTCAATCTTACCATAGACAGTGGCAGGCTCTCCAGTAGCTGTACGTAGCCGTATATTGCTTAACCGCTCGCATTTCCCCTTTACTATATCGGGCCTTATTATTGACTGCGATGCCCCTGTGTCTATGGTAAGTACGTGCTTTTCCCCGTTGATGTGTCCGGACGCAGTGAGGTTGCCATTTTTCTGCTGCATCACTGATATGGAGATGGTGGGGCCCTCGTTTGTGAGAGCTAGCTCTTGCCCCTTAGTTCTAGCTCGTTTTAGTTTAACGGGGACTCTTGTGATGTTGTTTGGTTCACCCGTTTGCTGTTTCTTGGTGGCGAAACAGATCTACCTCTCTTCCTTGGTGCTTTGCAGCTGCGCTGAAAATGACCGATCTTTCCGCAGTTAAAGCACTTAGGCTTTTCTTTGATAGCATTTTCTGCCAGCAGTTGTCGCATTGCCTCCTTAACGCTAGAAACTAGGTTGTTATCCTCCTCAGACAAAATCTCCATATTTCGCACTTTACATATCTGTGGCTTGAAAACCATCCTTGCAGTCTCTTGAGCCAGCGCAAATTAAACAGTTTCAGCGAAAGTGGATTTCTGCGTAACGCACACCGCCAGTTTAACATCAAAGTCGCGAATGCCGTTAACGAAAACCGCAGTTTTAAAGTGGTCCAGGAATGGGTGACTCTCGCCTGCATATGTGAGCTGCACTAAACGCTCGATTTTCATTGCGAAATCTTGTAGAGATTCGTTAGGCTTCTGAACTCTACATCGCAATTCCATTCTGTATAAATCGCGCTTGTGCTCACTACCATGCTTGCGCTGCAATTCTGCTTTTCCTGCATCTGCTGAGAGTTCTGTTTTGTTTCAGTTATTTCGGCTACAAGCTTGTACTGCATCTGCTGAGAGTTCTGTTTTATTTCAGTTATTTCGGCTACCAGCTTGTCACTGCTGATCCTTGATGCCTCCTGTATCTGCTGAGGGTTCTGTTTCATTTCGATCATCATAGCAGCGAACATTGAATTTATGTCCATGCTGCTGGTCGTGGCAGGAGGGCATACCTGCACATCGTCTTTGTCCTCAAACTCGTTTGTCCTGGTGTTCATGCCGCGATTCTTAAACTCATCTATCAGCCACTTCTGCAGTTCAGCCTCTTTACCTGCAGTTGGCAATTCCAGCTTACTGAGCTCCTTTTTCAGCTGTTCAACTTTTGGGTCATCAAATTTCATGATTATTTATTTTAATTTTTTAATGTCCTTTTTTTTCTTAAATTGCAATGTCCTTTTAATTATTTTTGCAATCCCACTTCTGACACCAATTGTTACGTTTTAGACCTTTTCGTAAAAACGGTTTTATTACTTATCCTTCAAGGATTCGTTTTATTGCATAAAATTAAAACACGGACAAATTAATTTTAGAAATATAATGCGGCAACACTTTATTTATTACTTCATTAACACGAGTATTTGTACTACTCAACACTTAGCGATGTTAACACGTCTATATTTGAAATCACACTAACTTGCTGAGCTCTGGCAGCGCCTTTATATAGCAAAAATGACGTCGTCTGGTAACTTCGCGAAACTTCTGGGCATGGTTGTTGTTGGTTGTGCTTTACTTAACATGTAGCTATATACGTGTGTTTGTATACATGACAATGCTGACTTGGGTGTTTTGCTTATGGTGACTATGTGTGGCTGTATGTATGAGTGTTCTGTGTGTTTTGCCTATGGTAACTATGAGTGGTTGTATGGATGAGTGTTCTGTGTGTTGTGTGGTTTTGTTTCTTCTTCTGCTATGTGTATATGGCTGTGTATGCTTGCGAACCTGTTTAGCTTTATCAGCAGCGAATACTTGCATACAAGATAATTAAGAATAACATCTCTTAGCATTTATGTTGCTAGGTTTTCCGTTGTTGTTATTTACACTTATTATTGGCACAGGCTCGAATGATCTTGTATATTCGGTTGAATTCTATTTTCGTTAATTTAAAAATCTATTTCTAATCTTTGTAACACTGCCGCCCACTTAAGCCTGTTCAACCCGAATAGGCATACAATCACCTCTTCCATAGTGCGTCAATCCTTCGAGATGTATTATCTTCATTTTCGGCCTTGGGCCATTATGCTTCTGTATCCGGTATACAACGTCATTCACTCTCTTAATCACTTTAAACGGGCCATCCCAGTGAGTCTGTAATTTTGGGGACAATCCTTTCTTCCGTTGTGGGTTATAAAGTAGAAACAATTGTCCTTCCACAAATCCTTCCGAATTTGCTGCGCGGTCATACCTAGCCGTCATCTTGTCACTGACCATCTTGATTCTATTACGCATGAACTCATGCAGTTCGTTTAAGTCCTCCTTCTCTTGGGACGTAATAGCTCCTTCTTCTACAGTTGGCTTAACACCAAATTCCAAATCACCAGGTAGTTTTAATTACAGCTGACCTATATGCCATAAAAAATTTGGGGATGTGCTCGTCCCAATCCCTCTGATGGTTGCTTACTACTTTTCGTACGTACTCTTCTAATGTGCGATTGAACCTTTCTACCATGCCATCAAACTGTGTTTTCGAATGCATTTACAACTGTCTTTGCTTCCTGGTTAGGTATAGCATATACCTCTGGCCATTTAATGAAATAGTCCATTACCACAAGTACATAACGATTTCCGGCTTCAGTGACGGGAAAGGGACCTGCTACATCCGTTGCGATCCGCTCGAATGGTGCTCCTGAGTTGTATTGTTGTAGCTGTCCCCGGCTTCGTCTTACTGGGCCTTTGGCTGCTATGCACTGTGGGCAGTTTGCTATCCAGTCGGCTACGGCTTGTTGACATCCAACCCGATAAAAACGCTGCTTCAGTTTCTTAAGTGTTTTTGTTACTCCAAGATGACCGCCTCTAGGTCCATTATGAAACTCCTGTAAAACTTTACTTATCTTGGAGTATGGCACAACTATTAAATTTGAAGTTGTTTTGCCATCTACACTTTCCCATACGCGGTATAAACACCCTTTTATTACCTTGGGGCTGTTCCACTGAGCCCAATAAGATTTGGCGAGTGGGCTTTCAGCCGAAATTTCATTCCGGGATGGTCGTCTGTCCTCTTCTTTGACCGCTATAATTTTCCTTAGTATGCCTTCGTCCCTCTTTGCCGCTGACCAGTCTTCATTAGGGCTGATGTGCATTAGCCGAACATCTACAACGCCTTCCTTTTGCTCGGTTCTAACACAATGTTTACACTCTAAACAGCAGGGTCTTCTCGAGAGAGCATCCGCATTGTTATGCTTTGTGCCCCTTCTATGCTCAATGCTGAAGTCGTAGCTCTGCAGGCGGTCAATCCACCTTGCCAGTTGCCCTTCCGGATTTTTAAACTGCAATAGCTATCTCAGTGCAGAATGATCGGTCCTTAATGTAAAGTGTTGTCCATGCAGGTACTTATGGTAATGTTTAATGCATTCCAATACCGCCAGAAGCTCACGTCGTGTCACACAGTAGTTCCTCTCAGGTTTTGAGAGTACACGGCTATAGTACCCTATGACCTTCTCAGTGCCATTAACTACTTGGGATAGCACACCCCCTATGCCATAACCGCTCGCATCAGTATCCAGCACAAATTTTTCTCCAGCTATGGGATACGCTAGCACTGGTGACGTACATAATAATTCTTTGAGTTTCTGGAATGCATTTTCCTGTAGCTCGCTCCAATGCTATGGTCTCGATTTCTTTGTCAGCTCATGCAGGCTTGCAGCTACGCTGGCGAAATTCGGCACAAAACGTCTGTAGTATGTACAAAGGCCCAAAAAGCTGCGCAATTCATGAAGATTTTTAGGTTGATGCCAGTCCCTTACTGCTTTTATTTTATCTTCATCTGTTGAGATTCCGTCTGCTGTAACACGATGCCCCAAATATTTTACTTCTTTCTGGAACAATGCACATTTCTTCAAGCTGAGTTTCAATCAAGCCGATGATATCCGTTGAAAAACTTCTGCTATGTTGTTGAGGTGTTCATCGAAAGTTTTCCCCATCACAATTATGTCATCTAGATATACCAAGCATGTCTTCCAGTGAAGTCCTATCAGTACCTTCTCCATTAGGCGTCCAAATGTGGCCGGAGCATTGCAGAGACCAAATGGCATGACTTTGAACTGCCATAATCCGTTACCGACAGTGAAGGCAGTTTTCTCCTTGTCTTTCTCTCCACTTGCCAATATCCGCTTCGCAAGTCCAGCGTAGAGAACCATTTGATACCAGCTAGCGTGTCCAAAGTGTCATCGCTTCTGGGGAGCGGATAACTGTCCTTCTTGGTTATGTCATTGAGCTTCCTGAAGTCTACGCAGAATCTAGTACTGCCATCTTTCTTTTTAACTAAGACTACATGCGAACTCCAAGGACCAGAAGATGGCTCAATTACGCCATCACGCTCCATTTCACTTACAAGCTCTTTTACTTTATCTCGCTTTGCTAGGGATACTCTTCTGGGTGGCTGTTTAATCGGCCTAGCTTCGCCTGTGTTAATTTCATGTTTATCCAATGCAGTTCTACCCTGGCTTTGGCTTCCCATGGCGAAGATACTGGCATGCCTTTTTAGTAACTGTTTGGCTTTATTTTTATCTGTCGCTGATAGACCAGCTACCCTTTTCTCTACGTATTCCTCAATTTGTTCACGTTCTTTTGCGGACAAATTAGTAGGCTCTATCTTCTTCTCGAAGTTGATTATTGCCTCTGCTGGAGTACACTGGCCAACATCGCAATTTTCTTTGATGACTTTTTCATGGTCTGATAAGTTAAGCACTCTTATAGGGACTATTCCTCCTTTACTAGTTTTTGTTAGATTTAATTTACTTTGTCAACAAAAATACTTTTCTGAATTTATATAATTTAGTATCCTTTGATAGTTATATTATGAAATATAATTTCATTTTTCAATAAATGATTATTCTACTGTTGTAACTTTATAATAGAAGGTTATTGTATTTTCTTGGGGTTCCAATAGTTTTCACTAGAGCTTTCGCTGTTATAAGCTCTCTCTTTGGATCTGCTGGTTCTACAACCCACAACCGATTGTCCTCACAATCTTCCTTCATCCGCGCCCATATGACTGTTTCAGACTGCGGCGGTAACGTCTGACTCTCAATAACAAATACTTTTAATATATGATGAATTTTTTTAAGCTAGTCCGGGATAACGTGTTTAATGTTAATAAAAACAATTTATTACATTTTTTTACCCAACGTTTCGTCGATTGTTTGTCGACTTCTTCAGGCGTTTTTCCTTGTCTATTTAATTTAAAAACATTACATAATTAAAATTTTGAAGAATATTTAAATAATAAGATTATACTCACAATTTTATAGTTGGTATTTCATTAGATACATATTTATAGAATTTACTTATACTAAATTTTATCCCAGGTGTATTTTAAGCACAGTCAAATTTTTAAACGTTGGTATTGCAGTTCGTCCTATTTAATAGCAATAATGTAACTAGCATTCATATTGTCGGTATCCTCTTTTATATTCATAGTCCTTTCTATATTTTGCTGTATACGCAAGCTTTCGATGGTATACCTTTTCCTTTCTATTTTCTCTTTGTCTAATATTTTTACTTTATCGAAATACACAGAATGATTTTTGTCGATAACGTGGGCTGTGCTTAAAATACACCTGGGATAAAATTTAGTATAAGTAAATTCTATAAATATGTATCTAATGAAATACTAACTATAAAATTGTGAGTATAATCTTATTATTTAAATATACTTCAAAATTTTAATTATGTAATGTTTTTAAATTAAATAGACAAGGAAAAACCCCTGAAGAAGTCGACAAACAATCGACGAAACGTTGGGTAAAAAAATTTAATAAATTGTTTTTATTAACATTAAATACGTTAGGCCGGACTAGCTTAAAAAAATTCATCATATATTAAAACTTTCAAATTGGCCAAAAAAATTAAAACAACACAAATACTTTTGTTACTTGCGGTTTGCTGTCATATCCAACATCAAGGGGTATTTCCACATTACGCCAAATCATCAGCTGTTGTCCTATATATAGATAAATGCCATGGTTAATCATAAAATCGGCTCCAATAATAACCTCATCGACAATATCGGCAACAATAAACACATGTCTCACGTTGATGTTGGCTATAGTCACCTTCACTTCAATCTTACCATAGACAGTGGCAGGCTCTCCTGTAGCTGTACGTAGCCGTATATTGCTTAACCGCTCGCATTTCCCCTTTACTATATCGGGCCTTATTATTGACTGCGATGCCCCTGTGTCTATGGTAAGTACGTGCTTTTCCCCGTTGATGTGTCCGGACGCAGTGAGGTTGCCATTTTTCTGCTGCATCACTGATATGGAGATGGTGGGGCCCTCGTTTGTGAGAGCTAGCTCTTGCCCCTTAGTTCTAGCTCGTTTGAGTTTAACGGGGACTCTTGTGATGTTGTTTGGTTCACCCGTTTGCTGTTTCTTGGTGGCGAAACAGATCTACCTCTCTTCCTTGGTGCTTTGCAGCTGCGCTGAAAATGACCGATCTTTCCGCAGTTAAAGCACTTAGGCTTTTCTTTGATAGCATTTTCTGCCAGCAGTTGTCGCATTGCCTCCTTAACGCTAGAAACTAGGTTGTTATCCTCCTCAGACAAAATCTCCATATTTCGCACTTTACATATCTGTGGCTTGAAAACCATCCTTGCAGTCTCTTGAGCCAGCGCAAATTAAACAGTTTCAGCGAAAGTGGATTTCTGCGTAACGCACACCGCCAGTTTAACATCAAAGTCGCGAATGCCGTTAACGAAAACCGCAGTTTTAAAGTGGTCCAGGAACGGGTGACTCTCGCCTGCATATGTGAGCTGCACTAAACGCTCGATTTTCATTGCGAAATCTTGTAGAGATTCGTTAGGCTTCTGAACTCTACATCGCAATTCCATTCTGTATAAATCGCGCTTGTGCTCACTACCATACTTGCGCTGCAATTCTGCTTTTCCTGCATCTGCTGAGAGTTCTGTTTTGTTTCAGTTATTTCGGCTACAAGCTTGTACTGCATCTGCTGAGAGTTCTGTTTTATTTCAGTTATTTCGGCTACCAGCTTGTCACTGCTGATCCTTGATGCCTCCTGTATCTGCTGAGGGTTCTGTTTCATTTCGATCATCATAGCAGCGAACATTGAATTTATGTCCATGCTGCTGGTCGTGGCAGGAGGGCATACCTGCACATCGTCTTTGTCCTCAAACTCGTTTGTCCTGGTGTTCATGCCGCGATTCTTAAACTCATCTATCAGCCACTTCTGCAGTTCAGCCTTGTTACCTGCAGTTGGCAATTCCAGCTTACTGAGCTCCTTTTTCAGCAGTTCAACTTTTAGGTCATCAAATTTCATGATTATTTATTTTAATTTTTTAATGTCCTTTTTTTCTGAAATTGCAATGTCCTTTTAATTATTTTTGCAATCCCACTTCTGACACCAATTGTTACGTTTTAGACCTTTTCGTAAAAACGGTTTTATTACTTATCCTTCAAGGATTCGTTTTATTGCATAAAATTAAAACACGGACAAATTAATTTTAGAAATATAATGCGGCAACACTTTATTTATTACTTCATTAACACGAGTATTTGTACTACTCAACACTTAGCGATGTTAACACGTCTATATTTGAAATCACACTAACTTGCTGAGCTCTGGCAGCGCCTTTATATAGCAAAAATGACGTCGTCTGGTAACTTCGCGAAACTTCTGGGCATGGTTGTTGTTGGTTGTGCTTTACTTAACATGTAGCTATATACGTGTGTTTGTATACATGACAATGCTGACTTGGGTGTTTTGCTTATGGTGACTATGTGTGGCTGTATGTATGAGTGTTCTGTGTGTTTTGCCTATGGTAACTATGAGTGGTTGTATGGATGAGTGTTCTGTGTGTTGTGTGGTTTTGTTTCTTCTTCTGCTATGTGTATATGGCTGTGTATGCTTGCGAACCTGTTTAGCTTTATCAGCAGCGAATACTTGCATACAAGATAATTAAGAATAACATCTCTTAGCATTTATGTTGCTAGGTTTTCCGTTGTTGTTATTTACACTTATTATTGGCACAGGCTCGAATGATCTTGTATATTCGGTTGTATTCTATTTTCGTTAATTTAAAAATCTATTTCTAATCTTTGTAACACTGCCGCCCACTTAAGCCTGTTCAACCCGAATAGGCATACAATCACCTCTTCCATAGTGCGTCAATCGTTCGAGATGTACTATCTTCATTTTCGGCCTTGGGCCATTATGCTTCTGTATCCGGTATACAACGTCATTCACTCTCTTAATCACTTTAAACGGGCCATCCCAGTGAGTCTGTAATTTTGGGGACAATCCTTTCTTCCGTTGTGGGTTATAAAGTAGAAACAATTGTCCTTCCACAAATCCTTCCGAATTTGCTGCGCGGTCATACCTAGCCGTCATCTTGTCACTGACCATCTTGATTCTATTACGCATGAACTCATGCAGTTCGTTTAAGTCCTCCTTCTCTTGGGACGTAATAGCTCCTTCTTCTACAGTTGGCTTAACACCAAATTCCAAATCACCAGGTAGTTTTAATTACAGCTGACCTATATGCCATAAAAAATTTGGGGATGTGCTCGTCCCAATCCCTCTGATGGTTGCTTACTACTTTTCGTACGTACTCTTCTAATGTGCGATTGAACCTTTCTACCATGCCATCAAACTGTGTTTTCGAATGCATTTACAACTGTCTTTGCTTCCTGGTTAGGTATAGCATATACCTCTGGCCATTTAATGAAATAGTCCATTACCACAAGTACATAACGATTTCCGGCTTCAGTGACGGGAAAGGGACCTGCTACATCCGTTGCGATCCGCTCGAATGGTGCTCCTGAGTTGTATTGTTGTAGCTGTCCCCGGCTTCGTCTTACTGGGCCTTTGGCTGCTATGCACTGTGGGCAGTTTGCTATCCAGTCGGCTACGGCTTGTTGACATCCAACCCGATAAAAACGCTGCTTCAGTTTCTTAAGTGTTTTTGTTACTCCAAGATGACCGCCTCTAGGTCCATTATGAAACTCCTGTAAAACTTTACTTATCTTGGAGTATGGCACAACTATTAAATTTGAAGTTGTTTTGCCATCTACACTTTCCCATACGCGGTATAAACACCCTTTTATTACCTTGGGGCTGTTCCACTGAGCCCAATAAGATTTGGCGAGTGGGCTTTCAGCCGAAATTTCATTCCGGGATGGTCGTCTGTCCTCTTCTTTGACCGCTATAATTTTCCTTAGTATGCCTTCGTCCCTCTTTGCCGCTGACCAGTCTTCATTAGGGCTGATGTGCATTAGCCGAACATCTACAACGCCTTCCTTTTGCTCGGTTCTAACACAATGTTTACACTCTAAACAGCAGGGTCTTCTCGAGAGAGCATCCGCATTGTTATGCTTTGTGCCCCTTCTATGCTCAATGCTGAAGTCGTAGCTCTGCAGGCGGTCAATCCACCTTGCCAGTTGCCCTTCCGGATTTTTAAACTGCAATAGCTATCTCAGTGCAGAATGATCGGTCCTTAATGTAAAGTGTTGTCCATGCAGGTACTTATGGTAATGTTTAATGCATTCCAATACCGCCAGAAGCTCACGTCGTGTCACACAGTAGTTCCTCTCAGGTTTTGAGAGTACACGGCTATAGTACCCTATGACATTCTCAGTGCCATTAACTACTTGGGATAGCACACCCCCTATGCCATAACCGCTTGCATCAGTATCCAGCACAAATTTTTTTCCAGCTATGGGATACGCTAGCACTGGTGACGTACATAATAATTCTTTGAGTTTCTGGAATGCATTTTCCTGTAGCTCGCTCCAATGCTATGGTCTCGATTTCTTTGTCATCTCATGCAGGCTTGCAGCTACGCTGGCGAAATTCGGCACAAAACGTCTGTAGTATGTACAAAGGCCCAAAAAGCTGCGCAATTCATGAAGATTTTTAGGTTGATGCCAGTCCCTTACTGCTTTTATTTTATCTTCATCTGTTGAGATTCCGTCTGCTGTAACACGATGCCCCAAATATTTTACTTCTTTCTGGAACAATGCACATTTCTTCAAGCTGAGTTTCAATCAAGCCGATGATATCCGTTGAAAAACTTCTGCTATGTTGTTGAGGTGTTCATCGAAAGTTTTCCCCATCACAATTATGTCATCTAGATATACCAAGCATGTCTTCCAGTTAAGTCCTATCAGTACCTTCTCCATTAGGCGTCCAAATGTGGCCGGAGCATTGCAGAGACCAAATGGCATGACTTTGAACTGCCATAATCCGTTACCGACAGTGAAGGCAGTTTTCTCCTTGTCTTTCTCTGCAATCTCCACTTGCCAATATCCGCTTCGCAAGTCCAGCGTAGAGAACCATTTGGTACCAGCTAGCGTGTCCTTCTTGGTTATGTCATTGAGCTTCCTGTAGTCTACGCAGAATCTAGTACTGCCATCTTTCTTTTTAACTACGACTACAGGCGAACTCCAAGGACCAGAAGATGGCTCAATTACGCCATCACGCTCCATTTCACTTACAAGCTCTTTCACTTTATCTCGCTTTGCTAGGGATACTCTTCCGGGTGGCTGTTTAATCGGCCTAGCTTCGCCTGTGTTAATTTCATGTTTAACCAATGCAGTTCTACCCTGGCTTTGGCTTCCCATGGCGAAGATACTGGCATGCCTTTTTAGTAACTGTTTGGCTTTATTTTTATCTGTCGCTGATAGACCAGATACCCTTTTCTCTACGTATTCCTCAAATTGTTCACGTTCTTTTTCGGACAAATGAGTAGGCTCTACCTCTTCTCGAAGTTTATTATTGCCTCTGCTGGAGTACACTGGCCAACATCGGAATTTTTTTTTATGACTTTTTCATGGTCTGATAAGTTAAGCACTCTTATAGGGACTATTCCTCCTTTACTAGTTTTCACTAGAGCTTTCGCTGTTATAAACTCTCTCTTTAGATCTACTGGTTCTACAACCCACAACCGATTGTCCTCACAATCTCCCTTCATCCGCGCCCATATGACTGTTTCAGACTGCGGCGGTAACGTCTGACTCTCGATAACAAATACTTTTGTTACTTGCGGTTTGCTGTCATATACAACATCAAGGGGTATTTCCACATTACGCCAAATCATCAGCTGTTGTCCTATATAGATAAATGCCATGGTTAATCATAAAATCGGCTCCAATAATAACCTCATCGACAATATCGGCAACAATAAACACATGTCTCACGTTGATGTTGGCTATAGTCACCTTCACTTCAATCTTACCATAGACAGTGGCAGGCTCTCCAGTAGCTGTACGTAGCCGTATATTGCTTAACCGCTCGCATTTCCCCTATATCGGGCCTTATTATTGACTGCGATGCCCCTGTTTCTATGGTAAGTACGTGCTTTTCCCTGTTGATTTGTCCGGACGCAGTGAGGTTGCTATTTTTCTGCTGCATCACTGATATGGAGATTGTGGGGCCCTCGTTTGTGAGAGCTAGCTCTTGCCCCTTAGTGCTAGCTCGTTTTAGTTTAACGGGGACTCTTGTGATGTTGTTTGGTTCACTCGTTTGCTGTTTTTCTGTGGCGAAACAGATCTACCTCTCTTCCTTGGTGCTTTGCAGCTGCGCTGAAAATGACCGATCTTTCCACAGTTAAAGCACTTAGGCTTTTCTTTGATAGCATTTTCTGCCAGCAGTTGTCGCATTGCCTCCTTGACGCTAGCAACTAGGTTGTTATCCTCCTCAGACAAAATCTCCACATTCCGCACTTTACATATCTGTGGCTTGAAAACCATCCCTGCAGTCTCTTGAGCCAGCGCAAATGAAACAGTTTCAGCGAAAGTGGATTTCTGCGTAACGCACACCGCCAGTTTAACATCAGAGTCACGAATGCCGTTAACGAAAGCCTCAGTTTTAAAGTGGTCCAGGAACGGGTGACTCTCGCCTGGATATGTGAGCTGCACTAAACGCTTGATTTCCATTGCGAAATCTTGGAGAGATTCGTTAGGCTTCTGAACTCTGCATCACAATTCCATTCTGTATAAATCGCGCTTGTGCTCACTACCATACTTGCGCTGCAATTCTGCTTTTCCTGCATCTGCTGAGAGTTCTGTTTTGTTTCAGTTATTTCGGCTACAAGCTTGTACTGCATCTGCTGAGAGTTCTGTTTTATTTCAGTTATTTCGGCTACCAGCTTGTCACTGCTGATCCTTGATGCCTCCTGTATCTGCTGAGGGTTCTGTTTCATTTCGATCATCATAGCAGCGAACATTGAATTTATGTCCATGCTGCTGGTCGTGGCAGGAGGGCATACCTGCACATCGTCTTTGTCCTCAAACTCGTATGTCCCGATGTCCATGCCGAGATTCTTAAACTCATCTATCAGCCTCTTCTGCAGTTCAGCCTTGTTACCTGCAGTTGGCAATTCCAGCTTACTGAGCTCCTTTTTCCTGTTCAACTTTTAGCTCATAAAATTTCATGATTATTTATTTTAATTTTTTAATGTCCTTTTTTTTCCTTAAATTGCAATGTCCTTTTAATTATTTTTGCAATCCCACTTCTGACACCAATTGTTACGTTTTTAGACATTTCCGTAAAAACGGTTTTATTACTTATCCTTCAAGGATTCGTTTTATTGCATCAAATTAAAACACGGACAAATTAGTTTTAGAAATATAATGCGGCAACACTTTATTTACACGAGTATTTGTACTACTCAACACTTAGCGATGTTAACACGTCTATATTTGAAATCACACTAACTCGCTGAGCTCTAGCAGCGCCTTTTTTAGCAAAAATGACGTCGTCTGGTAACTTCGCGAAACTTCTGGACATGGTGGTTGTACTTTACTTAACATGTAGCTATATACGTGTTTTTGTATACATACTTCATATTGTACGGACGTACTGTACCATATTTTTCCGCACTTAAAATTCGCATATATACATACATACATACATCAGCACGTATACTAAAACCCTGACCTACCCGGAAAGTCATTTTATTCCGTTAGTGTAAGATCTCTTTTAAATGTGCGCGCTAAAATTCTGTATACATATGTACATACATGTATCAGCAAAAAAAAAAAGCTAAGCGAAGTTGAGCAAAGCAAACAAATCAAACTCATGACACTGTATGTATGCATGGATGTAAATCAAGATGCCGTCAAGTACAAGGGAATATAAAAAAAGCGAAGAATATATATATACTCGTGCTGACTATTGAGGTTGCTGCTTTTACGAAGCACGTTCAATAAGTTAAAGTCCTTTTAATAACGACTGCCAATTTTCCGGATTAATATTATAACACATGAACATAAAAAACCATTATCTCTATGTACAATAATTATTGGTCTTGGCCCTTGTACGAACTGCATTCCATAAATCACCTTATCAAAATCAACCCTTTCTTCTGCACAGCATATATATATATATACATATATATATATATATATATATATATATATATATATATATATATGTATATATATATATATATATATATATATATATATATATATATACGCATATATTTTTAACACAATTATTGAGGTTGCCGTTTTTCGGAGCGCGTTCAATAAATCATCTGTAACCCCCTCTCAACATAATAGTTGTATTACTCTATATCTTTACGTATTTCGAATGATTACTGTCCTTGCCATTTCTACGAAGTGCGTTCAGTAGTTCTCATCGCATTATCATAACCCCCTATTATCGTAATACAATTACTATACATATATTATTCTCTGACTTTATTTATTCCTCATAAGATAAAGGTCATAACCTGATTTTACAAAGTAACAGTTGTTACTAATCACATTTTACCAACTATTGTCCTAGCCACCTTTCCGAGGTGCGTTCAATAAGTTTTCGGGAACCACAGCAATGTCCTTCTTAATATATATACGCGTAATGAACTACGTTTTATATCGTGGTTTTGATCTTGCCGCCCATACGAGGCGCGTTCAAAGTGAACCCATTATTATCACACCCCCTGTAAACCCACTAGTTTTCACGATTCACCGCTTTTAAGCTGTTTTTAGGTACCGTTTAACACTTTTACGAGGTGCGTCTCGAAATAAATTTTCATATTTTTCAAAAGGAAGTATATCCCCTATCACCATTATTATGTCTGTACTAACATCTTTAATTCGTGCTTCGGATCAAATAGTCGAATTCCGCACGTTCATTATACAACGCGATGAAGCAGAGGACTCAATCATAGAAGTGTACAAAACCGAAATTACGCGCCTTTGGTCAGCATTCCGAGAATGCTACGACCACACACTGGAAGAATTTGATGCCTTAAAAAAAGACGTGGATATGGAGACGCTCAAATCACCGTTCAACTCTACTTTCAAAGCTCACGCAGAAGCTTTAGCCGAGGTCAACAAAGTAATTGACAGTTTTCGTCATAAACCCTCAACTACCCCCTCAAACACCCAATATGCCCATACTGCTCATATTTCTTTACCCCCATGCGACACGGAAATCTTTCATGGAGATTGTAAGTCTGGGCCCACGTTCAGAGATATGTTTATGGCTCTGTACGGAAATAATGAACGTCTTTCCAATGTTGAAAAAATGTGCCATTTGCTAAAGAAAACGCAAGGAGAAGCCCGTGACATCCTTAGAACTTGCCCCATTACACATGAAGGTGTCGCCGTAGCCCGGCAACAACTCGTTAATCGCTACGAGAATAAACGAGTTTTGTTTAACGCCCGACTCAAATCCCTTTGTAATATATCTCCCCTTGCTAAAGAAATTGGCCCCAACATTAGACGTCTTCAGCGAACCATTAATGATTTCAAACCGTAGAATCCGTTGCTGATATTCGCTTCACCTTTTCATACTCTTCTACCCCAACCAAAGCGTCCACCTTCAGGAAACCTCACCCGAAGAAACTAAGCAGCTACAGCACTAATATATCCAATGAGAGGATAGGAAAATGTTATATTTGCCCGTATAAACACGCCTTAAGGCTTTGCCACACTTTTCTCAATATGCCGTTGGACGAGCGGTTTGCTACCGTGAAAAAGCTAAAACTCTGCTCTAATTGTCTAGGAAGTTCTCACGACTTCCGAAAATGCAAAAGCCGGTTTTCGTGTAATACCTGTAAAAGAAAACACCATACACTACTTCACCGCACTGAATCAACTTCGCACCCCGCAGCTGCATTGCACATACTCCGGCAAGTCACATTCCCCTTGGCGTACACACGGGTCCCTCTACTTCAAAGCCATCCACTGACCGAACGGTACAATATTTTTCGGCTCAATTACAAAATCCAGGAACTTCTGTAGTGCTCGGCACAGCTCTTGTAGATGTCTAGAAAGCTGTTATTAAACATTCCGTTCGCACCCTGATCGATTTTGCTTCAGAATTGACTTTTATCTCAAAAAGACTACAAACAAGATTGAGATTAGAAACACGCTGTATCCAGGCTGATATGCATGTTTTAAATGACTCCCATACCGCCACATCCACCCACGTTTGTCACCTCAAAGTTAGTTCCCTCATTAATAGTTCACTTGAAATTTCTGTCGATGCGCTCGTTGTTGAAAAACTTACGGGACAACTCGCGTATTGCCCCACTTCTTCCCTTAAAACCAGCAATTTTGCTCGTCTACAACTAGCCGACCCTTATCAACACCTTTGCTCAGAAATTGACCTGCTCCTAGGAGGCAATGTTTACCCGCAGATAATCCAGGCTGGCATACATTGGAACAATAAAAGATCACTGATTGCCCAAAACACCATGTTTGGCTGGATAATTACCGGCATTGTGAAATCTAACCCCTTAAAAAAAATCAGTTGCCTCGTTTTTAAACGCAATCGCCCTTTCGAAACAAATACAACGTTTCTGATAGCTCGAAGAGGTACCCCAAAGGCATACTTTCCTCTGAGGATTCATACTGTGAAAACCTATATCAGAACACTACCACGCGAAATAGCGATGGTCGGTTTATCGTTTCCTTACCCTTTAAGCAAGAATTTCCAGACACGCTCGACACCGAAAAATCCCGCAATATTGCACTCGCTCAATTCTTCCGAAATGAAGCAAAACTAATTAAGAATCCCCCTTTGAAATCCGAATATGATCACATCATCACCGAATATTCGGCACTAGGTCAAATGACCGCAGTAAACCCCCCTACTGACAGCAAAAATCACTACTATCTACCCCACCATGCGGTTTTCAAGCCAGACAGCACAACCACGAAACTTCGTGTGGTATTTAACGCTTCAAATACCTCCTCCAACGGAATAAGTCTTAATGACCTCCTTCACCTCGGACCCAATCTGCAATCAGACCTGCCCACTCTAATATTGCGATGGAGACTTTCTATAACGTCTATAACGCGGATATCGAGAAGATGTGCCGCCAAATTTTGGTGAATCCTTCCCACACATGTTATCAACGCATAATATTTCGTGACACACCCCATGAACAACCCCGTTACTATGAGCTGACCACAGCAACTTTCGGCGTGAATCGTGCCATCCGCACTCTACTGGAATTAACCAAGCAACGGGACGCAGACCGCCCTAGAGCAGCCGATATTCAAAAAAATTTTATGTACATCGATGATATATTAGCAGGAGCTCACACGTTATCATCAGCCATATAAGCCCGAAATGAACTTATAGAAGTTCTTGGATCTGCTGGATTTTCGCTCCGAAAATGGACCGCAGATAATGATTATTTGCTTAAAAATCTCCCCTCCAGTCACCTATTAGGCGAAGAGTTTTTCAGGCTCTCAGATTAAAGCGTTACGAAAACCCTGGGTTTGAGGTGGAATGCTGGAAATTACTACTTCTACTTAAAATTGAAAACCCTCCCCAATCGCAATAAGATCAGTCCTCTCTGAGATAGCAAAATTATTCGACCCCGTCGGTTGGCTCTCCCCCAAAATTATCGTAGCAAAAATCATCATGCAGCAAATATGGAAAGACGGTACCGAATGGGATGAAGACCTTCAGCCTACAACACTACGACAATGGATCGACTTTCTAGATGACTACGCACATATCGAGCAAATTCAAATTCCCCGTTACATGGATTTTGCCCCGAATACTCAATCCACTTGCACGGATTCTATGACGCCTCAGAAAAGGCATATGCAGCAACCCCCTACATTCGCTCTGAATACGATGGGCTAGTCGCCACCCATTTTCCAATGTCCAGAACTAGAGCTTGCCCCATAAAATTTGTTGCATTGCCCCGAAAAGAGCTTTGCGGTGCAGAATCAATCGCCAACATGATCGATGTGATACAACCCCAACTCAATCTTAAAGACGACAAACTGTTTTTGTGAACAGACTCAACAATCATCTTAGCCTGGCTACATAAACCCCTAAACATATGGAAAACTCTTGTCGAAAATCGCGTGTCGTCTATAATAGAAAAGGTCGGAAAGGAGTCGTGGGCTCACTTAGAATCGAAGAATAACCCCGCTAACTTAGCATCGCGTGGACTTACCATACATCAACTTTCATCTAACGAATTATAGTGGCAAGGGCCTTCGTTTTTAAAAAAGCTGCCATCATAATGGCCATCACGTAGTGCAACTTTTTCAACAGGGGAGGAGGCCAAATCAACTCTCGTACACCTGATTACAGTTGAACGTTCCGATATTCTAGACAAGTTTTCTAATTTACCCAAAGTATTACGCATTATCTGTCATGTATTTCGTTTCTATTTCCGAGTTAATACTAAACTCAAGGATAAAGTCATCATAGGCAAAGTCCTGGCGTCAACAGAAATAAATCTCGCGAGAACACGGTTAATACTCGTTTGTCAAAAACTTCAAATTCCCCGACACTAACTTATGATGAGCATCACCCCATTTTATTGCCATACCACGCCAGATTCACGCGATTGTTCCTCAGCTACCTGCATCAGTATTCCATTCATGGCAAAATGCGCTTCTAAACCGACTCATGCGAATGAAAACTAAGTGCCTAAGCTCAAAACGCTTATAAGGACCATCATATCTAAGTGCCTCACGTGCGTGAAGCAAAAGCATCGACGCAGCCAGCAGATAATGACCGCATGACCCCCTGAGCGGACTAATCTCTCAAGCCCCTTTCATGACACTGGACTAGACATCGCAGGGCCATTCGACATAAAATCGTATGCTGGGCGCAGCTGTAAGGTCACAAAAGGCTACGTACTGGTTTTCGTTTGCTTCTCCACTAAGGCCATCCACCTGGAAGCCACTAGCGAAATTTCAACCTCAGCATGCTTAGCAGCCTTTGCGCGTTTCTTTTCCAGGTGTGGGACCCCCCATTCCTTATATTCGGACAACGGAACAGCCTTCGTTGGCGCGGCCAACATCTTAAATAATGACAAACAGCATTTTCTATCCCTTGTTCGAAAGCACGTGCTCTCCCACAACAGCTTCTCACCTCTAGAATGGCATTTTATCCCTCCAGGGGCGCCCCATATGGAGGGTCTCGGGGAAGCGGGGGTGAAAAGCTTCAAATCTCATTTTAAGAAAATCTGTCATAGTCAGAGTTTTACATACGAGGAATTCAGTACCATGCTCACACGCATTAAAGCCTGCCTGAACTCAAGGCCCCTCTGTCCCATTAGCGACAAACCCTCCGATATATGTGGATAATCTACCCCTAATCAATGGCGTCTTGTTTGAATCGATAAGACTCACCCCGGTTCGGTTTCGCGTCCGTACAGCTGACATACGTACCTCGAGCGGTGCAATTGCCAGACCCATCACTAAATTAGTATTGCTCCCTAATCCCAATCAACAATAACTAAATCAGTTCTTTTTCTCACTTCCCCTCTTCTAGTCGATATTCCACGTCGCCGCAGTGCATCGCCCATTGAGCAACGCAAATCCGCATCAAGACCCGTATCATCGAGTCATGTTTACCGTATATGTCGCAGACATCACGCATTACGCAGATGCTCAAAATTCAAACGCATGAATGTCTCAGAAATGCTCGCCATCGTTAAACGCTTCAGATATTGCGGAAATTGTCTCACCCACCAACACCAAAAGCCACAGTGTCAAAAGTGAATAGTATAATATTATAATATAATAATATATATATATATATATATATATATATATATATATATATACATATATATATATACATATATATATATATATATATATATATATATATATATATATATTGTTACTATGGGTGCTTGTGCATTTAAGTATTTAAGTAATAGTCAACTTACCTTAAAATGCTTTTTTGGCGCTGAAATTAAAAGTGAATAAAAGATCCAAATTGACAAATATAATAATCATAAATATGTATTCGAACTTATAGGATTAATTACAAAGCCAAGAATTATTATTAAGGCTCAAGTTCATTAGATTCAAGTTTTTTTTTATTAAGAAAGGAATATTTGTTATCATCATACTAACACATCGGATCAGTACTGATTTCGAGGCCTCTGCGCCATCTCATATGTGTTCGTTGATCAATTTTCCACTGTACGCTGTTACTAGTCGTTAGAAATACCAATTATTTAACTAGAAGTTCTTATATTCATTTTTGAGTTAACTTACTTTTGATTAGCATGAAAAATTCCAACCCTGATGACTATTATTTCAAAGCGAAAATTTTATTTTATATACATACATCCATTTTAAATTTTGAAAAAAACTACAAACGCTGTTATATGTTAAATTTTGCAGATAATTAATGTAAAAATTAGATAAAATAACTATTATTAAAGTTGATACTGATACAATTGGAGAATTATGGACATTTAATTAGCTTTCAACATCCATTAACAATCAACATTTTACGAAACACTATAAAGAATCTGAACAAACCACAAACGCCAAAGTCGGAAAGGATCTGCAAGTCCTTAGCACATGTGCCAGGTTTCTCAGAAAGAATCACTCAATCTAATATCTACAACACTAATAACGTTAGCATTGCTCTAAAAACTAGCTATTTTCAAATACTAAAACAAAACTAGACAAAGAAGAAAATAATTAAACGGTAACACGGGTATTAAAACAAAAACGTGTTAACATCAGGTTGATACAGTTCTCGGATTGTGTAAATAGGAACTCTTATCCCATTCAACTAAGCCACCTAAACAGTGGTGATAAGCACAATATACACATGAGCACTGAAGATGAAAGTGTTGCGACTTTCGAAAACAGCTGTTCTGCTCTGCTGTGAAAGTTGAATAAAAACTGATGTTGACTTTTCTGTGTGCCTTGGAATATTTATCATCATGTCTTTCTGGAATTTTAACTAAGTTAGAACAATTAGCCTATATAAATATTAAAATAGCAAAACTAGACAAATTAGTTATATATACTGATATCTACAAAATACCGTGCTATGGGGTTGGCAAAAATTTATGTAAGGGAATATATGTAGGAACAACAACATAAAAACTTAGGACAAGATTGGCTGCACACAAATCTAATTTTTAAAAACGAAACGAAAATTTTGAACAAAAAGCCGTATTACCAGCCCACTGTGCACTGCATGGTCACTCGCCAGACATAAATAATACAGATATATTACAACAAGAATATAATCATAAAAAAGATTCACAGTAGAAATGCTACATATAATTAACACTTCCGCCGAAATTAGGATGAACTACAAAACAGACGCGGAAAATTGCGCGCCTACGTATAGACATATAATAACAAAACAAAATAAACCAAAACCGATTTAGTAAACATTTAACCCTCTTTAAAAGTAGACGTCTATACTCAAAAGTAAAGTAAAATATATGTACGTGTTGTTATGTACATAGTCTTAAATACTTATTTATAAAAACTGTTTTAATTTAAAATAATTTTTTTTTGTAATACTGAATGTTGTGATAACGAATTTTTTTTTTCAGTTTTTCCTGAAAAAGAACACCGAAGGTGTTTGAAATATCGAAATAATAAAATAAAAAAATAATATATATATATATATATATATATATATATATATATATATTATATATATATATATATATATATATATATATTATATATATATATATATATATATATATATATATATAGTCCCGCACCTAACCATTGGCACAGCGACTTCTTTTAAGTTTTAGCTCACTTTATAGGTATTGCAAAACTTCAAAAAGAAAAAAAAATGTTGTTGGTAATATCTTATATGATAAGTTAACTGACACAAGTTGTTTTATATTGATATGTTTTATTTTCGTTTTTATATAACGTATTTTTTGGAAAAATATCAGGATTTTAAAGCACAACAGTATTGACACATTTAATTCAAAGTCTTATTGATATGTTATTTTCTATAAAATATGTCGCAGCTAATATTTTGTAGGCAAGCCTTTCTGCTTAATTACTTAATATAAGCGTTTGGGCATAGAGTGAACTAAGTTTTTGGTGGTTTCTGCTCCAATTTTCTGCCACTCTTCATTCAAAGCCTGTTTCAATTGATCCTTGTTTGATATTGGACGCTTTTTCACCCGCCTGTCAAGTTCCTCCCACAAATGCTCAATTGGATTGAGATCTGGAGATTGTGGGGGGTGCGGTAGAACATGTGCCACGTTATAAGCTAACCACATTCGTACGTCATGGGCTAAATGTTTCGGGTCATCATCGTGTTGAAATGTAAATGATGTTGGCATATTTAGATTTGTGGCGCTGCGTTTAATGTTTTCTTTGAGGATATTTAAATAAACGGATTTATCCATAATTCCCTCGTTAAAAATGAGCTCACCAACGCCAGCGGAAGACATACAGCCCCACACCAGTACCCCACCACCCCCAAATTTAACTATGGGAGCAAGATTTTGCTTTGCATATGCCTTATTAGGCTTTCTCCACACGGTAGTGCGTCCATCACTTCGAAAAATGTTGAACTTGCTCTCATCTAAAAACAGTACTCCATCCCAAAAGCTAATTGGTTTGCTTTTAAATTCCTTAGTGTACGTTAACCGCATAGTTCGGTTCACTAATGAAACAAGTGGTTTACGTCTTGCAACACTCTTCTAATAGTCATGGGGTGAATACCTGTTGAACTTCAGCTGCGATTTCAGTCGACGTTGTCTTTGGGGTTTGTTTTACTTTTCACACTATTTGCTTACTTTCGCGGTCTGTTAAAACTCTAGGACGGCCTGTTCTAGCAGCACTGTTTAAATTTGTTTCCCCTTTAAAGCGATTAATAACGCTTCTAATGGTAAAACGACTCCTTTCCATTATTTCGCCTATATCAGCATACGATTTGCCCTGATTATGCAGATGCAGTATTATTTTGCGCTGAGCTTCCGTGGTTCCTTTCTGCTTTGAGCTCATTTTGTCTTTTAAAATACAAAGTCAAAATGACGTTTTAATAAAAAAAACGGAATTATATTATATATCAAAAGCAGACAATGTAAAAAAAGTTGCCAGATTTCGAAAAATTCAGATTTATATCTATTGGTAATTCCAGTGTGCCAATACTTTTGTGCGGTAAAATTGTGCTATTTTTTCGATAAATGCATTATTTAAAAACTAAAACAAAACATATTGATGTAAAACAAGTTGCGTCAGTTAACTTATAATATAAGCTGCTAGCAACAACATTTTTTTTACTTTTTGAACTTTTTCAATACCTGTGAAGTGAACTAAAACTTAAAAGAAGTCGCTGTGCCAATAGTTATGTGCGGCACTGTATATATATATATATATATATATATATATATATATATATATATATACATATAATATTAATAAATTAACTATTTGACTTACTGTCATTGTACTATTATAATATGAAATTTATTTGTTGGGTGGTTAAGCAATGTCTGTATGCACAAAACTTGTAATGACGATGGATAATTACCTAAATAAACGATCATTAACAACAGATGAAAAAGCTATTGTCCGCACAGTGGAACAAACACAAAAAATTTTTAACAGAAATAATATTTCGATGTTAAAGGCAGATAAAGGTAATACGACGGTAGCAATGGAGAAGATAGATCATGAAACAAATTTGAGAAATATTGTACAAGATATGGGCAAATACAGACGATTAAAAACAGATCCAACAACAAAACTACAATCGCGTTGCAACAAATTAGTAGAGAAGCTGTTTAGTGAAAATATAATAGATTCTATGAAAAAATACAAACTACTTACATCAGTAGCCACTGCCCCAAGAATATATGCACTCCCAAAAGTTCACAAAGAAGATATGCCGTAAGGACCAAATTGTTCTTCAATAAACTCTCCGTCATACGCTCTTTGTAAATATTTAACTAAGATTTTGAAAGATATTACAAATGAATCAAAATACAATGTAAAGGATGCAGCAGAATTTAAAAGAAAAATTTCTCTGGAAACAGTTTCTCAAGAGAAGATATTAGTATCTTTTGATGTGATATCACTTTTTCGAAGTATACCAGTCAATTTAGCAGTCGATTTGATAAAGAAAAACTGGGACAAACTCTCCACACACACAAATATACCAAAAGATTTATTTTTGGATATTCTGACTTTTCGTATAAAAGGTAATAGGTATTGCAAATATAATGACAAAATATATGAGAAATTAAAAGGAATCCCTATGGAATCACCAGCTTCACCGGTAATCACTGATATCATTATGGAAGAGATGCTAGACAAAAGCATGGAAAAATTGGATATAAAACCAAGAGCTCTAAGCAAGTATGTTAAGGATTTCTTTTGCATCATTAACCGTAACAGAGTAGATGAAACACTCAAATGTTTAAATAGTTTCCACCGAAGAATTCAATTTACTATAGAAGTAGAGAAAGGTAGAAAGATAGAAAGCTACAGTTTTTAGATGCCTTAATTATAAGACAACAAAACTTTTTAATAACAGATTGGTATCAAAAACCAACTGCGTCGGGGCGAATTATAAATTTCCATTAAAATCACCCAAAACACGTCAAAATAAATACTGCAAAGAGCTTTGTCAGAAGATTTTTAAAAATAAGTGAACGAAAATTATAAAAAAATAAGAAAAATATTACTAAGAAATATTACAACAAGAATATAATTATAAAAAAAAAATTCACAGTAGAAATGCTACATATAATTAACACTCCCGCCGAAATTAGGATGAACTATAAAACAGACTCGGCAAATTGCGCGCATACGTATAGACATATAATAACAAAACACAAATAACCAAAAAAAAAACTAATTTAGTAAACATTTAAACCTCTTTAAAACTAGACGTCTATACTCAAAAGTAAGGTAAAATATATGTATGTGTTGTTATGTATATATTTTTAAATACTTATTTATAAAAACTCTTTACTTAATTTAAATTAATTTATTTTGTAATACTAAATGTTGTGATAAGGAATTTGAAGTTTCAGTTTTTCCTGACGAAGAACACCGAAGGTGTTTGAAATATCGAAGTAATAAAACAAAGAAATATATACATATACACTTATACCGAGATATAACATAATAAGGGTTTTATTTTCGATTCTTAGACATATATGTTTTTAGCTTTAAGGATATCGTTATTTTTATATGTATGTAATCAGGAATTTTATAAATTAAAATTATAGCTTTCAATAGTCAAAAATGTATTTAATATCCTTGAAACCATCTGTTTAATAAAAAAAAAACATTAAAACAGTGTTTTTAACTAGTGGCTTTTTAAACTTAGAAGTCCTTTAAAATACAATGTGAAAATGATATAATATTTAAACAATAGGTATCACTTTAGTTATAATGAAGTAATGACTATAGATGCTCTTCTTAGTAATTTTTCGATTACGATTGCCCATTTCAAACACTTGTCAGAAAAGATTAAGCTACACTGTGACATACGCAGTTAACGATTCATATTAATTTCACTAACAAAGTAAAATACTTTTATGTCGCAAATAAAATCCTATTTGGCGTTATGATTTAGTAAACTAAACCCGTATTTGTACCTAACCAAATAATTTTCTATGACTGATTTCTTTTTGTTTGCTTAGTATTAACGCATACACTGAAATTTATTGCCACATATTAATTTTAAACATGCAACTGTGTCTATACGTAATTCTTACTGGTTTGCACAGCCAAAGAGGGCACAATTTATATTGGAAACTTTTCTTGTAATTGTGAATATAGGCATTTTGCTTTTCGTATTTTATAAAAACCTATACATCTGAATTGGAAAACGTTATATTGCCATTTTTGTAACAAGAAATTAGTATAAAAATCTAAACAATAGGGTATGCTGATGGTTGTTTCCAAGAGATAATTATTTTATATTAACGACGAATGCAAAGTTATATCGATATATGTAGATAAAAGGTAAAGTAACATAAGAATCAGTACATACAAACCTTAAATTAAAATCTAAAGAAAACCGTTTTCCACAACCTTCAAAAGTGCACTGAAATGGCTTTTCTCCCGTATGCACTAACTGATGCCTTTTTAACTTTGAACTTTCCACAAACGCTTTTCCACATTCTGAACACACATGAACACGTGGTCCATGGGTATGAAGATGCTTGCGCATTGCGGAGTTATCACGAAATAATTTATTGCAATACTTGTGAGGGCAAGCGAATTTTTTTTCTGGAACTGCTGGAATCACATTTTTAACAATATTGGAGGCATTATTAGTTTCATTCGGAACGGCAGTGTAGCTGGACGAGGTATCATTTGAAATATAGCTTAGAGGAGGTGGCGTTGTTAGTACTGCATTTTTTGTTTGGCCGTTATTTATATTTTGCAGAACTACACCCATCGATAAAAGACGACCATTTGGCGACCCAGACATTAATAATGTGTTCGAAGGAGTATTATTTCCATTTAAGTTGTGTATTTGAATATGAGCAGAGGAGGCGTCTTCATCGGAATTTAAACTTGTTAAAGTTGAGTTACTGGTTTCGTTAACATTAGATAGTAAACTTGTAGTATTTACAATATCTGCTGCTGATGTTGCCGGATTTGTTGTAATCAATATATTGGAAGCTACCGTGGTTCGCTTTAAAAAATTAATCTGTTGCATACTATTTGCGGATGAAGTAAAGCTTTTTGATTTATCTGAGTAGGGATTGGAACGTGAGCATATACTTTGTGATTTTGTACACTCGTTGATATTTAAGTCGACAGTTACAGGTAAACTTGAAGAAACCGGCAATGAGTTATTAATAGTTGAAGCAGCATCATCTACTAACAGTTGATGTTGCTGTTGATGCATCAATATATGCTGGTGTAATACTTCTGGTTGTAAATTACAAGCAGTATCAAGCAACGCTGTGGGTAATATAGATGTTGGTGTAGCTGCCGTGGTATATAGATTGGTATTTGCACAACGAGAGAATTTCATATATTCCTGATCGTTTCGACAATCTCGGTTCACACTATCATTTGTAGCAGTACATTCTTGCTCCTCATCATCAGATATACCAGACGCCCACATAGTCACACTGAACTCTCCTTCCATGGTTTTGATTTGTACTTGCTTCTGCTCCCAACGTCGGGGTTTTGTTGTCTCCTCTATTATTATCTCCCCTCCTCGCACATGACCCGTGACAACTTTATTTGATGGTGTAGATGATAACTGCAAAAAGTTCGGTATCGATGTCGCAGGTTGCAATTTTCGGTTGCGTTGAATTGGTGATGGTATTCTTGATGAGTTCATAGCTGACGCTAATGTATCACTAGTACTATGAATTAAATTTGAATTACCTTTAAACTCGGTGTTTAAGATATTTACATTTTGATTACAGGATAAATTATTTACATTATAAGATGGAATGCCTTGTTCTTTTTTACGTTTTCTATAGAAATAAAATAAATTAAATCCAGTAAATTATATTCAAATATGTTTTAATATTTCATATAGATTACTTGTTACTCGGTGAATTAATTAGATTCCCTGTAGAGGAGTGCGAAGGCACAGATGCTGGAGACGATATAAATATATCCGAATGAAATGGCGATGTATTTGAATAAACATGACTCGGTAACTGAGAATCAGTATGAATTCCCATATCATCTCGTATTAAAACTTAAAATATAAAACAAGAGCTGAATTAATTTTTTCACAAGTTACATAATTACTAAATAAAAACACATCGCTCATTTAATCATATAATGTACGTTAGTTTTTAACTTAGACATAATACTATAACATTGTTTTGCTGCCAAGACTAAGGTTTTAGATTTTTAGTTTCTGTTAGCTGAAGTATGGGTCCTTAACGTTTAAACATCATATATATGTATGTTATCAAATTTTTTTTATCAGCGTTAGTGTATGATTGTGTACTTATTGTCGGCCTGTTACAATATCGACGGCATTACAGTGATAAAAATTCACGAAACAAAATAAATAATTCAATAAGCAAAAAAAATTACACTGCACTGCAAAAGATAAGTTTTTGTTTCTTCTTTAAATAAAACTATGTGCACTATATGGATTTTGAAGCGCTAAACTCAAATTCGTTTTCGGTTTTTTTCCATCAGGTCGAGATTTTTTTATGGGCGTGGCAATTTTTCTGCCCTAAATTAGCCCTTACTCGAGAAAAAGTCATCAGATTATAAGAAGTAAAACAAAATTGTGTTTATTTTAGTCGAATAAATTTTTTTCTATCTCTAATCGTTTAGGAATTATTCACAAATTAATCGAGAAAAAAAATTTTTTTCTTACGAAATTCGTAATTTTTTTCAGTTTAAATATGGAATTATAAAAACATCAAGCAAACATTTAACACTTTGCATATTTTTTTGAGAGCTATCGATTTTAATTTGAAGAACCATGCAGAATACCCTTGTAAAGTACAAGGAGTTCCACCTGCTCACCTAACGAAATACTATCGTCATACATATGCAAGGTTGGTTGCATTTTAACCGGTTTTTACGGTTTATAGCTTTTTTTATTTCTAAGATCTGTAGCTCTCAAAAAAGTGTGTGCAAAGTGTTAAACATTTGCTTTATGTTTTTTTAATTCCATTTTTCAATTTAAAAAAAAATTTAAGAATTTCGCAAGAAAAAAATTTTTTCTCGATTAATTTCTGAATAATTCCAAAGTGATTAGAGATAGAGAAATATTATATTCGACTATAATAAATACAATTTTGTTACACACCTTTTTTAAAATCGGATGACTCGTTCTCGAGTTAGGGTGAAATATGTCTACGTACCTGGCTAATTTAGGTGGGGATAATTGACACGCCCATAAAAAAAAATCTCGGCCTAATGGAGAAAAACCGAGAACAGATTTGAGTTTGGCGCATCAAAATTCACATAGTCCACATAGATTTATTCAAAGGAGGATGTGGCTGCTGAGCAGTGTTATATACCTTCTCATCTCTCTTCTCACACTCCTTTTTTCATGAGTATCGTTCACAATGTAGAACTATACTTTTCGCTAAATTGTACCCATGTGGATACACAAAACTATTTAATAAAAAAAAATGATTTAGATATAGACTTATCAATATGTTTTGCGGTCTTATGAATCAAAAGCTTTTGTAATTTTGCCTAAGTTATTTTTTTTTAATGAAAATTGAGGATTTAGTGTTAATAGGAACATAAATTAGAAGATAGAGAATTTGTTGTTGTAATTTTTACTTCTCTATATTCTGCTCTTTTAATACAGCGACCTGTGCTATGCTTTTGTCAAAGAGACAATATGACACCATATTCACGAGGGAGTGCCGGTAGAACTCAGGATCTTAGACTTCGAAGTCTTCTGTAAACTACTTCAACCAACACAAAAAACCCAAACGCAAGTTGTGGTTGTAAATGATATACACACAAAATGCAAATAAAGTAATTTTAATTTGATGCTGATAGGATACAGAACACATTTTTAAGTTCTGATACCATTTGAAATTAAAAAAAAAAAATTGAAAGTGTTATCAATGAAATCAATGGTTAATAGTTTCGATACAGCAACAGCTTTTCATTACAAGAGCTTTCTAGAGAAGGTCCGTACGAAGTCAACATTCAAGATATTGGTATTAATAAAAAGAAAGAACAGTTTCAAATGTTTCGAACTCCACAGATTCCACTTAACGAGGTTGAACAATTTCCTTGGAAAATAGCTTAATGGACAAATCCAGACATTTTTTCCTTTTTCTGAAGCATACCCAAAGTAAAATTAAGAATAGGCCTGTATATTCTTGTATGGAGTATTTTATGAAAGACTTTCTTTAACAAGTGGTATTTTTAATGATAAGTAATTAAAAAGCTATTATCATAAGTATCGAAGAGCTTTAGAAATATTCAGCTCTATGGTACTATTATTCCTATTATTTTGGAACCGATCACTGTGATCCAAAAACGGAAGCGTTTGTAATTTGTAATACAGAGATGGTTCTAAAACCATTCTCATGCCGGTTCTTATGACATAAGCAAATGTTGCTCATACAAAGTAGAACGGGTTCTGAGGGAACCGGAATGAAACCACTTTTAATACAAGTTCTGTGTAAAAACACTCCCATTAGTTACTCACAGCAACCAGTACTACAGTCGGATCTATGTAAGCGGTTATATGTGTTTTATTTTGTGTCTTTATTTAATGTAACAATATTGAAACCCATATTGTTTACAATTTTTAGTTCGTTTATGTAAATGTTTATAATGTTTAATATTATAGTAAAAATATTATCTGTTTATATTAAATCTACTAATATAAATAAAAATTAATTTTTCTTTGCCAAAAACCGAAATATCTATCCAGTACAAAAACACATTGAGAGTAAATTTTTTCAAATCAATTTAACTTTTTTTTTTTTTTGGCAACTCAGTAACATTTTTAGAAAAAGAGCTAAACATAATACATAGCCGACGCCGGGTTTGTTTGAAACCCATATTTGAACACAAAACTAACCGCATTTTCAGATTTACAATTCAAATCAGTTTGCAAATAATGCAAAAAATATTGCTTGCAATTAAGATTTAAATCAATTTCTAAATTTAGCTATTATTATTGTTAATTATTATTATATACACAGTAGGATAACCGTAAAATTTCTATGTTATATTTTAAAAACGGTGGCCTCACAAAATGATAAGTCTTTACAAATTTTACGATGTCTGAAATTGGAGCAAGATTGGAGTATGCTAACCCACGCAACTAAGTGATCAAATAGTAGTTTGGATTTGAATTCCTTTTATTGTATTTTGAAAGAACGGATGAGCAAATATAGTCAAAGTTCTTGTGCAATAGTTAGTAATTCAACTAAAGTTTTTCTGGAAAATAGTATATTGATTTTATTTATTCACTTCATAGTTACAATTTCAAAAACTTGCATATCCTTATTACAACCCCTATTGATCATATACACAGCATTATATATGTACCTAGGCAATTACATTACTTATTGACTCTGCAGAGTGTACTTTCTCTCACCATAACATATATTGTGTGAAATAAAAAACAACCTTGAAAGTTGCAACTATAAAGAAACATTCCGATTATACCAAGCTAAGAAGTGTTGTTCAATCCAAAGTGTCCACTAGTATTCCCTCACTTGATACCTTTTGTTAATAAGTTTGCTTACTAATACCAAAGAATATACACTATAAGAAGACGCATGTGGAACAAAGCATGAAATAAAATTTTTAAATCCTTACGGGTGCCGGGGGTAAGGGAAAAAACGAAGAAAACAGCAGAAACAAACGTGTTGGATCGTTGGTCATCGAACATGTTTTTAAGTTGGTTTCATCAAATTTAACTTAAGGTACTGAAGGGATGATGGAAGAACACATGCAAATTTGTTTCAAGATCTTTACAGAAAATTATATTTTCATATCAAAACTTTGTTAATGATTGAGCTACAATATTTATGTGCGCGTGTAATTTTCTTTTGCTTTACATGATGAATGCAAGTGAGAAAAAATAATACAATTTAATATCGGGCAGGAAATGCTGCGTAAAGATGTGTAAAAAATCTAGAAGACATTTTAAAGGTTTACGATATTTTATTCGTTTTAGGGCAAATTTGGCGGCGAAAATGTCTAATGCCTGAAGAAGATTACATAAAAATCTTTATATGTATATGCGACCCTAATTTTGAAAGCTCATTCAATTTGACAAAAAACTAAAGGCGGAAGCAAAGACTCTATAATATAAAGATGTTGCACGCCGTATATTACCAAAATACTTTTGTGCTTCTCTATGATGCGGTAACTTAATATATTTTCTTACACTTGAGTATGTTTGTATTTTTATATACATGTACATACATACATAAGTATGGCTGTTATTTATTTATAATAGTTCTTTCATACTATTGCAGAGGCCGAGGAAAACTGTCCTTTTTTATTGTTTTGTTTTTTCCAAATGTACATACATTCTTATATTCTAAAATGTTTCGTCTGCACACACTGAAATTTTTTCTATAGAAAATATTATAAAATTTTTCATATATTTTTCTAAAATATATTTCTATTAATATTTTTAGATCAAAAATCTTTTATAATGAAAAATTCTTTATAGTAAAAAATTCATTCATAATGAAAATGTTAGTAAAAAAAATTTCAGAACAAAAATGTTTCTATGGAAATAAATTGTTTGAAAAAAAATTGTAATAAAAAATCTTTGAATAGAAACAATTTTATAATGAAAATATTTGTCTAAAAAATATATACAGAAAGAAAACTTTTTCTCATTTCTATAAAATATTCTGTGTCGATAAATTTTATGTCGAAAAGTTTGTGTATCAAAATATTTTCCGTAGAGAAGTTTGTATAAAAAATTTGTTGTGCATATAATAGAAATGCTCAATCTTCTTGTAATAACTTTACTGCGTAAGCATTATTCATGGGAGATCTATAAGTACATATCATCTAGTGCTCAGAAGATTTATATCTACTTTTTTGTAATATGTTTTATTGCCAATAAAGTAATTTGAATTTAAATACTATGGATATTTTATTTTACGAAGTTGCAAGTAGTCCTCAAAAATTGCATCAAATATTGCACATGTATGTAGGTATTAACACTTCGGTGCAAGTTGATATTTATTTGTTTCTACACAAATAAGATACATAATCTTTACCCTACATTAATACAAACAATTGTTAAGCTCATTTTCTTATTCACATACATATATTTATAAAGAATAATGCGTTTGAGGTCGTAAAGCAAAAAATGCGCACAGTTGGACGAAAGAGATTCTAAGTAAATGGTTTTGGTTATGGACGAACTGATCATTAGAAATGAGTTAAGGTATAATCAGAGTTTAGATTTAATAGATGGATTCCAAACAACAGGTTTTGTAAGACTAAAGTATTGGTACTCAAGCGTATGTTTTTATGGTAAAAGCATTGTTTTCTAATTGAAGTATAATTTGAAAAAATTCGCATGAGATTCGCAACTAAATTTTTTAGCAGAACTATCACAGCTGCTATTAAAACAATATGCAAAACTACACAATTTAAGAGCTGTTCCGCAGAAGTGGCCCTTCCAAAAGCTCAGTTTGTGAAAAAAATTGGTAAGATTTTCGATTGTGTTATCAGTGGTTCCTTTTATGGTGATAAGTGCTACAGATCTGCAGTTCAAGTTAAGAATGGACCTCAAAAATTTATACAAAACTTTATGAAGTATCTGGATGACGTGGAATTCGTCGACCAAAAAAAGGGTGTTTTCTTTTTAAATGGTATGAAGCTCACTCTTAATTCAGCCCATTTACTGGTTAATGACATTTTAAAAGAAGGGCGTGATTTATATTATGTCATGACAAAATTTCTTAATCAGGACAAGTTAGAATATATATATCTATACTGCGGCAAAAGGGAGACCACAATAGCAACCCTTCCGTAGCCGAGTTAAATATTATTTTGGCAAAAGTTATGGTTGCTAAAAATATTTAATCAAGTTTTCCCAGTAGCTGTGAAGTTGAACAAGACGAGATTGACCAAATTGATACTTATGATATATATTTACCAAAATGTAATGATCATGATTTATATTCTTCAAGTGAAAATACTGAAATAGGCTCTAATGAAAGGGTTGATGTTGATTTTGACGATATAAATATGTGCAGATTACTTTTTAGAAGATATTTTGGTATAAAATCATTTACTATTGCCTTGTGAAAACGCTCAACCCCAGAATGGTTCTGTGATGATTTTTCCAACCATAAACAGCAATTATTGGACTTTTTATTATTGGTACTCCTTCGAAAGCACTGCTCTTGGGCTATAGAAAAAGGTAGATTTTTATCAAATAAGTAAAAGTTCAAAAGCAAATCTATTAAAAAATTATAAAAAAAAGAAATCTGACACAAAAAAAAGGTAAATAAATAAAAAATAATAAATTAAAGAAAATATTACTAATAAATAATAAAATTTTTTCAATATATAAAGAATTTTAAATTTTTTTAAAGCTAATCCGGCCTAACGTATTCAATGTTAATAAAACAATTTATTACATTTTTTCCCCAACGTTTCGTCAATTGTTTGTCGACTTCTTCAGGGGTTCTTTTGTAATATTATAGTTATTAATACATTAGATACATATTGATAATAATACTAGTACAATTTACTTTATATTAAATTAAAATCACAGGTTTATTTTAAGTACATTCAAATTTTAAAAGTTGGTATTGCAGTTTGTCTTATTTTATAGCTATAATATAGCCAAAATAATTAAAACAGCATTAAAAATTTTTTTCTTATACAAACATTTTTAAAAAGGTTTAAATTGTGTTTATCAAAATCTCTAGATTTTACAAAAATAAAGGTATGCTTTATTATATTATATTTTACAGAAAACCTAAATGTTTTAGCCTTAATGCACAATAACGTAATAGAATTTATATATATTGCATATGACTATTTTATATGAATAAAAAAATTAATTACAATAACTTTCTTTTAATTCCTTAAAAACTTACTTATTTATTTATTTATTTATCGATTCATTAGTAATACATATAGCCATAGGCCAATTTAATTAGTATTATATGTACATAGTAAGTATATTTACAGAAAAATCTATGAGTATCTAAAAATAAAAAACAAAAGCACCATCAATACTCTCAACTCCCCCATACCATCCTTCATAAAATAAGATAAAATAATCAGAAAAAAAGACATACAAATTTGAGCCCAGCCAGTAAGTTTTTTATTAAACAGTGCACATAGAAAATAAATATACCAACCTTTTCTTAAATGTTGCAACAGACAATGAGAAATAACGTAATTCCCTAGGCAACACATTCCATAACCTAGCAGCCCTAACAATCATCGATCGTTCATATGTGGAGTAGTTAATACGTATAATTTGAAGATTTCTAGTAGTAAAATTTATCATTTGTACAATATTAACAGGGCTCTGGTATTTAATAATTTTGTATATATAGATTAATAGACAAAATTTCAGGTAATCCTCAAAAGAAAATTTCAAAAAACATCTTAAACGCTGAGAAATATGAGCACGAGGTCTCATTCTATAAACGAATCTAACAATCCTATGCACCATACCCATAATTTTACTTCTGCCAGCAACATTGCAACATGAATAGACCTCAATGCAGTAGTTAACTTGCGACATTAATAGTGCATGAGCAATAGTGGACTTAATACGCATTGGTAGAAATATGTTTAAGTGGTATAATTTCCTAAGTGTATAAGATATTCTTGAACATAAGCTATCAATGTGTTGATCAAAAGCTAATTTGTCATCTATCACCACACCAAGATATCTCATCTGTCTAACACAATCAATAGGAGTACCACTAATCGACAAATCAAAAATTAAAGAGTTCATAATAAGCGTATCACACCTAAAGATCATCGCCTTAGTTTTACTACGATTTACAAGCAACGAATTAATGTCCATCCAACTCGTCAACTTGTTTAGATCCCTATTGACGATCTCCGACCAATTAACCTGAGAACGCACATCGCCAGTCCACAATAATTGAATGTCATCAGCAAAAGCAAGCGGCATACAAAAACTACTACTCATAGCAGGAAATAAATCATTTAGAAATAGGGTGAATAAAATGGGACCCAAAACCGAAGCCTGCGGAACACCCGATCTTACACATTCCAAACCAGAAACTAAGCTATTTACACAGACGAACTGTTTCCGACCATCAAGGTATGACCATATTAACCTACATGCCGACAATGAAAAACCAAGCATACTGTTTAATTTCACTACCAAAAGAGAATGTCGAACCTGATCAAAAGCTTTTGTTGTCAATAGAAACCAGAACACTCCCATCACCCCTGTTCAAATTACTCTTTATAGATTCAATCAGCTCAGTCAATAGAAGACCAGTGTTTCGACCCCTCCGGAAACCAAACTGGCATTCGCTAAGCATCCCATTACTTAGAATCCACTGCATCATCTGTTCCTTCATAATATTCTCTACCAACTTAGACAACAGCGGCGTTATACTAATAGGTCTCATATTTTCAATTACGAAAGAAGAAAGGTGATCTTCTTAGGAATGGGAACAATGCGTGCAATCTTCCAGCTTTCCAGGAATTTGGATGTCATTAAAATGTTATTAACCATGTATAAAATATGCCTACTAAGAAACGGAAAAACCAACCTTAATAATTTAACAGAAATGCCAACGATCCAACCGAAGTGGATTTACTTCTACATAGCACCATTTGTAGTTCGTTCATTGTTACATTTGAAAAGGAAAAACTACGATCATGGTATATAAAACTATTGAAATCAGGAATGTCCTCATCAACACTTAATTGATTGCCCAAAAAGTACCTATTAATTTCATCAGCATTTACTTCCGTAGATGCACGCACCAAATTGCCCACACCAATTTTATTTAAACTGTTCCACAATTCTCTAGTAGTACCAGTCCTAGAAAAACGTCTACTATTTGTAATCTTTAATTTTCTTATCTTAGCCTTAGTCAAATTACGCAGCCTACGATAGTTCTCCCAGTTCAAATCACACCTGTGATTATAATATTCTCTCAACGCAATGCCAGTAAGTGATCTGTGATATTTAACGTCACTAGAAAATATAATTTTATTAGGATTCCTATTAGTTACAAATTCTCTGTAGGGAACATAGTCAATAATCTCATTAAGTAATGCATTTAGAAAATCTATATGTGAATCACAATCATTTGTTTGGTACAGTTGAGAATAATCTGTATGCAGTATATGTTCCTCAATTCCAACCATATCTGCATTCTTATAATCTCTAAAATAGAAGGATTGGGGAGAGATATTAACAACTATCCTAAAGGAGGCACATATCATGGAATGATGTGATATAAAGGGAACCTGAAATTGACGAGACACATTTATTAGGACTAGGAGACATATTTATTAGAACATATAACCGGACTTATTAGGAAGTAATCAATTAGTGACGTAGATTGATGAAGCAAATCAAAATGAGTAGGAATACAGTTATGAAAACAACGAAGGTCTGAACGTCTACAAAGTAAATGCATCGCATTCGATTTAAACTGGTCACCAACCAGAATTATATTTTGGTTGCGAACTAATATATCACTAAAACAACGTTCAAATAAATCAATATCCTCTCTAGGCAGATAAATAACCCCACAAAGCAAATTCATAGAGTCAGCTTCCACCTCAATACAAAGTCCCTCACATAAAAAGTATTCGCAGCATTTATAAACAATTCTGAAGGTAATACCAAGGGCCACGTAAATGGCCACACCACCACCTCGACTACCATATGGCCGATCAACCCTGCAAATAGTATAACCTGTAAGATCCACAGCCTGATCTGCAATGCATTCGTCCAACCACGTCTCAGTAATACAGATTATATCTTAGTGTGAGTTTGAAATAATAGAATCTAGCTCATCAAGCTTACACGACCTGCTTGAAGGACAAAGGCTCTGTGCATTAATGTGTGCCACATCGAAGCCATTAAAGCTAGAGAATACTAAATCAATTCACCTGTCACTTACAACTGGACCCAAATTCTGTCTAGTATTCAAAGGAATTTAAAGAAACTATATGGAGGAGAGTTAAGGACGTGGAATTAGTGCAAAATAAAAATACTAAAAAGATAATTATATTAAACATATCAGTAACTTCAGTACAACTGACATATTTATGTCAGTGATAATTATGTGATAATTAATATTGTAATTACAATTTATATGTCAATGCAGTAATGGCATATGTTGAGATTAATAAATGAAAAATAATTCATACTAATACTGTAAATTACAATTTCATTACAAGTCCAACTAAATGAATATATTCTCCCTTATCACATTTCTTAAAAAGTTTCTTAACAATTGTAACGGTTTTGTAGAGAAATAAAAAAGAATAATCCATAACAATGCTATTGATAAAATAGGGCTTAATTATCCAATGTAGTTGTTAAACCAATTTATATAGATATGATAATAAGTCAACTAATTAGTTTTAAAAAAATAAAATTTCATAATAATGAGCAAAAAGAGATTATTAAACTACATAAGAACTCATAATCCTTCTATTTTAACAAAGCCAATGTATTCAAAATTTTTAGTTCATCATGAATTAATTTATATTTCAAATCAATTCATATTTCAAACAAAATAAGTTCATTTAAAATAAAACAGGTCAATTCCTGAACGATTCACAGATCCACTAAAAAAAACATTCCATAAAAGCTCCGCCGTCTATACAGAATTTTGGCGCTAATTTTGTAATTTACTAATGCCGAACGAATGACCTGCGCCAATAAAATAAAATATGTTGATACTTAATTGTTCAATAAATAATATATATAATAATATTCGTATTTCTATCGTTCGACTATAGGTCATATTTCAACAAAAATCAATAAACATTAAATATTTTTGATTATTTATTCTTTATGTAATTTTATCTTCCCAATATTTCGAATAGCTTCGCTATGTTATGAATACATATAATGGCATCACCGCATCGGTGCTGATAAATTTCCGTTTATCCAACAACAACACAAGTATTATTTACCCTACATTAATTTACGCAGTAGTATCTTTCGCTTCGGACATTGTTCATTTACATAAAAGTACATGAACAATAACAATTTGCTGCAACAAATAATAAAACACTCCGTCTCACAAGTTTCAATGTTAAATGCTCTAGGCAAACTAACCAATTTTTTGTATTATTCGAACAAATAACTACACAGGACAAGATGAAATATGTTTGACAACATATGTTTGATGAATATTTTCGATGCGGGTCGTAATATTGCGACCCACATATTAATTTTTTCGTGGTATCATGCATTATCTTATATACATAATCTTTGCTAATACTCTGGAACATGCAACAATTATTTCAAACAAACGAAAGATCGTGAATGCATTTTAAAAAATATTGATATAATATCAAAAGATATTAATGCACATAACATAGACCCATAACATTATCACCTGTAATGGATAATAGATCACGATATATTGACTATGAAGCTACAGTATTTATACGAAAAACTGAATTTGATCTGCCTGTTAGCGAAATAGGAAACAGTATATCGAATTGAATAATATAAAAAGTATGTTGAAACACAGGGTAGTGTACTGGATCCATTATAATATTTCTCTTGCGCAACCGCAAAACCTCAGAAGTCTTAACACTTTTAGTCACACACAAGAACATGGACATATCAATACCGTTGCTCTGCTGGCGTCATATCCATATCATGTTCAAGTGTATGTCTATTGGCGACGTGAGGTCACCAATAGACCATCGGCAAGATGGTTCAGTGATGACAATACAACTTGTATTAAAGTCCCTCAGTTAATAAAAATAACTGTATATGAGTAAATATAAATTACAACAATAACGTTTTATTGTGATAAATAATGGAAGAAACTTCTGCACAAAGAGGGAAACGAATTTCTCGATTAATATAGTAAAAACTACAAATAGTAGTGTTTCGATATGTTTTCACACTTTTATTGTAATAACTTATTTTTTACGTCCGGACCTCGGATATATGTGGTATATGTTCGATTGTCCTTTATTGAATAAACAAACTTTATGTACCGAATCGATTTAGATAATATTTAATTCAAATGTAAATATAGAATAACGTATTCACACTACATCTGCCACTCCACCTATCTATTGTTATAAAACGTTTGATTAAATTTATTAAATTCATTTAAATTACATTATTCCGATTATATGAAAAGTTGAAATAAAATAAACTCCAGGTTGTATTTTTTTTTCAAATTCGTGAATATAATATTTGCCGTGAGTAGGTATCAATTTTTGTTTTCATTACTTAGGTTCTATATCTTTTTTTTCAAGTTTTTCGTAATAATATTACACGTCATGGAAGATGCCAAATGATAGCCTCAAAAATCAATACCTGCCAAAAGGTGTATTAAATATACACAAGTGGGACGAACACCCATCTATTGGAATCATCTAAAAGCAGATATTGTCATATAAACAACTGAAACATTTACAAGCACTTAGTTTTGGTTTGCAGTCATCCACATAAGGAAAAGGATATAGACTAAAATTAATCTTTCTTGAAGCGTCCACTAGAGGTGCTATATCTAGGCTTGCCACCCGTACTTTATAATAAAGTATTGTACGTTATTTCTAGTAATTTTACTCTATACTGTACGATAACAATAAACTACGCGAGAATACTTTATTTCGCATGATTTGGTTTATCTAGAATTCAGATTATATATAATCAGGGGCATTTGTTTATGTTTATTAATATTGACGATTCTTTCTTAAAACCGTGACGATTAAAAAAAATTATCTGGCAGCACTGATTGGCTACTTCATTTGTTTGTTTTGTTTGAGTGCAATAGGATACGATTTATAGGTTTTATAGATTTCACATCAAATTAATAATATGCATGTGCATAAAAAAATAAATTTTACGCAAGAACCAAGCACATCTAGTGCAAACAGGTTTCAATTGTTAAATGTAGATGACGACAACGACACTAACAAAGATGAAGAAGAAAAAACTCCAAAACCACCGCCAATATTTATTCCAAATGTGGATAACATAAGTATCATGGTTAAAGCTATTACTAAAATAATTTCTGCTAGTGATTTTCATTATAAGTCAATGAGAGATAGTCAAGTTAGGTTAATGATAAAAACTATTGATTCTTATAGAAAAGTGATTAAGTACCTTGAATCCAAAAATATTTCGTTTCACACCTATCAGTTAAAACAGGAAAGAGCTTATAGAGTCGTTATGAAAGGAATACATCACTCAACACCTACTGAAGATATTAAAGCTGAATTGCTTCTGTTAGGACACCAAGTGAGAGATGTTATAAACGTAAAAAGTAGTGTAACTAAACTACCACTTCCAATGTTCTTCGTAGATGTTGATCCAAATCCTAATAATAAGGAGATATATAGCATTCGACACATTAATAATGCCATTGTTACTATTGAACCGCCCAAAAAGAGAGATGACTTAGTTCAGTGCTTCCGTTGCCAGCAGTTTGGACATACCAAAACATACTGCCATAAGCCATTTAAATGTGTAAAATGTGAATGTGATCACCCTACAGCTAGTTGCGCCAAGGACATTAATAACCCTCCAAAATGTGTTCACTGTCTTCAAAATCATACCGCGAGTTATAAAGGATGCAAAATATATCAAGAACTTATACACAAAAAACGAGCTTCATTTCCAAGAAATCAGTCAAGATCTCAAAACTTTCAAACAAATCAAAATGATTTTCCTAATTTAGGTCCACAAAATAGTAATCCTAATACTAGTAAAAACACACCAAATATTTCATACTCCCAGGCTGCTAAAAATGGTTTAAATAACAGCGAGTCTCATATATTGTCAAGATTGGAAGCCATGTTAGACAAATTAATGAATTTAATGACTGTTATTATAACCAAACTATGCAAATAAACATAAGAATAGCAACATGGAATGCCAATGGTGCTTCCAATCATACAAAAGAAATACAGACATTTCTTAAAATTAATTTTATAGATATTCTTCTGATCTCAGAAACACACTTTACTTCTAAAAGCTATTTTAAAATTCCTAAATTCGATTTGATTGAAGCTAACCACCCAGATAACAGAGCACATGCCGGATCCGCTGTCCTCGTTAAATCATCTTTAAAATACAAGGTCTTGAATCCCGTAATCAAAGCATTTATACAAGCAAGTGGAATACAATTATGTTGTGATAACACTGAGATTTCAGTATATTCTGTATATTTTCCACCAAGGCATAATGTAAAATTTGAAGATTATAATGAATTCTTTAAAAATCTCGGCAATAGGTTTATTGTTGGTGGCGACTTCAACGTAAAACATCCCTAGTGGGGGTCAAGACTTGTTAACCCAAAAGGAAGAGAGCTATATATTTGTATAATTGCAAATAATTATAACACTATTTCAACTGGAAGTCCTACATACTGGCCAAGCGATAGTGCTAAAATTCCAAATTTGCTTGATTTTATCGTTTTTTCTGGTGTATCAAGACATCTCCTTGATATCAAAGAGAGTTTTGACTTAAGCTCAGACCACTCGCCAATCATTTTGAATTATAATGCTTGTTTTCAAACGAAGAGTATAAACTCAAAACTCATCTCAAACAAAACTGATATTGAATCTTTTAAATATTGGATAGATAATAATCTAAACCTAAACACATCAACTACAACAAATTTTGACATTGAACAATCCGTGGAAAAACTTACGGCTCTTATTCATGAGGCATCGTTATTATCTACTCCACAAACCATAGAAAGCAACGGAAGTCGAGTTAAAATATCAGCGGAAATAAGGCAAGCAATTTTAAACAAAAGGAGACTGAGAAGAATTTGGCATTTTACCAGAAACCCCATTGATAAAACTAACTTTAATCGTGCATCAAATAATTTAAAAAAAAGGTTAAACAATATCAAAAATGATGAAATCGCACACCATTTAAATCAAATTAACACAGCAAATGATAACGACAAAAGCTTATGGAAGGTTACAAAGTGCTTAAAGGGACCGGTCAAAAGAAATGTTCCTATTAAAAATTGGGCAGATCAGAAAAGAGTAAAGCTCATGTATTCTCCAAACATTTGGAAAAAAACATTTCAATCCTTTCCAAATACGGACGATTCAGATGAAAATGCCGTTCTAGAATTTTTAGATTCACCGTGTCAAATGGATCTTCCAATTAAACCATGCTCTCCAGCAGAAATTAGAATGGAAATATCTAAACTAAACAAAAATAAATCCCCAGGTTATGACAAGATAGACCCAATAGTTGCAAAAAATCTGCCAAACAAAGCCATATTATTCTTAGCTCTGATTTACAATGCTATTTTTAGATTATCGCACTATCCAACACAATGGAAATGTGCAGAAATCATCATGATCCTAAAACCTAACAAACAGGAAAATGAAGTTTCCTCATACAGACCAATAAGTCTGCTTCCCTTATTTTCAAAAATTTTTGAGAGAATACTTTCACATCGTCTATTGCCTATCTTGGAAAAACAAAGCGTTATACCGGATCATCAATTTGGATTTCGACACAAGCACGGTACTCCGGAGCAATGCCACCGTATTATCGAGATAGTTTCTGACGGTTTAGAAAGGAAACTATATAGCTCAGCAGTGTTTTTAGATGTTAAACAAGCATTTGACAGAGTCTGGCATCAAGGTCTGATGTTCAAACTAAAAACTATCTTACCAGCTCCAATGTATTTATTGCTAAGTTCCTATCTAAAAAATCGAACTTTCTACGTAAAGGTGAATGACGAAATATCCGAAATATGTGAGATAAACGCTGGAGTGCCTCAGGGTAGCGTACTTGGTCCTACACTGTACACAATATACACATCCGACATGCCAGTCCACAAAGATGTAACAATTGCTACCTATGCTGATGACACTGCTATAATAGCTTCAGATCATTCTGCAGTTGCAGCTTCGCAGCTAGTTCAAAATGAGCTTAACGCTCTACAGCAGTGGCTCAAAAAAAGGAAAATTACTATTAATACCGATAAATCCGTTCATATTTCATTCACGCTAAGAAAAGGAGATTGTCCTCCCGTCTATATTAATAATGAACAAATACCAAAATCAGATAGTGTGAAATATCTAGGAATGCATCTTGACAAAAGACTTACCTGGAAAAATCATATAAAGGCAAAAATAGAACACTTAAATATAAAAACAAAGAAAATGTTTTGGTTATTGGGTTCCAAGTCAACACTTAATCTTGAGAATAAGATTAGAATTTATAAGGCCATATTGAAGCCCGTGTGGACATATGGTATTCAGCTATGGGGCACCACAAGTAACTCAAATATAGAAATACTTCAACGTTACCAGTCGAAAACCTTAAGACTCATAGCTAATGCTCCGTGGTTTGTCACTAATAAAAAATATTCATAATGATCTTAAAATCCCATTCATTAAGGACGAAATAAATAAATTTAGTACAAGATACTTGAACAGGCTGAGTAACCATCCTAATTCGCTCGCTATTTCTTTACTAGATGAATCAGAGGAAGTAAAACGATTAAAAAGATTCCACGTACTTGATCTACCCTATAGAAAATAACGTATAATTTCTTTATAAATTTTAAAGTATTGTATTTATAAGTAATGTTGTTAGGATATAGCCTAATAACGCATGTATAGTTTAATTTTCATGGTTCTAATTTTAATAAAATAATTTACTTAATGTTTTTTTTTAACAGATTGTAGCAAGCAAAATACTCCTACAAAACGTAATTTTGATTATGAAGCGGTTCAGACAGATAGTGAGTATGTAACACCTACAAAATACATTAAAAAAATTGATACAACGAAGCAGAAGAATAAACGATCGCAGATGTATAAAAATCTATGGGAAATTGAATATGGTGATTGGTTAACTAGTGATCATCAAAATTAATATAATGGGAAATGCAAATTACTATATGAAAACGGCTACACTGTTGTATGTAGAAAATTCTATGTACTACTAACAGCAGCTTTTTTTTGTTAAATTTTATTTACATTTCATATAAAATACAATTCATTATTATTGTCTCAGCGCCCAGTGGGCATTGTTGAGACAAAGTTGGCAACTAAATTTAAGTATAACAGAAATGCAGTTTAAAACTAAAGGTCTTTATATAATATGTTAAAAAAAAATTAAATTTATCTCTACAAAAGTATTTCAGGATTTTCAAATACAATTTTTTTAAATCTCTTTTAAAAGTTGAAATAGCGGTAATCGTTTTAAACCTTATAGGTAAGCTATTAAACTCTTTTATATTGAAAACCTCCAGCATATTCAATCCTTTACTTTATTGCTTCCAATCTGCTTCTTAAGGTATATAATTTACTCTGATTTCTGGTATTGAAAACCATGTGGTTTTGAACAAAATCGATGGTATGGTATCCAATCATAGTTATAGATTTGAACATATAAATTAATAGCTTGTGCTTATATAGCGCACAAATAAGCATTATCGGCTTACAAATATCTTCGTAAAGTGTCAACGTTGGAATAGGACAGGTAACTACATATGCTTGTTGAAAGCATTCTTCGTATAACTTTTAGGTAAAACAACACCTGAAAACAAAACAAAGACAGAAATGAAGAAAACATCTGGACTAGTTCAGAAATTTCTAGACACTTCTGCTTCCATGTCATCTAAAAGTTCATTCTGCAGCGATAAAGAAAATGTTGTAGCTGAGTTAGCCCTAACATATCACACTGTAAAAAATTATTTATCCTACAATAGCATGGATTGCACTATAAAATCAAATAAGACTATTTATTCCAATTCAAGTGCAGCTCCAGGAATTCGTCTAGCTAGAATAAAAATGGAAGCATTAATTACAGAGGTGTTGGGGCCGTATGCTATGCAAAATGTAATAAATGATGTAAACAAAGATAATATATATTACTGCTTACAAACAGAAGCTTCGAACAAAAAAAAAATATATAAATCTATTTCCATTAGTAATACAATATTTTATGGCACGAAATGGCATTCAAAACATGTTACTAGATTTTTATGAAAATAGTAACGAGTGTGCTGATGGTATGTTTGAAGCAATTAAAAAATTAATGGACAGACAACACAAATGCTAATTTTGGTGTCAACCATTTTTTATTTACAAATATGAGAGATTTGATACAAGGTTTGGTAAAAGGAAACTGTCATGCATACATAGTGCATAATTGCGTGAAACATGCCATGAGCTTTTTGACATATGAAATAGAAAATGTAATTTTGAAAACGCATGCTCATTTTTCACATTCTGCTGTGCGAAGATATGAGTTGAAAAAATTTACAGCATCAGTAGATCGAGACTTCCATGAAGTAAAACGCCATGGCGGAACAAGATGAATTTCGCTTTTGCCATGCGTTGATACATTACTTTAAATTGTTCACCTATTCGAACTTATTTTATAAACTTAGATAACTGTCCAATAATTTAAAAAAAATTATTGGTGCTCAACAACAATGAAAATGATATGATTGAAATATATTTCCAATTTTGCAGTCACATGCTGAATTTATTTAATAAAGCTGTAAAATGCCTAGGAGGCAATTGTATAATAGTTTTAAATATTAATGGGATAATGCTAAATTTGAGAGGTGGACTATTACAAAGACAGCAAGATCTCTTCTTTGGATATGAAACAAACAAAAATATTAAGTTGTTGTCTTCACCGGAACTGACTAGCAAAATTCATATGAACTTTTTATTATTTATTGATAAAGCCTTGGAGTCCCTAAATAAATGGTTTGATTTTAAAAGCACAAACTGATTATTTGAAATTAGAAATATAAACTTAAAAAGAAACATTGAATTTGATAATATTGTCAACATAATCGAAAATTTCAATCTACAGAAACCTAATATAAATATGGATGATCTTTATGGAGAAATTGTATTAGTCAATAAACTTTATCATCAGATATGCAGTTTTGAAGGTTGTGCGGAGTTATCTACTGCAAGTAAATGGCAGCTAGTATTTAATAAGAATAATGATAATTTATCAAATTTGTATAAAGTCATTTCATTTTCATATCTTTCTATTCCTGCCACGTCAGCGTTTACAGAGTGTTTTCTGAAATGAAGAGCAAGTGGAGAGAAGAAAGAAACAAAGCTACTCTGAACCTGATAAAAAATGAATTAATTATTTACTTTAATTTAAATATAGACTGTAAAGTTGCTGTGCAATTGTTTAACAGTGATAGTTATTTGATAAAACTTGCGCAAAGCAATAAAAAATACGTTTTTAAATATACCAATAAATAAAAATAAATTGTACTTTATTTTTATACTGTGTACTTTTTTTCTTAACCTTTCAAACCCAATGTATTCTTATCGCCAAAAAAAAAGGATGGGAACCCTAGCTGTATCACACATAAGTTTGAAATGACTTTTGATTTTTATGTAATTTAAACAAATAAATACAAACGAATAATTTTCAATAATCCTATTGGATATTAATAAATTTACTCTTAAGCAGATTAATTTATTTAGCCAAATAAAATCCAATATTTTTATAATTTTAGGCTTAATACGGAAAATGCATATGTGTAAATGTTATATAAATTTGTTTATTAAAGGTAACTTTTCGACGTTCCTTTTGAAAGTAGCATTTTTCCTGCCTCACATTTTTTCCTATGTACTTGACCACATGTTGTTGTTGGGTATTGGATAGAGTGGATCTTGAAGTGAATGAAGGTGGCTTAAGCGAATCATTCGATTGACATTGATTTTGATATGGTAACTGACTGCTTATATATATTTAATTTATTTAGAGATTTCACAATATATGTTTCTTTTTGCAGCTGACGTGTTTTATTTTCCGAGTTTATATTTTTTTACTATTGCCAGACTTTTTCCAGTGCAGCACAACAGACTTTTGTTTTTAATGCTGTTATATGTTTGTCAATATTTATTAATTTTTTTTTGTCTTGGATTAGCACTGTAGTGTATTGTGCCAGAACTAGAGAGAATGCTCAAGTTTACGTCAGTGCCTGCCTTTCGGCCTTACCTGACGATGCTCCCAAGCACTCGAGTGAAATTAGGTATCCACCACCACCCCTCTCACCCTCAGGGGCCACACCAGTGCAGCCCCCTAGGGCTTACGCAGGTTGCAACTTCACTCATATGGTCTGCTGATTCGCAGCAGCCCATAGAGACTGCTATCAGCTGGGTCGAAGTCCCAGCATAGTATGAATATGCTGGAACATCAACCCTTATCTGACATCTGTACCAGCGACTCTTGGTATTAAACCACAGCCACCACGTGGACTCATTGAAGAGACCTCAACCAACATCTGGCCACAGAATCAATAAGACATAGGTGAAGAACGAGGTCCGCCACACGCCATCAATTAGATGAACGTGCGTTAAACAGAGCTTCGCCAGTGAAGCAGATGTTTCACACATTCCCAGCCAAAAGTTTACGTGTATGGCAACTTCGCCGCTTCACCCCCAAGCAATTATCATCTGTGGGGCTCAACCAGATCTCGTGGCACCAGTGTAAGGTTACGCCTCGCAAGTCAAACCAATATAGATTTGTAACCTACTATTGATTTTTGATCCTTTCCAATGGCGGGACCCAGGTATCCTTCCACCTGCATTTCTTATATTTTCCCCAAAAAGCACTGCAACAAGGCGTTACGACTGACCAAATTGCCTAGAAAGGAGCGTATAGTTTTTAAGAAAATAGATGAATACAGATTAGATGATAGAAAATTCTGTTGTAACTATTTTAAGCTTTTACTTCGCCGGTTATTTTTTAATTTTTTTTTTCGCTACAACTACTGACAAGTAGAGTGCTGTGTTCTGCTCTTTTTGTACATGACGGTATTATTTACTCTTGGTGATGTTTAGCGACCAGCACTGTGCCTTCGAAAATGAGAAAAACCGACAATAATCAATATAATCCTGTACTAATGCAGATCGGAAAAATTTGACACCACATTCATGACTAAGTGCAGAGTCAAGCTTAAGATCTAAGTCCTTAAACACATTGTGGTTGTAGTCAAATTTAACTAATTCCTATTTTTGTGAGCGACAATGAGAAGAAGCAATGTTGCCAGTATAATACAAGTATATTTAATTATTGTAAACTTGAAAATACATTGTTTTGTTATCCTAAATTTCTCAGCAAATTAAATGATTTCTTGTCATATTTTGTAGGCTTTTCAGACTCGTATATTTTATACGAACACTATTTACGAACATTACTATATGAAAACGGCTACACTGTTGTATGTAGAAAATTCTATGTACTACTAACAGCAGCTTCTTTTTTTTGTTAAATTTTATTTACATTTCATATAAAATACAATTCATTATTATTGTCTCAGCGCCCAGTGGGCATTGTTGAGACAAGTTGGCAACTAAATTTAAGTATAACAGAAATGCAGCTTAAAACTAAAGGTCTTTATATTAGATGTTACAATAAAATTAAATTTATCTCTACAAAAGTATTTCAGGATTTTCAAATAAAATTTTTTTTAAATCTCTTTTAAAAGTTGAAATAGCGGTAATCGTTTTAAACCTTAGAGGTATTAAACTCAAGACCTCCAGCAAATTCAATCCTTTACTTTATTGCTTCCATACTGCGTCTTACTTGGGGGTTACACGATCAAGTTTTGCCTTTCAATTTTTAATACACTCACACTTTTTTACCAATACACTCATGCTTTTAAAAATTGAAACGAGCTTGCTTGCAATTTCTCTTTCCAGCTGAGTGTTTCAATGTACGTTCAAGAAAACAGCTGATTACAATTCTTTAGAATTACATTTCATGTTAATTTTGCCGCCATAAGTTTTTGTATTGCCTTTGTACACATATTCTGCCACAATTTTAAACATTTAAGTGCAATATTGTAAATAAATAAGAGAGTTATATATGTTTGTGAATAAAAATACTAAATTTAATTATGTGTTGCGGTTCATAGAGCTGTACAGAAGTCATGATATCTTATGGAACATGAATCTCTCATCATATAGGCGAAACGATTTAAAAGTGAAGGCCTATGAATCTATTGTTTTCTTGGCGATGCCATCTTGAAATTAAATTGCTTTAAAGTTGCGTGCAGCCTACGCCTCAGTTGTCAATTTAAATGAATTTTGACGAGCAGTATGTGTGAAAAACTTGAAAGGAACATTTGATCGTATGGCTGCAGGATTAAGGTATATAATTTACTCTGATTTCTGGTATAGAAAACCATGTGGTTTTGAACAAAATCGATGGTATGGTATCCAATCATAGTTATAGATTTGAACATATAAATTAATAGCTTGTGCTTATATAGCACACAAATAAGCATTATCGGCTTACAAATATCTTCGTAAAGTGTCAACGTTGGATAAACTAATGGTAAGTTATGAATAAATTTCAAAGATTAATTTTTTATAACCACATAGTTTAAATGCCTTTGAATCAGAGCTTGATATATTAAATATCAGGTCCAATAGTAACTGATTTGGTGTTGTTGTTTTCAAAATATTTCAGTAGCTGACCGCACAGCAAAAATTATTGCTAGCGGTATTTGCAGTCATTGCAGTCGGTAGCCTGCTGTGGTGAATGTCTTTAATGCTTAATCCATCATACTCTTCAGTTTAATATTTCATCCAACAGCACCTTCTAAACTCATTAGGAGCTTGTCTTCTTGAAAAAAAAAAATATGACAGTCCATTACAATATTCACTCGTGGAATAAAATATGCATCCAATTTCGCAAGTAGATCATTGTATTTCACTGTATCGATGCCTTGATGAAATGAATTGTAAATTTGCTAACATTCTGATCTTAGGTGACAGTAAAGCTACCTTTGGTTTTTTAGTTTGCTCTTCATGATTTGACATTGAACTGATTTTTTCCATGATTTCCATATGGCACACATATATCGTTGCTGCGACCAACATCACATGAGCTGAAGACATTCAGTTCTTAACATTTTCAAATTTGGAAATCATTGTACGCCACATATACATATATATATATATATATATATATATATATATATGTATATATATATATATATATATATATATATATATAGATATATATATATATATATATATATATATATATATATACATATATATATATATATATATATATATATATATATATATATATATATATATATATAAGTATATATATGTATATAAATAAATAAATAAATAAATAAATATATATATATATATATATATATATATATACAGTCGAACTTCCCTATAGTGAATCTCCACGGGGATAGACAATTATTTCACTATATAGAAACTTCATTATACAGAAATATTTTTTGTTTCTTTGCTATTTATTTAAAATAATCAGGTATTTGTGTTTGAACCATATTTTTCTTTATCAATAAAAGCTTCAATTGCATTAAGACATTTAAATATATTTGTCGAAACGTTGCTCTCCATCTCCAAAAAAAAGTTCGAATTACATCAAGTGAAGAGGAAACGTGTTCTAATGTAGGTGATGTTTTATTAATATTTGTCATTACTTCACCACTCAGTTCCTCTTCATCGTCATCTGATAAAATCTCCTGTAATCCACGACTTTCTAAAACACTGCTTAGAATATCTTCATCGGACGGAATGCCCATGGTTTGGTACATCAATATCTACACTAACATAGTCTTCAAATGATGCATCGATGTTACCTACTTTTCTAAATGAAGCCTGTAGAACAGCTAAATCTGCTAGGGGGAAGAAATCTTCTTCATCCCAATTACTAGGTTGAATCTGCATGTCATCTTTTGAAAAACCTACTATTTTTCCAATAGTCTCTGGTTTAACATAGATATTCCAAACTGTGCTTCAATTTCGAATAGCTTGAAGCAAATCTATAGCTATTGCAGGTTCAGTTTCTTTCATTAATTTTCATTTTCATATTTTGGGAATCCCAAAAATATTACTTATTACTGTTGCTAACAGGTGTAAAATAAAGCTGCTAAAAATAGTTCACTATATGGAGACAAAAACACACGTAAAATGTATTTTTGTTTCCAAAATTTTGTTCATTGTAAAGAAAAATTCACTGTATGGAAATTCATTATACGGAGATTAAAATACATTGAAAGTGGAACGAAAAAGCTGTGTTCTTGATTTTAGTTCATAATAAAGGGAATTTCATTGTATAGAAGTTCATTGTAAGGAAGTTCGACAGTATATATATATATATATATATATATATATAAATATATGTATATATATATATATATATATATATATATATATATATATATGAGAATTTCATTGTATAGAAGTTCATTATAAGGAAGTTTGACAGTATATATATATATATATATATATATATATATATATATATGTATATATATATATATATATATATATATATATAGAAGATATATATATATATATATAAATATATATATATAGAAAATATATATGTATATATATAAATATATATATATATATATATATATATATATATATATAGAAGATATATAGGTATATATATAGGTATATATATATATATATATATATATATATAAATATAGAAGATATATATGTAAACATATATATATATATATATATATATATATATATATACATGTATATATACATGTATATATATATATATATATATATATATATATATCTTATAAAAGATATTTATGTATATATATATATATATATATATATATATATATATATATCTTATAAAAGATATTTATGTATATATATATATATATATATATATATATATATTGTTACAAAGATTAGAAATAGATTTAAATAAAACGACAATGTGGCTATATGTACTTGGCAGCACTGCCAATTAATCTATAGTTGTCAAAATGTTACAACCCTGGTCAACACTATATAGATAATATTCAAATTAACGGAAATGGAATACTCCAGAATATACAAGATCATTCAAGGCTGTGCCAATAAGAGTAAACCACAACAACAACAAACCTAGCAACATAAATTCTAAGAGATGTTATTCTTAATGATCTTGTATGCAAGTATTCGCTGCTAATAAAGCTAAATAGATTCACAAGTATACACAGCCATATACACGTAGAAGAAACAAAACCACACACTCATTCATACAACCACTCATAGTTACCATAGGCAAAACACACAGAACACTCAACATTCAATGACACATATGTAGTTACCATAAGCAAACCAAACAAGTCAGCATTGTCATACAAACACACACATGCCAAGTAAAATACAACCACCATACCCAGAACTTTCGCGAGGTTACCAGACGACGTCATTTTTGCTATATAAAGGCGCTGCCAGAGGTCAGAGAGAGTAAGTGTGATTTCAAATATAGACGTGTTAACATCGCTGAGGGTTGAGTAGTACAAATACTCGTGTAAATAAAGTAATAAATAAAGAGTTGCCGCATTATATTTCTAAAATTAATTTGTCCGTGTTTTAATTTGATGCAATAAACGAATCCTTGAAGGATAAGTAATAAAACTGTTTTTACGAAAAGGTCTAAAAACGTAACAATTGGTGTCAGAAGTGGGATTGCAAAAATAATTAAAAGGACATTGCAATTTTAAGAAAATAAGGACATTAAAGGAAAAAAAAAATTAAAATAAATAATCATGAAATTTGATGAGCTAAAAGTCGAACAGCTGAAAAAGGAGCTCAGCAAGCTAGAATTACCAACTGCTGGTAATAAGGCTGAACTGCAGAAGAGGCTGATAGATGAGTTTAAGAATCGCGGCATGGACATCGGGACATACGAGTTTGAGGACAAAGACGATGTGCAGGAATGCCCTCCTGCCACGACCAGCAGCATGGACATAAATGCAATGTTCGCTGCTATGATGATCGAAATGAAACAGAACTCTCAGCACATAAAAACAATCAGTGATGCACAAACTGCATCAAGAATCAGCAGTGACAAGCTGGTAGCCGAAATAACTGAAATAAAACAGAACTCTCAGCAGATGCAGGAAAAGCTTGTAGCCGAAAATCAGCAGATGCAGGAAAAACTTGTAGCCGAAATACAGGAGTCAAATAAAGCCATGAAAGAGACCCTGGTAGAGGTTTCTGAAGCCATTAACAGGAGGGTGGATTCTATTGAGAATAAATTCCCAGAGCTGGCGGATAGAGTCCAACATCTAGAACGCGGTGGCCTGGAACAGCATGCAAAGGAGTTCGAAGAGAAATTGCATGCTCTAGAGGACAAAATGCATAACCTGGAGTGTAGTGGCGGGCCAGTACGAGTAGTTGCGGAAGTTTCTGCGCGGATAAAAGCGCCATGCTTCGACGGCAGCGTACCATTAGGCATCTTCAAATTCCAGTTCGAGACGGTTGCTAGCAGAAATGGATGGGATGCTGAAGAAAAGGCCATAGAGTTGATCTTGTCCTTAAAGGGTACAGCCGCAGAGATACTTGAGACGGTGCCAGTAAGCTGCAGAAACAACTATAATGAAATAATGGCAGCATTGCAGCGCAAGTATAGTGGTGAGCACAAGCGCGATTTATACAGAATGGAATTGCGATGTAGAGTTCAGAAGCCTAACGAATCTCTACAAGATTTCGCAATGGAAATCGAGCGTTTAGTGCAGCTCACATATCCAGGCGAGAGTCACCCGTTCCTGGACCATTTTAAAACTGAGGCTTTCGTTAACGGCATTCGCGACTCTGATGTTAAACTGGCGGTGTGCGCTACGCAGAAATCCACTTTCGCTGAAACTGTGTCATTTGCGCTGGCTCAAGAGATTGCCAGGATGGTTTTCAAGCCACAGATATGTAAAGTGCGGAATGTGGAGGTTTTGTCTGAGGAGGATAATAACCTAGTGGCTAGCGTTAAGGAGGCAATGCGACAACTGCTGGGAGAAAAGGCTATCAAAGAAAAGCCTAAGTGCTTTAACTGCGGAAAGATCGGTCATTTTCAGCGCACCTGCAAAGCATCAAAGAAGACAGGTAGAGTGCGGAATGTGGAGGTTTTGTCTGAGGAAGATAACAACCTAATTGCCAGCTTTAAGGAGGCAATGCTACAACTGCTGGCAGAAAGTGATATCAAAGAAAAGCCTAGGTGCTTCAACTGCGGAAGGATCGGTCATTTTCAGCGCAGCTGCAAAGCATCAAGGAAGAGAGGTAGATCTGTTTTGCCACCAAGAAAGAGCATTGAACATAGAAGGGGCACAAAGCATAACAATGCGGATGCTCTTTCAAGAAGACCCTGCTGTTCAGAGCGTAAACATTGTGATACAACCGAGCAAAAGGAAGGCGTTGTTGATGTTCGGATAATTCACATCAACCCTGATGAAGACTGGTCAGCGGCACAGAGGGACGACAGCATGCTAAGGAAAATTATAGCGGCCAAAGAAGAAGACAAACGACCGTCCCGGAATGAAATTTCGGCTGAAAGCCCACTTGCCAAATCTTATTGGGCTCAGTGGAACAGCCTCAAGGTAATAAAAGGTTGTTTATACCGCGTATGGGAAAGTGTAGATGGCAGAACAACTTCAAATTTAATAGTTGTGCCATACTCCAAGATAAGTAAAATGTTACAGGAGTTTCATAATGGACCTAGTGGCGGTCATCTTGGAGTAAGAAAAACACTTGAGAAACTGAAGCAGCGTTTTTATTGGGTTGGATGTCGACAAGCCGTAGCCGACTGGATAGCAAACTGCCCACAGTGTATAGCAGCCAAAGGCCCAGTAAGAAGAAGCCGCGGGCAGCTAACACAGTACAACTCAGGAGCTATTACGTCTCAAGAGAAGGAGGACTTAAACGAACTGCATGAGTTCGTGCGTAATAGAATCAAGATGGTTAGTGGCAAGATGAAGGCTAGGTATGACCGCGCAGCAAACTCGGAGGGATTTATGGAAGGACAATTGGTTTTACTGTATAACCCACAACGGAAGAAAGGATTGTCCCCAAAATTACAGACTCACTGGGATGGCCCGTATAAAGTGATTAAGAGAGTGAATGACGTTGTATACCGGATACAGAAGCACAATAGCCCAAGGTCGAAAATGAAGAAAGTACATCTCGAATGATTGGCGCACTATGGAACAGGTGATTGTATGCCTATTCGGGTCGAACAGGCTTAAGTGGGCGGCAGTGTTACAAAGATTAGAAATAGATTTAAATAAAACGACAATGTGGCTATATGTACTTGGCAGCACTGGCAATTAATCTCTAGTTGTCAAAATGTTACAACCCTGGTCAACACTATATAGATAATATTCAAATTAACGGAAATGGAATACTCCATAATATACAAGATCATTCAAGGCTGTGCCAATAAGAGTAAACCACAACAACAACAAACCTAGCAACATAAATGCTAAGAGATGTTATACTTAATGATCAGCATTGTCATACAAACACACACATGCCAAGTAAAATACAACCACCATACCCAGAACTTTCGCGAGGTTACCAGACGACGTCATTTTTGCTATATAAAGGCGCTGCCAGAGCTCAGAGAGAGTAAGTGTGATTTCAAATATAGACGTGTTAACATCGCTGAGGGTTGAGTAGTACAAATGCTCGTGTAAATAAAGTAATAAATAAAGAGTTGCCGCATTATATTTCTAAAATTAATTTGTCCGTGTTTTAATTTGATGCAATAAACGAATCCTTGAAGGATAAGTAATAAAACTGTTTTTACGAAAAGGTCTAAAAACGTAACAATTGGTGTCAGAAGTGGGATTGCAAAAATAATTAAAAGGACATTGCAATTTTAAGAAAATAAGGACATTAAAGGAAAAAAAAAATTAAAATAAAAATCATGAAATTTGATAAGCTAAAAGTCGAACAGCTGAAAAAGGAGCTCAGCAAGCTAGAATTGCCAACTGCTGGTAATAAGGCTGAACTGCAGAAGAGGCTGATAGATGAGTTTAAGAATCGCTGCATGCAGGAAAAACTTGTAGCCGAAATACAGGAGTCAAATAAAGCCATGAACGAGACCCTGGTAGAGGTTTCTGAAGCCATTAACAGGAGGGTGGATTCTATTGAGAATAAATTCTCAGAGCTGGCGGATAGAGTCCAACATCTAGAACGCGGTGGCCTGGAACAGCATGCAAAGGAGTTCGAAGAGAAATTGCATGCTCTAGAGGACAAAATGCATAACCTGGAGTGTAGTGGCGGGTCAGTACGAGCAGTTGCGGAAGTTTCTGCGCGGATAAAAGCGCCATGCTTCGACGGCAGCGTACCATTAGGCATCTTCAAATTCCAGTTCGAGACGGTTGCTAGAAGAAATGGATGGGATGCTGAAGAAAAGGCCATAGAGCTGATTTTGTCCTTAAATGGTACAGCCGCAGAGGTACTTGAGACTGTGCCAGTAAGCAGCAGAAACAACTATA
>OY776281.1:41084003-41106503 GCA_963675445.1 Linnaemya vulpina | reverse complement strand
CATTAACTTTTTCTGCACCAAAATCTGCACTTTTTAGTTTTCTAATTGTGGGGACTTAAAATTTATATAGAAATAAAGGCAACCTATTTTTGTGGTACGCTTTTAAACTTCTTCTCGTCCACCAATTTTAAATAAATAAACATGGTTTGAATTGCACGTTGCTGCAGATGTGTAATATGTCGATAATATGTCGTATAAGCGATCCACTTGTATTTTTGTGGTACGATTTTAAGGATCTTAGCAACCAGTAACATTAACGAAAAATATGTGGTTTAAAAGGCCTTTTTGTCTAGATTTTCATAACATTAAAATATATTTATACAAATACGCACCACATGTTTTTGTGGTACGCTTTAAACGGCTTTGCTATCCACCACTATTAAAAAAATATACACGGTTGGAAAGGTATTATTGTTACGATTTGTACAACATAAATAATTTTATGAATACAAAAGTATTTATAATATTTATATAAAAGTTATATATTTTATATAAATACGCAATACGTGTATTTGTGGTACGCTTTAAATGGCCTTGCTGCTCATCCCTGTTGATAAAATATACCCGGTTTGAAAGAAACCTCTAGACTTTTATTGAGCTAATAATCTGAAATTAAAAAAACCCAATACGTTTATTTTTGGTACGCTTTAAATGACTTTGCCGTCCATCACTATTAATAAAATATACAAGGTTGCAAAGGTATTTTTATCTAGATTTGTTTGGCATAGATAATTTTATGAATATGCCATATAAAAGGTATGTAAAAGGTATATATTTTATATATAAATACAAACGTATATTTGTGGTACGTTTTAAATAATCTTGCCGTCCATCAATATTAATAAAATATATACGGTTGGAAGGGTATTTCTATCTAGATTTGTATAACACAAATAATTTTATGAATACGCCATATAAAAGGTATATATTTTATATATAAATACGAAATACGTATATTTGTGGTACGCTTTAAATGACCTTGGCGTCCTCTAGTATTGATAAAATATACACGGTTGGAAAGCTATTTTTCTTAAGATTTGTACAACATAAATAATTTTATGGTACGCATTTAAGATACATGTCGTTCACCAATATTGGTCAAATATATACGATTCAAAAGGTACTTTTATCTAGATTTGCACAACTTCACTAGTTTTATATAAAAATACTAGGCTGACCCGGCAAACGTTGTTTTTCCTTATAAATTATTTCTAGTTTCTAGATAAATTCTAGTGTAGACAAAAAGTAACTTACTTATTATAAGTGTGTAAGTATGTGGTATATGCGTGAAATAGGCATGGAGCTCTATGAACGATATCAGGATTAAACTTTAATAATAAAAATAAGTGTTTATTTTCATTAAAAAATTTTAGATTTGCCATAACTGAAGGGAAATTTTAATCGAAGTTGTATGTATTTTTTAATGCCTCATTATAAAAAAATAAATACAAAAAATTTCGTCCAAAAATTAAAAAAAAATGTTAAGGGTGAACAACCCTTATCACTTAGGGGTAGAAAAATAGATAGTAGCTGATTATCAGACCTACTGAAGACGCATATAAGATTTGGTAAAAATCGGTCAAGCCGTTTCGGAGGAGTACGGTAACCAACATTGTGACACGGAAATTTTATATATTAGAAGATGTCCGACATATATTTCTTTATTTATAGTCCAACTATATTGATGAACTATATACGATTCAAAAGGTACTGTTGTCTAGATAAGCAAAGCCTTAATAGTTATTAATAAAGTGCGCTCCATACATATTTGTGGTCCATTTTTAAGTGTCTTATCGTCAAACAGCTTTAAACAATAACACTTGATTTAAAGGGTATATGTGTGTAGATATGCAGTATACAGATAATGTCATGTATAAATACAGTATAAATATTTTTGTGGTACGCTTTAAAGTTTCTTAAGGCCCACCATTATTGCAGAATTATATATGCATTAAAAGGTATTTTTATTTAGATTTGCACAACATAAATATTTTTATACCCCGACATGTCAAATATATATATATATATATATATATATATATATATATATATATATGGTATGTTTTTAGGGATGTTATATTTAACCAATAGTAATTAATTAAAAAGGTATTTTTATTTAAGTTTGTAAAATATGAACAGTTTTGTATATCAAAAATCATGTACATATATATTTTTGTGGTACGCTTTTAAGTTTCTTTTCGTCTATCCATATTAACTAAACATATACGGTTCAAAAGGCATTTTTATATAGATTTGCACGACGTACTCAGTCTTATATATAAATGCGCCATACATATTTTTGTGGTACGGTTTTGAGGATCCTAGCATCTACCAACATTGACAAAACGTTTACGGTGTAAAATATATTTTTATATAGATTTGCAAGACATACACAATCTCATATATAAATACGTCATGTATATTTTTGTGGTACGCTTCTAAGGATCTTTTCGTCTAGTGATATTAACTAAACATATACGGTTCAAAAGGCATTTTTATATAGATTTGCACGACGTACTTAGTCTTATATATAAATGCGCCATACATATTTTTGTGGTACGGTTTTAAGGATCCTAGCGTCTACCAACATTGACAAAACGTTTACGGTGTAAAATATATTTTTATATAGACTTGCAAGACATACACAATGTCATATATAAACACGTCATGTATATTTTTGTGGTACGCTTCTAAGGATCTTTTCGTCTAGCGATATTAACTAAACATATACGGTTAAAAAGATCTTTTTATATAGACTTGCACGATGTACGCAGCCTTACACATAATGGCGTCATATATATTTTTGTGGCACGCTTTTAAGGAGCCTACCGTCTACCGATATTGGCCAAACGTATAAAATTCAAAAGGCATTTTTATATAAATTTGCAATATAGAAATAGTTTTTTTTCATATTTTTTAAAATATTCCTTTGGAACAGCATTCAATTATATAATTCAAAGTGGACTTGGCGAAATTGCACTCAAATCCGATGGCATTTATCTATGTATGTTGATGTTTTCAACCTATTGCAAAGAGCCCCCAGATTCCCACTAAATAAAAGACAAGATTGAAAAACTCTTTTTTGCCACAAAATAACGTTATAATTTGCTTAGTTTTGTGTTGTTTCGTAATTTACTAGTAGACTGCTTTCTATGGGTTTCAAGAACAGAATCATTAAATTTAGCATAAAGTTGTGTAGTTTGTTAAGGATAATTTTCATAAACTATTTAAACAATTTGGGATATATCATGGTAATTGTTGTTAAAAGGCATTATTTAGATTTCATGTGGCAAACGTCTTAATCCCGATATGAATAAAGTTCTAGAACTTTTTCTTTGAAAATGGCATTTTCTTGGAACTTTTTCTTTATTATTGTTATTAAAAGTTATTAGAGCCTCTTTGTTTTAATTTCAAATGTAATAATAATTTATATCCCAAATGTTTCTGTTAAATATTCTTTGTAAACGTGTACACATTAAAACTTGTTCACATCTCATTGTATTTTCATATTATTTATTGTTGTAATTTTTTATTACAAAATTGCTGCTGACACTTTTACCTTCGCTTATTGCTGGCGGAGGGCATTGAAATTTCTACTTTGAAAAGTTCTTTTTCTGTGAATGTTTATAAGCTCCAGGGTAAAATATGAAATACAGCAAAAGAAAACGAATTTCAAGTGTAAATGTTTTGATGTAATTTGACACTCGTGTTGTTGTGAATTCCTACTTGTTGGAATGACTAAGAAATAAAAAATTTTTTATATTTTCCTAGACATTTTCTTTTAAAAGATTCCTGATGATCTCCTTCACCCCGACAAAGCGGAATGAGGAGAGAAAAAACTTTAACAAATATAAAATAGATCTGAACTGGACAAAGAAGTTGACAAGGAACTATAAAATTACTACGTATTTTATCTTATCAACATGTTACTGGAAATATTATTTTGCATAACAAATTAAGCATGTTTGTGCATGCCTGGCAAATATAAAGATACTGTGTGTGTGACAAATGTGAATTGACTGTCAAATAATGAAATGTCCAGAATTGAGTTGCCATCTTTTTATATTTTTTTGAAGTAAACAATTGTGAAATTTTTCCCTTGAAAACTCAATAAAATATTGATCATATTTATCAACATGTGGCTGAAAATATTATTTTGCATACCAAATTAAACATGTTTGTGCATGCCTGGCAAAGATGAAGTTACTAAATGTGTGGCAAATGTGAATTGACTGGCAAATGATGGAATGTCAAGAATTTAGCTGCCATCTTTTGTCATTTGTTTTAGCAGAATCCTAAAAAATTTAAACAATGAAGGCTAAACTGCCAAATTAAAAAGTTTCATTGTAAAAATTTACTATCAAATTGGTGAAAATTTTACTGCATCACTTTATGAAATTCTAGCAGCTTTTTCATTTAATCAGGCTTTTAAAAGTGTTGAGAATGAGTCTGAAACGACGATGTCCATGTTAGCAACAGTTGGGTATCACCCGAGACTTTAATCTTCACACTTTTAAAGTTCAGTTCGTTCAAGAACTAAAGCCGGATAACCCAGTTCATGTCAAACAACTTCAGGGAATTGATTATTTGAAAAACTAAACGGAAATAACGCTTTTTCACAAAATCATCTTTAACGATGTGCACAATTTTCAATTAGGCGTTTGTGTATACAAGCAAAATTGTCGCATATGGGGCTGACAAATCCATTCCCCGAAAATTCATTACATCCAAAGAAAGTGGCCGCCTGGTGCGGTTTGTAATCAGGACTTATTATCCTTCCGTATTTTTTGGAAAATAGGCGAGGAAAACCCGTCACCGTGAATGCTCTGTGCTACCAAATCATGATAACAGATTTTTTGTAGCCACAATTGGCTGAAGTTCACTTAAGTGACTGACAAATGCCGCCACAGGCCATACAGTCGGCCACACAATTCAGTTATTTTACATGAGGAATTTTCCCAGTATCAAGTTTCCTCGATTTGGCGATGTTTATTAGCCGCTTTTTGCTTGCGATTTAATGTCGCTGGATTATTTTTACTGGGTGTTTTTTAAAAGACATTTTTATTTTTTTTTTCGCTGCCATTCCCATATTTATTGCCATAGAAATATATTGAGCAACTTTATTTATTCTTAACATGCTAACCTCAATTTATTATACACTCCTGCTAGCGTAGAATGGCTGTTCTCTTTAGGAGTGTGTGAGAGTTTTGTGAAATTTTATTTTCTCTTGTATTTTATTTTTCTCTAATCATTTGCTATCGGATTTAAAATTTATGGTTGTCTGCATGTAATGAACTGCATTATCGTGATTATATTTTCTTGCATTTTGCTTGTAGGGCAACATTTTCCAGGATGTTGCAAAGCATTTGAGGAAGTGCAAAGAAAATCTTTCCAAACCATTTCTTACCTGAAGTTCGATTAGACTGTGTTCATGGTAGGAGGGATATGATACGACACGAAGTTAATCTATAAATTTTAAAGCAACAAAAAAAAGCAAAAGTAATAAATATTTAAGACTGAATGTTAACAAGAAAATGCAGCGGCAAAGCTGAGATATAAAACAGAGATATAAACCAGACAACTCATTGACAGACAGGCGATTTAAAGTTGAATAAATTGTTGATGAAAAAAAAAATACATCCTAGAATATTTTGTTAAACTTTTAACAAACAACTTTTGTTTTAAAAGCATTTTTAAAACAACTAAAATAAAATTAATATAATTTTTTTTTATGTTGCTTTCAAACCAACACAAAAAACACAAGCCGCAAAAACCTCTACACTCAACACTTGCAGCGGAAATGCGTCGGTTGGCAACAACATTTACAGCGACATGCACATGCAGAGCAGCAAACCAGCAACACTTTGTCGGCAAAAAAAAAGAGAACAGCACTAACGAAAAGTGAAACACAGCAAAAGCAGCAACAATCAGCCAGAACCACGATTTCTTGGCCTAAACAAGAAATTTAATTAAATCTAGCAAAAGAGTGTAAAAACCCCTTGAAGGAAAACAACACAACGGGGCGAAACAGCGGAGCCATTTAAATGCAACACAAACCGCACTCAGCAGCAAAATAATTTTATAAAAAAATTTTTTTTTATTTTTCTCCATCTATAAATAAAAAACATGATAAAACATGAATATTTTTTGAGATAAATCGACATCGATTTCACTACGGCTGGTTGGACTTGGAAGTTTAATCGATTCACTTTGTAAATGGGAAACGAACAGTGGGCAGATATATATTTTATTTAATATCTATAAGATCAAAAGGTTTCTTTAAATTAATTTTTTGTCCTTGACGTTGCGTCGTAATTTACAAATTTAATTTAAGGTTATAAATAATGAAATATCACCTGCCGTGTTTTTGCTACCCTTTCTGTTCTCTTGTTACAGATTTTATTTGTCCTTATTTAAGGCCACTTCAAAGGCATTCAAGTGTACAAAAGCACACTGAAAACTTAATTTGAAAAATGTCAGGATTTAAAAAGTTACACACCCTTAAGGTAGACTTCATATATTTTTATTTACGTAATATTTTCGAAAAAAGTACATCCATGGAATAGTTTTTATAAATAAAATTGTTGAAACTAAGTTTTTATTTGAGGTTGTTGTAATTAGCAAGTATTTGTTGTAAATTAAAAATTTTATTTAAAATTATTTTAAATGAAATATCAGCTGCCATGTTTTTGCTACCTCTTCTGTTCTCTTTTTATAGATTTTATTTGTCGTAATTTAAGGCCACGTAAAAGGTATTTAAGTGCACAGAAGCACACTGAAAACTTAATTTAAAAAATTTCAGGATTTGAAAAGTTACAAGACTTTAAAGAACACTTATTATTATATTAATACTTTTATAGGCTAACTGTTCTAACTTAGTTAAAATCTCAGAAAGACATGATGATAAATATTCCTAGGCACAAAGGAAGTCAACATCAGTTTTATTCAACTTACACAGCAGAGCACTTATTATTATTTTTTTTTCTTACATAATATTTTCGAAAAAAGTACATCCACGGAATATAAAATATAAATAAAATGGTTGCAACTAAGTAATTACTTGACGTTGTTGTAATTAGCAAATTTTTGTTGTTAATTATAATTGTACATTCAAGTGTACAAAAGCTTATTATTTTTTTTCTTACATAATATTTTCGAAAAATGTAAACTCATGCAAAAATTTATTTTTAATAAAATTATTCAAATTAACTTGCTGGCAATTTTTTGTCGTTCACAAATTTTATTTAAGATTATTTTTAATGAAATATCGCTTCCCGAGTTTTTGCTATCCCTGCTACAGTCTTATTTAAGATTCTATTTGCGTTAATAATGCACCACGTAATAGGTCTTTATGTGTACAAAAGCACAGTGGGACTTTAGTTTTTAAATATGTCAGTATTTGTATTGGTGAGAATCTAAAATCGACTTGTAAAGCCGTTTAAAAGTTATTTAAAAAAACCATTTTAAAAATTTTTGTCTAAGTTTTTTAAAATATCTTGAAACCTGCAGGTTTGAATCAGCTCAAATCTAAGTTCAGTAGAATCTTTTAAGAAGCCAAAAGTTATAAGCGGGTCACATACTTACACGAACGCACACACACAGACACACACCCATACATGTAGGCATAGTGACGGGTTCTCAGAATTAGTTAGGGAAGCTTCCTAAGGCCGTTTAAAAATTATTTAAAAAAACCCACTTCAAAACATTTTTATCTAAGTTTTTTAAAATTTCTTAAAACCTGCCAGTTTGAATCGGCTCCAAACATCGATATCTGATAAGAGCTTGATATCTTCCAAACAGAATAAAACCAATAACTTCCCATTTTATTTTTAAATTTGAATTAGAGGCGCTACACAAATAAAATATTATCTTTTTTCAATTAAATCAGCGATATGGTTTTTATCTTCTTAATCTCCTCAAGGTACCTCATGTCATGGGCCTTTTCTGTTTTGCAAAAAAAAAAAAAAAAATCTCTTAAATAAAGGCCTGATAACGATGTTGTAGTATTTTTTTTAATAACAATTTTGACAGGTTGAGTACAAACAAACAGCTGATGATCATTAATCAGTTTCGGTAAGGATTTTACTTTGACAGCTCCAGCTAAGCCTTATTAAGCTTTTCCTTCTTCCTTTTTTTATATATATTTTTTAAGTAAAACGCTTTAAATGCCAGTATGTATTTAATATAAAATGAGACGAAAAAACTTAACATATTTTAAGGCTCAATTTAAATTTGTTTTATTTGGAAACAATTTGAAAGTAGATTTTATTAAAAGCGTTAACGCAAACAATAATGCCTTTTTAATGTATGCTAAGAACTTCATAGCATACTTATAGGTGTTGAAATTAATGTACAGAAACCTTAGCAGAGTTATAGAGGCTGGCTGCAAGTAATATTTCAACAATTTCTTAGCATACTTTTAGGTGTTCGAAAAACCTTAGCATACTTTTGGGCATTATTATATTTTTATACACTTGTCATGTGAAAATAAAATGAAATCAAGTAAATAGGAGAGTGAATTGGGTTAAACAAGCGCCAAGAAACCAAAGTGACTATAAATATTACAAATAACAACAACACTAAGTGATTTGTTGCTACAGCAACTGTCGTAAATCTTCGAAAACTTTCCCAACTCATCCAGGCAATTGCTATGCTGTTCAGGTCTGTGTAAGTTAATAAACAAGAAATATAACCGAATTAATATTAAACCACAAATGGAGTAGAAAATTTTTTGTTTTATTTGTTTTTCTACAAGTACAAAATGAAATAAATGGTCTTCGTAATGGCATTAGGATTTCGGTAGTTATTATTCCAGGCATGTTTAAACATGTTTCAAGTTGTTGGAGCGCAAAACAGCAATTAAATACGGAGAACTGTAATAACAGTTTTTGTTTTATAATACAAAAACTTTTCAGAAATAAATTAAAAATATCAAAAAAATAATTTAAAAAGAGATATCATTCATCTCTTAGATGTTGTAAACATTTTTCTAGACTATTTTAAACTTTTTTAGAAAAAAACGTACAAAAAATAATTAAAAATCTATGAATCGAATATATTTAATCAAGAAAAGGCCCCATTGTGAGTAATTAATTGATGTCTATCCCATCCCCAGTGCCTCTTTTTGTACATTTAATTTTCAAATCCCAACAATTCCTTTCCTATATTTTGCTATTCAAGTACGAAATCTCCAGTATGTTAATAAATTTCTTTTCTCTGCTAATTGATAGGCAGTATTTCTGTATAAATTTCGTCCAGCCACTAAAACTTTTTTGGTTATTTTTACTTTCTCCTTCGTATTTGTTTTTCCCCCAAATTTTCTAAATGTCCTTGAGTGTTGAGGATATAAAGAAGTGCAAATAAGAAAAATCGTTTGACCAAGAGGAGACACCCCAGACAAAAATATTTTAAAGGGAAGACAAATTATATTCTTTGTTGTTGCTTTATTTACGACTAAAAGACAGTCATTTCGTTTTCAGTCATTCTTTCACTTATTTTTCCATATATTTTTATGGCCTTTTCCTTAATAGTCTGTTCGATCATCGTGTTAATTGAATTCGAATGATTTGAATGATAGTGGATTGTATTCACTTTTTTTTTGTAGATGATAATTGTTCATCCAATTATTTTGAGAGCTCGTGAATTTGCAAAACGTAAAAAGCCTGATTGTAAACAGAACAGGGTAACCGCACTATACACATGAGCTACTAAAGGGTGGTCCAACACAGGATGTTCATGGTGAATAAAACAAGTAGATTTCAGAGTATTATCCAAATATGGTTTATTATGATAGAAGGATCTGTCAAAATTATGTGTGAGAGAAAATATCGGTCAATCGCTCGTCATGGTCATGGCGGATATTAAATATTTTCAAGGACTCTGATTTAGTAGAAGTCCAACACACGATGTTAATTGTGAATAGAACAAGAAGATTTCGGAGAATTATTCAAATAATTTTATTATGATAGAAGGATCTGTAAGAATTATGTGTGTGACGGATGTTAAATATTTTGAAGGACTCTGACTGTTTTGTGCCTATAAAGCGCAGCAAAAAGTCACTCTTTATGGATACATCGGCTTTAATCATTCGCGAACTCTCATACGCCCAAATGCGGCGATTCTGGGTATTAACGAATCCACTAAGATCCGAAGAGATCAAATTACACAACCTCGGTTTCCAGTTCGCAACACATCCACGTGAAACATCCCTGCTCTCAAATTACTCGTACAAAATACCTAGTGCGGCATGGGCTGTGTGGCACGTAGCGCCGTCCTGTTGAAACTATGTGTCGCTGTTGTCCAGATCATCAAATTCAGGTATGAAGAAAATGGCAGTTATCAATCTATAGCGCTCGCCAGTGCCTGTCCAATTTCCATGTCAAAAAAACTATGGACCGATGCAGCCACCAGCCAAAAGTCAACTTTTTCTTGATGCATTGCACGCTCGTGGATCTCATGGGTATTGATATCGTCACGAATTCAACAATTTTCTTTATTCTATTAAGCTGTTTGTTTTATAAAAATTAAGTCCAGTTGTCAACTGCTCCAGAACCCCCATTCAGCAAACACACGTTACTGTCAATGATCATTCATATTCACTTCGTGGGTCAATTGCAGGCCTAAACTACGACACAAAATTCGTTAATTTATGATCGGCGAAAAGTCAAATTTCTGTGAGCGACGCTAAATCGAATGCAGCGGGTTCTCAAACGCCCTCTTACGGATAAAGGTGACATTTTCGGTAGGTCTTGCATTTCGCCGAAGTAACATACCTGCAGCAGTGTACTAAAATTTATCCACCACATTGCGAATAGTGAAGTTGGTGCGACGTTTATGGCGACTATACGGCTCAAAGCGAGCGGTACGTTGCCCGAGGAGAGCACCCTTTTTGACTAAACAATTTTATTAGCTAAAGGAGTTATTGAATGCTGTTCACGTCCAAGATCCTTTGGCAAAACAAACTGAATACATGGAAAAAGAAAACAAATGAAATGGCAACTCAGGGACTTAACAAAAAGTGTGCTACCATCGGTTTGATATAATTCTTATTCTTTTTTGTAATAAAATTGTTATGAACAGGAGCTGTTATTACAAGCAACTAATAATAAGTGGAGGTAAATGAGCACACACTTGAGGACTAATGATGAATGAGTAGCGGCTTTCGAAAACAGCTGCTCTGCTCTGCTGTGCAGGTTGAATGTTTAATAATTGATATTGATTTTTCCTCTTGTCTTTCCAATTTTGGAACACTTTCCGAACAATTTGGTCTATAAAATAAAATTTAAAATGACAAATCATTTGCAGTTTTAGCTTTAACAAGTTGACCGTTGTCTGCTGTCAACGTTCGAAAGTCGCTGTTCGAAATCACGCAATCATGCAAGTGAATACTTCTTCCATAAAGTATTCCTCTCACATTTAAATATGCCAGGAAATGTTGAAAAATTTTAGGTATTCGTTTGTATATTTTTGGGTTAATTTTAGCTGAATCATGAGTGCAGAATTTATCATGTTTAATGATGCGGTAAAACTTCTCCAATCGTGTTACTTTTTCATGTATTTCGATGTGATGCATTTAAAACTATTTCTTTTTGAAAGCCATTTGTAAAATGGGAATGATGTTTAACTAAAACTTAAAACTTTTTATTTTCAAATTATCAGACATTTTATTGGTGGTCGGACATCATGTCCTTGACGTGCCAGCCCAATAAGATTAATGGCAAATTATGAACAATTCAAGTGTGAGTTTCCATCTTGACATTTCAGCAAATATTTACAAATGAAAGATGCTGCACGAAATACAACAAACCCAGGAGCTTTGGTTATGAGTCCTTTTTTTTTTGTAATGCCACACTATTGGAAATAGTTTGTGAATCACATAGAAAATGAAAGCTTTTTAATTTCGCCTTGCGGATATCAGAAAACACCTCAACTTTTGATTTCTGTTTTCTTTTTTTATATAAAAAGTGTTTCGTATTTGTGTGCTTGTGGCATTTGATTTTTTTTCCATTTTTAGCACAAAACATTTGTTGTATTTATTGTTTCGAAAATTTATTATTGGTTATTTGTGTTGTGAAGAAAAAAAGAAAATTCATTATTAATGGTTTCTAAACTTTTCTCTTTTGGATTTTGGAAAAGAATGTGGTCACAAATTGACAGCAGAAATATAAAATTAAAAACAATTAATTAGAAACTGTAAAAGGAAGAAAAAAATAATATGGATTTGATCAGTTCTATATATTGCTCAAGCAAAACGTTTGGAAGTTATTAAAATAACTACAACTTGAATCCCAAATAAATCCCAAAGGAAAGAAAAATGATTTTGGGGCGAAGAAAATTTAGTTTAACGCTGTTTTCTTTTCCAATAAAGTGTAAGAAATCACTTTTTAATAGAAAATGGCAGCATTATGTGATTTGAGAATAGCGAATTTATAAGAAGTCAATCCAACATATTTTACGAAAAACTATTTGTAATTAAGAACTCCTCTTAAACTGTTGCTTTCTAGAGAAGAAGTGAAAATATGTTACGCATTTTCCAGAAAAGAAAACGCCATACGAAAAAAATTTCCTGTTGCCTCTACAAAATTAAAATTTTTATCTACAATAAAAATATAAAATTTAGAGAAATGAAGTTTAACGCATACCGGTACTCGGGGAATGAGTGATCACTATATTTTGGCGGAATATGGGTTGGCATATTTCCGGCCTGTTTCAATCAGGAAGGCAGCGCTTTGGTAAATGAATAGAGGCGTCGATCACTGACAGTATCATGTCGGTTAAAGCACTTAACCCTGAGACTACGTAGGCCAAGAACCTGAGTTCAACTCCACGCTGACTAATAAATACGGTGTCGAATTTTTCTGACCTGCACTATTGCCTGGTTGTGCCACTTATTATCGGCAGGTTTCCCACAATAGCCCTCGCTATTCACAATAACAATAATTCACGGTAGTGTTGGTGATTTCATGTCTCTATCCTCTATTCTGTCGTCATCAGTTCTAGTGCAATGCACTGCAAATGCAGGGTTCGTTCCCTGACTGCTGGTCCTGCCCTATTCATAAAAAAATATTATAATATAAGGTTTGATGGGAAATTTAGTTACATTTCGAATAGCCGCCTAAGAAGATCGCCCAAAATGGAAGAATTGCAAGAATTTTAATTAAAAATTAATTATGAGTATAAAAATTTAAAAAGCGTTTCAGGGTTAAATCTTAGACCGAACTGATCATGCACAAAAACAGCTGAGCTGCCGAAGTCAGTGTTGTCAAATAGAAAATTGCTGAAATATGGCTCTTTAAATAATGACAAATCGGCAGAAATAACACGGCAGACTATTTATGGAATTCGGTAAAAAAGTTTTAGTTTTTGAAACAATTAAAAAACGCTGCGTTACTGACAATAATTGTGCTTATCAGAGAACAGCAGAATATACGCCAACAGGCATGTGTATTGCAACACTAATTTACAACTTTTCCTATAAAAACCATAAAATATCTCTAACACGAATGGCAGCTAATTAAAAATATTGTTGGCAAAGCATCGAAACCATTTCTTTGCGATTTCCCAAAACAGCATATGAAACTGCATCATGAAGTTGCAAACTAAAAATATAAATTTCAATTCCCATTAATCCATATATCATTGGAATTTCCAAAAAATTCGTTAAATCCAACACGCCAAACCCAGAAACGTAAATATTTTTTTCGTATAAAACACGCAGGCAGAGTGAATACACAATGTCGGTACTGGAACAGTTCAAAACACTTAGCAACTACATATTTCAAACACACACACCCCCACACACACTCACCCACTTATACAGAGAGGCGCTTCCTGCACGTGCTCTTCATATTATTACGGTTTCATTATTTTTCATCATGTCACTTCAGCACTCTCTGTTGCCTAACCGTACAATCAACCCACATACACACACACACACAGACACCTCCACACATATTTGGGTATCGCATGTGTGAATTCTTAATCTAACTGTAGTTATCAGCTTACATTAGTTTGTTGTAGTTGTTGTTTTCTGAGGTGTTTTTTTTTCAGAGGGTTATTTTTATGTGCTCGTATTTATAACTGATTTATGATGTAAAATTGAAAGCATGGAAAATGATTGGCATAGAAATGCTATGACATATGTTTGATATATGTGTGTGTGTGTGTTTGAATGTAAATAAATATATCCTTGTGCAAGTCCTATTAAACGTGAGTAAAACTTGGAAAATAAAATTCAAACTGGAAGATATTTTTTGGGTTTTTAAAAAGGAAAAAGAAAATAACAACAACAACATCATTACAAGTGATAATATTGGAGAAATTTGTCCTGTTTCGCAAGAGGAAGTTTTTTTTGTTGATGATCTTTTTAGTTTGTAGGAGAGGAGCTGCTTGTACTCGGAAAGTTGGTGTTATTGTGTCATCCGTAATTATTATTATTTATCATTCCTTTTTCTTTCTCTGCTTCGCTTTGAGGAACAATTTTGTAAATTTGAAAAGAAATAGAATTTTATGTAATAAAATTTCTCTTTACATAAAAATAATGTAAAATAAAATAATATATTTTTCAATTTGATATAGTAGGAAGTTCTTTTTACGTAAAATTAATTGCCAAAAATGTAAGAATTTGAAAGGAAAACAAACAGAAAATTTTTTAATCAGAAAATTTTGTGTGAGCAGGCCGGCAGCTTCAAAAGGGAATTGAAAATAATTTAAACAGCAAAATGTTCTTCGTGAGAACCTGGACTGTGTGGACATAAAGTTAAAACTAAGAGAGAGGGAGAGAGATAATGGGTGTTTCTTATAGAGGTGTACAACTTAGACGTAGCCTAATGCCGTGTTCAGACATGCATTTTTAATTGAGTAAATATAATTTTAATTCCGCAATTAAATCCCTGGTTCACACATACTCAATTCAGCTAACTCAATTAACATTTGACAACTAAAAAAACATTGTTTTTATTTTGTTTCGTGTTTGTAAATTTTAAAAATGGATGCAAATTCGGTTTAAATGAAATATTACTTCCATATAATAGAAATATGGATCTCTGGGAGTCATTGCGATTGAATTGTGATTCAAAATTATTTTTAGAAAAATTCAACTCAAAGGTCACCTTCTTCACCAGCCATTTTGTTTTTTTTTTATTTATTCAGTCTGTTTGAAAATTCAGTTTGTTTTGTTTGTATGCATGTATATTTTTTGACGTTTGGCTCACCATTATAGAAAATTTTTCTGCTCACTGAATACAGATCTTAATAAACACATACTTATAACCAGGGTTGCAATTCGAGTTTTACGCAATTAGTGAGACAATTAACTACTAATTGCCCAATTTACTAATGGACTTGCTGTACGATAAATTGAGGTCAACTTAGGCCTTAATTGAGATAAATGCCCTAATTGCGCAATTAAGGGGCATGTCTGAACACGGTATTATACCGTGTGATTTATGGCATTGCAATATGAGTAGACTGAGCAACGCTTCCGAATTGATTTTGAACTTCTGTTCGAAATACGCATCGCTAAAACACCTACTTTTATTTGAATGAATAAGACACTAAACAGAGCTGCCCTATTTGGTGTGAATGCTAGTCCTCAAGTGAAAAAACTTACTGTTGTATGTGCTTCAAGAGCTAATGGAATCATTGGTCTAGCCCCTACTTGTTAAAAAAAGTTGCTGGTTGGAACGTTACATTTAAAGGTGACCGCTATACAGCCATAATTACGGACTGACTTTTTCGTTCATCAGTTGATCCACCAGGATGTGCAGGAGTTTTGGTTTCAACAGGACGAGTCGTGCCGCAATTGCTTTAGTGAAGGAGCCGCCTAGTTTCACGTTACGCACCCGTGAATTGACCTGCACTATCGTGCGATTTAACGCCGCTAGACTATTTTCTGGGGGGATATTTGAAGACGCTGGTCTACGAGGATAAGTCCGAAATAATTGACCACTTGGAGGACAACATTCCCCCTTTAGTGCTGATATACCATGACGAAAATTGGACCACTACATAAGACTACAATCGAGCCAGTCGTGGCGATCTTATGTCACAGGTCTTATTTATATCACAGCGCCAGAGGAATAAAGTAAATGTTTATGTTTATTTAAGAAATTATTTCATTTCATAATTCTGTAGCTCCATAAAAAAATACCCTGTACTAAAGACAAGCAGTTTTGCCTGATATTAAAGAATTATGGCAAAAGAAAATTTATATGTCTGGGCTCGGAATATTTTTTTAATACATTTCCCGTACTGCCCCAATAGATTTGATTTAATAATTTGTAAGATCCTTCGCTTTAACTGAGTGCATTTTGGCAAAAACAAAAAAAGTTATTGATGGCACGTTAAAAGAACACCTCAGTTGACCTACTTTGCCAGCGCAGCGCACAGCAATCGAAAGCATTTAATTTCGAAATATTAGCAAATCCAAAAACACTTAAAACTTGATATATATATATATATATATATATATATATATATGTATATATATATATATATATATATAAATATATATATATATATATATATATATATATATCTTATATGTATATATATATATATATATATATATATATATATATATATATATACATATATATACATATATATACATATATATCTTCTATATACATATATATCTTCTATATACATATATATCTTCTATATACATATATATCTTCTATATACATATATATATATATATATATATATACATACTTATATATATATATAAATATATATACATACTATACGTATATATATATATATATATATATATATATATATTTTTCTATATATATATATACATATATATATATATATATATATATATATCTTCTATATATATAGATATATATATATATATATATATATATATATAGATATATATATATATATATATATATATATATGTATGTATATATTGTTACGTTTTTAGACCTTTTCGTAAAAACGGTTTTATTACTTATCCTTCAAGGATTCGTTTTATTGCATCAAATTAAAACACGGACAAATTAATTTAGAAATATAATGCGGCAACAATTTATTTATTACTTTATTTACACGAGTATTTGTACTACTCAACACTTAGCGATGTTAACACGTCTATGTTTGATATCACACTGATTCTCACTGAGCTCTGGCAGCGCCTTTATATAGCAAAAATGACGTCGTCTGGTAACCTCGCGAAAGTTCTGGGTATGGTGGTTGTTTTTTTACTTGACATGTGTGTGTTTGTATACATGACAATGCTGATTTGAATGGTTTGCTTATGGTAACTATGTGTGGTGGAATGTATGAGTGTTCTGTGTGTTTTGCCTATGGTAACTATGAGTGGTTGTATGAATGAGTGTGTGGTTTTATTTCTTCTACGTCTATATGGCTGTGTATACTTGTGAATCTATTTAGCTTTATTAGCAGCGAATACTTGCATACAAGATCATTAAGAATAACATCTCTTAGCATTTATGTTGCTATGTTTGTTGTTGTTGTGGTTTACTCTTATTGGCACAGCCTTGAATGATCTTGTATATTGTGGAGTATTCCATTTCCGTTAATTTGAATATTATCTATATAGTGTTGACCAGGGTTGTAACATTTAGACAACTATAGATTAATTGGCAGTGCTGCCAAGTACATATAGCCACATTGTCGTTTTATTTAAATCTATTTCTAATCTTTGTAACACTGCCGCCCACTTAAGCCTGTTCGACCCGAATAGGCATACAATCACCTCTTCCATTTTCGACCTTGGGCTATTGTGCTTCTGTATCCGGTATACAACGTCATTCACTCTCTTAATCACTTTATACGGGCCATCCCAGTGAGTCTGTAATTTTGGGGACAATCCTTTCTTCCGTTGTGGGTTATACAGTAAAACCAATTGTCCTTCCATAAATCCCTCTGAGTTTGCTGCGCGGTCATACCTAGCCTTCATCTTGTCACTGACCATCTTGATTCTATTGCGCACGAACTCATGCAGTTCGTTTAAGTCCTCCTTCTCCTGGGACGTAATAGCTCCTTCTTCTACAGTTGGCTTAACACCAAATTCCAAATCAACAGGTAGTTTTAATTCCGTCCCGAAGATAATTTTGGCTGGCGTTCTCGATGTTGAGTCGTGTACAGCTGACCTATATGCCATCAAAAATTTGGGGATGTTCTCGTCCCAATCCCTCTGATGGGTGCTTACTACTTTTCGTAGGTACTCTTCTAAGGTGCGATTGAACCTTTCTACCATGCCATCAGACTGTGGATGCAGCGGCGTCGTTCTGGTTTTCTTTATACCATATAACTCGCACATTTCCCTGAATATGGCAGACTCGAAATTCCTTCCTTGGTCGGAATGTAATTCTATTGGGACACCATAGCGAAATACCCAGTTGTTGACGAATGCATTTACAATTGTCTTTGCTTCCTGGTTTGGTATAGCATATACCTCTGGCCATTTACTGAAATAGTCCATTACCACAAGTACATAACGATTTCGGGTTTCGGTGACGGGAAAGGGACCTGCTACATCTATTGCGATCCGCTCGAATGGTGCTCCTGAGTTGTATTGTTGCAGCTGTCCCCGGCTTCTGCTTACTGGGCCTTTGGCTGCTATGCACTGTGGGCAGTTTGCTATCCAGTCAGCTACGGCTTGTTGACATCCAACCCAATAAAAACGCTGCTTCAGTTTCTCAAGTGTTTTTGTTACTCCAAGATGACCGCCACTGGGTCCATTATGAAACTCCTGTAAAACTTTACTTATCTTGTAGTATGGCACAACTATTAAATTTGAAGTTGTTTTGCCATCTACACTTTCCCATACGCGGTATAAACACCCTTTTATTACCTTAAGGCTGTTCCACTGAGCCCAATAAGATTTGGCGAGTGGGCTTTCAGCCGAAATTTCATTTCGGGATGCTCGTCTGTCCTCTTCTTTGGCCGCTATAATTTTCCTTAGTATATCGTCGTCCCTCTGTGCCGCTGACCAGTCTTCATCAGGGCCGATGTGCATTAGCCGAACATCCACAATGCCTTCCTTTTGCTCGGTTCTAACACAATGTTTACGCTCTAAACAGCACGGTCTTCTCGAAAGAGCATCCGCATTGTTACGCTTTGTGCCCCTTCTATGCTCAATGCTGAAGTCGTAGCTCTGCAGGCGTTCAATCCACCGTGCCAGTTGCCCTTCAGGATTTTTAAACTGCAATAGCCATCTCAGTGCAGAATGATCGGGCTTAATGTAAAGTGTTGACCATACAGGTACTTATGGTAATGTTTAATGCATTCCAATACCGCCAGAAGCTCACGTCGTGTCACACAGTAGTTCCTCTCAGGTTTTGAGAGTACACGGCTATAGTACCCTATGACCTTCTCAGTGCCATTTACTACTTGGGATAGCACACCCCCTATGCCATAGCCGCTCGCATCAATATCCAGCACAAATTTTTCTCCAGCTATGGGATACGCTAGCACTGGTGACGTGCATAATAATTCTTTGAGATTCTGGAAGGATTTTTCCTATGGCTCGCCCCAATGGTATGGTCTTGACTTCTTTGTCAGCTCATGCAAGCTTGAAGCTACACTGGCAAAATTCGGCACAAAACGTCTGTAGTATGTTCAAAGGCCCAAAAAGCTGCGCAATTCATGAAGATTTTTAGGTTGATGCCAGTCCCTTACTGCTTTTATTTTATCTTCATCTGTTGAGATTCCGTCTGCTGTAACACGATGCCCCAAATACTTTACTTCTTTCTGGAACAATGCACATTTCTTCAAGCTGAGTTTCAATCCAGCTGATGATATCCGCTCAAGAACTTCTGCCATGTTTTTGAGGTGTTCATCAAAAGTTTTCCCCATCACGATTATGTCATCGAGATATACCAAGCATGTCTTCCAGTGAAGTCCTATCAGTACCTTCTCCATTATGCGTTCAAATGTGGCCGGAGCATTGCAGAGACCAAATGGCATGACTTTGAACTGCCATAATCCGTTGCCGACACTGAAGGCAGTTTTCTCCTTGTCTTTCTCTGCGATCTCCACTTGCCAATATCCGCTTCGCAAGTCCAGCGTAGAGAACCATTTGGTACCAGCTAGCGTGTCCAAAGTGTCATCGATCCTGGGGAGCGGGTAACTGTCCTTCTTGGTTATGTCATTAAGCTTCCTGTAGTCTATGCAGAATCTAGTACTGCCATCTTTCTTTTTAACTAAGACTACAGGCGAACTCCAAGGACCAGAAGATGGCTCAATTACGCCATCACGCTCCATTTCACTTACAAGCTCTTTTACTTTATCCCGCTTTGCTAGGGGTACGCTTCTGGGTGGCTGTTTAATCGCCCTAGCTTCGCCTGTGTTAATTTCATGTTTAACCAATGCAGTTCTACCCTGCCTTTGGCTTCCCATGGCGAAGATACTGGCATGCCTTTTTAGTAACTGCTTGGCTTTATTTTTATCTGCCGCTGATAGACCTGCTACGCATTTCTCTACGTATTCCTCAATTGTTCTCGTTCTTTTGCGGACAAATTAGTAGGCTCTATCTTCTTCTCGCAGTTTATTATTGCCTCTGCTGGAGTACACTGGCCAACATCGGAATTTTCTTTGATGACTTTTTCATGGTCTGACAAGTTAAGCACTCTTATAGGGACTATTCCTCCTTTACTTGTTTTCACTAGAGCTTTCGCTATTATGAGCTCTCTCTTTAGATCTGCCGGTTCTACAACCCACAACCGATTGTCCTCACAATCTCCCTTCATCCGCGCCCATATGACTGTTTCAGACTGCGGCGGTATTGTCTGACTCTCAATAGCAAATACTCTTGTTACTTGCGGTTTGTTGTCATATCCAACATCAAGGGGTATTTCCACATTACGCCAAATCATCAGCTGTTGTCCCATATGTAGATTAATGCCATTATTAATCATAAAATCGGCTCCAATAATAACCTCATCGACAATATCGGCAACAATAAACACATGTCTCACGTTGATGTTGGCTATAGTCAGCTTCACTTCAATCTTACCATAGACAGTGACAGGCTCTCCAGTAGCTGTACGTAGCCATATATTGCTTAACCGCTCGCATTTCCCCTTTACTATATCGGGCCTTATTATTGACTGCGATGCCCCTGTGTCTAAGGTAAGTACGTGCTTTTCCCCGTTGATGTGTCCGGACGCAGTGAGGTTGCTATTTTTCTGCTGCATCACTGATATGGAGATTGTGGGGCCCTCGTTTGTGAGAGCTAGCTCTTGCCCCTTAGTGCTAGCTCGTTTTAGTTTAACGGGGACTCTTGGGATGTTGTTTGGTTCACCCGTTTGCTGTTTCTTGGCGGCGAAACAGATCTACCTCTCTTCCTTTGTGCTTTGCAGCTGCGCTGAAAATGACCGATCTTTCCGCAGTTAAAGCACTTAGGCTTTTCTTTGATAGCCTTCTCTGCCAGCAGTTGTCGCATTGCCTCCTTAACGCTAGCCACTAAGTTGTTATCCTCCTCAGACAAAACCTCCACATTCCGCACTTTACATATCTGTGGCTTGAAAACCATCCTGGCAGTCTCTTGAGCCAGCGCAAATGACACAGTTTCAGCGAAAGTGGATTTCTGCGTAGCGCACACCGCCAGTTTAACATCAGAGTCGCGAATGCCGTTAACGAAAGCCTCAGTTTTAAAATGGTCCAGGAACGGGACGAGAATCTTCTAGAGATTCGTTAGGCTTCTGAACTCTACATCGCAATTCCATTCTGTATAAATCGCGCTTGTGCTCACCACCATACTTGCGTTGCAATGCTGCCATTATTTCATTGTAGTTGTTTCTGCAGCTCACTGGCACAGTCTCAAGTACCTCTGCGGCTGTACCCTTTAAGGACAAGATCAACTCTATGGCCTTTTCTTCAGCATCCCATCCATTTTTGCTAGCAACCGTCTCGAACTGGAATTTGAAGATGCCTAATGGTACGCTGCCGTCGAAGCATGGCGCTTTTATCCGCGCAGAAACTTCCGCAACTGCTCGTACTGGCCCGCCACTATACTCCAGGTTATGCATTTTGTCCTCTAGAGCATGCAATTTCTCTTCGAACTCCTTTGCATGCTCCTCCAGCTCTAAGAATTTATTCTCAATAGCATCCACCCTCCTGTTAATGGCTTCAGAAACCTCTACCAGGGTCTCGTTCGTGGCTTTATTTGACTCCTGTATTTCGGCTACAAGCTTTTCCTGCATCTGCTGAGAGTTCTGTTTTATTTCAGTTATTTCGGCTACAAGCTTGTCACTGTTGATCCTTGATGCCTCCTGCATCTGCTGAGAGTTTTGTTTTATTTCACTTATTTCGGCTACAAGCTTTTCACTGCTGATCCTTGATACCTCCTGCATCTGCTGAGAGTTCTGTTTTATTTGGATCATCATAGCAGCGAACATTGAATTTATGTCCATGCTGCTGAACGTGGCAGGAGGGCATACCTGCACATCGTCTTTGTCCTCAAACTCGTATGTCCCGATGTCCATGCCGCGATTCTTAAACTCATCTATCAGCCTCTTC
>OY776281.1:41033686-41056186 GCA_963675445.1 Linnaemya vulpina | reverse complement strand
TAAAATGAACTTATCCTGTGTTTTAATAGAATAGAAGTAATCTTCCAATGTGTGAACAAGTAAAAGTTTTAAAGCTCTGTATTAAAAATCAAAAATAATATTTAAAAAAACAATAAAAATATATTGATTAATGTTAGAAAGAATATACGTTATTCTTTTTGTAAGGAACATATCAAAAAATAAACAAAACTGAAATAATAAACTAAAATACATCGGATTTAAATTGTAAAGTAAATATGGCTGAATGCAGTAAATGCAGATCAGCCATAAGAGGTGAAAGTGGAATTAGATGTAATGGTGTCTGTGAAAAACTATATCACTTTACAAAGAAATGTGCAGGAATAGACCAATACTCGGCAAAGATTATTGATGAAGATAATTTTGTAAGGTTCATATGTAATGATTGTATGCTGTATATTCAAAATATAGACCTTGAATTACGGGAAATACAAAATATTGTTGAAAAAAACAAACAAACACTGTTGGAATACAAACATGAATTTGAAAATGCACTTAAAAAAAATGAACACGAAATTAAAAACTTATTGGAAGCAATTGAAAAAAGATATGATGAAAGATTTAAAAAAATTGACAATATTCAGAAATTATGTGATAAAAATGTTGTAGAGATTAAAAAATTATATGGAAACATAAATGAAATTGAGCAAAAGAAGACAGAAACAATATGTGAAGCAATTGAAAAGAACAATGTTAAAGTATGCAACGAAATAAAGAAAACAATAATAGTAGAAAACGGGAAAACATCAAAAATATCATATGCGCAATCCTTAAAATCAAATATGAAAATGCCAGATTTACCTAAAAATGTTCCCCTAATAGTTAAACCAAAAGAGAAACAAAGTGTGGAAAAAACAAAAGCTGATTTAAATAAAAAAGTAGATCCAATTGATTTTAAAATAACGAATGTTGAAAACAGAAAAAATGGTACCTTAATAATACAAAGTGAAAACTTCGAAGAGCGTGAGAAAATAAAGGAGGCTATACAAACGCAAATTAGTAACGACTATGAAGTAAAAATACCAAATGATTTTAATATGAAAATTTTAATAACAGGTTTAAACTTTAAATTGAGTAATGAAGAGATAGTTCAAAAATTGAAGAAACAAAATGAAATCATGAAAGATAGCCATCTTGAAGTGATAAAAATTTTCGAAATCAAACGATATAACAGAATAATATTTGGTGCAAAACTAAAAACAGACAAAGAAACATACTCCAAAGCTTTAGCTGTTGAAAAACTCAATATTGGATGGGATAGATGCAAGGTATTTGATGGTACAAATATAATTCAATGTTTTAAATGCCAAGGATTTAACCACAAATCTTCAGAATGTAGAAATGATAACGTATGTTTAAAATGCCATGGAAGCCATAGGAGTAAAGAATGTAATAAGGACCAAATAAATAAGTGTGTAAATTGTAAAAAAGAAAATCAAAGGCTAAATTTAAATCTAGAGGAAAATCACGCAACAAACAGCAGAGAGTGCCCGGTCTATAAAAATAAATTGGGTCTAAAAAAACGGCGAATGGGTTTAACTACATAACAACTACAGCATATAAAAGGAATTTACACAAATATTCAAGGGTTAATCAATAACTTAAGTCAATTGGAAATAATAGCAACACAGGAGCAACCTGAGTTCATCATACTGAGTGAAACACATCAAACAGCTGAAGTAGATGAGAGTGAAATAGAGATAGAACAATATGACCATTACTATACTTTATCCAACTCAACCAGAACTGGCGGAATAATTGCTTATTTTAAAAAACAATGGAAAGTAATCAAAATTAAAGATATTATAAAGGATTCAAACTATTGGGTTAGCATATATAAAGCAAAGTTGGAGCAAATATCATTTATTTTAGTTATATTATATAGATCGCCTAGCGCATCCAAATCAGAATTCTGTGATATATTTCATAATATTATAGATGAGATAAGTGAAACTAACTGCGATATAATAGTAGCTGGAGACTTTAATATAGATTGGAAGAAGGATTTCTATTCTAGCAAATTAGAGACAAGTATTTACGATAATGGACTTAAACAAATTTTGAACGACTATACAAGAATAACTGAAAATTCAAAAACGCTAATTGATTACATAATAACAAATAATCCAAAAATCTCCGCCAAAAACAATACAAATAATCAAATATCTGACCATACTTGTATTGACATTCTGATAGAATGTGAGCGCATTAAGAAATTTAATAACTCTAGAGAAGTAAGCATCTTTAAATACAATAAAAACAGATTTAGCAATGAACTAAGTGCAATATTAGAAAATAATGAAATCAACAATGTAAACCAAAGAACTAATGATTTAAACAATAGTGTAGACTTATTTGAACAATCAATAGAAACCACAATTAGAAACTTTACTATAACAAAAAAGATAAATGAAAGATGCAACAATATATGGTTTAATAACGAACTCAGAATCTTAAAAAGACAGAAAATTTTTAAATACCAAGCTGCAATATCTGTAAATTCGAGAAATGCATGGAATGAATATAAAATAATAAGAAATATATATAAATCAAAGATTGAGAAAGAAAGAAGTATATACATTCAAAATAACATAAATAATGCTAAGAACCAAAGAGAAATGTGGACAAAAATCAAACAACTAGTCTTAAAAAAACCTAACTCTGTGATTAAAACTGTTAGATTTAAAAATATAGAATACGAAGATACATTAGAAATAGCTGAAAATTTCAATAAGTACTTCATAGACAGTATTAAAGACATAAGATGCTCTATAGATGACGTGCAATATATAAACAGAATACCTGCGATGAATTATAAATTTAAGTTTCGTACGATAAATCTAGAAGAAGTTAAATATATTATTAACAACATAAAGAAAAAACCTGACTATAAAAAAATATCAAGTAAGTTAATACTAGACAATTGGAATATAACTGGCGATATAGTATTAAGCATAGTAAATAAGTCATTACAAACAGGCGTATTTCCCAACAAATGGAAAGAGTCAATGGTATTTCCAATTGAAAAAATTAATAATACAACAAGCTGTGACGAGTTCAGGCCAATTAACACCATGAAGACATTAGAAAAGATTATAGAAATGGTAGTTAAAAATCAATTGGAAGAATATATGGAACATCATAAGATTCTTTCAAAATACCAGTCAGGTTTTAGAAAAAACTATTCATGTGAAACAGCAGTAAATTATGTTATAAATAGATGGAAGTTTAAACAGAAAGAAAACAAAATACTAGCAATATTCCTAGACTTCAAGAGAGCATTTGAAACTATAGACAGACATATATTAATACAGAAATTGTCAAAGTACGGTATCGAAGGAACAGAACTAAAATGGTTTCAATCTTATCTAACTGAACGCAGGCAACAAACAAATGTTAACAACAAAATATCTAACGCTGCAGTAAATGACTTTGGCGTACCACAAGGATCCATACTTGGAGCACTTCTCTTTATTATATATATAAATGACATGGAAAATATATTGGATAAATGCGAAATTGTGCAGTATGCAGATGATACATTAATTTTTTCTGAAGCAACAACAGAACTAACGTGTTACGAAAATCTAAAAAGTGATATATTAAATATAAGTAACTGGCTTAAAATGAATAAATTAAAACTTAACGAAAACAAAACTAAAATTATGGAAATTAATATGAACACGAATTTTACAATTGAAATCAATACTGTTACAATAGAAAAAGTGAAAAGTATAAAATACTTGGGTTTCATTATTGATAAAGAATTAAATTTTAAAGAACATATTGAATATATTTGTAAGAAAATTGGTAAAAAGATTGGGTTTTTTAAAAGAATAAGAAACAATGTAACAATATTAACCGCAATAAATATATATAATACGATAATTAAACCACATTTCGAATATGGATCAACGATTATATTCACATGCTGTACAGACCAACATATAACACGATTGCAGAAATTACAAAACAAGGCTATGCGTTCAATACTAAAATGTAATAGATACACGCCAATAAGATCTATGCTAGATTCTTTAAAATGGCTTAACATAAGGCAGAGGTTACAGCTAAACACAATTTTCTTCATCCAGAAAATGAAAACAAATAGGTCACCAGAATATTTAACTGAACAAATCAGATATGTAGGAGATACACAGCCATATTATCTAAGAAATTCTCGTGATTTTAGACTTCAGCGTGCAGATACTAATACAATGCAGAAATCACTTTTCTACAAGGGACTTAATTTATATAATATGATTCCAAATGAAATTAAGAATGAACTCAATGTTAATCTATTTAGAAAAAAAATTGTTATTTTCATAAAAAATTGTTAAACAGAGTAAATTATTTAATATTGTGAACATAAGATGAAATTGTAATACTCAAAGTATATTAATACTACTAATAAATAAATAATAATAATAATATATATATATACATACATATATATATATATATATATATATATATATATAATCACCATATATATATGGATATATATATATATATATATATATATATATCCATATATATATATATATATATATATATATATATATATGTATATATATATATATATATATATATATCCATATATATTTATATATATATATATATATATATATATATATATATATATGTTTATACATATCCATATATATTTATATATATATATATATATATATATATATACATACATATATACATATATATATATATATATATATATATATATATGGATATATATATATATATATATATATATATATATATATATATCCATATATATATATATATATATATATATATATCCATATATATATATATATATATATATATATATATATATATATATATATGGTGATTTATATATATATATATATATATATATATATATATATGTATGTATATATATATATATATATATATATATATATATGTATTTTTATATATATATATATATATATATATATATATATGTATGTTTATATATATATATATATATATATATATATATATAATATATATATGTATATATATATATATATATATATATATATATATTTATATATATATATATATATATATATATATATATATATTCATATATATATATATATATATTTATAGATAAATATATATATATATATATATATATATATATATATAAATATATATATATATATATATATATATATATATTTATATATATTTATATATATATATATATATATATATATATATATATATATACATATATATGTATATATATATATATATATATATATATATATATATGTATATATATATATATATATATATATATATAATATATGTATATATATATATATATATATATATATATATATATATAATATATATATATATATATATATATATATATATGTATATATATAATATATATATATATATATATATATATATATATATATATGTGTATACATATATATATATATATATATATATATATATATATATATATATATGTATATACATATATATATATATATATATATATATATATACATATATATATATATATATATATATATATATAATTTATATATATACATATATATATATATATCTATAAATCATATATATAAAATATAAATATATATATATAAATCACCATATATATATATATATATATATATATATATATATATATATACATATATTATATACCAAAATGTAAGAGGTCTCAACACTAAATTAAACAATCTTTTTATAAATAGTTTTGATTTTTCATATCATGTTATTGTATTTACCGAAACTTGGCTGAGTGATAAAAAATGTATTCATAACAACGAAATATTATGTTCTAATTATCAAATATTTAAATATAATCGTGCGAAGAAACCTGGTGGTGGTGTTCTGATTGCTGTCCTGGATATATTCCAAATTGAGCCTATTTATAGTGCTTTTAATGATGACAGAGATGAAATTGAATTTATTGCCGTTAAAATTCGTGTTGGCTCTTTGCACCTTTATGTCACATGTTCATATATACCACCCAATTCCTCTTCTGCGGTATATAATAAACATTTTTCTGCAATTAATTCTGTTCTGGATCAATGAAATACTTCCGATATCTTACTTGTTTTAGGTGATTTTAATATCCCAAACGTAAAATGGATTAAGCCCTTTTATAGTAATTACATGTTACCAACAACCACGGCAGATTTTATACACTGCCTCCATGGATGCGGCTTTTTTCAATTAAATTATATAGAAAATGTGTCTGGAAATATTCTTGATCTTGCTTTCGTTAATACTCCTAAGGAATTCTGTCTACGTAATACAATGCCTGTGACTCATCCTATGGACCTTTATCATCCTCCCTTTGAAATTGATTTATCGCTATCATATAACAAATATGAAGTAATCAAAAATCAAGATATGAAACGTTCTCAATCTTATTGTTTTACTCGCTTTAACTACACGGAACTTAATTCTTTGTTATCTAATGTTAACTGGGATACTGTGCTAGCTGATGATAACCTGGATAATATTGTATCAAGCATTTATAATATTTTGTATAATGCTATTAGTATAACTGTGCCAAGAATTAACATACTCGGTAAAAATGGGCCTCCGTGGAATGATCAATACCTACGATATGCTAAAAATAAAAAAAATAAATGTTTCGTTAAATATAAGAAAACTGGCACACTGAATGATTTTCGTAAATATGCTTTAGCTAGATCTGAATATAATTCTGCTAACAAAACTGCATATATTACTTACATAAATCGTGTTAAACAAAATATAAGAACAAACCCTAAATCATTCTATAACTTTGTTAACTCTAAACGGCGCTCCTCTGGTTATCCAAAGCATTTGAAGTATGGTTTACTGACTGCTGATGATGATGTATCAATAAGCAATATATTTGCGGACTTCTTTTCTACAACGTATTCTACCAAGTCATATGATTGCACAACAAGTTATCCTTATACTACAACTCATTCTTGTGGGATCTATATTCCTTTCATAAATATTGACACAGTACTCTCTAACTTAAAGTCACTGAAAAACTCGTTCAGCCCTGGTCCTGATGGTATACCAAGTTGTATCCTTAAAAACTGTGCTGCATCACTGTCTGTACCTCTTACTGTAATGTTTAACAAATCTATTGAGTCTTGCTATTTACCATCAGTGTGGAAGAAATCGTATATAATTCCTCTATTTAAATATGGCTGTAAATCCGAGGTATCTAACTATAGAGGTATCGCCAAAATTAATGCAATTCCAAAACTACTTGAAAAAATTATCACTGATTACTTAACTCATCAAATTTCTTCCATTTTAACGCCTTGCCAACATGGTTTTCGTAATTCCCGTTCAACTATTACTAATGTTTTGGAACTCACTACTACTGCCAACGAAGGTTTTACAAATAAAATGCAAACTGATGTAATATACACTGACTTCAGTAAGGCGTTCGATAAAGTTAACCACAATCTTTTATTACACAAATTATCACTTATGGGCTTTAATAATTCTACTTTAAAATGGTTAAACTCTTATCTGTCTGGAAGAACTCAACAAGTTAAGTTTGGAAACACTATATCAAATACCATTTATGTTCATTCTGGTGTTCCTCAAGGCAGTCACTTGGGTCCAATTTTGTTCACTTTATTCATCAATGATCTTCCGACGGTTGTATGTCATTCCAGAGTGTTAATGTATGCTGACGATGTAAAAATTTTTAACTCTTTTAATGATATTAATGGACATAATTTACTGTGTACTGACTTTACACATTTTTCTGAATGGTGCAGCTATAATTTATTAGAGTTAAATGTAAAGAAATGCAAACACATGTAATTTTTCAGACACAATCTAATTGAGACGTCCTATTATATTTGTAATGATATTTTAAATAAAGTTGATACTATATTGGATCTTGGCATACTGTTGGATCATAGACTAAACTTTCGTGATCACATCTCTATAATGGTCAACAAAGCCTACGGTGTACTTGGATTTATGAAACGCTGGTCTAAGGAATTTCTAGATCCTTATATTACAAAACTATTATATACATCTCTTGTTCGGCCAATTCTTGAGTATGGATCGATTGTCTGGGATCCTTGTTACTCCATTCATATCAATAGTATTGAATCTGTACAGAAACAGTTTCTAATTTTTTGTCTGCGTGGGCTTGGTTGGAATTCGTATGTCTTACCGCCGTATCAAAGTAGACTTGCTCTAATAAAATTGCCTACACTAAAAAGTCGACGATCGACGTTGAGTGCATTATTTGTTATGGGATTGGTTCGAGGCGATGTTGATTCGGAGTTCTTACTTAATCAACTATACTTCAACGTTCCTGTAAGACCTACTCGCAATTTTGAAATCTTTGCATTAAAATATTACCGCTCTGTTTAAGCTAATAATGATTCTTTTCGTCGCGCATGTGTCAACTTTAACAAATGTTACCATATCATGAACTTATCTGAGAGTAATACGGTATTGAAAAGAAATCTTATTTTATATTTAAATTCTTGAACTAATTTGTTATCTAGTCAGTAAGGATGTAAAATCTATTGACTTATTAAATAAATAAATAAATAAATAAAAATATATATATACATATATATATATATATATATATATATATATATATATATATACATATATATATTATATATATATATATATATATATATATATAAACATACATATATATATGGATATATATATATATATATATATATATATATATATATATCCATATATATATATATATATATATATATATATCCATATATATATGTATATATATATATATATATATATATATATATGTATATATATATATATATATATATATATATATCCATATATATTTATATATATATATATATATATATATATATATATGTTTATATATATCCATATATATTTATATATATATATATATATATATTTATATATATGTATAAATATATATATATATATATATATATATATATATATATATATATGTATATATATATATATATATATATATATATATATATATATATGTATATATATAAATATATATATATTTATATATATATATATATATATATATCGTCGCCCCGGAGTTATCTTCACGTAACTGCAATTTTTTTTATTATGGGAAATTGAATTTTAATATTTAAGATCAAATGGAGACAAATTGTGATGTGAAAAGTAGGTCATAATATTTTTAGTCGTAGTGTATGAAGTTGAGCATTGACTAGAGGAAAAATACTTGGATAGTTGATGGGTTTTCCGAGTTATAGCCAGTTTTAAATAAAAGAAGTTTTTTCATTTTGTCGTATAAGCCACTTTTTTGAAATATTTGTTATTTATTTCGCATACGTTAAAGTATATAGGAAATATTTAGAGTAGCATATTTTTATTTAAGTTATCTCTATGTTTATCCCCATAGTATTAAAAGTACTTTAAGTCAAAACAGAAAAATTTATTATGTTAGAACTTTTCCATTTTGAATTTAACAAGAATGTGATGAAATTTGGTGTGTAGGTAGAGAGTGCTACACGAGATGGAGAAATGAATTTCATTTCACGAAATTTTAAAATGTTTGTTTTCAATAAATTTTCCTCCAAAATAAATTACATATATTCATATTATTTCATACTTTTGAAAAATGTTGCTAGAAATATTTCACATGTTTTTCATAATTAAAACAGAGTAGTAAATAAACAGCATTTTTACATAGATGTTGTACGATATTTTGGCTTTCTAATATATATTTCTATTTTAATATCATACTCTTTACTTTCATCTGCATAAATATTTCATGAACAAACAACAGTTCTTTTAGAATATTCCTGGTTTCCATGGTATTTTTTAACTAATACTATATTTTGAATTTTGTGTAATATCTTATTACTAAAGAAAATTTAAAACAAGTAAAAGTGATATATTTGGCTGTGCCGAATCTTATATACCCTTCACCAACGTACGTCTGGCGTTACATATATATTTAAGTACCAATATTTTTAAACATAATACCGAAGGTGCCAAAAAAGGACTTAATTTCCTATCCCAAGAAAAAAAATGTTTATCTTTTCAGTTTTTAATAGACAATTTTCAACAAACAAATAATTAGTTTTTGGTATTAATTTTGCGTCGAGAAAGCTCTGGAAACGTATATCGGATTTTTCTGATACCACTCTATTCATATTCATTTCCAATCTATCTGTCCAAGAACGAAGTCTCTAGCGCTTCTAGGGGATTGGGAAAATTGATTTCACGTACAGACAGACGCATAGACTAACAGACGGACTTCGCTAAATTGTCATCGCTATTCATAAGGATCCAGGATATATATATACTTTATGCGGTCCCATACTTATATCGAAGAAATCACACCAGAAATGACAAACCTGTATATACCTTTTCACTTTTTGGGAAGGGTATAAAAATGTAATGCCCTTAATTTTTACCTCAGTATAAAAGAAATAGAATTAGCTACTAAATATCATTTGTAGAATAATTCTAAATATAAAACAATGTTACCTTAAATTTTTACCTCTGGCAAATATATATATATATATATATATATATATATAAATATATATATATATATATATATATATATATATATATATATATATTTGAATGGGAATATGTTTGTATTAATTTTGTAACACAAGCCTACTGAGAATATGTCCTGGTTACCAGGTATTAAAAATTGGCACGAGTACCGAAACTTTGAGATGTACCGCTAACTTTTATATGACGCATTCATTGTGGGGATTAATTAACATTATGAAGATAATCGGTGACAGATTCTGTACTTAATCAGTATATACTTATTCTGTTGTGGTGTCCTTAGTACCAGTATCAGCTATGGATTCATATAAACCAGTATTAGAACTATCCTAGAGAACGCCGTGAAACACAATATATATTCCTACGTTACGCTAAGTGGTGAAATTCAGTAAGGACTTTTTCTATAGTTTTTTGCTATGTCCTCTTTTCACCCATCATAGTACAGGTACATACGTCCATATTAAACTTATGCCGATAAACATATGCAAAGTGCAGAATTCAAAGTATATGCTCTCAAATATACACGAATGTGTTTGTGATAATTTTGATACGTATGCGTTAAGTAAAGAAGCCGTTGTCCGTATCACTTAGAGGGTTGAAAATTTTTAATCATTTCCGCACATAAACAATATTGCCTCAAATTACACCAATATTGTAAAAATCAACTCAAGAATGTAGTAAAAGATAGAATTTTTATATGATAATTCTAGAAGTCTAACTCGAAAACTATTATTATCCAGACTATCACCATTTATGTAAATTCCCTTCTTAGTTTGAAATTTTCTGTCGTTGTACAAAACTTTATTTTACCTGGACGTCCATTGGCAAACTGGGTTTGTTCCAAGTGTAAAAAGTTAGCTAAATCGGTAGTAATTTGTGCGAATGCATATTATCAACACATAAAAATAAAAGTTATTTCCAAGAATAATACGTCGGAATGCATGTCATCAAGACATTGTCTTACAATTAACCAAATAATTTCGTTTTCTAACTACTTTTGCGTTAAATATATTCCGTAAAACATGCGATACAAATAGTTTTTTAAACAATCAACAGATCTGTGTATATATTTACCTGGATTTAATCTACATAGCTAGAAAACGTTTGAACATGTTTCATTATTTCCTGAATCTATTGCTCTTTTTTATTTTCACTCAACAAATTTTTTATAAAGAATTATTTGCACTAAATGCTACAAGAACTAATGTTTTGTTTTTATTTATGTCCTCATAATACATCTATTCAATAACACTTGCAGACTTTGAATTTATATGTTAAATTTCAAAAGGTGGATGTAAGTTTTATAAAGTTTTAAACAAATTGATACATAATTTATAGTTTCCTTCCAAATGTTTTTATTCTTTGTTTTCAATTAACAAAACAAAACTTGCAAAAAGCGCAAAACAAACAAGAAATACTAACGTCAACATGGCACTCGTGTGAACTTAACATACTCGAAATATTCTGTTAATAAAATACTTTTTCACACAGTTGAAAAAAAGAGTATAAATACGAAAAAAGTACTAACTTATGCCAATAAGTACCAAAATACACTTTTTTCATTCTGCCCGCATTTTTTGTTTTGATTATAAAAGTATGTAAACTCAATTCAATTTCGTTTCGATAAAAAAGGTTACCACAATTCAATGGAGTTAATGTGTATATAGTATGTTACACAGTACAAAGTACATGTCTTGTGCACTTTATATTGTTTGATGAATAAATCGTAAAAAATAAAATCACCAAGGATCTGAAAATTGGGTTTGGTAGAGGGAAGTCCCCTTAAGACGACTGGCCGGTTGTCATCCAATCCTATTTAAAAGTTTAGGGGGTATACCCCCCAAAGTTGAAAAGTCATCAGAATGCACCCAATATTGGATGATGAATAAAATCGTCAAATATAAAATGGCCAAGGATCTGAAAATTGGGTTTGGTAGAGGGAAGTGCCCTTAAAACGTCTGGCCGGTTGTCATCAAATCCTATTTAAAAGTTTAGTGGGTATACCCCCCCAAAGTTGAAAAGTCATCAGGATGCACCCAATATTGATTGATGAATACAATCGTCAAATATAAAATGGCCAAAGATCTGAAAATTGGGTTTGGTAACAGGAAGTGCCCTTAAAACGACTGGCCGGTTGTCATCAAATTCTATTTAAAAGTTTAGGGGGTATACCCCCTCAAAGTTGAAAAGTCATCAGAATGCACCCAATATTGATTGATGAATAAAATCGTCAAATATAAAATGGCCAAGGATCTGAAAATTGGGTTTGGTAGCAGGAAGTGCCCTTAAAACGACTGGCCGGTTGTCATCAAATGCTATTGAAAAGTTTAGGGGGTACACCCCCCAAAGATAATTTACGTGAAAAGGTAACAAACACGAGTTTTGCAAGCCGTAAAATAAAGCCAAATAATACAGATTTTGTAGAAGCGGCTCCTTTTACATCTAAAAGAATTTTCCAAAATATACGCAAGGCTGCTGATACAATAAAATACAACTTACAGACATATATTTGTAGTCACACTAAAAATGGAAGAGAATTGACCGAAACCTTAAGAAAAGTTTCCTATTCACTATACTATTTTTAAAAGAATATTTTTACATACATGTCCTCTATCAAATCTAATGGATTTGAACAATGTCGCAATTCCCATTTGATTTTCATTAGATTTTATTTCATTTAATTATTTTTATATATTTCTTTTGTTTTAAAGAAATATGTTTATTTTGTAAACAAATGCAGTTGCTAATATGGTTGTTCTTTGCTATAAAAATTATACGGAATGAAACAAAAACAGATCGAAATATATCACTCCTTAATCGTTTCAGACAGGGACCGTAAATAACTGTTATCCATGAAAACGTGGAACAAAAACTCTTTATACTAGAGTCAAGAAACAACTGTAGTGTTATATACCATTAGATTCGTAGTGACGAGCTCTTTCAGAAAATTTTGTCATCTTAAAAAAACGATCACAGTTAACAGTTATTTTCCAAAAACAAAACTCATTTAAAGAGCTTTATTTTTTCCGTTAAAAATAAAACTCATTTGAAAAGTTTTATTTTTCTGTCATACATAAAACTTATTTAAGGAGTTTTATTTTTTCTATCAAAAGTTAAACTCATTTCAAGAGTTTTGTTTTTTCCTTCAGATAATAAAACTAGCATTTCTATATTTTTAATATATTTTTAATTTTTGATAGATAAAGTAAAACTCTTTAAATGAGTTTTATTTTTGACGAAAAAATAAAACTCCTCATATGAGTTTTATTTTTGACGAAGAAATAAAACTTCTCAAATGAGTTGTTTGACAGAAAAAACAATACTCATTTAAGAAGTTTTATTTTTGACGAAAAAATAAATTTCTCTTTTTAAGAGTTTCATCCGAACCTTTATTTTTCCGTTGAAAAATAACTGGTCAAGGTAGAGTTTATTCATTTAAATTACAAAATACTTGTTATAAAAAAACTTTTTCGATACAACTTTTAACCGTTACGGTCCCTGGTTTTAGAGATTGATTTGACTTTTGGAAACGATCATTTTTCATCACATACCTTATTACTTATAATAAAAAGTTTAAATACTTGATATATTTGATATTTATACTAAACTCTTTACGTATGATTATATATGTATTACATTTCTATATGAATTGTGCATAGCATACGCTGTAGTATAATTCGTTAACTTACAAAATGAAAGCATAGGTGATATAAGTAAAACCGAGTCTAAGACTTGTAATTAAGGGAAAATGTTGGACGTAGCAGCTTAATATATTACATATGCAAAAAATATTATACATATATATATATATATATATATATATATATATATATTGTTACAAAGATTAGAAATAGATTTAAAATAAACGCCAATGTGGCTATATGTACTTGGCAGCACTACCAATTAATCTATAGTTGTCAAAATGTTACAACCCTGGTCAACACTATATAGATAATATTCAAATTAACGGAAATGGAATACTCCAGAATATACAAGATCATTCAAGGCTGTGCCAATAAGAGTAAACCACAACAACAACAAACATAGCAACATAAATGCTAAGAGATGTTATTCTTAATGATCTTGTATGCAAGTATTCGCTAAATAGATTCACAGGTATACACAGCCATATACACGTAGAAGAAACAAAACCACACACTCATTCATACAACCACTCATAGTTACCATAGGCAAAACACACAGAACACTCATACACTCAACCACACATAGTTACCAAAAGCAAACCAAACAAGTCAGCATTGTCATGTATACAAACACAAACATGTCAAGTAAAAAACAACCACCATACCCAGAACTTTCGCGAGGTTACCAGACGACGTCATTTTTGCTATATAAAGGCGCTGCCAGAGCTCAGCGATAGTCAGTGTGATTTCAAACATAGACGTGTAAACATCGCTAAGTGCGGAGTAGTACAAATACTCGTGTAAATAAAGTAATAAATAAAGTGTTGCCGCATTATATTTCTAAAATTAATTTGTCCGTGTTTTAATTTGATGCAATAAACGAATCCTTAAAGGATAAGTAATAAAACCGTTTTTACGAAAAGGTCTAAAAACGTAACAATTGGTGTCAGAAGTGGGATTGCAAAAATAATTAAAAGGACATAGCAATTTACGAAAAAGAGAAAAAAGGACATAAAAAAAAATAATAATAATTTTAAATAAATAACCATGAAATTTGATGAGCTAAAAGTTGAACAGCTGAAAAAGGAGCTCAGCAAGCTGGAATTGCCAACTGCAGGTAATAAGGCTGAACTGCAGAAGAGGCTGATAGATGAGTTTAAGAATCGCGGCATGGACATCGGGATATACGAGTTTGAGGACAAAGACGATGTGCAGGTATGCCCTCCTGCCACGACCAGCAGCTTGGACATAAATTCAATGTTCGCTGCCTTGATGATCGAAATGAAAAGAAACTCGCAGCAGATGCAGGAGGCATCAAGGATCAGCAGTGAAAAGCTTGTAGCCGAAATAAGTGAAATAAAACAAAACTCTCAGCAGATGCAGGAAAAGCTTGTAGCCGAAACTCAGCAGATGCAGGACAAACTTGTTGCCGAAATAACGGAAATAAAAGAAAACTCTCAGCAGATGCAGGAGGCATCAAGGATCAACAGTGACAAGCTTGTAGCCGAAATAACTGAAATAAAACAGAACTCTCAGCAGATGCAGGAAAAGCTTGTAGCCGAAATACAGGAGTCAAATAAAGCCACGAACGAGACCCTGGTAGAGGTTTCTGAAGCCATTAAGAGGAGGGTGGATGCTATTGAGAATAAATTCTCAGAGCTGGAGGAGCATGCAAAGGAGTTCGAAGAGAAATTGCATGCTCTAGAGGACAAAATACATAACCTGGAGTATAGTGGCGGGCCAGTACGAGCAGTTGCGGAAGTTTCTGCGCGGATAAATGCGCCATGCTTCGACGGCAGCGTACCATTAGGCATCTTCAAATTCCAGTTCGAGACGGTTGCTAGCAAAAATGGATGGGATGCTGAAGAAAAGGCCATAGAGTTGATCTGGTCCTTAAAGGGTACAGCCGCAGAGGTACTTGAGACTGTGCCAGTGAGCTGCAGAAACAACTACAATGAAATAATGGCAGCATTGCAACGCAAGTATGGTGGTGAGCACAAGCGCGATTTATACAGAATGGAATTGCGATGTAGAGTTCAGAAGTCTAACGAATCTCTAGAAGATTCTCGTCCCGTTCCTGGACCATTTTAAAACTGAGGCTTTCGTTAACGGCATTCGCGACTCTGATGTTAAACTGGCGGTGTGCGCTAAGCAGAAATCCACTTTCGCTGAAACTGTGTCATTTGCGCTGGCTCAAGAGACTGCCAGGATGGTTTTCAAGCCACAGATATGTAAAGTGCGGAATGTGGAGGTTTTGTCTGAGGAGGATAACAACTTAGTGGCTAGCGTTAAGGAGGCAATGCGACAACTGCTGGCAGAGAAGGTTATCAAAGAAAAGTCTAAGTGCTTTAACTGCGGAAAAATCGGTCATTTTCAGCGCAGCTGCAAAGCACAAAGGAAGAGAGGTAGATCTGTTTCGCCGCCAAGAAACAGCAAACGGGTGAACCAAACAACATCCCAAGAGTCCCCGTTAAACTAAAATGAGCTAGCACTAAGGGGCAAGAGCTAGCTCTCACAAACGAGGGCCCCACAATCTCCATATCAGTGATACAGCAGAAAAATAGCAACCTCACTGCGTCCGGACACATCAACGGGGAAAAGCACGTACTTACCATAGACACAGGGGCATCGCAGTCAATAATAAGGCCCGATATAGCAAAGGGGAAATGCGAGCGGTTAAGCAATATATGGCTACGTACAGCTACTGGAGAGCCTGCCACTGTCTATGGTAAGATTGAAGTAAAGGTGACTATAGCCAACATCAACGTGAGACATGTGTTTATTGTTGCCGATATTGTCGATGAGGTTATTATTGGAGACGATTTTATGATTAATCATGGCATTAATCTACATATGGGACAACAGCTGATGATTTGGCGTAATGTGGAAATACCCCTTGATGTTGGATATGACAACAAACCGCAAGTAACAAGAGTATTTGCTATTGAGAGTCAGACAATACCGCCGCAGTCTTAAACAGTCATATGGGCGCGGATGAAGGGAGATTGTGAGGACAATCGGTTGTGGGTTGTAGAACCGGCAGATCTAAAGAGAGAGCTTATAATAGGGAAAAAGTCATCAAAGAAAATTCCGATGTTGGCCAGTGTACTCCAGCAGAGGCAATAATAAACTGCGAGAAGAAGATAGAGCCTACTAATTTGTCCGCAAAAGAACGAGAACAATTTGAGGAATACGTAGAGAAATGGGTAGCAGGTCTATCAGCGACAGATAAAAATAAAGCCAAGCAGTTACTAAAAAGGCATGCCAGTATCTTCGCCATGGGAAGCCAAAGGCAGGGTAGAACTGCATTGGTTAAACATGAAATTAACACAGGCGAAGCTAGGCCGATTAAACAGCCACCCAGAAGCGTACCCCTAGCAAAGCGGGATAAAGTAAAAGAGCTTGTAAGTGAAATGGAGCGTGATGGCGTAATTGAGCCATCTTCTGGTCCTTGGAGCTCGCCTGTAGTCTTAGTTAAAAAGAAAGATGGCAGTACTAGATTCTGCGTAGACTTCAGGAAGCTCAATGACATAACCAAGAAGGACAGTTATCCGCTCCCCAGAAGCGATGACACTTTGGACACGCTAGCTGGTATCAAATGGTTCTCTACGCTGGACTTGCGAAGCGGATATTGGCAAGTGGAGATCGCAGAGAAAGACAAGGAGAAAACTGCCTTCAGTGTCGGCAACGGATTATGGCAGTTCAAAGTCATGCCATTTGGTCTCTGCAATGCTCCGCCAACATTTGAACGCCTAACGGAGAAGGTACTGATAGGACTTCACTGGAAGACATGCTTGGTATATCTCGATGACATAATCGTGATGGGGAAAACTTTTGATGAACACCTCAAAAACATGGCAGAAGTTCTTGAGCGGATATCATCAGCTGGATTGAAACTCAGCTTGAAGAAATGTGCATTGTTCCAGAAAGAAGTAAAGTATTTGGGGCATCGTGTTACAGCAGACGGAATCTCAACAGATGAAGATAAAATAAAAGCAGTAAGGGACAGGCATCAACCTAAAAATCTTCATGAATTGCGCAGCTTTTTGGGCCTTTGCACATACTACAGACGTTTTGTGCCGAATTTTGCCAGTGTAGCTTCAAGCTTGCATGAGCTGACAAAGAAGTCAAGACCATACCATTGGGGCGAGCCACAGGAAAAATCCTTCCAGAAACTCAAAGAATTATTATGCACGTCACCAGTGCTAGCGTATCCCATAGCTGGAGAAAAATTTGTGCTGGATACTGATGCGAGCGGCTATGGCATAGGGGGTGTGCTATCCCAAGTAGTAAATGGCACTGAGAAGGTCATAGGTTACTATAGCCGTGTACTCTCAAAACCTGAGAGGAACTACTGTGTGACACGACGTGAGCTACTGGCGGTATTGGAATGCATTAAACATTACCATAAGTACCTGTATGGTCAACACTTTCCATTAAGGACCGATCATTCTGCACTGAGATGGCTATTGCAGTTTAAAAATCCTGAAGGGCAACTGGCAAGGTGGATTGAACGCCTGCAGAGCTACGACTTCAGCATTGAGCATAGAAGGGGCACAAAGCATAACAATGCGGATGCTCTTTCGAGAAGACCGTGCTGTTTAGAGTGTAAACATTGTGTTAGAACCGAGCAAAAGGAAGGTGTTGTGGATGTTCGGCTAATGCACATCGGCTCTGATGAAGACTGGTCAGCGGCACAGAGGGACGACGATATACTAAGGAAAATTATAGCGGCCAAAGAAGAAGACAGACGACCATCCCGGAATGAAATTTCGGCTGAAAGCCCACTTGCCAAATCTTATTGGGCTCAGTGGAACAGCCTTAAGGTAATAAAAGGGTGTTTATACCGCGTATGGGAAAGTGTAGATGGCAAAACAACTTCAAATTTAATAGTTGTGCCATACTCCAAGATAAGTAAAGTTTTACAGGAGTTTCATAATGGACCCAGTGGCGGTCATCTTGGAATAACAAAAACACTTGAGAAACTGAAGCAGCGTTTTTATTGGGTTGGATGTCAACAAGCCGTAGCTGACTGGATAGCAAACTGCCCACAGTGCATAGCAGCCAAAGGCCCAGTAAGAAGAAGCCGGGGACAGCTGCAACAATACAACTCAGGAGCACCATTCGAGCGGATAGCAATGGATGTAGCAGGTCCCTTTCCCGTCACCAAAGCCGGAAATCGTTATGTACTTGTGGTAATGGACTATTTCAGTAAATGGCCAGATATATATGCTATACCTAACCAGGAAGCAAAGACAATTGTAAATGCTTTCGTCAACAACTGGGTATGTCGCTATGGTGTCCCAATAGAATTACATTCCGACCAAGGAAGGAATTTCGAGTCTGCCATATTCAGGGAAATGTGCGAGTTGTATGGGATAAAGAAAACCAGAACGACGCCGCTGCATCCACAGTCTGATGGCATGGTAGAAAGGTTCAATCGCACCTTAGAAGAGTACCTACGAAAAGTAGTAAGCACCCATCAGAGGGATTGGGACGAGCACATCCCCAAATTTTTGATGGCATATAGGTCAGCTGTACAAGACTCAACATCGAGAACGCCAGCCAAAATTATCTTCGGGACGGAATTAAAACTACCTGGTGATTTGGAATTTGGTGTTAAGCCAACTGTAGAGGAAGGAGCTATTACGTCCCAGGAGAAGGAGGACTTAAACGAGCTGCATGAGTTCGTGCGCAATAGAATCAAGATGGTCAGTGACAAGATGAAGGCTAGGTATGACCGCACAGCAAACTCGGAGGGATTTATGGAAGGACAATTGGTTTTACTGTATAACCCACAACGGAAGAAAGGATTGTCCCCAAAATTACAGACTAACTGGGATGCCCCGTATAAAGTGATTAAGAGAGTGAATGACGTTGTATACCGGATACAGAAGCACAATAGCCCAAGGTCGAAAATGAGGATAGTACATCTCGAACGATTGGCGCACTATGGAAGAGGTGATTGTATGCCTATTCGGGACGAACAGGATTAAGTGGGCGGCAGTGTTACAAAGATTAGAAATAGATTTAAGATAAACGACAATGTGGCTATATGTACTTGGCAGCACTACCAATTAATCTATAGTTGTCAAAATGTTACAACCCTGGTCAACTCTATATAGATACTATTTAAATTAACGGAAATGGAATACTCCAGAATATACAAGATCATTCAAGGCTGTGCCAATAAGAGTAAACCACAACAACAACAAACATAGCAACATAAATGCTAAGAGATGTTATTCTTAATGATCTTGTATGCAAGTATTCGCTAAATAGATTCACAGGTATACACAGCCATATACACGTAGAAGAAACAAAACCACACACTCATTCATACAACCACTCATAGTTACCATAGGCAAAACACACAGAACACTCATACATTCAACCACACATAGTTACCAAAAGCAAACCAAAAAAGTCAGCATTGTCATGTATACAAACACACACATGTCAAGTAAAAAACAACCACCATACCCAGAACTTTCGCGAGGTTACCAGACGACGTCATTTTTGCTATACAAAGGCGCTGTCAGAGCTCAGCGATAGTCAGTGTGATTTCAAACATAGACGTGTAAACATCGCTAAGTGTGGAGTAGTACACATACTCGTGTAAATAAAGTAATAAACAAAGTGTTGCCGCACTATATTTCTAAAATTAATTTGTCCGTGTTTTAATTTGATGCAATAAACGAATCCTTGAAGGATAAGTAATAAAACCGTTTTTAAGAAAAGGTCTAAAAACGTAACAATATATATATATATATATATATATATATATATTGCTTGTTTCCAAAAGATAAAATTATTTGCAGTGTACATAAATTGTTTCAATTCTGGCCCGTTTCAGCTTTTGCCTAACGATAGTGCAAACAAGTACAAAATATATATACACAATGCTGAATATGCATGTTAGAAGTATAGCCACATGATCATCTCTAAGAACATGTTTTACAATTTAAGCAAATAATGGTGGTTGAAAAAAAACAAACATTTCGTTTAGGAGAAAAATTTGTAAATAAATAATAAAAATAATTGTGAACGGGTTTTAAGACAATATTAAACTGTTTACAAATAGTAAGAGAATCTAACAAAACTCCTAAATTGTGGCTGGTGGTCAAAACTGTAAAGAAATCAACATAAAAATGAGGTAAGATTCCCAAAAAATTGGAATTCTATCACATTAATGAATATGTTTTTAATTTTTATTAATGTTAGTGCTCAAAAAGGTCACAGAAGATCGAATCCCACACGACCAGTTTTTTAACCCAAAGAAGAGCTACAAATGCTATTCCCATAATGCCGCCATCGGAAAAGAATAAGCAACAAAAATTACAAGACTCGAAAACCTATGACTAATAAATAAACAGTCAGGCTCTAACCAATCTCAAATGGATAGGTTGAAGCTATTGATCATTTTAAAGGCAATAGGTTTGTACAGAGGCCAGCCTTACAGCCACCTCCCACAACCATAACACCCACATCATTGATTAATGTCGCAACAGCAGACATCGCACATATTGCCAATTCCTTCGTAATACTGTGTAATATGTATTTCGCATTCGAATATATGTATAAGTAATTATTTTGTGCGACTACAAAAAAGTTTTCTTATTTATTTTAGGGTCCAGTACGCATGCCAACTAAAGTATTGCGCATCACCACCCGTAAAACTCCCTGCGGTGAAGGTTCGAAAACATGGGATCGTTTCCAGTTAAAAATAATTATGTTTTACAAGTTTAAGCAAATTATATATCGGTTTTTGCTAATAATCTTTCGATTTGTCTTACTTCAACCAGTATCACCAATTTGCTTATATCAAACGAACTCCCATAGTCCCTTGGAAAGATATTACAACTTTCTTATGGCTCTCTGAGTTCTATAAAGAAAATGATTAGAATTTATACGTGTGTACATACATATATACAATATATTTTCATCATTAAACATATGTATGCATTTTCATTTTAGATGAGAATTCACATTGATTTGCATTCCCCATTCGAGATTGTCAAGAAGATCACATCTATCAACATTGAACCTGGCGTAGAAGTGGAAGTTACTATTGCCAATTTATTGGTACATTTCAGTGGTTATGATTTTAAAGAAATAAACCATATATTTGAACAATTTGGAAAGTACTGAAAATTGTGGTTTATGTATATTTTAAAAAAATTATGTGAAATTAGGTGAATAAGTACCCTTCGCCAACGTACGTCTAGCATTACATATATTTTTGAGTAGC
>OY776281.1:40998686-41031186 GCA_963675445.1 Linnaemya vulpina | reverse complement strand
AATATATATTATATTTTTGATATTTTACTTAATTCTATTGATAATTAATCTTTTTTACGTAACTTTTTTTAAATTTTTTTAGGAAATTTGTTTCAACATCACATTCAGGGTTGTTGTAGAATCCCAGTCAGATTTGTCAATTATCAGAAATGAAAATCGATTCTGATTTGAATTGGTGTCATGAAACCGTGTGGATTTCGGCTTCATTCGAAAATAAACAAAACCCATAATCGAATCAGCTGTTTTTGCTTTGTTTACATATTTTTAGAAATATTTTATCAAAAAGTTTTGCTTCTTTTGTTGTTGAACATATTTTTTAAAGAAATTTAAATTATACGGAACTAAAAATGGTAGAGGCTGTCGTTTTTTTATTAATGGAGGAAGAATCGAATGAAAAAGTCAAACGAAAGATATTGAGAGATTACAGCAATCCCTTGGAACGTCCTGAGATAGCGTAAGTACACATTGCAACAAAGTACGAAAAATTGAATTGTATGAAAATTTATTAAAGATTCGTAAGTCAATACCGTGTGAATAAAGAAGCATTCCAAATGTTGATGAACATTCTTGAAATTCACTTGCCTCCGTCAAATATTTCGTGTTATTCAGCTAGCAGCAACATTACGATTTTTGGCAGAAGGCGGTTATCAAAAGTCAATTGGAAACGATTCTACCGTTAGTTTAGGCCGGAGTACGGTGTCAATAGTGTTGGCCAATGAAAAATGAATGAACATGAAAAAAGGAGATTTAGAAACCATTTTTACAATAAATATAAAATTCCTTCCATCATTGGGTGCATCGATGGAACTCATATAAAAATTATAAAACCGACTGTTGACGAACGTTTGTATTTTAATAGGAAAGGCTTTTTAGTATGAATGCGATGATAGTAAGTATAAACTGGTACATATTTGGAAAAAAAAACCTATCTGCATATTTCATTCGAAGATTTGTGATGGTGATATGCTGATTCGAGCAGTAGATGCAAGGTATCCCGGTTCAAGTCACGATGCTTTTGTATGGAATATAAGTAGAGCCCGTCAATATTTTCTTGGTGAATATAAGAATGGCGACAGAGCGTCCATGCTATTGGGAGACTGCGGATATTCCCTTGAACTTATTTTACTTACTCCATATAGAGAGGTATCAGATAACACAAGAGAGCACAAATTCAATGTCGCTCATGCTTCAGCCCCTAATATTGTAGAGATGACGATAGGAGTGCTAAAAAGTAGCTTTCGATGTTTGCTAGGTACATTGCATTATAATCCACAAAAAGTGGTACAAATTGTAAATATTTGCTGCGCTTTGCACAACATTTGTAGAAGCTACAACATCGCATACGAAGTGGATCAACTCGCTGCTGAGCCGGAAGAACCCTTAGCGGATAATACTTTGTTACTTCCCCGAGTGACACTGCAAAATGAAGGACAAAGAATACGAAATGGAATTGCAAACACATTATAAAATTGTCATACATTTTTATTTAATAGAATTCAATTAATTTTTCATTTATAATTCATTTAAAAACTTTAATTAATAGTAGTAGGATACTGTATGTGCCATGACAATTAAAATTCTCAAATTTCAGCAAATAAATTTAAAATTTTTCAATTTTAATTGCCAAATTTATGTTAATTGGTTTTTTTTAGTAATTTGATACTTTAATGTTTGTGTGTGTGTATTTTCCCACGGTTATATAGGGTGTTCACATTGTTGTTGTTGTTTTTTTTTTATAATGTTGGGGTAGGCGTGGGTATTTGTGTCTGTCCATATGTGATCTTGAGAATACATGTCCGTCCGTATGTGAGCGTGGGAATTTGTGTCTGTCCATATGTGACCTTGGGAATACATGTCCGTCCGTATGTGAGCGTGGGAATTTGTGTCTGTCCATATGTGACCTTGGGAATACCTGTCCGTCAGTATGTGAGCGTGGGAATTTGTGTCTGTCCATATGTGAGCGTAGGAGTTCTGTCTGTCTATGTGTGCTATAGCCTAATAGAAAATAAGAAATTTTTAGGAACATTCGATTATTTTTTTAGAAATTACAAAAGTGTTGTAGTTATATGGATGGCCTATGTTTGTGGTTCGTTTCTTCTTGCTGGAGTGAGATTTCTTCTCTTATTTTTTGTTTGTTTTTAATTTTGGTGTGTGTTTACTTAAGATATTTTGTCCAGCAATTCAGTTATTTCTTTTTTGTTTCCAATGCTTGAGTCTGGGGGAATAATTTGATTATTCTGATCTTGAAGACTTTGTGAAAAAAATTTTACTATTGCATAAATATTGAAACTGATATTTTGTTTATTTTATACATGACGAATATTGATGGATTTTATTTGGGGATCTGGATGGTGGTGCGATTTCTGTATTTTGTAGAATATGAATATTTATGCTATGTTTAAGTATGTGTGTGTGTTTTTGTGTTCTGAGTGGCGATTGGAATGTCTGCCTGTCAGACAAGCTGTGTGTGTGAGTGTGACGATTGGTGGATCTGTATGACAGTCCGCTTTCTTGCTTTCCTGGATTTTGCGCAAGTGGGTCACTATGAAATGCGTACATAAATATCTACAAATTTATTTCATTTACGCATATACATACAAACAAATAATAAGCGTTTATTCTTTGTGCCCAAATATTCCTTTGACCATTTGAATAAATGAACCATTGTTTAAACATATACATTGTTTTAATTTTTATTAATATGTAATATTTATCAAATTATGTATATATTTTTATTTATATCTCAATTTAAATTTGCCTCTACTACATCCGCTGCCTCTAACAACAATTGATCATCTCCATACATCGCAAGAAAAAGAGGTATATCTATTTTTGGGAGTATTTCAACACTCAATATTTCTATTTGAGGTTTTATTGCTAACTCTCTTCGATATTCTGTTGTGGTTGGTTGCGAAGACACCGCTAAAAAGTGATCCTCATCGCCTGTTAGCATATCATCGTATTCTGTATTCGAAGGATTTGATATCTCAGGTGCAGATGTTGGCTGCGATGACAGCTCTAACAAAAGTTCCTCATCTCCTTAAAGATGTTTCTCGAACTCTTCCTGTCTGGCTTTTCTTAGATATTCCTTCAAATGGTGACGCTGAAGTCTGCGATACAATTGTGTGTACCAGAAGCTGCTTTTGAAAATTTGTTTAGCTACAAAACTTTTGTAGTTTGTCATTTATATAAATATTGTCCACTTTGCAGTTTCATTCCCATAAACGTTTTGTATCGTAGAGGCATGCATAAGCATGTCCCGGTACTCTGTATATATCACATTCCGTTCAAAACTTTGTAACGTATACTCTATATATATCACTTATCAAAATGTTTGTTTACATAACTATGGTAAACGTAGCAGTTTCATTCCCGTAAACATTTTGTATCGTAGAGGCATGCATAAGCATGTCCCTGTACTCTGTATATATCACATTCCGTTCAAGACTTTGTAACGTATCTGCATGCACAAGCATGTCTCTGTAGTCTGTAGATATCACTTATCAATCATTTATTAATCAATAGATTTGTTTAAGTTTGTAGGTTATTCAATATTAATATATATATTTATTTCGATATTTCGCTAGCCTTCGGTTAGCTTCTTCAGCAAATTATTTTATATATAATAAAATAATTTCCTGAAGAAGCTAACCGAAGGCTAGCGAAATATCGAAATAAATATATATATTAATATTGAATAACCTACAAACTTAAACAAATCTATTGATTAATAAACGAAAAAAGGTTAAAAAAAATCAGATACAATAATGATATCACTTATCAAAATTTTTGTTTACATAAATATTGTCTACGTAGCAGTTTCTTTTGCCACAAAATTTTGGAACGTCTCTACATGCATAAGCATGTCTACGTATGTTTGTTTACATAAATATTGTCTACGTAGCAGTTTCATTCCCTTAAACATTTTGTATTGTAGAGGTATGCATAAGTTCCATCTCATATACCCGCTGTAAAATTTATTTCATTTACGCATACATATACATACAAACAAATAATAAGCGTTTATTCTTTGTGCCCAAATATTCCCTTGACCATTTGAATGAATGAACCATTGTGTTTGTTTGTTTGTTTTAGTGTTCTCTAAAAAAAATATTTATGTAGGTTTTTATTTGAAATAAAAAGACATTTATTTTAATTTTTATAAGCATTTATTTAAAAGTTTGTTAGCATTTTCATTTTTAAGTAAAATTGCATTCCTTAAGGCACAAACACCATAGTCGTGATAGTTACAATAGAGATATATTGAATGCATAGTTTCCATTGATTTAAAATTAATGCAGCCAATGTCTTCAATGTTATAAACTGTTTGATTAATAATTTTTTCCAGCCATTTTTTCTTTTCTTCCCCCTTAACATATATTTGTGAATTTCTTATATTGGATTTTAAAAACTTGCAAACGCTTTGTATTGAGACTGATCCATCATTCCAGTTAATATGATGATAGTTTTTTTTTTGTTAACCAAACTGCTTCTCTCTGTTTTTTGGCTGATAAACATGCAAAATCAAAAGCAGGTGTTATGATGAAATTGAGGCATTCGTTGTTGCTGAAAACTACAGCTAGTTCTTTTGCGATGAAGTCATTTGAATTATTTTTTAAACCTTGCAAGTCTACAAAAACAATATCACCATCCATGTTATATAATTTATAAGACCTTCCGGACTTGACCTTTTATTGGTATGTATTCTATTACGCGGTCATGAATAAGAACGCAGTAAGCTGATGTTTTTGATGGAATATTTGTTGCTGTTTGAAATTCAATTTTTATGTCGATTGGTCCGGTATTGAGCGTTTCGTTTTGGTGACTGACATCAGCTACAATAATTGGAGCGTTATTTTTAAACTCTTGACCTGTTAGAAGAGGTTGGGGTTGTTTCATGTAGTAGCTTTGTTGGAATCTTAGATACATATCATATAGAATCCCATAGCGCTCATTTTTTAATTTTATATTAAGATCGTCATATGGGTAAGAGGTGGAGTTTAAATGTACTTTTAAGTTAGTGAGATCACAATGAACAAACTTGTTTTCTTGTTGAAAGGCAATCAACACAAAACGAGGGCGTTCTTTATTAGCGGCCAGTTTCACATTTCATATGTGATTGGTCCCCGTATTACGGTGTGGATTCATATGACAATCCCAACTACGGAATGCCATTGGTATAGCAGCACCATTATTAAGTATATTGATCATATTCAATTTACTATGATCAGATAATTGAACATGTGGGATTCTCCATGATATTAGTGAAATTGTAAGTTTTGCTTCCTCAGTGGAAACATTCGAGTGTACAAGATCCTCATCGTTCTTAATACGCAAGAGTATCAACTCATGTTTGCCATTTAATAAAACTTTATTATAGTCTTCAGCGAATCCTAAAAGAAGTTTAAGTGGTACATAGAAATTAAAATTTCCATTTTGAAGATTTATTTCATCAAGTTTATTCCATCCAGCATTTTGCAACACAACGCTTTCCGTAGGTGATAAAGAAACCAAATTTTTTATGGTACTGGTGGCTCCCAAATATCTTGTATGATCAATTTCAATACCATTTAGTTCATAGCGAATTTCATCAAGGAGTTATGCAACAAAATTGTTTTTCAACTGAAAGTTGGGTGTAGATTTCGATGTTTTTTCATCTACAACAAGTCCTTCCACATATATATAGCTTTCACTGGGTAACACATATAGATCTTGGTTTTGTATTGAAATTCTTATTTCATCGTTGTTGTAAAAAGACTGAAAGTATGGTATGTATGTGTGGTAATCCTTTTTGATTATATTTTCATCAGATATTGGTTTATCTAAAACGTCTATTATTGAACTCATTTTGTTTTCAGTTTAAAGTTCAGTGACTTGAGAAAACTCTTGTTTGCTGCTGTAAGTGATTTTTGACGAACAGATCCTTTCAATTGTTGCTTAGGTTGTAATGTTTGAGGATTAGATGTTGCTGTAGTATTCTTCGATATACTCGTGTTGTATATTATCATTATTTAGTTGTCCTTAAATGTATTCTTATTGTAATTTCCTCTCCTCTGAAATTAATTAAGTCGCCGTTTTGATCAACCACGCGAAGAGCTAGTGAACTTATCTCTCTGGATTTTACTGGCAAATACATAAGGTTTTTGGGAATCTCAACTATTTTATATCCAGCCGGTACATTAATCGGAAATTCATGTAGTGTATGAGCTTTAGAATTATTCATATAAGTATCAACCACAATACTGCTTTCAATCCTCAAGAGATTTACCTTAAAGATATTCACTGGAAGATCAGAGTAATGTTCTTTGCTTGGCGTTAATATTCTGCTATTCAATCCTAAAAGTCTACCTATTGTATTTTCTTTATTAAAATATATTGGTTCTTTAGAGTTGCTGACTTTAACTTGCATTGTATTGCTATTAGCTTCAAATAAAATTTTGTTTTCTGGTCTATATCGTTTGTATTGTTCTTCTATATAGTCGACTATATCATTTAATTCATAAGATCCGATCGGTATTTCAATTACAAGTTCACCGATATGAAAGATATTGTTGTAGACATCCACATTTGGGATACTGTTGTATGAATGAAAATCAGTTAGAGCACATTCATAGGTTCCGTTTAAATCAATGGGAGGAAAATAATTAGCAGATAGCTCTGATGAATTGGAGCTCAGAGTCAATGTTATTGACATTGTGACTGTTTGATTGTAAATAAATGAGGTTAAACACACAGTATGATTTATAAGAATCACTTTCGTATTTATTGTTTATTTACTTATTTTAAACTAAATTAAATATTGATGCCATTGTTGTTGTTGTTGTTTATTTATTGTATTCTTCCATTTACAATATCTCATCTTTGCTTATCCAAGAATTGTGCTCATTACCAAAGCCCAGTCACTTAACAAACACCTTCTGTCCTTTAGTTTTGAGAACCTTTTCAACTAGGTATGTATTTGGATATCGGGTTTTCGAAATTTCTTCTTCATAGAATCCACCTTTAATAGGATTTCCGCGATAGTCTTCTAATGTATATGTTGTAGGATATGTGTTTTGTACTCTTTTAATTGTAAAGATTTCTGTTGTCCAATTCGGAGTATAACCTTTTTCAAAAATGTTTTTATATTTGCTTATGCGTACATGATCTCCTGCATTAAATTTTGACATTTTATACACCTTTAAATGACTGTATACTGTTTTTAAAAGCTGTTTTTCATTTGTTGAATTTACTTTAATCGGTGACATTTTAATGGTGCGATGAATTTTTCTATTGTATGCATCAAGTAAATCTCTATACATATCAATCCAATTATATGAACCATTTAAGCTAAATTCTTTCCACATCATTCCTTTTAATGTTCTATTGAATCGTTCTACTATTGAGGCTTTCATAGTGCTATATGTTGAGTAGTAATTAATATTGTATTTATTCATCAACTGATTGAAATGTTTATTGAAAAATTCTTTACCATCGTCTGTTTGAAAGTTTTTCGGTATTCGTCCCAATTTGAAAATATTCTCCATTGCCTGGGTTGTTTCAAATGCATTCTTTCTTCTCAAAGGTACTGCCCAAGCAACAGACGCTAAATGAGAGAGATGTAAAGTGTTTGTTTCAAGGTGTTTGTTTATAAAATGTTTGTGCAGAGGTGTGAAATTGTTATTTGCATATTCATTGCTGGATGGAATTGGTGCTTATAAGGTTCTGTCGGAGTTGATTCTGCGGGTTGACTGGACTGGGGTTCACATGTTTCCTGCTCTTATGAAAATTATTATTGTTTACATATTTATTGCTGGATGGAATTGGTGCTTGTAAGGGTGGGCTTTTGTAGATGCATATAGTAATGTTTATATAAGGGTTCGATTTGATTGGTTCTGTCGGAGTTGATTCTGCAAGTTGACTGGACTAGGGTTCACATGTTTCCTGCTCTTATGAGGGAGTCGGACACAAGTTTTGCATCTACAATTGCTATAAATGGCTCTAAACATGTCTCCGTCTAGACCTGAAGAAGTGAAGTTGTTGCAGCGCTCTAGCAATCGGGAATCAATGACATTGAGCAGTTCGTCTTTGGATGATGTGCCGGCAACATTTCGGCCAATTCTGGTGGTTTTGCACAGGCCACAAGATAGCGATCAGTCTGCCAATTATGCAGCACCCATGGCCAATCAAGCTGTAAAAATTGTAAGAAGGCTAGCCATATAAATCCGTAATAGTGGTGTGCGTCCGCGGCAGCCTATAGAAAGTTTTATTCAAGGAGAGCAGGAACACGGAGTGTGAGAGCAGTCTGCTGATATCCATAATAATGGTGTACGTCCGCGGCGGCCTATAAGGGGTTTTATTCAAAGAGAACGGGAACCCAGAATGTGGGAGCAGCGGTGAATATAGCTTATTTTTTATATAACAGTTTGCGAAGTGTTTGTTTCTTGTTGTTCTACATATATGAATTCATTACGTGTTAATAACATGGATGCCGCATCCTTCGGCGCTTGGAAGAACGATCCCTCTCCCTTAAAGAATTTGCGCTTGCACACTGCACAAACACGTATTGTTTTGTGGGTTCAGAAAATATACTTGGGTGAAAGCTGTTGCTTTTAATAATAATAAGCAAATCAATTGTATGTTGTATCAATTACAGTTAGCAAAAATCGATAATTTCCATTGTCTAAGGAATAATTTCCCATTTCAACTAAATCAGCTTGCCAAAAATCATCTATTCCTTTCATCACAACTCTACGACGTACAAAAGGTTTTCGAGCCTGCTTATGCAATTCATTTACAATATTCCTTTTTGAAGACATCTTATTTTTCCAGTTGCTGTTTTAAGTGTGTTGTGATCTACTTGGTGCACTTTCAGCTATTGATACGAACATGTAATTTTCTATTCTATAAATTTTTTCTCGTAACTCTTCAATTTCCATATCAAAAAGTGAGATATTTCATCCATTTTCTTATTGATATTCTGCAAATGAGCATTAAGATTTTCTAACTGGAAAGCTACTTCTTGAGTGTTTGCAACATTTTTGATTCTCTTGTATTGGACATCAATGTTTTTGTTCGTATCATAAAGAAGCCCAACAACTTAGGTGCATTTTTTGTTGAAATTACTTCACTTCTATCGTTAATATAATGCCCAAATTTATCAACGGACATGTTTTATAAAAAAAATCTATGTATGTATATAGTTTATACAATTTAATTAGCTTCACGTAGTTCTTCAATAATTGAGACAATTTCGTTGTTGTGATTAGTATGGCCTGCAGACTGTGATACAAGCAGTAGTCTAAGTCGATCTACTAACTCGTTTGGATCATCCCAGTATATATAGTTTGGATTATGAGGGTTGAACTGCATCAAATCCCTTCCTAAATAATTAGTTTTTGTTACATCTGATGAGGTTGTATGATTTTCTCCTTTGAAAAGTTTTCCAATAATATGTTTGTACTTATGCGCTTTTCTCCCTTTGATTTGACCATCAGACTTATAGTCTCTCCTGTGAGCATTGGTAGTAAGTAATATTTTTTTATAGATTTCAAGCTCAAATTTGTCACAGTTTTTTGGTATTTTATAAAACATTAAAGAAAACAAACCTGGCGTGAGAGCCCATATTTGTCCAACCTGTATCTTATCTTGATTTAACCATAGTTAGTATCTAGTTCGTTTCTCGATTGTAATAGTGATAAGTCAGGACAACTTTCTTCATTATTCGAATTTTGTGAGTAAAAGTCATCTTCATCATAATTACTGCTACTTTTACTATTCGATTGTTTAAACATTGATTCTTCAATTAGTTTCTTGGGCGTACTCGTTTCCAATTTTATTGTTGAATTCTGAGGATGAAAACTTTCATTGTCATCAATTCCAGTTTCCTTATCACTCGGTTCTTTTTTAACTGGTCTACCAACGTATTTAGAGCTATTGATAAATTCTTTTAAAGGTTCTGTGATAGGCTTGAATGTATCTCTTAATTGTTCATGTGTATTTATTTCACCAGTTTTTATACTTCGAAGATTTTCTTCAAGATATTTCTTGTAGTCACCAAGTCTTTAAGAATTTGTTCATTCATTTTAGTTATCAGGTCAGTTCAATAGGAAGCAGATCAGTTTATTAGATCAGGTTAACAGATCAGGTATCAGATCAGCTCATCAGGTATCAGATCAGCTTATCAGGTACCAGATCAGCTTATCAGGTCAGTTTAACAGGTATCAGATCAGTTTATAAGGTATCAGATCAGATTATCAGGTCAGTTTAACAGGTATTAGATCAGCTTATCTGATCAGTTACAATAATCACATGTATAAAGTTTGAAGTCAGATTAAATACCGAAGGGAGCATTAGATGAACAGCAAATTATATTATGATGAAGTAATCAAATGACTTTCTATAACGACCGTTGTTTAGTTCATTATCTTTACTTATCATAAAAAATCCGTATATTTCCTTCCAACATTCTCTACAAATTTGTTGAAACATTTCAAAGTTCATATCGCTGGCAACGTGATCATCATATACATGTTTCATATTTGTCGAATCTTGTTTAAACATAATAATTACATTAGCATTATCTCTTATCAAATGTTTTGGAATCCGCGTGTAAGTTTGACACAAGTAAAATGAATCTACGTTCTTATGACGACCCATACAAAAATATGCACGTATATTGTTTTGCTTTTCACATGCAACATCATCAAAAATCATAATTGAATTGCTTTTAGCTGCACTAGGAGGAACAATGTACTCGTTTTCTGCGAATGTGTAGTATCCCATTCCTTTAATTGGTGAAATTAATTTCTTTAGGTATTCATATTTAGGTTGATATAAAGATTTTGAGTACAAGTAAATATTTTCAAACTTGAGACCATTAGGACTTTCCAGCAAACTAATCATTATGTTAGTTTTTCCACAATTTGAAGGACCAACTATTAATGCTCGAATAGAATTTGGTAACAAGGAACTATGTCTTATTTTTTACTGTCATTTGAACAAATATCAGCATTACGAACTAAAATATTTTTATGTTGTTTTACGAAGCGCATTTTAATAACTACTTGTGAAATTTGGTTGTACTTTATAACAAAAGTTTTAGTCACAAGCAAACTATCGTTGGAGAAGGTTTACTAAATAAAGCAATAAATTCGCTGCCTTTTGAATTACATCTTCCTGGATATCAGTACTGTGGACCTGGCACAAGATTACAAAAGCATTTAGATAGAGGAGATAAAGGAATTAACTTACTGGATGCTGCTTGCAAAAATCACGATATTGCTTATTCGAAAAGGAAAGACTTAAACAGCAGACATCAAGCTGACAAAATTCTTGAAAATAAAGCTTGGGAAAGAGTTCTTTCAAAAGATAGTGATATTGCAGAAAAAACATTTGCATATATAGTCACCAACGCAATGAAAGCAAAAACTAAACTTGGTATGGGTATTGAAGCAAAGAAAAGGAATACAGTGAAAAGACCATCACCACGAATTCGTATAAATGACAAAAAACTGTTTCATAAAACAATTAAATCAGCAACAAACATATTGAAAAAGCAAAAACCACAAGCTATCAATTCAGCCATTAAGATTGCTCGTAAAGCTATCAGTAAATCTCTTAAGGGGAAAAAAGGCACGAGTTGTAATACCACGTATAATTAATGTTCCAAAAATATGTGTTTTTTTACCGCTAATTCCGATTCTAACTGCTCTAGGTGCACTTGGTAGTCTAACAACTGGAGGTGCCGCTATAGTTAAGGGTGTAAATGCAACAAAGGACGCAAAAAAACAACTTCTAACGGGAACTTTATATTTGTAAAATCAATTTCAATCCCGTTTTGCAAATGAATAATATCAGCGCTAATGTCTGCAATATTGTATGAGCTGCACCGTTATCTGGGTTTAATATCAGATGTATCCAGTCCAGATATAATGGCCCATTTAAAACAATAAATGTCATTGTTTTCAACATTTATACATGCCATTTTACTTTTTAGTTTCTCTGGCGTACTAATCCAACTTGATCCTCTCACCAAAGCTGACTTATTTACTGCAACTTCAAGACGAACAATTCTAATTAGAGTCCAGCCAGAATCCCGCTCTTGAAACTTGGAGATTTTGGTGTGGATTTCTTGCAGTTGTTTTGTTATCATTTCCTCAACATCATCTGCAAAGCACAAAAGATCCATTTTCGCTCTATGTGAAAAAGTACACAATTCCATATCATCACCAACAATTTTAATATACTCCCCAATGAGAGTAATATTAAACTTAATAATATTATGCACAGCTATACTATTTTGAAGTCTTTCCTTGATGATAGGTCTATTTTCCTTTATAGCATCTTCAAATAACAGACAGTCTTTACTTATTGGAACTCCAAATGATGTAATATTATTTTTAAAAGCACTATTTATTTTATAATATTTGCATTCATTTGGATCATCCGCAGAATTTGAGATATCCATTTCTACTTCATCATTTTGTGTATTTGCCTGATCATGTGGAATAACTTGACTTATATCCATGTCTTGAGGAGGATTCTCTACGGGAAAATAGCTTGGGTAATAATTAGGCATATTATTTTGCTGCAACTGTATAGGTACGCTATATTCAATGGGATATGGAATATCCATAGGTGCTGTGAATTGGTTGGTTGACACTGGATACGGATACAAAGGATACGCTGGAACCTGCACTGGATACTGATACTGCACTGGATACTGATACTGCACGGGATACTGATATAGCAAATTGTTGTGGACCATTGGGTTATAGGGTTGTATGGAATGATATACATCTTGGGGTTCTACGGACTGCTGCACATTTTGGGGTTGTACGGACTGCTGCACACCTTGGGGTTGAACATGACTTTTGCAATGTTCTAAATAGCACTTTTGGTATCTGTATTGCTTATTACAGATATTACAACGAAAAACTGAAGAACTCATGTTTTTTATATTTTTTTTATATATATTTATTCAAATGCACTTATATTATGTTTTAAGTATGTAACATTAAAAAATTTATATTTTTTAAAACACATTTATTGGTTTTAGATACAAAAATGTACTGACTTTAGTCCTAACAAAGTTGATTTATATTAATTCGCGAAAATGTTTAGTATGGTCTAGTACGCTACATTTCAACAAAGTAGTTTCCAGTATTTGTGTAGTTAGTAACTTGTAGCTACAAAAATCGTTGGTTGCAAAATTTTAATAAAGTAGTTTTAGAAGTACAGCGGGTATATGAGATGGAACTTATGCATGCCTCTACAATACAAAATGTTGAAGGGAATGAAACTGCTACGTAGACAATATTTATGTAAACAAACATACGTAGACATGCTTATGCATGTAGAGACGTTCCAAAATTTTGTGGCAAAAGAAACTGCTACGTAGACAATATTTATGCAAACAAAAATTTTGATAAGTAATATCTACAGACTACAGAGACAAGCTTGTGCATGCAGATACGTTACAAAGTTTTGAACGGAATGTGATATATACAGAGTACAGGGACATGTTTATGCATGCCTCTACGACACAAAAAGTTTATGGGAATGAAACTTCTAAGTGGACAATATTTATATAAATGACAAACTACAAAAGTTTTGTAGCTAAACAAAGAAAAGCCAGATAGGAAGAGTTCGAGAAACAGCTTGAAGGAGATGAGGAACTTTTGTTAGAGCTGTCATCGCTGCCAACATATACACCTGAGATATCAAATCCTTCGAATACAGAATACGATGATATGCTAACAGGCGATGAGGATCACTTTTTAGCGGTGTCTTTGCAGCCAACCACAACAGACTATCGAAGAGAGGTAGCAATCAAACCTCAAATAGAAATATTGAGTGTTGAAATACTCTCAAAAATAGATATACCTCTTTTTCTTGCGATGTATGGAGATGATCAATTGTTGTTAGAGGCAGCGGATGTAGTAGAGGCAAATTTAAATTGAGATATAAATAAATATATATACATAATTTGATATATATTACATATTAATTAAAATGCATATGTTTAAACAATGGTTCATTCATTCAAATGGTCAAGGGAATATTTGGGCACAAAGAATAAACGCTTATTATTTGTTTGTATGTATATGCGTAAATGAAATAAATTTGCAGATATTTATGTACGCATGAATATGTACATCTTATCACATTTCATAGTGACCCACCTGCTCAAAATCCAGGAAAGCAAGAAAGCGGACTGTCATACAGACTCACCAATCGTCACACACACACTCACACACACAGCTTGTCTGACAGGCAGACATTCCAATCGCCACTCAGAACACAAAAACACACACACACACTTAAACATAGCATAAATATTCATATTCTACAAAATACAGAAATAGCACCACCATCCAGATCCCCAAATAAAATCCATCGATGTTCGTCATGTATAAAATAAACAAAATATCAGTTTCAATATTTATGCAATAGTAACATTTTTTTCACAACGTCTTCAAGATCAGAATAATCAAATTATTCCCCCAGACTCAATCATTGCAAACAAAAAAGAAATAACTGAATTGCTGGACAAAATATCTTAAGTAAACACACACCATTATTAAAAACAAACACAAAATAAAAGAAAAAATCTCACTCCAGCAAGAAGAAACGAACCACAAATATTAAGGCCATCCATATATAACTACAACACTTTTGAAATAGTGTAATTCCTAAAAAAATGTTCTGATGTTCCTAAAAATTTGTTATTTTCTATTAGGCTATAGCATACATAGACAGACAGAATTCCTACGCTCACATATGGACAGACACAAATTCCCACGCTCACATACCGACGGACATGTATTCCCAAGGTCACATATAGACAGACACAAATTCCCACGCTCACATACGGACGGACATGTATTCCCAAGATCACATATGGACAGACACGAATTCCCACGCCTACCCTAACATTATTAAAAAAAAAACAACAACAATGTGAACACCCCTATTTAACCGTGGGAAAATACACACACGCAAACACTAAAGTATCAAATTACAAAAAAAAAACCAATTAACATGAATTTGGCAATTAAAATTGAAAAATTTTAAATTTAATTGCTGAAATTTGAGAATTTTAGTTGTCCTGGCACATACAGTATCCTACTACTATTAATATTATTTAAACTAAAATGTAACACAGTTTTTTGTACTTGAGACAGTCTTATAAATATACTAAAATAAATAATCACATTTTTTAAAATAATTTTTCGTTGTTTTGGCTTTGCATATTAAACTTTAAAAGCTCCAGTTCCAATTGTTGCTTTTTAATTTCGTTCTTCTCCTGCATTACTTTTAACATTCGAGAGCTAAAATTTGTTACTTCATCTTTTAATTCTTTGACAGATTTAGCAACATTCTCACTGTTTTTTTCTACAGCTCGATATAAACGTCTAAGTGAGCTTGCATTTTCTTTTTCAATGGAAATAAGCTGCTCGAGTTTCTCGTTCAGCTCAGTTTTTCTTTCACTTTCTTCACTCAAAAAGTTTTTTAATAACTGTGCTGTGCTCTCTGGTTTCGCTTTTTTCGGTGTACAGGGAACAATCGGTGATTCGAGCCTTCTCTTTGATGTAGATGTTGCAGGTGTATCATCGTTTAAGGGAAGCTCATCGTCTACTATGCCTAATTCTATTCCCGATACAACATCTACCGTCAATTTAATTCACCACATTTTTTAAACGGAATACTGCCAGTAGCACGAGATTGAGCTTTGTTATGCGCTAACTTCTTTTTTACTTCACTCTTCCATTCCGTCCATATCTTTTGTATAAAAAAAAATTTTTGTTAAATAATAGTGTCACATTGAAGAAATTTAAACATTTTACCCTCTTCCATCTGTTGGCAACGTTGCTGGGTGGTCCAGCACTGTTTGAAGACTGTGTGAGTTCCTGCCAGAGAGACTTAACTTCAGCCTTGTCTCGTTTTGTATAACCCCTTGCGATATCTTCATGTTCCTCCATAAATTTTACAAATATGCCATTTTGAGTTATATTTCTATGTTTTCCCCTATACACATAAATATGTTTTACATAAAATGAAATTTAAATTAATTTTACTTACATTGTGCAGCAAAATACGTTTAACCGCCTACAACAAAAATCATCGGATTGTTTCTGACAAAACAACGATAAAATCAGATTCGGTGACACCAAATTCTGACAACAATTCTGATTCGAATATAAAACCGGTATCATCTGTTTCTGTGACACCAAAATGAGAATTTTGCCGGTTTCAATTCTGATTCTGATAATAACCAGATTCTACAACAAACCTGATTGTTTTCTTTTTCTTAAAATAAAAAAAACCAAATAATTTATAATTGTCCAATGACACATTTAATGCCTAGTTTTTGACTTCGTATTTAAGTACAAAATTAGTTAATTTTTCCATAAACTTAAGTTGTGTTTAAATACGCTTTCAGTTTTCAGTTATATATAAATACTTCAAATAATTTATGCGAAAAATGTGGTAGCACCATGAAATATATAAACAAAAATCGCAATGTTGAGAAAACATGTGTTTTGCTTATTATTCAGAGTATATCAAGTGTTGTGCATTAAATTATTTCAAGTTTTTCAATTGTATTAAGAGTCTATTTGTACAATAAATATTATTTTATTGATTTTTTACTTTATACTATTGATAATTAACTATATTTATGTAACTTTTTTAAATTTTTTTGCAAATATTTATCAACATCACAATGTTTTCTTTTTCTGAAATGAAAAAAAGTCAGTCATATGTGTACTGTGCTGTATTTAATACAAAAAATAATATTAAAAAATAAATACAATCAAAAGTGTATAAGAAATATCTTTGCATTTATTTCGTTAAATTTAATTTTCGCACGCATAGAGCGAAACTGATTGCATTTCCCATAAGTGGCCAAATGTTTGAATATCATAGACTGTGGTACATGCAAATAGTAGAAGCGGCAATGGACGCCGAAAACAATTTTAATAGAAAATTTAATAAATAATGCAATAATTTAACTGATATACTTAATGTTTAGCGTTTGTTTATACATTACAGTGCATTTCTTACATTTAATGACATGTTGCCAGCCACATGCACACATTGTTGTACGTTTTTTAGTCAAGAATCATACATAAGTAATGGCGGCAAACATATATACTATCACCGTCTTACCTTAAGATTTTCAGCCCTTCAACTCAGATCTTTTATGACAAAACAAAAACATAGCTAGTGCTGTTATATTATGCATAGACTACTAATTAGACATGACAACTGTGTATGTAGTGGTAATGTTTCCGACCGATGTTGCGAGAGGGACAGCAAATTTCTTTGCTTGCTATCTCTTTTCTTTTTCTTGTCGATAGAAAATGACATACTTTCGTTTACAAAAAGTTAAACTTTCTTGGCAGGATTATTGGCGAACAATTGAAAATAATTAAATTATCGTAAGATTTAGTGCTTAAAATTTGTAATTTATGGGTGAAACATAATCTACTCTTTCGTCCACGAATTACCGATTATGTGAAATGCCAAAAAAGCACAGAAAAACAATAAAATCGCACATAAAAAATAAATAAATATATTTTGTGTGATGTGTATAATTTAAAATAGTGATATTAGTGTGGTGAAGTTATTCCTCCTTTCCACCAGTGATCAAGTGAATATAAAAATGGAAGGAAGAATATGGAAGTGTTTTTTTTAATTAATTAAAGTGAGAGAAAAATAATTTATATGAACATAAGGTAAAACTCTAAAGCTGGATTCACCCATGGTTTCAGTACAATATTGACGTTCTACAACATTTCTAGTTTTTTGAGAATATGCTCTGAAGCGATTCACCCACTTCGCCCATTTGTTCTGCAACATCAAGGCTACCACATGAAATAGTTTTGTAAACTATGTGTGTGAGTTTTACAATTGGGCAATACCACTATTTATTTAATTTTATTTATAACAATATTCACCAGATATATATTTTTAAATACCAAACAATACAAAACAAGTGCTCCGTATTTTATTATATACAAAAACAATATGAAACAAGTGTGTTGTTACACCTACAAAAGTATAAAACAAGTTCTGTATTTTACTATACATATGTACATATAATATGCTGTGGCATCTCAGTTCTACTTCACTTAAGGAATTAAACTTTCTGGCAGCACAGTTGCAATGTTTCGGAACGTGAACTAAAATTTAACCAATTTAGGTTCCAAAACACGTTACTCTCTTTCGCTCTCTCTCTCACTCTCTAAAACAGAAACGTCAAATTACATATAAAAAAACTGTTTCAGCACGTGAAATTCGTTCTGAAACCATGGGTGAATCCAGCTTTACTCTCTTTCGCTCTCTCTCACTCTCTGCAACAGAAACGTCAAACTACATATAAAAAAACTGTTTCAGAACGTTAAATTCGTTCCAGCTACTTTCATATTTTTTTCCAATTACCTTTTTCATTAGCGAATTCTTTGTAGACACTGTGACCCTAAAAGAAATATAGAAATTTCGATGAATACTTTTAAATTAAGTTTAATGCACCATTAATCTGATAGAGATTACATTTATAACTTTCACATTTTTTATAACGGAATAAGACTTACATTATATACACTCTTGCTTGTTCCTATACAATCCTTTTGTTTCTCTGATATGCAGTTCACCAATTGCTTTTAGATCTTTATGCAAGTTATGAAAACGGTCTAACATTCATACAGCAGGGTTTCCATGACTTGTGTTATATCCAAAAATTTATTTTCATAATGTTGGTTTCCAATTTTATTATTTGCCACTAAAATTGACAAAGGCGCTCATGTTGGAAAAACACTATTTCATAAACGATAAAAGAAAATTGTTATTTGTTTTAAATAAATAAATGTGTTGATAAATACAAATACCTTGACATCTATACAACATATTATCAGTTAAAAAATAATATATTTAGAAGGACTGGGAGAACATGAAGGATTCGAAACTATCAGTAACATCGGGGTGTAGAATAGGCAGATGGATCTTTTGGAAATTATCAGTAGTTTTGTGCACTTCCAAATGCTCATTGAAATCAACGCAAGCCTATACGGAAATATATGGAATAACAAATTGTATATAAGTAGATTTTATAAAGGATCTATTGTAAGCATAGCTTTTGTTAAAAATAAATTACACGTACCGCCTTCTTCTAAGTCTGTGGAATTTCAAATTTTGTTGCAGCAGTTCAACTTAAGTTGTACCTCTGATTAGAAATTGATTTTTTTGACGCGATCTTCTGTGACTTCAATGAAACTCTCATTCCCGGCTTCATTTATAGTTTAAGGTTCGCATTACGCCCGTGAGCATGTCTTTTTAGCGCCTTAGCCATCTATTAGCATGCACTAAGCACTTGTTTCGCCTCCCATAGTCCCATTTAATCTATGTATCCAGGTTGATTACGTGATGATCAGTGCGACGATTTATATTTTAAAAGCATTTAACAGTTTCTAAACCATTAACAATTACTTTTTTGAGCACTAATATTAATAAAATTAAAAACAAAACTAATTTGACAGAATTTCAATCCTTTGGGAATCTTGGCTCATTCTTATGCTGATTTCTTACGGTATTGACCGCCAGCCACAATTTAGGACTTTTGATATATTCTTTTAATGTTTATAAACAGTTTAATATTGTCTTTAAATCACTCAACACTTATTTTTATTATATATTTCACAATTTTTCACCTAAACGAAATTTTTGTTTAATTTTCAACCAACATTATTTGCTTAAATTGTAAAACACATGTTTAGAGATCACCATATATAGCCATTTCTTCTAACATATTTCTTCAGCTTTGCGTATACATATTTTGTACTCGTTTGCACTATCGTTAGGCAAAAGCTGATACGGGCCAAAACGAACTGTCACTTTTGAGTTTTCTGTTTTTTCTGTGATATTATGACTTTTTTGTATGCAGCACAACAACAACTTACTTTAATTAAAGGCGAATTAATAACGAGTAGCCTCGACACTAATGTGCACTTTGCACTTAAATGCTTTTACTATCTAAGTATATTTACTAGTCCTCTTCTTATCTTGAAAACAATTTTTGGAAGCTTTTGTTGATATATGAATATAAAAGTATTTCAAAATATATAAAGGTGATTGTGCAATTAAATTTGTGTATATGTATATGCGTTATTGTACTTTGTATACGTAAAAGTTTTTAAAAGGAGCAAAATCTCTTTTTAAAATGCCCAAAGATGCTGGTACGACAGCAAAGTGTTCTAAAATTTGTGGAAGAAATATCGCTTCTATAGCTTTGCTATGTGCGGACCACTTCCTTCCCAGCAGTATTGTAATCACTGGAGGTTAAAAGTTACTTTTGCCTTGCGTAGGACCATGTGTAAGGCAATAGGATGCGGTTCATAGCAATGAACGTATCTTATCTAGCGCAGAGTAAGTACTCTAAGTTTTTAAATACATGTAGTGCAAATAGGATGTACAACTTTTTGTAATTTGACTCTGAGTAAAAGGTTATAAAAATGCATGCATATGTACTTTAATATGTATAGTAAGTATTGTGTACATGTGTATGCCTGTATGATACTAAAACTTCTCTATTATAATTTTTAGATCGGTATATATATATACAATATATATATATATATATATATATATATATATATATATATGTGATATATATATATGTGATATATATATATATATATATATATATATATATATATATATGTGATATGGTATATATATGTATATATATATGGTATATATATCTCACATATATAGTATATATATATACTATATATATATATACTATATATATACTATATATGTATATATATATACTATATATATATATATACTATATATGTGTATATATGTATATAGTATATACATATACTATGGTATATATATGTATATATATATAGAGATATATATATATATACATATATATATATATATATATATATATATATATATGTATATATATATTTATATATATATATATATATATATATATATACATATATATATATATATATATATATATATATATACGTATATATATTTATATATATATATATATATATATATATATATATATATATTATTTAATAATTTATTAGTATTTCAAATACTTTTCAATATATGAATGTTCTTTTTTGGCTTTTCAGAATTATAACATTTGTATAAAATAAATATCTTTATATTTTTCATCTTTTCAGAATTTAGTTAATATCAAGGCACAAAGAATGCTGATGGAATGCTTAGCAGCATAGAAAATACGTGCATTAGATTTTGTTAAAGACGTATTCCATTCTGCTAGTGTCTTACATATAAGCCTTTAATAAGTTTTTGATAAATTATTATGAATAAGGCATGAAAATTACATATTACTTAACACGCAAAAGACCACCTTTAGAATACGAAAAAATCACTTTTAATATAAAAAATCAATAAAAGTGAGTTTTTATATATTGTAATATATCCAATAATTGATCTATTTAACACAATCGAAAAAAGACCAAAGTCAAGGTCTTTTGAGTGTTAAGTATTATTATTATTAAATGCTTAGTTCATAATAATTTATTAAAAATTTATTTTTTATCTAACATTATATGTTAACACAAATGATAAGTTTTATGAATTTTAACGAATTTATTATAAATAAATATATAAACAATGAAATGTTAAAGGCCCAATTAGCCAGACGCTGAAATCGCAAACGCTGCGCAAACGCATCAGCTGATCCAATCTGTTACAAGGCAAATTGTGAAAATGTTTATTTGAACGCTGAAAAACGCAATGCAGCGCAGCCAACCTACAGAAAGTAGAATTTTACGCAGAGGTACGGTGATGGCATGTATGTATGTTGAATGAGAGTGTGGCACAAAAGCTTTTTTTTGTACTTCTTGTTCGGTTTGATATTTGAACATTTAGTTGATGCATGGGTTTGTATCAAGTAATAGCGTTGACATCACTAATTAGGTGTAAAACCGGCTGTCATAATTATTGAACTTTCTAGATTTTGATTTTGTACGGATCATACTTAGCAAAGCGACCGAACACCACAGAAAACACAGAAAACTCAAAAGTGACAGTTCATTTTGGCCCGTATCAGCTTTTGCCTAACGATAGTGCAAACGAGAACAAAATATGTATACGCAAAGCTGAAATAATATGTTAGAAGAAATGGCTATATATGGTCATCTCCAAACATATGTTTTACAATTTACGCAAATAATGGGGGTTGAAAATTCAACAAAAATTTCGTTTGGTTAAAAAATTGTGAAATAAATAATGAAAATAAGTGTTGTGTGATTAAGAAACAATATTAAACTGTTTATATACATGAAAAGAATATATCAAAAGTCCTAATTTGTGGCTGGCGGTCAGTACCGTAAGAAATCAACATAAAAATGAGCCAAGATTCCCAAAGGATTGAAATTCTTGTAAATTAGTTTTGTTTTTAATTTTTATTAATTTTAGTGCTCAGAAAAGTAATTGTTAATGGTTTAAGAACTGTTAAATGTTTTTAAAATATAAATCGTCGCACTGATCATCACGTAATCAACCTGGATACATATATTAAATGGGACTATGGGAGGCGAAACAAGTGCTTAGTGCATGCTAATAGATGGCTAAGCCGCTAAAAAGGCATGCTCACAGGCGTAATGAGAACCTTAAACTATAAATTAAGCCGGGAATGAGAGTTTCATTGAAGTCACAGAAGATCGCATCAAAAAAATCAATTTCTAATCAGAGGTACGACTTAAGTTGAACTGCTGCAAAAAAATTGGAAATTCCATAGACTTAGAAGAAGGCGGTAGGTACGTATTATTTATTTTTAGCAAAAGTTATGCTTACAATAGATCCTTTATAAAATTTACTTATATACAATTTACTATTCCATATGTTTCCGTACTAGGCTTGCGTTGACTTCAATGAGCATTTGCACAAAACTACTGGTAATTTCCAACAGATCCGTGTGCCTATTCTACACCCCGATGTTACTGAAGCTTCGAATCCTTCATGTTTCCCAGTCCTTCTAAATATATTATTTTTTAACTGATAATTTGCTGTATAGATGTAAAGGTATTTATGTTTCTCAACATATTTATTTATTTAAAACAAATAAGAACAATTTTCTTTTATCGTTTATGAAATAGTGTTTTTCCAACCTGAGCGCCTTTGTCAATTTTAGTGGCAAATAAGAAAATTGGAAACCAACATTATGAAAATAAATTTTTTGTTATAGCACAAGTCATGGAAAACCTGCTGAATGAATGTTAGACTGTTTCATAATTTGCATAAAGATCTAAAAGCAATTGGTGAACTGCATATCAGAGAAACGAAAGGATTGTATAGGAATAAGCAAGAGTATATATAATGTAAGTATTATTCTGTTATAAAAAATGTGAAAGTTATAAATGTAATCTCTATCAGATTAATGGTTTGTTAAACCTAATTTAAAAGTATTAATCGAAATTTCTATATTTCTTTTAGGGTCACACTGTCTACAAAGAATTCGCTAAAGAAAAAGGTTATTGGAAACAAATCTGAAAGTAGCTGGAAAACATAGAGTCGAAAATTGTTAAAGTAAATGCAATTGTGATGGTTTTAAGATTCAAAATTTATACGTATAAAAAATAATGATAAACACCATGCAGTAATGTTCTTAAATTTATTTTGCTCTCAATAAAAATTCAAGTTCTTTAAAATGTGCTACTAAATTTTATTTATTTATTAACAAATCTTATTGATATTGTGTAGGTTTCCACACTACCATAGAGGTACTACACTCAGTGCGTTGCCAATTTTTTTAAATGGCTGGCTTCCCCAATAGGCCTAAACCATTTTTTTCTCAACATGTTTCGGGATAAAAAGCAAAGCCATATATCCTACATAAAAGCACACGAACTTAGTGTTTTGCCCTATGTTCCGATACAAACATTCATATAAATTATTTTTCTCTCACTTTAATTAATTTAAAAACACACTTACATATTCTTCCTACCATTTTTATATTCACTTGATCACTGGTGGAAAGGAGGAATAACTTCACCGCACTAATATCACTATTTTATATTATACACATCACACAAAATATACGTCGTATAATTCGGAAACAAATTCCTAATTCTCTATACCATTTGCATATCGTTGGCTCCTGAAAAATAAAAGTGTTTTAGATATTATTAAATTTATATATGTATAAGAAAAATTTACTTAAATATTTTTGCTGCTACCACCACCGATTTTTTTGTTTTTGTGTGCTTTTTTGGCATTTCACACAATTGGTAATTCGTGGTCGAAAGAGTAGATAATGTTTCACCCATAAATTACCAATTTCAAGCACTAAATTTTACGATAATTTTATTATTTTAAATTCACCAATAATCCTGCCAAGAAATTTTAGCTTTTTGTAAACAAATATATGTCATTTTCTATCGACAAGAAAAAGAAAAGAGACAGCAAACAAAGAAATTTGCTGTCCCTCTCGCAACATCGGTCGAAAACATTACCACTACATACACAGTTGTCATGTCTAACTAGTTTATGCGGAACACACCCTTATTTCTTAACCTAATATATTACTTTTTTGATAATTAAACGAAGTGTTGAATATTACAAAGAGTGTTTTATTTCAATACCAATAAGGATACAACAGTTGGCGACGGGAGTAAATCCGTGCAAAAAAGTGATAAGATAAAGGTTTTGTGCAAAAATATAGAAAAGGAACATGGATTCCAAACAGTTCGAGGAATTTATGAAGCTACAGGAGTGGATGGTATCACAACTCACACAGATTAATGTGTCGGCCATGTCGTAAAGTGCAGCGCAAAGCACCAACATTAATACAGCGGTCATAGCAAATTTCGACATTTTCGATTCTACTAAGGAAAATTATAAGAATTACATACATAGATTCACAAATTACGTGACAATGAAAAATGTTCAAGGTAATAATCAGTATTGTGCAAAATTACTACTCAACTCTATTGGTGCAAAAAACTTTAATATGTTGTCGGCACTAGTTGCCCTCAAGGCTCCAACAGATCTAGAATACGAATAATTGCTAAAAATTCTAGAAACGCATTTGGCGCCGAAGAAAAATAAATTAGTGACTCAGCATAAATTTTTATTAAAATATCAAAGTAAAATCCAGTCTATTGCCGAGTTTGTGACTACGTTGCGAATCGACATAAATGACTGCGAGTTTATATCAACGTTTCTATAGCTGAGGTATTTTTAAGAGCACAGTTTACTAGGGGAATCAAAAGTAAGAGTATAAGGGATGAAATCGGAGATAAAGCGTTGGCATTAGAAGCCACAAGAGCGGACGCAAAAGAGCTAACAATTTCAACAAAATTCGAGTTAACAGACATAAACAAAATTGCAAGTAGCAAAAAGGCAAAACGTTTCAACAACACACACAGCAAAAACCCTCAAAAAGCAGCAGTAAAGATTGACTATGGGAAGTTGGGTATTGCGGGTCTATGCCTACGATGTGGCAAAAATAATAATTTTGCAAATGATTGCAACATTATTAAATCCAAGTTACAGTGCTACTTGTGCAACAAAAAAGGTCACGTAAAAAAAGTGTATATCACATCTATTTTGGCGGATGGGCATAATGCCGGTCATCATAAAGCGAACATTACAAGTCGTATAGCTACGAATCACATACAAGCCGATGAGTCACAATACGGAATTTTCAAAATAAATGAGTCCAGTTCATATGCTGAGTGCTATTATGCTGACATTTTCATTGTGGGTACGAAACTTAAACTCGAAGTAGATTCGGGATCGGCTTACACATTTCTGCCTATTAGTCAATTCAAAACGTTAAAGGTAGAGAATAAATTAATCCCAATTAATACCACATTTTCGTCATACAGCTACAATAAGATTCCATCAATTGGGAAGGTTCAAGTCAAAGTAAATTTCAATAAATTGTCAATCGTCGATTACCTGATTGTATTCCCAGATGGGTATTCTGCCCTCATAGGTCGAGTTTGGATTCGCCGGCTCAGAATAAAACTAGAGGAATTAGACGAATCAAACTTAAATGCAATCACAGACGAGTCTCCTGAGCAATGTGACGATGTGCAACAATTTATATCGGAATTCCCAAATGTGTTTGAGCAAAAGATAGGGTGCATCCCCAATTAAAAAATTTCACTAAAGCTGCGTGATAATGTTACACCAGTGTACACCAAAGAAAGGCAAATTCCATACGCATTGACAGAACTGGTCAATAAGAAATTAGAAAAATCTTGAAAATGCGGGAGTTATTACAAAAGCGCGCAATAGCGATTGGGGTTCACCACTAGTGGTTATACCCAAGTATGGGCAAATGCAAAATGAAAATGCAAAACGAGCGAACGATATCTACATACACAAAATTTATAAGAGAAGTAGAGAACGAAATTGTGCTTAGTCTAACAGAAAATTCCGAACGAAGCAGACGTAAGTCGGATGTCATCAAATGAGAAGAAAAACAAACTAATACCATGACAGACATGCCAAGATTTCAATGTAATGGTGCCCATACCTGGTTATACCGAAAGCTGACGGCGGGGTTCGTTTATGCGTCGACTACAAAGTTTGTGTTAATCAACGACTTGTAGATGCGCATCACCCTATTAGAAAAATCGATGAGATTTTCAACAGTCTAAGGGACTCTAAATACGTTTGCTGTCTTGATTTATATAAGGCCTATTTGCACGTTGCCGTAGATAAGAAATCAAGAGAGATTCAAACGATTTCAACACATAGGGGTACTTACCGCATGAACAGGCTTTCTTTAGGCATAAAAACTGCACCATCGGAGTTCAATAGAATCATTGACCAAATTTTACATGAAGTTCCTAAAACAAAATCTTACTTTGATGATATCGTAGTACATGGTCAATCCAAATTCAAAAATACGACATTCATTTAAACATTTCTAAATGTATATTTTTCAGAACCCAAATTGAATTTGTGGGGCATACAGTGCAGTTTAATAAAGTGCTAAAGTCTCCGTCCAAAATAGAGGCAACTACTGAAATGCCAGCACCAGAAAATGTAGATGATGTTCGACGTTTCCTCGGCATGATTACATACTATACAAGATATATCCCAAATTCATCCACTATTACAATACCATTCCGAAAATTATTAATGAAAAATTCGAAATTGAAATGGATAGATGCTTGTCAAAAACCATTCAATTTGGTAAAACAAGAAATATCAAGTGATCGGGTGCTTATGCCATATAACCCCGAACTTCCAGTGCAGCTTGCGTGTGATGCTAGTCCCACAGGGAAAGCTGGGGTTTTGTCACGCCTAGTTGAGGGAGAAGAGAGGCCGGTTACGTTTTCATCAAGAGCGTTATCTCCGGCGGAGAAGAACTATTCACAGCTTGACTGAGAAGCTTTAGCCATAATTTATGCCGTTCAACATTTCCACCAATACCTGTATGGTAGACCTTTTAAATTGGTGACTGATAATCAGCCATTTCCACCAGAATTCAAAATTGCCGTTGATGATAGCCTTACGCCTTCAACGATATGCTGCGTTTTTAAGCGGATATAACTACGAAATTGTTACCAAAAGAGGTGACGAAAACATCAATGTCGATTGCCTGTCGAGAGCGTCTATAAGTTCAGGCACGATTTTTCAAAATGCTATAGACCGTGAAGTAAATATCATTTGTATTTCAACAATAAATCAATTATCTCGCAAACAATAGTGCTCGCAAACATTTTAAAGAAACTACGAAGTACTACCGTATCTGATTCCAAGTACACGATTGACAGTGATGTTCATCGATAAAGATATTGAAAAGTACGTTCGTTCCTGTGCTGCATGTGCGTCGGTCATTGAAAGTCCCCCAAGAGTAATACTTCATCCATGGGAGGAAGCGGAATTCAACTGGCAGCGTATGCATATTAATTGTGCAGGTCCATGTCAAGGACATCATATCCTTATTGTCGTCGATTCAAAGTCAAAATGGGCTGAAGTGGGAGTAACGACATCCGCACCAACATCAGCTTCAACAATTCGAATTCTAGAAAATATTTTTTCGAGGAATGGGTATGCTGACGTCATAGTTTCCGACAACGCCACTATTTTTAAAAGCAAAGAATTTACAAACTTCTGCAACGATTCCGGTATTTTTCAAAAATGTATAGCACCAGGTCATCCAGCAACGAACGGATTGGCCGAAAGGCATGTTCAGACACTAAAACAGCGCTTAGCAGCCATGGGAAACGATGCATAATGTAGGCAACACTGGTTGAATAAACAAGTAAAAAACCAAAACTCGGAATAAATTTTGAAATAAAAACAGAAAATAATTGTTAATAATAGACAGAGACTATAAAAAACATAAGACAATCAACAAAAATTGTTACTGTTTAACAGAAAATAAGAAGTTACAAAAATTAGACACAAGATACATAATATAAAAATTTTAAAAATAGAAAAACTAACCAATGGCTGAATGCAGTAAATGCGGATCAGCCATTAGAGGTGAAAGTGGTATTAGATGCCAAGGAGTATGTGGCAAAGTGTATCATTATACCAAAAAATGTGCAGGACTAGACCAATATTCAGCAAAAGTCATAGATGAGGATAATTACGCTCGTTTTATATGCGACAATTGTATGCAGTATATTCAAAATGTAGACTTTGTTTTAAAAGACATCCAAGATGGAGTAAACAAAAACAAACAGGCATTAATAGAATATAAACACGAATTTGAAAGCTCATTGAAGCAAAATGAATTCGAAATTAAGGCACTACTTGAAGCTATTGAAATGAGATATGAAGAAAGATTTAAGAAAATAGACAAGGTTCAAAAAATGTGTGAAAAGAATGTAGAAGTTGTTAAAAAATTATGTGGAAATTTAAATGAAGTTGAGAACAAAAACAAAGATATGTATAACACAATAGAGAAAAGCAATATGAAAATGTGTAATGAAATAAAAAAGGTTATCAACGAGACAAACGTTAAAACGAAGATGACATACGCTCAGACCGTTTCAAATAATATAATGATGCCAGACGCTTCCAAAAATATTCCCTTGATTATAAAACCAAAGGAAAAACAAAGTGTTGTAAAAACCAAAGAGGAATTAAATAAAAAAATAAATCCAGAAAATTTTAAAATTACAAATGTAGAAAATAGAAAAAATGGAACCTTAGTCATTCAAAGTGAGAATAATGAGGAAAGAGAAAAAATGAAAGAAGCAATAAAAAATGGAATAAGCGATAAATATGAAATAATGGTGCCAAAACAAGCTGAAATGCAAATAATTGTAACAGACATGAACTTTAAAATACCTGACAAGGAACTTTTAGAAAAAATTAAGAAACAAAACGACATACTGCAAAGAAGTGAACTAGAAATAATAAAAGTGTTTGAAACCAAAAGATACAATAAAATAACATATAACGCCAAACTGAAAATAGATAATGCATCTTACTCAAAAATTATGGCAAATCAGAAAATAAATGTCGGTTGGGATAGATGTAGAGTGTTTGATGGAACCATTGTCATACAATGTTTCAAATGTCAAGGATACAATCATAAAGCATCTGACTGTAGAAATGATGAGATCTGTTACAAATGCCATGGAAATCATAAAAGTAAAGATTGTAATAACGAAGTTTCAAATAAATGCATAAATTGTATGAAAGAAAATAAAAGACTTAATATAGGACTAGATGAAAATCACAGCACTAACAGTAAAGAATGTCCAGTGTATCAAAACAAACTTAATTTAAAGAAAAGGAGGATAGGAATTGCAACATAACAATCAAAGAAACTACATGGAATATATACCAACATACAAGGACTAATTAATAACTTCAACCAACTGGAAATAACAATTGAGGAAGAAAAGTAAATGAATCTGAAATTGAATTGAAATATTATCAACAGATTAGCACTTTATCTAAATCCAATAAAACTGGGGGAGTAACTATGTACTTCAAAAAATTCTGGAACATCACGAAGATAAAAGAATATGTAAAGGACACAAAATATTGGATAAGTGTGCATAAGGTAACATACGATAAAATATCATTTTTAATAACAGCAGTATATAGATCACCAAGTAGCCAGAAATCTGAATTCTGCAGTGATTTTAGGGATATATTAGAAGAAATATGTGAAGTGAACTGTGATATAGTAATAGTAGGTGATTTTAATATAGATTGGATGAAAAAAGACTATTATAAAAATAAGATGGAAAGTATCCTGAATGACAATGGCTTAAAACAAATATTAGACGTGTATACTAGAACAACAAAGAATTCCAAAACATTAATAGACTATGTAATAACGAATAATCAAAATATTTTAGCACAAATAAACAAAGATAACAAAATAGCAGATCACGAAACTATTAACATTTTTATCAATAATGAAAATACACGTAATGATGAAGTTGCAGAAGTGGAGATATTTAAATACAATAAAATTAATTTTAGAAACGAACTTAACAAAATCTTAAAATATAATGACATAAATAATGTAAACTATTGTGTAAACCATATCGATGAAAGCCTCGAAAATACAATAAAAAAGTATACTGTAAAAACTAAAATAAGTGAAAAATATGGTATCAAGAATAAATGGTTTAATAACGAACTTAAAAATATGAAAAGGGAAAAAATTTTTAGATACCAAAGAGCAGTTATTGAAAATACTAATGAGGCTTGGAACAACTATAAAGCGATAAGAAATATATATAAAATTAATATTGAGAAAGAAAAAAACAAATATATAGAAAATAAAATATGCAATACAAATAACCAAAAAGAAATGTGGAAAAGAATAAAGGAACTTGTGCTAAGAACCCCTAGACCTGTAATAAAAACTGTGATATTTGAAAACACAGAATATAAGGATAATATACAAATAGCCAATAATTTTAATAAATATTTTGTAGATAGCATTAAAGAAATCAATAATTCCATTGACTACGTGCAATATGAAAATAAAATATCTGTGATAAACACTAAATTCAAATTTTGTACAATAAATCTACAAGAATTAAAAATTATATGTAAAAACCTAAATAAAAAACCAGATTACAATAAAATAAATAACAAATTAATATTAGATAACTGGGACTTAATTGGCAATAAACTACTTAATATAATAAACACATCATTAGAAACTGGAATATTTCCAACCAATTGGAAGGAATCCATAATCACACGGATTGAAAAGGTCAAAAATACGATTAAGTGCGAAGAATACCGCCCTATTAATGGACTAAAAACGTGTGAAAAAATCCTTGAGAAAATAGTAAAAAACCAATTGGAAGAATACATTGAAAAACACAAAATCCTTTCAAAATACCAATCAGGCTTTCGAAAAAAACACTCATGTGAGACTGCACTAAATTATGTTATCAACGGATGGAAATTTATGGAGAGAAATAATAAAATTGCTGCTCTGTTCCTGGACTTTAAAAGAGCATTCGAAACAATCGATCGAGAAATTTTATTAAAGAAACTATACATGTATGGTATACAGGACACTGAATTGAAATGGTTTCAATCATACCTTAGTAATAGAAGACAGAAGACAAAGGTTAATAATGAAAAGTCAATAGAAATTGAAAACGATTTTGGTGTACCTCAAGGCTCAATTCTGGGGGCGCTTTTATTTATCATATATATAAACGACATGGAAAAAAATTTGGAAAAATGTGAAATAATACTATATGCTGATGATACTCTAGTTTTCTCAGAAGCATCAACAGATGAAATATGTTATGAAAATTTAGAAGCGGATATGAACAGAATTAACAATTGGTTAAAAATGAATAAATTAAAATTAAACGAAAATAAAACAAAGATATTGGAAATCAATATGAACAATGACATAACTTTCAAAGTAAATGACGTAATAATAGAAAAAGTAAATAGTATTAAATATCTGGGGTTTCTAATTGATAATGAATTAAGTTTTAAGGAACATTTAGAATATATATGTAAAAAAATTGGAAAAAAAATTGGATTTTACAAACGAATTAGAAACAAAGTATCAACTATAACATCGATAAATATATACAACACGATTATCAAACCACATTTTGAATATGGATCGACAATACTATATACATGCTGCACAGATTCTCAAATAGAAAGACTTCAAAAACTTCAAAACAAAGCAATGCGAATTATTTTAAAATGCAACCGTTGCACACCAATTAACTATATGCTGGAGACTCTAAATTGGATGAAGATACATCAAAAACTGGAACTCACAACACTGAGCTTTATAAAGAAAATGGAGATGGATGACGCACCAGATTATTTAACAGAACAACTACGATATGTTGGCGATATTCAACCGTACAACTTAAGAAACAACTATACTTTTAGACTACAACGTGCAGATACAAACGCAATTCAACGCTCACTTTTTTACAAAGGTCTTAAAAGATATAACATGATGCATCACAGTATTAAAAATGAAACAAATATTAATATATTCCGAAAAAGAGCTGTAGATTTT
>OY776281.1:40938686-40993686 GCA_963675445.1 Linnaemya vulpina | reverse complement strand
GCCGTCAAAACATGGCGCTTTTATCCACGCAGAAACCTCCGCAACTGCTCGTACTGGCCCGCCACTACACTCCAGGTTATGCACTTTGTCCTCTAGAGCATGCAATGTCTCTTCCAACTCCTTTGCATGCTGTTCCAGGCCACCGCTTTCTAGATGTTGGACTCTATCCGCCAGCTCTGAGAATTTATTCTCAATAGAATCCACCCTCCTGTTAATGGCTTCAAAAACCGCTACCAGGGTCTCGTTCGTGGTTTTATTTGACTCCTGTATTTCGGCTTCAAGCTTTTCCTGCATCTGCTGAGAATTCCGTTTTATTTCAGTTATTTCGGCTACAAGCTTGTCACTGCTGATTTTTGATGCAGTTTGTGCATCATTGATTCCTTTTATCTATATCATCATTGCAGCGAACATTGAATTTATGGCCATGCTGCTGGTCGTGGCAGGAGGGCATACCTGCGCATCGTCTTTGTCCTCAAACTCGTATGTCCCGATATGCATGCCGCGATTCTTAAACTCATCTATCAGCCTCTTCTGCAGTTCAGCCTTGTTACCTGCAGTTGGCAATTCCAGCTTACTGAGCTCCTTTTTCAGCTCTTCAACTTTTAACTCATCAAATTTCATGATTATTTATTTTTTTTCCCCAAATTGCAATGTCCTTTTAATTTGTTTTTGCAATCCCACTTCTGACACCAGTTGTTAAGTTTTTAGACCTTTTCGTAAAAACGGTTTATTTTTTACTTATCCTTCAAGGCTTCGTTTAATTGCATCAAATTAAAACACAGACAAATTAATTTTAGAAATATAATGTGGCAACACTTTATTTATTACTTTATTAACACGAGTATTTGTACTACTAAACACTTAGCGATGTTAACACGTCTATATTTTTGAAATCACACTCACACTCTGAGCTCTGGCAGCATCTTTATATAGCAAAGTGACGTCGTCTGGTAACTTCGCGAAGCTTTTGAGCATGGTTGTTGTTGGTTGTACTTTACTTAATATGTAGCTATATACGTGTGTTTGTATACATAACAATGCTGACTTGTTTTGCTTATGGTAACTATGTGTGGTTGTATGTATGAGTGCTCTGTGTGTTGCGTAGTTTTGTTTCTTCTTCTGCTAGGTGTATATGGCTGTGTATACTTGTGAACCTGTTAAGCTTTATTAGCAGCGAATACTTGCGTACAAGATCATTAAGAATAACATCTCTTAGCATTTATGTAGCTAGGTTTTTCGTTGTTCTTATTTACACTTATTATTGGCACAGCCTCGAATGATCTTGTATATTTCGGACTATTCCATTTCCGTTAATTTGAATATTATGTTTATTGTGTTGACCAGATTTGTAACATTTTGACAACTAGAGATTAATTGGCAGTGCTGCCAAGTACATATAGTTTTATTTAAATCTATTTCTAAACTTTGTAACATTGCCGCCCACTTAAGCCTGTTCAACCTGAATAGGCATACAATCACCTCTTCCATAGTGCGCCAATCGTTCGAGATGTGCTATCTTCATTTTCGACCTTGGGCTATTATACTTCTGTATCCGGTATACAACGTCATTCACTCTCTTAATCACTTTATCGGGCCATCCCAGTGAGCCTGTAATTTAATAATTGCTATGATGATCCAAATAAAACAGAACTCTCAGCAGATGCAGGAAAAGCTTGTAGCCGAAATACAGGAGTCAATTACGGCCACGAACGAGACCCTGATAGAGGTTTCTGAAGCCATTAACAGGAGGTTGGATTCTATTGAGAATAAATTCTTTGAGCTGGAGGAGCATGCAAAGGAGTTCGAAGAGAAATTGCATGCTCTAGAGGACAAAATGAATAACCTGGAGTGTAGCGGCGGGCCAGTACGAGCAGTTGCGGAAGCTTTTGCGCGGATAAAAACGCCATGCTTTGGCGGCAGCGTACCATTAGGCATCTTTAAATTCCAGTTCGAGACGGTTGCTAGCAGAAATGGATGGTATGCTGAAGAAAAGGCCATAGAGTTGATTTTGTCCTTAAAGGGTACAGCCGCAGAGGTACTTGAGACTATGCCAGTAAGCAGCAGAAACAACTATAATGAAATAATGGAAGCATTGCAGCGCAAGTATGGTGGTGAGCACAAGCGCGATTTATACAGAATGGAATTGCGATGTAGACTTCAGAAGCCTAACGAATCTCTACAAGATTTCGCAATGGAAATCGAGTGTTTAGTGCAACTAACATATCCAGGAGATACAACCCGTTCCTGGACCACTTTAAAACTGAGGCTTTCGTTAATGGCATTCGCGACTCTGATGTTAAACTGGCGGTGTGCGCTACGCAGAAATCCACTTTCGCTGAAACTGTTTGATTTGCGCTGGCTCAAGAGACTGCAAGGATGGTTTTCAAGCCCCAGATATGTAAAGTGCGGAATGTGGCAGTTTTTTCTGAGGAGGATAACAACCTAGTTGCTAGCGTTAAGGAGGCAATGCGACAACTGCTGGCAGAAAATGCTATCAAAGAAAAGCCTAAGTGCGTTAACTGCGGAAAGACCGGCCATTTTCAGCGCAGCTGCAAAGCACCAAGGAAGAGAGGTAGATCTGTTTCGCCACCAAGAAACAGCAAACGGGTGAACCAAACAACATCACAAGAGTCCCCGTTAAACTAAAACGAGCTAGCACTAAGGGGCAAGAGCTAGCTCTCACAAACGAGGGCCCCACAATCTCCATATCAGTGATGCAGCAGAAAAATAGCAACCTCACTGCGTCCGGACACATCAACGGGGAAAAGCACGTACTTACCATAGACACAGGGGCATCGCAGTCAATAATAAGGCCCGATATAGTAAAGGGGAAATGCGAGCGGTTAAGCAATATACGGCTACGTGCAGCTACTGGAGAGCCTGCCACTGTCTATGGTAAGATTGAAGTGAAGGTGACTATAGCCAACATCAACGTGAGACATGTGTTTATTGTTGCCGATATTGTCGATGAGGTTATTATTGGAGGCAATTTTATGATTAACCATGGCATTAATTTATATATGGGGCAACAGTTGATGATTTGGCGTAATGTGGAAATACCCCTTGATGTTGGATATGACAGCAAACCGCAAGTAACAAAAGTATTTCCTATTGAGAGTCAGACGTTAACGCCGCAGTCTGAAACAGTCATATGGGCGCGGATGAAGGGAGATTGTGAGGACAATCGGTTGTGGGTTGTAGAACCAGCAGATCTAAAGAGAGAGCTTATAACAGCGAAAGCTCTAGTGAAAACTAGTAAAGGAGGAATAGTCTCTATAAGAGTGCTTAACTTGTCAGACTATGAAAAAGTCATCAAAGAAAACTCCGATGTTGGCCTGTGTACTCCAGCAGAGGCAATAATCAACTGCAAAAGAACGTGAACAATTTGAGGAATACGTAGAGAAATGGGTAGCAGGTCTATCAGCGACAGATAAAAATAAAGCCAAACAGTTACTAAAAGGCATGCCAGTATCTTCGCCATGGGAAGCCAAAGCCAGGGTAGAACTGCATTGGTTAAACATTAAATTAACACAGGCGAAGCTAGGCCGATTAAACAGCCACCCAGAAGTGTACCCCTGCAAAACGAGATTAAGTAAAAGAGCTTGTAAGTGAAATGGAGCGTGATGGCGTAATTGAGCCATCTTCTGGTCCTTGGAGTTCGCCTGTAGTCTTAGTTAAAAAGAAAGATGGCAGTACAAGATTCTGCGTAGACTACAGGAAGCTCAATGACATAACCAAGAAGGACAGTTATCCGCTTCCCAGAATCGATGAGACTTTGGACACGCTAGCTGGTACCAAATGGTTCTCTACGCTGGACTTGCGAAGCGGAAAAGACAAGGAGAAAACTGCCTTCAGTGTCGGAAACGGATTATGGCAGCTCAAAGTCATGCCATTCGGTCTCTGCAATGCTCCGCCAACATTTGAACGCCTAATGGAGAAGGTACTGATAGGACTTCACTGGAAGACATGCTTGGTATATCTAGATGACATAATCGTGATGGGGAAAACTTTTGATGAACACCTCAAAAACATGGCAGAAGTTCTTCAACGGATATCATCAGCTGGATTGAATCTCAGCTTGAAGAAATGTGCATTGTTCCAGAAAGAAGTTAAGTGTTTGGGGCATCGTGTTACAGAAGACGGAATCTCAACAGATGAAGATACAATAAAAGCAGTAAGGGACTGGCATCAACCTAAAAATCTTCATGAATTGCGCAGCTTTTTGGGCCTTTGTACATACTACAGACGTTTTGTGCCGAATTTCGCCAGTGTAACTGCAAGCCTGCATGAGCTGACAAAGAAATCGAGACCATAGGATTGGAGCGAGCCACAGGAAAATGCATTCCAGAAACTCAAAGAATTATTATGTACGTCACCAGTGCTAGCGTATCCCATAGCTGGAGAAAAATTTGTGCTGGATGCTGATACGAGCGGTTATAGCATAGGGGGTGTGCTATCCCAAGTAGTTAATGGCACTGAGAAGGTCATAGGGTACTAAAGCCGTGTACTCTCAAAACCTGAGAGGAACTACTGCGTGACACGACGTGAGCTTCTGGCGGTACTGGAAGGCATTCAACATTACCATAAGTACCTGTATGGTCAACACTTTACATTAAGGACCGATCATTCTGCACTGAAATAGCTATTGCAGTTTAAAAATCCTGAATTGCAACTGGCAAGGTGGATTGAGCGCCTGCAGAGCTACGACTTCAGCATTGAGCATAGAATTGGCACAAAGCATAACAATGCGGATGCTTTTTCGAGAAGACCCTGCTGTTTAGAGTGTAAACATTGTGTTAGAACCGAGCAAAAGGAAGGCGTTGTGGATGTTCGGCTAATGCACATCGGCCCTGATGAAGACTAGTCAGCGGCACAGAGGGACGACGGCATATTAAGGAAAATTATTGCGGCCAAAGAAGAGGACAGACAACCAACCCGGAATGAAATTTCGGCTGAAAGCCCATTCGCCAAATCTTATTGGGCTCAGTGGAACAGCCTCAAGGTAATAAAATTGTGTTTATACCGCGTATGGGAAAGTGTAGATGGCAAAACAACTTCAAATTTAATAGTTGTGCCATACTCCAAGATAAGTAAAGTTTTACAGGAGTTTCATAATGGACCTAGTGGCGGTCATCTTGGAGTAACAAAAACACTTGAGAAACTGAAGCAGCGTTTTTATTGGGTTGGATGTCAACAAGCCGTAGCCGACTGGATAGCAAAGTGCCCACAGTGCATGACAGCCAAAGGCCCAGTAAGAAGAAGCCGGGGACAGCTACAAAATACAACTGACGATCACCATTCGAGCGGATCGCAATGGATGTAGCATGTCCCGTAGGCTGTTATCCTTCTCAGACAAAACCTCCACATTCCGCACTTTACATATCTGTGGCTTGAAAGCCATCCTTGCAGTCTTCTAAGCCAGCGCAAATGAAACAGTTTCAGCGAAAGTGAATTTCTGTGTAGCGCACACCGTCAGTTTAACATCAGAGTCGCGAATGCCGTTAACGCAAGCCTCAGTTTTAAAGTGGTCTAGGAACGGGTGACTCTCGCCTGGATATGTGAGCTGCACTAAACGCTCGATTTCCATTGCGAAATCTTGTAGAGATTCGTTAGGCTTCTGAACTCTACATCGCAGTTCTATTCTGTATAAATAGCGCTTGTGCTCACGACCATACTTTCGCTGAAATGCTGCCATTTCATTATAATTGTTTCTGCTGCTTACTGGCACAGTCTCAAGTACCTCTGTGGCAGTACCCTTTAAGGACAAAATCAACTCTATGGCCTTTTCTTCAGCATCCCATCCATTTCTGCTAGCAACCGTCTCGAACTGGAATTCGAAGATGCCTAATGGTACGCAGCCGTCAAAACATGGCGCTTTTATCCACGCAGAAACCTCCGCAACTGCTCGTACTGGCCCGCCACTACACTCCAGGTTATGCACTTTGTCTTTCTAGATGTTGGACTCTATCCGCCAGCTCTGAGAATTTATTCTCAATAGAATCCACCCTCCTGTTAATGGCTTCAAAAACCGCTACCAGGGTCTCGTTCGTGGTTTTATTTGACTCCTGTATTTCGGCTTCAAGCTTTTCCTGCATCTGCTGAGAATTCTGTTTTATTTCAGTTATTTCGGCTACAAGCTTGTCACTGCTGATTTTTGATGCAGTTTGTGCATCACTGATTCCTTTTATCTATATCATCATTGCAGCGAACATTGAATTTATGGCCATGCTGCTGGTCGTGGCAGGAGGGCATACCTGCGCATCGTCTTTGTCCTCAAACTCGTATGTCCCGATATGCATGCCGCGATTCTTAAACTCATCTATCAGCCTCTTCTGCAGCTCAGCCTTGTTACCTGCAGTTGGCAATTCCAGCTTACTGAGCTCCTTTTTCAGCTCTTCAACTTTTAACTCATCAAATTTCATGATTATTAATTTTTTTCCCCCAAATTGCAGTGTCCTTTTAATTTGTTTTTGCAATCCCACTTCTGACACCAATTGTTAAGTTTTTAGACCTTTTCGTAAAAACGGTTTATTTTTTACTTATCCTTCAAGGCTTCGTTTAATTGCATCAAATTAAAACACAGACAAATTAATTTTAGAAATATAATGTGGCAACACTTTATTTATTACTTTATTAACACGAGTATTTGTACTACTAAACACTTAGCGATGTTAACACGTCTATATTTTTGAAATCACACTCACACTCTGAGCTCTGGCAGCATCTTTATATAGCAAAGTGACGTCGTCTGGTAACTTCGCGAAGCTTTTGAGCATGGTTGTTGTTGGTTGTACTTTACTTAACATGTAGCTATATACGTGTGTTTGTATACATAACAATGCTGACTTGTTTTGCTTATGGTAACTATGTGTGGTTGTATGTATGAGTGCTCTGTGTGTTGCGTAGTTTTGTTTCTTCTTCTGCTAGGTGTATATGGCTGTGTATACTTGTGAACCTGTTAAGCTTTATTAGCAGCGAATACTTGCGTACAAGATCATTAAGAATAACATCTCTTAGCATTTATGTTGCTAGGTTTTTCGTTGTTCTTATTTACACTTATTATTGGCACAGCCTCGAATGATCTTGTATATTTCGGACTATTCCATTTCCGTTAATTTGAATATTATCTATATTGTGTTGACCAGCTTTGTAACATTTTGAAAACTAGAGATTAATTGGCAGTGCTGCCAAGTACATATAGTTTTATTTAAATCTATTTCTAAACTTTGTAACATGGCCGCCCACTTAAGCCTGTTCGACCTGAATAGGCATACAATCACCTCTTCCATAGTGCGCCAATCGTTCGAGATGTGCTATCTTCATTTTCGACCTTGGGCTATTATACTTCTGTACCCGGTATACAACGTCATTCACTCTCTTAATCACTTTATCGGGCCATCCCAGTGAGCCTGTAATTTAATAATTGCTATGATGATCCAAATAAAACAGAACTCTCAGCAGATGCAGGAAAAGCTTGTAGCCGAAATACAGGAGTCAAATACGGCCACGAACGAGACCCTGATAGAGGTTTCTGAAGCCATTAACAGGAAGTTGGATTCTATTGAGAATAAATTCTCAGAGCTGGAGGAGCATGCAAAGGAGTTCGAAGAGAAATTGCATGCTCTAGAGGACAAAATGAATAACCTGGAGTGTAGCGGCGGGCCAGTACCATTAGGCATCTTTAAATTCCAGTTCGAGACGGTTGCTAGCAGAAATGGATGGTATGCTGAAGAAAAGGCCATAGAGTTGATTTTGTCCTTAAAGGGTACAGCCGCAGAGGTACTTGAGACTATGCCAGTAAGCAGCAGAAACAAATATAATGAAATAATGGAAGCATTGCAGCGCAAGTATGGTGGTGAGCACAAGCGCGATTTATACAGAATGGAATTGCGATGTAGACTTCAGAAGCCTAACGAATCTCTACAAGATTTCGCAATGGAAATCGAGTGTTTAGTGCAACTAACATATCCAGGAGATACAACCCGTTCCTGGACCACTTTAAAACTGAAGCTTTCGTTAATGGCATTCGCGACTCTGATGTTAAACTGGCGGTGTGCGCTACGCAGAAATCCACTTTCGCTGAAACTGTTTGATTTGCGCTGGCTCAAGAGACTGCAAGGATGGTTTTCAAGCCCCAGATATGTAAAGTGCGGAATGTGGCGGTTTTTTCTGAGGAGAATAACAACCTAGTTGCTAGCGTTAAGGAGGCAATGCGACAACTGCTGGCAGAAAATGCTATCAAAGAAAAGCCTAAGTGCGTTAACTGCGGAAAGACCGGCCATTTTCAGCGCAGCTGCAAAGCACCAAGGAAGAGAGGTAGATCTGTTTCGCCACCAAGAAACAGCAAACGGGTGAACCAAACAACATCACAAGAGTCCCCGTTGAACTAAAACGAGCTAGCACTAAGGGGCAAGAGCTAGCTCTCACAAACGAGGGCCCCACAATCTCCATATCAGTGATGCAGCAGAAAAATAGCAACCTCACTGCGTCCGGACACATCAACGGGGAAAAGCACGTACTTACCATAGACACAGGGGCATCGCAGTCAATAATAAGGCCCGATATAGTAAAGGAGAAATGCGAGCGGTTAAGCAATATACGGCTACGTGCAGCTTCTGGAGAGCCTGCCACTGTTTATGGTAAGATTGAAGTGAAGGTGACTATAGCCAACATCAACGGGAGACATGTGTTTATTGTTGCCGATATTGTCGATGAGGTTATTATTGGAGCCAATTTTATGATTAACCATGGCATTAATTTATATATGGGGCAACAGTTGATGATTTGGCGTAATGTGGAAATACCCCTTGATGTTGGATATGACAGCAAACCGCAAGTAACAAAAGTATTTACTATTGAGAGTCAGACGTTAACGCCGCAGTCTGAAACAGTCATATGGGCGCGGATGAAGGGAGATTGTGAGGACAATGGGTTGTGGGTTGTAGAACCAGCAGATCTAAAGAGAGAGCTTATAACAGCGAAAGCTCTAGTGAAAACTAGTAAAGGAGGAATAGTCTCTATAAGAGTGCTTAACTTGTCAGACCATGAAAAAGTCATCAAAGAAAACTCCGATGTTGGCCTGTGTACTCCAGCAGAGGCAATAATCAACTGCAAAAGAACGTGAACAATTTGAGGAATACGTAGAGAAATGGGTAGCAGGTCTATCAGCGACAGATAAAAATAAAGCCAAACAGTTACTAAAAGGCATGCCAGTATCTTCGCCATGGGAAGCCAAAGCCAGGGTAGAACTGCATTGGTTAAACATTAAATTAACACAGGCGAAGCTAGGCCGATTAAACAGCCACCCAGAAGTGTACCCCTGCAAAACGAGATTAAGTAAAAGAGCTTGTAAGTGAAATGGAGCGTGATGGCGTAATTGAGCCATCTTCTGGTCCTTGGAGTTCGCCTGTAGTCTTAGTTAAAAAGAAAGATGGCAGTACAAGATTCTGCGTAGACTACAGGAAGCTCAATGACATAACCAAGAAGGACAGTTATCCGCTTCCCAGAATCGACGAGACTTTGGACACGCTAGCTGGTACCAAATGGTTCTCTACGCTGGACTTGCGAAGCGGAAAAGACAAGGAGAAAACTGCCTTCAGTGTCGGAAACGGATTATGGCAGCTCAAAGTCATGCCATTCGGTCTCTGCAATGCTCCGGCCACATTTGAACGCCTAATGTAGAAGGTACTGATAGGACTTCACTGGAAGACATGCTTGGTATATCTAGATGACATAATCGTGATGGGGAAAACTTTTGATGAACACCTCAAAAACATGGCAGAAGTTCTTCAACGGATATAATCAGCTGGATTGAATCTCAGCTTGAAAAAATGTGCATTGTTCCAGAAAGAAGTTAAGTGTTTGGGGCATCGTGTTACAGAAGACGGAATCTCAACAGATGAAGATACAATAAAAGCAGTAAGGGACTGGCATCAACCTAAAAATCTTCATGAATTGCGCAGCTTTTTGGGCCTTTGTACATACTACAGACGTTTTGTGCCGAATTTCGCCAGTGTAACTGCAAGCCTGCATGAGCTGACAAAGAAATCGAGACCATAGGATTGGAGCGAGCCACAGGAAAATGCATTCCAGAAGCTCAAAGAATTATTATGTACGTCACCAGTGCTAGCGTATCCCATAGCTGGAGAAAAATTTGTGCTGGATGCTGATACGAGCGGTTATAGCATAGGGGGTGTGCTATCCCAAGTAGTTAATGGCACTGAGAAGGTCATAGGGTACTAAAGCCGTGTACTCTCAAAACCTGAGAGGAACTACTGCGTGCCACGACGTGAGCTTCTGGCGGTACTGGAAGGCATTCAACATTACCATAAGTACCTGTATGGTCAACACTTTACATTAAGGACCGATCATTCTGCACTGAAATAGCTATTGCAGTTTAAAAATCCTGAATTGCAACTGGCAAGGTAGATTGAGCGCCTGCAGAGCTACGACTTCAGCATTGAGCATAGAAGGGGCACAAAGCATAACAATGCGGATGCTTTTTCGAGAAGACCCTGCTGTTTAGAGTGTAAACATTGTGTTAGAACCGAGCAAAAGGAAGGCGTTGTGGATGTTCGGCTAATGCACATCGGCCCTGATGAAGACTAGTCAGCGGCACAGAGTGACGACGGCATATTAAGGAAAATTATTGCGGCCAAAGAAGAGGACAGACAACCAACCCGGAATGAAATTTCGGCTGAAAGCCCATTCGCCAAATCTTATTGGGCTCAGTGGAACAGCCTCAAGGTAATAAAATTGTGTTTATACCGCGTATGGGAAAGTGTAGATGGCAAAACAACTTCAAATTTAATAGTTGTGCCATACTCCAAGATAAGTAAAGTTTTACAGGAGTTTCATAATGGACCTAGTGGCGGTCATCTTGGAGTAACAAAAACACTTGAGAAACTGAAGCAGCGTTTTTATTGGGTTGGATGTCAACAAGCCGTAGCCGACTGGATAGCAAAGTGCCCACAGTGCATGACAGCCAAAGGCCCAGTAAGAAGAAGCCGGGGACAGCTACAAAATACAACTGACGATCACCATTCGAGCGGATCGCAATGGATGTAGCATGTCCCGTAGGCTGTTATCCTTCTCAGACAAAACCTCCACATTCCGCACTTTACATATCTGTGGCTTGAAAGCCATCCTTGCAGTCTTCTAAGCCAGCGCAAATGAAACAGTTTCAGCGAAAGTGAATTTCTGTGTAGCGCACACCGTCAGTTTAACATCAGAGTCGCGAATGCCGTTAACGCAAGCCTCAGTTTTAAAGTGGTCTAGGAACGGGTGACTCTCGCCTGGATATGTGAGCTGCACTAAACGCTCGATTTCCATTGCGAAATCTTGTAGAGATTCGTTAGGCTTCTGAACTCTACATCGCAGTTCTATTCTGTATAAATAGCGCTTGTGCTCACGACCATACTTTCGCTGAAATGCTGCCATTTCATTATAATTGTTTCTGCTGCTTACTGGCACAGTCTCAAGTACCTCTGTGGCAGTACCCTTTAAGGACAAAATCAACTCTATGGCCTTTTCTTCAGCATCCCATCCATTTCTGCTAGCAACCGTCTCGAACTGGAATTCGAAGATGCCTAATGGTACGCAGCCGTCAAAACATGGCGCTTTTATCCACGCAGAAACCTCCGCAACTGCTCGTACTGGCCCGCCACTACACTCCAGGTTATGCACTTTGTCTTTCTAGATGTTGGACTCTATCCGCCAGCTCTGAGAATTTATTCTCAATAGAATCCACCCTCCTGTTAATGGCTTCAAAAACCGCTACCAGGGTCTCGTTCGTGGTTTTATTTGACTCCTGTATTTCGGCTTCAAGCTTTTCCTGCATCTGCTGAGAATTCTGTTTTATTTCAGTTATTTCGGCTACAAGCTTGTCACTGCTGATTTTTGATGCAGTTTGTGCATCACTGATTCCTTTTATCTATATCATCATTGCAGCGAACATTGAATTTATGGCCATGCTGCTGGTCGTGGCAGGAGGGCATACCTGCGCATCGTCTTTGTCCTCAAACTCGTATGTCCCGATATGCATGCCGCGATTCTTAAACTCATCTATCAGCCTCTTCTGCAGCTCAGCCTTGTTACCTGCAGTTGGCAATTCCAGCTTACTGAGCTCCTTTTTCAGCTCTTCAACTTTTAACTCATCAAATTTCATGATTATTAATTTTTTTCCCCCAAATTGCAGTGTCCTTTTAATTTGTTTTTGCAATCCCACTTCTGACACCAATTGTTAAGTTTTTAGACCTTTTCGTAAAAACGGTTTATTTTTTACTTATCCTTCAAGGCTTCGTTTAATTGCATCAAATTAAAACACAGACAAATTAATTTTAGAAATATAATGTGGCAACACTTTATTTATTACTTTATTAACACGAGTATTTGTACTACTAAACACTTAGCGATGTTAACACGTCTATATTTTTGAAATCACACTCACACTCTGAGCTCTGGCAGCATCTTTATATAGCAAAGTGACGTCGTCTGGTAACTTCGCGAAGCTTTTGAGCATGGTTGTTGTTGGTTGTACTTTACTTAACATGTAGCTATATACGTGTGTTTGTATACATAACAATGCTGACTTGTTTTGCTTATGGTAACTATGTGTGGTTGTATGTATGAGTGCTCTGTGTGTTGCGTAGTTTTGTTTCTTCTTCTGCTAGGTGTATATGGCTGTGTATACTTGTGAACCTGTTAAGCTTTATTAGCAGCGAATACTTGCGTACAAGATCATTAAGAATAACATCTCTTAGCATTTATGTTGCTAGGTTTTTCGTTGTTCTTATTTACACTTATTATTGGCACAGCCTCGAATGATCTTGTATATTTCGGACTATTCCATTTCGGTTAATTTGAATATTATCTATATTGTGTTGACCAGCTTTGTAACATTTTGAAAACTAGAGATTAATTGGCAGTGCTGCCAAGTACATATAGTTTTATTTAAATCTATTTCTAAACTTTGTAACATGGCCGCCCACTTAAGCCTGTTCGACCTGAATAGGCATACAATCACCTCTTCCATAGTGCGCCAATCGTTCGAGATGTGCTATCTTCATTTTCGACCTTGGGCTATTATACTTCTGTACCCGGTATACAACGTCATTCACTCTCTTAATCACTTTATCGGGCCATCCCAGTGAGCCTGTAATTTAATAATTGCTATGATGATCCAAATAAAACAGAACTCTCAGCAGATGCAGGAAAAGCTTGTAGCCGAAATACAGGAGTCAAATACGGCCACGAACGAGACCCTGATAGAGGTTTCTGAAGCCATTAACAGGAAGTTGGATTCTATTGAGAATAAATTCTCAGAGCTGGAGGAGCATGCAAAGGAGTTCGAAGAGAAATTGCATGCTCTAGAGGACAAAATGAATAACCTGGAGTGTAGCGGCGGGCCAGTACCATTAGGCATCTTTAAATTCCAGTTCGAGACGGTTGCTAGCAGAAATGGATGGTATGCTGAAGAAAAGGCCATAGAGTTGATTTTGTCCTTAAAGGGTACAGCCGCAGAGGTACTTGAGACTATGCCAGTAAGCAGCAGAAACAAATATAATGAAATAATGGAAGCATTGCAGCGCAAGTATGGTGGTGAGCACAAGCGCGATTTATACAGAATGGAATTGCGATGTAGACTTCAGAAGCCTAACGAATCTCTACAAGATTTCGCAATGGAAATCGAGTGTTTAGTGCAACTAACATATCCAGGAGATACAACCCGTTCCTGGACCACTTTAAAACTGAAGCTTTCGTTAATGGCATTCGCGACTCTGATGTTAAACTGGCGGTGTGCGCTACGCAGAAATCCACTTTCGCTGAAACTGTTTGATTTGCGCTGGCTCAAGAGACTGCAAGGATGGTTTTCAAGCCCCAGATATGTAAAGTGCGGAATGTGGCGGTTTTTTCTGAGGAGAATAACAACCTAGTTGCTAGCGTTAAGGAGGCAATGCGACAACTGCTGGCAGAAAATGCTATCAAAGAAAAGCCTAAGTGCGTTAACTGCGGAAAGACCGGCCATTTTCAGCGCAGCTGCAAAGCACCAAGGAAGAGAGGTAGATCTGTTTCGCCACCAAGAAACAGCAAACGGGTGAACCAAACAACATCACAAGAGTCCCCGTTGAACTAAAACGAGCTAGCACTAAGGGGCAAGAGCTAGCTCTCACAAACGAGGGCCCCACAATCTCCATATCAGTGATGCAGCAGAAAAATAGCAACCTCACTGCGTCCGGACACATCAACGGGGAAAAGCACGTACTTACCATAGACACAGGGGCATCGCAGTCAATAATAAGGCCCGATATAGTAAAGGAGAAATGCGAGCGGTTAAGCAATATACGGCTACGTGCAGCTTCTGGAGAGCCTGCCACTGTCTATGGTAAGATTGAAGTGAAGGTGACTATAGCCAACATCAACGGGAGACATGTGTTTATTGTTGCCGATATTGTCGATGAGGTTATTATTGGAGCCAATTTTATGATTAACCATGGCATTAATTTATATATGGGGCAACAGTTGATGATTTGGCGTAATGTGGAAATACCCCTTGATGTTGGATATGACAGCAAACCGCAAGTAACAAAAGTATTTACTATTGAGAGTCAGACGTTAACGCCGCAGTCTGAAACAGTCATATGGGCGCGGATGAAGGGAGATTGTGAGGACAATGGGTTGTGGGTTGTAGAACCAGCAGATCTAAAGAGAGAGCTTATAACAGCGAAAGCTCTAGTGAAAACTAGTAAAGGAGGAATAGTCTCTATAAGAGTGCTTAACTTGTCAGACCATGAAAAAGTCATCAAAGAAAACTCCGATGTTGGCCTGTGTACTCCAGCAGAGGCAATAATCAACTGCAAAAGAACGTGAACAATTTGAGGAATACGTAGAGAAATGGGTAGCAGGTCTATCAGCGACAGATAAAAATAAAGCCAAACAGTTACTAAAAGGCATGCCAGTATCTTCGCCATGGGAAGCCAAAGCCAGGGTAGAACTGCATTGGTTAAACATTAAATTAACACAGGCGAAGCTAGGCCGATTAAACAGCCACCCAGAAGTGTACCCCTGCAAAACGAGATTAAGTAAAAGAGCTTGTAAGTGAAATGGAGCGTGATGGCGTAATTGAGCCATCTTCTGGTCCTTGGAGTTCGCCTGTAGTCTTAGTTAAAAAGAAAGATGGCAGTACAAGATTCTGCGTAGACTACAGGAAGCTCAATGACATAACCAAGAAGGACAGTTATCCGCTTCCCAGAATCGACGAGACTTTGGACACGCTAGCTGGTACCAAATGGTTCTCTACGCTGGACTTGCGAAGCGGAAAAGACAAGGAGAAAACTGCCTTCAGTGTCGGAAACGGATTATGGCAGCTCAAAGTCATGCCATTCGGTCTCTGCAATGCTCCGGCCACATTTGAACGCCTAATGTAGAAGGTACTGATAGGACTTCACTGGAAGACATGCTTGGTATATCTAGATGACATAATCGTGATGGGGAAAACTTTTGATGAACACCTCAAAAACATGGCAGAAGTTCTTCAACGGATATAATCAGCTGGATTGAATCTCAGCTTGAAAAAATGTGCATTGTTCCAGAAAGAAGTTAAGTGTTTGGGGCATCGTGTTACAGAAGACGGAATCTCAACAGATGAAGATACAATAAAAGCAGTAAGGGACTGGCATCAACCTAAAAATCTTCATGAATTGCGCAGCTTTTTGGGCCTTTGTACATACTACAGACGTTTTGTGCCGAATTTCGCCAGTGTAACTGCAAGCCTGCATGAGCTGACAAAGAAATCGAGACCATAGGATTGGAGCGAGCCACAGGAAAATGCATTCCAGAAGCTCAAAGAATTATTATGTACGTCACCAGTGCTAGCGTATCCCATAGCTGGAGAAAAATTTGTGCTGGATGCTGATACGAGCGGTTATAGCATAGGGGGTGTGCTATCCCAAGTAGTTAATGGCACTGAGAAGGTCATAGGGTACTAAAGCCGTGTACTCTCAAAACCTGAGAGGAACTACTGCGTGCCACGACGTGAGCTTCTGGCGGTACTGGAAGGCATTCAACATTACCATAAGTACCTGTATGGTCAACACTTTACATTAAGGACCGATCATTCTGCACTGAAATAGCTATTGCAGTTTAAAAATCCTGAATTGCAACTGGCAAGGTAGATTGAGCGCCTGCAGAGCTACGACTTCAGCATTGAGCATAGAAGGGGCACAAAGCATAACAATGCGGATGCTTTTTCGAGAAGACCCTGCTGTTTAGAGTGTAAACATTGTGTTAGAACCGAGCAAAAGGAAGGCGTTGTGGATGTTCGGCTAATGCACATCGGCCCTGATGAAGACTAGTCAGCGGCACAGAGTGACGACGGCATATTAAGGAAAATTATAGTGGCCAAAGAAGAGGACAGACAACCAACCCGGAATGAAATTTCGGCTGAAAGCCCATTCGCCAAATCTTATTGGGCTCAGTGGAACAGCCTCAAGGTAATAAAATTGTGTTTATACCGCGTATGGGAAAGTGTAGATGGCAAAACAACTTCAAATTTAATAGTTGTGCCATACTCCAAGATAAGTAAAGTTTTACAGGAGTTTCATAATGGACCTAGTGGCGGTCATCTTGGAGTAACAAAAACACTTGAGAAACTGAAGCAGCGTTTTTATTGGGTTGGATGTCAACAAGCCGTAGCCGACTGGATAGCAAAGTGCCCACAGTGCATGACAGCCAAAGGCCCAGTAAGAAGAAGCCGGGGACAGCTACAACAATACAACTGAGGAGCACCATTCGAGCGTATCGCAATGGATGTAGCAGGTCCGCCACTAGGTCCATTATGAAACTCCTGTAAAACTTTTCTTATCTTGGAGTATGGCACAACTATTAAATTTGAAGTTGTTTTGACATCTACACTTTCCCATACGCGGTATAAACACCCTTTTATTACCTTGAGGCTGTTCCACTGAGCCCAGTAACATTTGGCGAGTGGGCTTTCAGCCGAAATTTCATTCCGGGTTTAGTTGTCTGTCCCCTTCTTTGGCCGCTATAATTTTCCTTAGTATGCAGTCTTCCCTCTGTGCCGCTGACCAGTCTTCATCAAGGCCGATGTGCATTAGCCGAACATCCACAACGCCTTCCTTTTGCTCGGTTCTAACACAATGTTTACACTCTAAACAGCAGGGTCTTCTCGAAAGAGCATCCGCATTGTTATGCTTTGTGCCCCTTCTATGCTCAATGCTGAAGTCGTAGCTCTGCAGGCGCTCAATCCACCTTGCCAGGTGCCCTTCAGGATTTTTAAACTGCAATAGCCATCTCAGTGCAGAATGATCGGTCCTTAATGTAAAGTGTTGACCATACAGGTACTTATGGTAATGTTAAATGCATTCCAATACCGCCAGAAGCTCACGTCGTGTCACGCATTAGTTCCCCTTAGGTTTTGAGAGTCCACGGCTATAGTACCCTATGACCTTCTCAGTGCCATTAACTACTTGGGATAGCACACCCCCTATGCCATAACCGCGTAGTGTAGGTTACAAACTTTTACTTTTACACACTAGATAAAGACAAAATACTAATAACTTCTATATAATATTTCCCCAGATAAACCATGATTTCCACACCCATCAAAACCGAAGGATAAAGTTTTTGTATTTGCTGATGCCCCACACTTGCTGAAGTTAGTAAGAAACCAATTTCTGGACAGTGGTTATATTATAAATGGTGAGCTGTTAACGTTTCGGTCAGTAGTTGATGTATTAAAACATACTTCTGGCTCTGATGTTTCGATAACATGTAAATTAAAAATATTTTATAATAATAAAGATATAACACCAACAGAATTTTTCAAAGAGACTAAAGGTAAAGCCAGCTGCGCAGTTATTTTCCAACACCACTGCCAGTGCGATTCACCGTTGTTACTCACTTGGTTTTTAAGTACACAAGGCAACAGAGACAGCGAACTTCATCCAAAAAGTTAACGATTGGTTTGATGTACTCAATTCATCGTTAGGAACATTCTCATATCCTGGCCAGGTAAGTCATAATACATACTACATACATACATAATTTCTAATAAAAATCTATTGTCAATTCAGCAACCGTTCGGAAATACCATTCAATTGCAACTTGAGAGGTTAGAGGAGATGAACAGAATAATGTCGCAACCCATTGTTCCCAACAAGTCGTCATTAGAACCCTTCCAAAAAGGGATTCTAATGACCAATAATGTATTATCTATGCTACATAGCTATGTGTCGCAGAGATATAATATGACGTATATCTGTACTAATAGGTTGAACCAGGATGTGCTAGAAAAATATTTTGGAGCAATCCGTAGCAAAGGTGGGCTTAATGACCATCCGTCTCCAAAAGAATTTAAGTATAGGTTGCGCAAATACATATTGTGTAAGTCTCAACTAATATTATTCATATTCATTAATAATTTATTGATATAAAAATGACTCAAATTATTATCATTTTCAATAATTTAATTATATTTTTCCGCTAGAAACACCGAACATTTAAGTGGTACTGGAAATGTTGAGCATGAGTCAACGCAATGGCTGAGGAAGATTTAAACATTTCCGCCTACGATCTTGGAGATGTTCCCGAATTTGACAACTTGAATGATACGGATTTTAATGACATGGGTGTTCTTCAAATGGATGCTTTAGAGTACATAGCTGGGTACATTATTCGAAAGCTGAAGCTTGAAAGATACGAATGTCGAGAAAGTTCCTTCACTTGGGTCGGTCAAGTGTCGAAGGGTTCGTTAACAAAGCCATGTAACGATTTTGTTGAAAAATTTAAGGCGCTGGAAACAATATTCTTCAAAATCAATGGCAAAGATATTATTCATTGCTTCATCGTTTGATAGAAGGCAGCAAGTTTGTGGACCTAGCAGACAATATCAAAGCCTTCTTTTTTAAACGCAGCATACATTTTAGAATTTGGGATCTAACTACTCGTTTAAAAATTCAAAAATCCAAACAAAGAAAAATGGGGTACAAGAAATATCTGAAATTCAACTTTTAAATAAGTATATACTACATTGTATATTAAACTATTTTTTGACGTGTATAACTCAGTTTTTATCGTTTATTTTAGAATAATCTTCATCATCATCATCACTATCCAATAAATGCGTGCATATAGACATACTTGACCAAAAACAAACAAATATTTTATTTTCAAATAGAAATTCATTTGTTTGTTTTTGGTAAAAGTCTGCTGAAGATTTGGTGTAAGAACCAATGAAATGCAAGAATAATAAATGCATGCTTTCGTTATTAAAATAAAACATTTTGTAAATGTGTATTTAGTTTTAGTTCTCAAATTCATTCAAATAAAAAATGTTTTATAAATATCTAGCCAATAAGTTATATTACGTTTATTAAGTTTTTCCTGAGGTACAGGAAAAACTTGTCAATGAGACACATATATATATATATATATATATATATATATATATATATATGAATACACATATATATATATATGAATATATATATATATATATATATATATATATATATATATGAATCTTATCTAACCCCTTTTCCTTCATTCGCAGCACAGCAGATACCACTTTGTCCACTGCATTATAGTACCACTTCACTGTATTATAGTGTCTCATTGACAAGTTTTTCCTGTACCTCAGGATTTTCCACGACCTCATGAAGTGCAAATCTCAATACAGCTGAGGAAGGCTCCATGCCGACAGAGAAAATAATGCTGAACTTTCGGCAATCTCCATATACAATAGTGTCTGCTCTCACATAGTATATTGCAAAACTTACCGGTAGTAACACCTAAATTCCACAACTTATGGTTCGTTGACCCATTGTCGCATACCATTGCAACAACCGGAAAGTTAATGGCATAAAGCTTGGATATTATTGCTAACAATACCTCAGTTGTCATTTGGCAGTCATAGTCAAAAAACACTGGCTGTTTCCACGATTTGCGCAGACCTCGAGCCATAACCACTTGCACATTTTTCGCTGGTTTTTAACCAAGTCTCGGACTGCGTCGTATTCGAAAGTTTTCATCACCTTCATCTCATCAAACGCCAGTACGCATATTTTGTCATCGCTCTCCATATCAGATATTGGGGCGCAAAAATCGATGGCACTAGTGAGAAGCCCTTCACTAACATCGACTTTGGCAGACCATCAACGCAAAGTGCTGAGATGTGGTAGTGGAAACCCTTTCTTGTACAAGTAGTTGTACGCTCTGGGGCCCGATGCATGAAAACATATTGCACTAGAAGTATCCTCCCACCTCCACTTTATATCTCCGGGTGCCACGAGTTTCCTAATTTGCCCTTCGGTAAAAATTTTTCGCATTGTATATATGTCTTCATTTGCCTGGGCAAGTTTAAGCTCCAGATCCTATATATTGTTGGACATATGCCGAAGTTTGTCTTGTTAATTTTTTTTATTTTCAATATATTCAACAGGACTTTAAAAATACAGATAAATAAAGATTAATACAAATATCTAAGTAAACAAATATTGCATAAGTAAATAATACATAAGTAAAAAAATTGTTTATAGGTTACTTACTCTGTTTGTGTCCCTTGTTCAACGAAAAATTTTTTTGTCATTAACATTTGGTTGGGATGGTCGCCGGCTTCCAACAGACCTTCCTTCCCTGGGTTACCCGTAGCAATAGGCACTATTTTAACATCCTCAAAAGCAAGTGGGATATCTCTCAACACTATTTGTGGTATAGCGCTGGGCATTAAATATATCCTACCACTTTTGACAATATGTCCTGGATCAAAGTGATCCGAGCATATCGACGAAGTGGCAGAGAATTGCATGTTGCAAATTTCGCTCCACTTGTCGCGTCTACGCTTATCACTAGGAACTGTGAATAAGGTCACATTCGCTTCCTTTTTCTTTTTGCATAAGCAACAGCGACGCATCTTTCACTTTTTTATCTGTTCACTTTATATTTCACTGGAATAACAATGATTAATTTATTAAATTGTATAAAGATTAATTTCATAAGTTAAAAAACTTAAACTTTTTTAACCGTTTGAAATTGAAAACTTAATACAATATATATATATATATATATATATATATATATACATATATATATATATATATATATATATATATATATACATATATATATATATATATATATATATACATAAATAAATTATATTTCACTCAAATAATTAAATTTGTTAAAAGTTAACAATCTTACACTTTTTTAGCTTTTGTTTTTCTAATGAAAAATAAAGTTTGCAAACAAACTTTTGACACTATACTGGTACGTAAACAGAATACAGCAGCGCTACCGAAAGTACCTGTTCAATCTGCCTTGGTATGTGTGTATCTAAAAATCATTTTCAATTACAACGAACAAACAGTTAGCCACTTAGGGAAAATGCGATCAGTTTCGCTCTATGCGTAGGAAAATTAAACTTAACGGAAAGCAACGCTAGTGAAGAAAACAAGATGACATATTTTCTAGTTTTAACAAGATTTTTTTTGTTGGAAACAACGTGGCTGGGTTGTTTAAAAGCATAGTTGATTTGTTTACAAATTTGTTAAAGTGGGGTGTGGGCATTTTTTTTTTCTAAGAATCGGTTTGCGCCGATTGCAGTAGTTGTTATATTTGCGAGCATCAGCGAAAAATGTATACCTTAATAGTATTAATATTTATGGTAGTAGCAGTAGTTATTTTATAATTGTTTTTTTGGATATATTTTATATATAAAATTTGTATAAATAAGAATCAGAAATGTCGACTTTAGTTCATTGCATATTTTTTATTGTTTATTTCAGGAGAATAACATAAGGTAAACTTGAAGAATGTTTTCAAATAATTCTTTTATGAAATGATGTTTTTAAGCACTTATCTAATTCACAATGGATTGCACCTATCCGGTGCTGTACAATATATATATATATATATATATATATATATATATATTGTGGTTGTACAGCAACTTGCTGTAAAGCCACCTGCTGACCGCCAAGTTACTGGACAGCTATTTGATGGTCTACATCTGGCTGTTGGAGAGATATTTGACGGGGAGCTGGGTGTTTGACAGCTGGCTGTGCAGAATTGGAGGGATACGGCATCCAATATCCCCGCTCTTTTCTTCCTCTTGCACCACGTGTACCATCAGCTCCTCTTCCACCAACTCTACCACCAAATCGACTACCACCTCTTCTTCCACCAAATCCAATACTACCACTTTTTTCTCCAAATCCACTTTTTCCACTACCGTGTCCAGCACCACTGTACTGTCATCTACCTTTTCTTTAAGATATCTTTTAGAATTTACTGAAATAAATTGACATATATAAAAATAGTGTTATATATGTATATATATATATATATATATATATATATATATATATATATATATATGTATATATATATATATATATATATATATATATGTATATATATATATATATATGTATATATATATATATATATATATATATATATATACATATATAAATATATATATATATATATATATATATATAAATATATATATATATATATATATATATATATATTTATATATATATATATATATATATATATATAAATCTAAATAATTTGTCAAACTTTATATTTAAATAAAAATACATACCAGTGCGTCCTTCTCCATTATATGACTGAAACGTTTACAAATTTATTAACTACTAGAGGGAAAAATGGAATGAAAAAGAGCTTATAACTGTTAAACAAAAGCAGTGTTGTATTTCTGTATGTGAATGTATATGTTAGAAACTTTGATATTAGAAAGAAGTTTTGTGGAAAAATTTTACTTTTTATAAAACAAGTGAAATAAACAGTGAACAGCGTGGTTCAAACAAAAATATATGCAAAAATATTTGCAAGAACATAAAACTATATATATATATATATATATATATATATATATATATATATATACTCATATATAATAAATTAATCAAAAAATAATTCAAAATTACGTCTTAGTTTGAAAAAATAGCATAGGCTGTCAAGGAAAGTACAGGGAAAAAATACATATATACAACTGTATATGTATATATATATATATATATATATATATATATATATATACATACATATATATATATACATATACATATGTATATGTGTATATATATACATATACATATATACATATATATATATATATATATATATATATATATATATATATATTATACCATTAAACAATTCCCAAATAATTTTAAACACAATAAATTCTTAACTATAAAACCACCAAAATATGTTTTCACATGTAATTAGTTTTTCCAACACAACTGTATATGTACTAATTTTTTTTAAAACATTCTTCAAGTTTGCCTTATATTATTTTCCTGAAATAAACAATAAAAAAATACAATGAACTATAATCGACATTTCTGATTCTTATATGTACAAAAATGCTACAAATGTTCAATAAAACACTTATAAAATAACAAATATGCTACAAATATCCAATAAAACATTTATAACATAACTACTCCTACAACTACAAATATTAATACTATTAAGTTATAAATTTTTCCCTGATGCTCCCGAATATGCCAACTAATGCAATCGACGCGTATATTTTTTGATTTAAAAAGCAGGTAGCGTCATTATTGGCATATTTTTAGTTTTTGAGTTAAAAGCTCAAAACTAAAACAAGAAATGTATTTACATTTTAGAGTATTTTCATATCTTGTTGTGTCTATAACTTTTTACCTGTTGCTCCCGAATATGCCAACTATTGCAATCGCGTAATTTTGTTAGCTTTTAAACGCAGACAGCGTCATTAGTGGCATATTGTTAGTTTTTGAGTTAAAAGCTCAAAACTAAAACAAGATATGTGTTGACATATTGGATTTTTCAAATCTTGTTGCGTCTATAACTTTTTCCGTGATGCTCTTAAATATGCCAGCTATTGAAATCAATGCGTAATTTTGTTAGCTCTTAAACGCAGGTAGCGTCATTATTGGCATATTGTTAGTTTTTTAGTTATAAGTTAGTTTTGAGTATAAAACTAAAAGCCCAATATATAGATTATTGGCCCAAAAATTTTTTTTTTGTGTATTAGTGAGTAAGAGAGAAAAAACAAATTGAGAGAATTTATTTATTTACAGCCAAATTATAATGTTAGTAAGAGATTTGAAAAACAGAAAGATTATTTTCATATTAAATAGCAAACATATTAATATATGTGTGTAGATATTTTTAAATAAATTAATTCAATTTAATTTTTTAAATTAAAATACGCAATTATATAAAGAGCCTATAAAAGTAGAAGATATTAATATGATATTAATGTTTTATTGCGCATAAATTTTGTTAAAAAAAACAACTTAATAGTATAATTCATTATAAAAAATTTAAATATATCCACTAAAAAGAAAAGATTACAATTATGAATCACATATAAACGATTCTAATCATATAATAATAAGAAATAAAAAACAGCCCCAATACATGCACATCCATCGCTTGTTCCTTGAGGACCATAGACTACTAATTAGACATGACAACCGTGTATGTAGTGGTAATGTTTTCGACCGATGTTGCAAGAGGGACAACAAATTTCTTTGTTTGCTATCTCTAATCTTTTTCTTGTCAATATAAAATTTCATATTTGTTTACAAAAGTTTTAAATTTCTTGGCAGGATTATTAGCGCAAAATGGAAAAAGATGATTTTGCGCCAAGTTGTTGCTCCAAGTTGGTAATTAATGGATTAAATATCATCTATAGATTCATCCTTTGATTACCAACACTGTGCGAAGATAAAACAAAGCACAGAACATGATTTGTTTGAGAAATAAATACAATTTTGTATTATATTTTAAGGAAGTTGGATTTTTATTGATATTGAATGATTAATAAAATATATACATATTGTTACAATTATAACAAATAGATTTAAATAAAACGACAATGTGGCTATATGTAGTTGGCAGCACTGCCAATTAATCTCTAGTTATCAAAATGTTACAACCCTAGAAATGGAATACTCCAGAATATACAAGATCATTCGAGGCTGTGCCAATAATAAGTGTAAACAACAACAACGAAAAACCTAGCAACATAAATGCTAAGAGATGTTATTCTTAATGATCTTGTATGCAAGTATTCGCTGCTAATAAAGCTAAACAGGTTCGCAAGTATACACAACCATATACACATAGCAGAAGAAGAAACAAAACACACAGAACACTCATCCATACTACCACTCATAGTTACCATAGGCAAAACACACAGAACACTCATACATACAACCACATATAGTTACCATAAGCTAAACAAACAAGTCAGCATTGTCATGTATACAAACACACGTATATAGCTCCATGTCAAGTAAAATACAACCACCATGCCCAGAAGTTTCGGGAGGTTACCAGACGACGTCATTTTTGCTATATAAAGGCGCTGCCAGAACTCAGCAAGGGTCAGTGTGATTTCAAATACAGACGTGTTAACATCGCTGAGGGTTGAGTAGTACAAATACTCGTGTTAAGTAATAAATAAAGTGTTGCCGCATTAAATTTCTTAAATTAATTTGTCCGTGTTTTAATTTGATGCAATAAAACGAATCCTTGAAGGATAAGTAATAAAACCGTTTTTACGAAAAGGTCTAAAAACGTAACAATTGGTGTCAGAAGTGGGATTGCAAAAATAATTAAAAGGACATTGCAATTTAAGGAAAAAAAAAAAATAAAAAGGACATTATAAAATTAAAATAAATAATCATGAAATTTGATGAGCTAAAAGTTGAACAGCTGAAGAAGGAGCTCAGTAAGCTGGAATTGCCAACTGCAGGTAACAAGGCTGAACTGCAGAAGAGGCTGATAGATGAGTTTAAGAATCGCGGCATGGACATCGGGACATACGAGTTTGAGGACAAAGACGATGTGCAGGTATGCCCTCCTGCCACGACCAGCAGCATGGACATAAATTCCATGTTCGCTGCTATGATGATCGAAATGAAATTGAACTCTCAGCAGACAAAGGAGGCATCAACGATCAGCAGTGACAAGCTGGTAGCCGAAATAACTGAAATAAAGCAGAATTCTCACCAGATGCAGGAAAAGCATGTAAGCGAAACTCAGCGGATGCAGGAAAAACTTGTAGCCGAAATACAGGAGTCAAATAAAGCCATGAACGAGACAAAATGCATAACCTGGAGTGTTGCGGCGGGCCAGTACGAGCAGTTGCGGAGGCTTTTTCGCGGATAAAAGCGCCATGCTTCGGTGGCAGCGTACCATTAGGCATCTTCAAATTCCAGTTCGAGACGGTTACTAGCAGAAATGGATGGGATGCTGAAGAAAAGGCCATAGAGTTGATTTTGTCCTTAAAGGGTACAGCCGCAGAAGTACTTGAGACTGTGCCAGTAAGCAGCAGAAACAACTATAATGAAGTAATGGCAGCGGGCCAGCGCAAGTATGGTGGTGAGCCAAGCGCGGTTTATACAGAATGGAATTGCGATGTAGAGTTCAGAAGCCTAACGAATCTCTACAAGATTTCGCAATGGAAATCGAGTGTTTAGTGAAACTAACATATCCAGGAGAGAGTCACCCGTTCCTGGACCACTTTAAAACTGAGGCTTTCGTTAATGGCATTCGCGACTCTGATGTTAAACTGACGGTGTGCGCTACGCAGAAATCCACTTTAGCTGAAACTGTTTGATTTGCGCTGGCTCAAGAGACTGCAAGGATGGTTTTCAAGCCCCAGATATGTAAAGTGCGGAATGTGGCGGTTTTTTCTGAGGAGGATAACAACCTAGTTGCTAGCGTTAAGGAGGCAATGCGACAACTGCTGGCAGAAAATGCTATCAAAGAAGAGCCTAAGTGCGTTAACTGCGGAAAGATCGGCCATTTCCAGCGCAGCTGCAAAGCACCAAGGAAGAGAGGTAGATCTGTTTCGCCACCAAGAAACAGCAAACGGGTGAACCAAACAACATCACAAGAGTCCCCGTTGAACTAAAACGAGCTAGCACTAAGGGGCAAGAGCTAGCTCTCACAAACGAGGGCCCCACAATCTCCATATCAGTGATGCAGCAGAAAAATAGCAACCTCACTGCGTCCGGACACATCAACGGGGAAAAGCACGTACTTACCATAGACACAGGGGCATCGCAGTCAATAATAAGGCCCGATATAGTAAAGGAGAAATGCGAGCGGTTAAGCAATATACGGCTACGTGCAGCTTCTGGAGAGCCTGCCACTGTCTATGGTAAGATTGAAGTGAAGGTGACTATAGCCAACATCAACGGGAGACATGTGTTTATTGTTGCCGATATTGTCGATGAGGTTATTATTGGAGCCAATTTTATGATTAACCATGGCATTAATCTATATATGGGGCAACAGTTGATGATTTGGCGTAATGTGGAAATACCCCTTGATGTTGGATATGACAGCAAACCGCAAGTAACAAAAGTATTTACTATTGAGAGTCAGACGTTACCGCCGCAGTCTGAAACAGTCATATGGGCGCGGATGAAGGGAGATTGTGAGGACAATCGTTTGTGGGTTGTAGAACCAGCAGATCTATAGAGAGAGCTTATAACAGCGAAAGCTCTAGTGAAAACTAGTAAAGGAGGAATAGTCCCTATAAGAGTGCTTCACTTGTCAGACCATGAAAAAGTCATCAAAGAAAACTCCGATGTTGGCCTGTGTACTCCAGCAGAGGCAATAATAAACTGCGAGAAGAAGATAGAGCCTACTAATTTGTCCGCAAAAGAACGTGAACAATTTGAGGAATACGTAGAGAAATGGGTAGCAGGTCTATCAGCGACAGATAAAAATAAAGCCAAACAGTTACTAAAAGGCATGCCAGTATCTTCGCCATGGGAAGCCAAAGCCAGGGTAGAACTGCATTGGTTAAACATTTAATTAACACAGGTGAAGCTAGGCCGATTAAACAGCCACCCAGAAGCGTACCCCTGCAAAACGTGATTAAGTAAAAGAGCTTGTAAGTGAAATGTAGCGTGATGGCGTAATTGAGCCATCTTCTGGTCCTTGGAGTTCGCCTGTAGTCTTAGTTAAAAAGAAAGATGGCAGTACTAGATTCTGCATAGACTACAGGAAGCTCAATGGCATAACCAAGAAGGACAGTTATCCGCTCCCCAGAATCGATGAGACTTTGGACACGCTAGCTGGTACCAAATGGTTCTCTACGCTGGACTTGCGAAGCGGAAAAGACAAGGAGAAAACTGCCTGCAGTGTCGGAAACGGATTATGGCAGCTCAAAGTCATGCCATTCGGTCTCTGCAATGCTCCGGCCACATTTGAAGCCTAATGGAGAAGGTACTGATAGGACTTCACTGGAAGACATGCTTGGTATATCTAGATGACATAATCGTGATGGGGAAAACTTTTGATGAACACCTCAAAAACATGGCAGAAGTTCTTCAACGGATATCATCAGCTGGATTGAAACTCAGCTTGAAGAAATGTGCATTGTTCCAGAAAGAAGTTAAGTATTTGGTGCATCGTGTTACAGAAGACGGAATCTCAACAGATAAAGATAAAATAAAAGCAGTAAGGGACTGGCATCAACTTAAAACTCTTCATGAATTGCGCAGCTTTTTGGGTCTTTGTACATACTACAGACGTTTTGTGCCGAATTTCGCCAGTGTAGCTGCAAGCCTGCATGAGCTGACAAAGAAATCGAGACCATAGCATTGGAGCAAGCCACAGGAAAATGTATTCCAGAAACTCAAAGAATTATTATGTACGTCACCAGTGCTAGCGTATCCCATAGCTGGAGAAAAATTTGTGCTGGACACTGATGCGAGCGGTTATGGCATAGGGGGTGTGCTATCCCAAATAGTTAATGGCACTGGGAAGGTCATAGGGTACTATAGCCGTGGACTCTCAAAACCTGAGAGGAACTACTGCTGACACGACGTGAGCTTCTGGCAGTACTGGAAGGCATTAAACATTACCATAAGTACCTGTAAGGTCAACACTTTACATTAAGGACCGATCATTCTGCACTGAGATGGCTATTGCAGTTTAAAAATCCTGAAGGGCAACTGGCAAGGTGGATTGGGCGCCTGCAGAGCTACGACTTCAGCATTGAGCATAGAAGGGGCACAAAGCATAACAATGCGGATGCTTTTTCGAGAAGACCCTGCTGTTTAGAGTGTAAACATTGTGTTAGAACCGAGCAAAAGGAAGGCGTTGTGGATGTTCGGCTAATGCACATCGGCCCTGATGAAGACTGGTCAGCGGCACAGAGGGACGACGGCATACTAAGGAAAATTATAGCGGCCAAAGAAGAGGACAGACAACCAACCCGGAATGAAATTTCGGCTGAAAGCCCACTCGCCAAATCTTATTGGGCTCAGTGGAACAGCCTCAAGGTAATAAAAGGGTGTTTATACCGCGTATGGGAAATTGTAGATGGCAAAACAACTTCAAATTTAATAGTTGTGCCATACTACAAGATAAGTAAAGTTGTACAGGACTTTCATAATGGACCTAGTGGCGGTCATCTTGGAGTAACAAAAACACTTGAGAAACTGAAGCAGCGTTTTTATTGGGTTGGATGTCAACAAGCCGTAGCCGACTGGATAGCAAACTGCCCACAGTGCAAAGCAGCCAAAGGCCCAGTAAGAAGAATCGGGGTCAGCTGCAACAATACAACTGAGGATCACCATTCGAGTGGATTGCAATGGATGTAGCAGGCCCCTTTCCCGTCACTGAAGCCGGAAATCGTTATGTACTTGTGGTAATGGACTATTTAAGTAAATGGCCAGAGGTATATGCTATACCTAACCAGGAAGCAAAGACAATAGTAAATGCATTCGTCAACAACTGGGTATGTCGCTATGGTGTTCCAATAGAATTACATTCCGACCAAGGAAGGAATTTTGAGTCTGCCGTATTCAGGGAAATGGGCGAGTTATGTGGGATAAAGAAAACCAGAACGACTCCGTTGCATCCACAGTCTGATGGCATGGTAGAAAGGTTCAATCGCACCTTAGAAGAGTACCTACGAAAAGTAGTAAGAAAACATCAGAGGGATTGGGATGAGCACATTCCCAAATTTTTGATGGCATATAGGTCAGCTGTACACGACTCAACATTGAGAACGCCAGCCAAAATTATCTTCGGAACGGAATTAAAACTACCTGGTGATTTGGAATTTGGTGTTAAGCCAAATGTAGAAGGAGCTAGGACGTCCCAAGAGAAGAAGGACTTAAACGAACTGTATGAGTTCGTGGGTAATAGAATCAAGATGGTCAGTGACAAGATGAAGGCTAGGTATGACCGCGCAGCAAATTCGGAGGGATTTATGGAAGGACAATTGGTTTTACTTAATAACCCACAACGGAAGAAAGGATTGTCCACAAAATTACAGACTCACTGGGATGGCCCGTATATGTGATTAAGAGAGTGAATGACGTTGTATACCGGATACAGAAGCATAATAGCCCAAGGTCGAAAATGAAGATAGTACATCTCGAACGATTGGCGCACTATGGAGGAAGTGATTGTATGTCTATTCGGGTCGAACAGGCTTAAGTGGGCGGCAGTGTTACACAGATAATAAATAGATTTAAATAAAACGACAATGTGGCTATATGTACTGGGCAGCACTGCCAATTAATCTCTAGTTGTCAAAATGTTACAACCCTGGTCAACACAATAGAGATAATATTCAAATTAACGGAAATGGAATACTCCAGAATATACAAGATCATTCGAGGCTGTGCCAATAATAAGTGTAAACAACAACAACGATAAACCTAGCAACATAAATGCTAAGAGATGTTATTCTTAACGATATTGTATGCAATTTTCGCTGCTAATAAAGCTAAACAGGTTCACAAGTATACACCGCCATATACAACCATTCATAGTTACCATAGACAAAACACACAGAACACTCGTACATACAACCACACATAGTCACCATAAGCAAAACACACAAGTCAGCATTGTCATGTATACAAACACACGTATATAGCTACATGTTAAGTAAAGCACAACCAACAACAACCATGCCCAGAAATTTCGCAAAGTTACCAGACGACGTAATTTTTGCTACATAAAGGCGCTGCCAGAGCTCAGCAAGTTAGTGTGACAAGACGCAAGACGTGTTAACATTGCTAAATGTTGAGTAGTACAAATACTCGTGTTAATAAAGTAGTAAATAAAGTGTTGCCGCATTATATTCTAAAATTAATTTGTCCGTGTTTTAATTTGATGCAATAAAACGAATCCTTGAAAGATAAGTAATAAAGCCGTTTTTACGAAAAGGTCTAAAAACGTAACAATATATATATATATATATATATATATATATATATATATATATATACATATATATATATATATATATATATATATATATACATACATATATATATATATATATATATATATATATATATATGTATATATATATATATATATGTATATATATATATATATATATATATATATACGATCCTGGACCTGTATACACATAACTTAATTAATATTTCTCTACTTAAGTTGAGTTACTCATTGTTGCTAATAATGATTATCAATAACAAGATTATGTGTTTATGCTTTTCGTAACATTGAGTAAAAGCTTTATAATATAAATTTTAATAACAATAGGCCTATACTTCGCTACATTTAAATAGGTACCATTGCTTTGCTTGAAGATTAACAGGTTGAGAAATAATTATTATAATTAAATAAAAATGTGTTTAGAAGAATTTCGTACAGCATTCTCCCCCTCAAAATCGAATGTTTTTAAATAAGATGTGGAGTTTAAGAACGGACTATTGTTGGGAGTGATTTAGTCCGCTGTGCTCTGACACACAGCGTCCGGCAGTAGGCTCCGTTCTTTACCATTTCAAACTTAGATCTCAGGAGCGATGTTTATAAGTCCTTCCGACGTATTATCTGGAAGAAGGGAAATTTTAGCGATAGGTCTTTTATTTATTTTAGATTTTGTGAGAACAGATACCACCATTATGCGCCCATCAGTTCCTGGATGAATGTCTTTTACGCGACCTAACGACCATTGTCCTGGACCGCATCTGTCATCAACAACCAGGTCTAGATCTCCAATTTTAAGATTTGGAGTGGCCTTTAACCATTTTGGACGAGCCTGAAGACGTTTAAGGTACTCTATATACAATCTTTTCCAGAAATGCTGTTTTAATTTTTCTATAGCCTTCCAGCGAGTTAAATGGTTAATGTTTCTATCTAGCATTGTTTCCTCTTGAATGCAGTGTGTTGGTTCACCTATAATAAAGTGCGCTGGTGTGAGCGCATCGAAATCCGTTGGGTCTGAAGACAAAGGACATAAGGGTATATAGCTCCATGTCAAGTAAAATACAACCACCATGCCCAGAAGTTTCGGGAGGTTACCAGACGACGTCATTTTTGCTATATAAAGGCGCTGCCAGAACTCAGCAAGGGTCAGTGTGATTTCAAATACAGACGTGTTAACATCGCTGAGGGTTGAGTAGTACAAATACTCGTGTTAAGTAATAAATAAAGTGTTGCCGCATTAAATTTCTTAAATTAATTTGTCCGTGTTTTAATTTGATGCAATAAAACGAATCCTTGAAGGATAAGTAATAAAACCGTTTTTACGAAAAGGTCTAAAAACGTAACAATTGGTGTCAGAAGTGGGATTGCAAAAATAATTAAAAGGACATTGCAATTTAAGGAAAAAAAAAAAATAAAAAGGACATTATAAAATTAAAATAAATAATCATGAAATTTGATGAGCTAAAAGTTGAACAGCTGAAGAAGGAGCTCAGTAAGCTGGAATTGCCAACTGCAGGTAACAAGGCTGAACTGCAGAAGAGGCTGATAGATGAGTTTAAGAATCGCGGCATGGACATCGGGACATACGAGTTTGAGGACAAAGACGATGTGCAGGTATGCCCTCCTGCCACGACCAGCAGCATGGACATAAATTCCATGTTCGCTGCTATGATGATCGAAATGAAATTGAACTCTCAGCAGACAAAGGAGGCATCAACGATCAGCAGTGACAAGCTGGTAGCCGAAATAACTGAAATAAAGCAGAATTCTCACCAGATGCAGGAAAAGCATGTAAGCGAAACTCAGCGGATGCAGGAAAAACTTGTAGCCGAAATACAGGAGTCAAATAAAGCCATGAACGAGACAAAATGCATAACCTGGAGTGTTGCGGCGGGCCAGTACGAGCAGTTGCGGAGGCTTTTTCGCGGATAAAAGCGCCATGCTTCGGTGGCAGCGTACCATTAGGCATCTTCAAATTCCAGTTCGAGACGGTTACTAGCAGAAATGGATGGGATGCTGAAGAAAAGGCCATAGAGTTGATTTTGTCCTTAAAGGGTACAGCCGCAGAAGTACTTGAGACTGTGCCAGTAAGCAGCAGAAACAACTATAATGAAGTAATGGCAGCGGGCCAGCGCAAGTATGGTGGTGAGCCAAGCGCGGTTTATACAGAATGGAATTGCGATGTAGAGTTCAGAAGCCTAACGAATCTCTACAAGATTTCGCAATGGAAATCGAGTGTTTAGTGAAACTAACATATCCAGGAGAGAGTCACCCGTTCCTGGACCACTTTAAAACTGAGGCTTTCGTTAATGGCATTCGCGACTCTGATGTTAAACTGACGGTGTGCGCTACGCAGAAATCCACTTTAGCTGAAACTGTTTGATTTGCGCTGGCTCAAGAGACTGCAAGGATGGTTTTCAAGCCCCAGATATGTAAAGTGCGGAATGTGGCGGTTTTTTCTGAGGAGGATAACAACCTAGTTGCTAGCGTTAAGGAGGCAATGCGACAACTGCTGGCAGAAAATGCTATCAAAGAAGAGCCTAAGTGCGTTAACTGCGGAAAGATCGGCCATTTCCAGCGCAGCTGCAAAGCACCAAGGAAGAGAGGTAGATCTGTTTCGCCACCAAGAAACAGCAAACGGGTGAACCAAACAACATCACAAGAGTCCCCGTTGAACTAAAACGAGCTAGCACTAAGGGGCAAGAGCTAGCTCTCACAAACGAGGGCCCCACAATCTCCATATCAGTGATGCAGCAGAAAAATAGCAACCTCACTGCGTCCGGACACATCAACGGGGAAAAGCACGTACTTACCATAGACACAGGGGCATCGCAGTCAATAATAAGGCCCGATATAGTAAAGGAGAAATGCGAGCGGTTAAGCAATATACGGCTACGTGCAGCTTCTGGAGAGCCTGCCACTGTCTATGGTAAGATTGAAGTGAAGGTGACTATAGCCAACATCAACGGGAGACATGTGTTTATTGTTGCCGATATTGTCGATGAGGTTATTATTGGAGCCAATTTTATGATTAACCATGGCATTAATCTATATATGGGGCAACAGTTGATGATTTGGCGTAATGTGGAAATACCCCTTGATGTTGGATATGACAGCAAACCGCAAGTAACAAAAGTATTTACTATTGAGAGTCAGACGTTACCGCCGCAGTCTGAAACAGTCATATGGGCGCGGATGAAGGGAGATTGTGAGGACAATCGTTTGTGGGTTGTAGAACCAGCAGATCTATAGAGAGAGCTTATAACAGCGAAAGCTCTAGTGAAAACTAGTAAAGGAGGAATAGTCCCTATAAGAGTGCTTCACTTGTCAGACCATGAAAAAGTCATCAAAGAAAACTCCGATGTTGGCCTGTGTACTCCAGCAGAGGCAATAATAAACTGCGAGAAGAAGATAGAGCCTACTAATTTGTCCGCAAAAGAACGTGAACAATTTGAGGAATACGTAGAGAAATGGGTAGCAGGTCTATCAGCGACAGATAAAAATAAAGCCAAACAGTTACTAAAAGGCATGCCAGTATCTTCGCCATGGGAAGCCAAAGCCAGGGTAGAACTGCATTGGTTAAACATTTAATTAACACAGGTGAAGCTAGGCCGATTAAACAGCCACCCAGAAGCGTACCCCTGCAAAACGTGATTAAGTAAAAGAGCTTGTAAGTGAAATGTAGCGTGATGGCGTAATTGAGCCATCTTCTGGTCCTTGGAGTTCGCCTGTAGTCTTAGTTAAAAAGAAAGATGGCAGTACTAGATTCTGCATAGACTACAGGAAGCTCAATGGCATAACCAAGAAGGACAGTTATCCGCTCCCCAGAATCGATGAGACTTTGGACACGCTAGCTGGTACCAAATGGTTCTCTACGCTGGACTTGCGAAGCGGAAAAGACAAGGAGAAAACTGCCTGCAGTGTCGGAAACGGATTATGGCAGCTCAAAGTCATGCCATTCGGTCTCTGCAATGCTCCGGCCACATTTGAAGCCTAATGGAGAAGGTACTGATAGGACTTCACTGGAAGACATGCTTGGTATATCTAGATGACATAATCGTGATGGGGAAAACTTTTGATGAACACCTCAAAAACATGGCAGAAGTTCTTCAACGGATATCATCAGCTGGATTGAAACTCAGCTTGAAGAAATGTGCATTGTTCCAGAAAGAAGTTAAGTATTTGGTGCACCGTGTTACAGAAGACGGAATCTCAACAGATAAAGATAAAATAAAAGCAGTAAGGGACTGGCATCAACTTAAAACTCTTCATGAATTGCGCAGCTTTTTGGGTCTTTGTACATACTACAGACGTTTTGTGCCGAATTTCGCCAGTGTAGCTGCAAGCCTGCATGAGCTGACAAAGAAATCGAGACCATAGCATTGGAGCAAGCCACAGGAAAATGTATTCCAGAAACTCAAAGAATTATTATGTACGTCACCAGTGCTAGCGTATCCCATAGCTGGAGAAAAATTTGTGCTGGACACTGATGCGAGCGGTTATGGCATAGGGGGTGTGCTATCCCAAATAGTTAATGGCACTGGGAAGGTCATAGGGTACTATAGCCGTGGACTCTCAAAACCTGAGAGGAACTACTGCTGACACGACGTGAGCTTCTGGCAGTACTGGAAGGCATTAAACATTACCATAAGTACCTGTAAGGTCAACACTTTACATTAAGGACCGATCATTCTGCACTGAGATGGCTATTGCAGTTTAAAAATCCTGAAGGGCAACTGGCAAGGTGGATTGGGCGCCTGCAGAGCTACGACTTCAGCATTGAGCATAGAAGGGGCACAAAGCATAACAATGCGGATGCTTTTTCGAGAAGACCCTGCTGTTTAGAGTGTAAACATTGTGTTAGAACCGAGCAAAAGGAAGGCGTTGTGGATGTTCGGCTAATGCACATCGGCCCTGATGAAGACTGGTCAGCGGCACAGAGGGACGACGGCATACTAAGGAAAATTATAGCGGCCAAAGAAGAGGACAGACAACCAACCCGGAATGAAATTTCGGCTGAAAGCCCACTCGCCAAATCTTATTGGGCTCAGTGGAACAGCCTCAAGGTAATAAAAGGGTGTTTATACCGCGTATGGGAAATTGTAGATGGCAAAACAACTTCAAATTTAATAGTTGTGCCATACTACAAGATAAGTAAAGTTGTACAGGACTTTCATAATGGACCTAGTGGCGGTCATCTTGGAGTAACAAAAACACTTGAGAAACTGAAGCAGCGTTTTTATTGGGTTGGATGTCAACAAGCCGTAGCCGACTGGATAGCAAACTGCCCACAGTGCAAAGCAGCCAAAGGCCCAGTAAGAAGAATCGGGGTCAGCTGCAACAATACAACTGAGGATCACCATTCGAGTGGATTGCAATGGATGTAGCAGGCCCCTTTCCCGTCACTGAAGCCGGAAATCGTTATGTACTTGTGGTAATGGACTATTTAAGTAAATGGCCAGAGGTATATGCTATACCTAACCAGGAAGCAAAGACAATAGTAAATGCATTCGTCAACAACTGGGTATGTCGCTATGGTGTTCCAATAGAATTACATTCCGACCAAGGAAGGAATTTTGAGTCTGCCGTATTCAGGGAAATGGGCGAGTTATGTGGGATAAAGAAAACCAGAACGACTCCGTTGCATCCACAGTCTGATGGCATGGTAGAAAGGTTCAATCGCACCTTAGAAGAGTACCTACGAAAAGTAGTAAGAAAACATCAGAGGGATTGGGATGAGCACATTCCCAAATTTTTGATGGCATATAGGTCAGCTGTACACGACTCAACATTGAGAACGCCAGCCAAAATTATCTTCGGAACGGAATTAAAACTACCTGGTGATTTGGAATTTGGTGTTAAGCCAAATGTAGAAGGAGCTAGGACGTCCCAAGAGAAGAAGGACTTAAACGAACTGTATGAGTTCGTGGGTAATAGAATCAAGATGGTCAGTGACAAGATGAAGGCTAGGTATGACCGCGCAGCAAATTCGGAGGGATTTATGGAAGGACAATTGGTTTTACTTAATAACCCACAACGGAAGAAAGGATTGTCCACAAAATTACAGACTCACTGGGATGGCCCGTATATGTGATTAAGAGAGTGAATGACGTTGTATACCGGATACAGAAGCATAATAGCCCAAGGTCGAAAATGAAGATAGTACATCTCGAACGATTGGCGCACTATGGAGGAAGTGATTGTATGTCTATTCGGGTCGAACAGGCTTAAGTGGGCGGCAGTGTTACACAGATAATAAATAGATTTAAATAAAACGACAATGTGGCTATATGTACTGGGCAGCACTGCCAATTAATCTCTAGTTGTCAAAATGTTACAACCCTGGTCAACACAATAGAGATAATATTCAAATTAACGGAAATGGAATACTCCAGAATATACAAGATCATTCGAGGCTGTGCCAATAATAAGTGTAAACAACAACAACGATAAACCTAGCAACATAAATGCTAAGAGATGTTATTCTTAACGATATTGTATGCAATTTTCGCTGCTAATAAAGCTAAACAGGTTCACAAGTATACACCGCCATATACAACCATTCATAGTTACCATAGACAAAACACACAGAACACTCGTACATACAACCACACATAGTCACCATAAGCAAAACACACAAGTCAGCATTGTCATGTATACAAACACACGTATATAGCTACATGTTAAGTAAAGCACAACCAACAACAACCATGCCCAGAAATTTCGCAAAGTTACCAGACGACGTAATTTTTGCTACATAAAGGCGCTGCCAGAGCTCAGCAAGTTAGTGTGACAAGACGCAAGACGTGTTAACATTGCTAAATGTTGAGTAGTACAAATACTCGTGTTAATAAAGTAGTAAATAAAGTGTTGCCGCATTATATTCTAAAATTAATTTGTCCGTGTTTTAATTTGATGCAATAAAACGAATCCTTGAAAGATAAGTAATAAAGCCGTTTTTACGAAAAGGTCTAAAAACGTAACAATATATATATATATATATATATATATATATATATATATACATATATATATATATATATATATATATATATATATATACATACATATATATATATATATATATATATATATATATATGTATATATATATATATATATGTATATATATATATATATATATATATATATATATATATACGATCCTGGACCTGTATACACATAACTTAATTAATATTTCTCTACTTAAGTTGAGTTACTCATTGTTGCTAATAATGATTATCAATAACAAGATTATGTGTTTATGCTTTTCGTAACATTGAGTAAAAGCTTTATAATATAAATTTTAATAACAATAGGCCTATACTTCGCTACATTTAAATAGGTACCATTGCTTTGCTTGAAGATTAACAGGTTGAGAAATAATTATTATAATTAAATAAAAATGTGTTTAGAAGAATTTCGTACAGCATTCTCCCCCTCAAAATCGAATGTTTTTAAATAAGATGTGGAGTTTAAGAACGGACTATTGTTGGGAGTGATTTAGTCCGCTGTGCTCTGACACACAGCGTCCGGCAGTAGGCTCCGTTCTTTACCATTTCAAACTTAGATCTCAGGAGCGATGTTTATAAGTCCTTCCGACGTATTATCTGGAAGAAGGGAAATTTTAGCGATAGGTCTTTTATTTATTTTAGATTTTGTGAGAACAGATACCACCATTATGCGCCCATCAGTTCCTGGATGAATGTCTTTTACGCGACCTAACGACCATTGTCCTGGACCGCATCTGTCATCAACAACCAGGTCTAGATCTCCAATTTTAAGATTTGGAGTGGCCTTTAACCATTTTGGACGAGCCTGAAGACGTTTAAGGTACTCTATATACAATCTTTTCCAGAAATGCTGTTTTAATTTTTCTATAGCCTTCCAGCGAGTTAAATGGTTAATGTTTCTATCTAGCATTGTTTCCTCTTGAATGCAGTGTGTTGGTTCACCTATAATAAAGTGCGCTGGTGTGAGCGCATCGAAATCCGTTGGGTCTGAAGACAAAGGACATAAGGGTATATAGCTCCATGTCAAGTAAAATACAACCACCATGCCCAGAAGTTTCGCGAGGTTACCGGACGACGTCATTTTGCTATATAAAGGCGCTGCCAGAGCTCAGCGAGAGTTAGTGTGATTTCAAATATAGACGTGTTAGTAGTACAAATACTCGTGTAAATAAAGTAATAAATAAAGTGTTGCCGCATTATATTTCTAAAATTAATTTGTCCGTGTTTTAATTTGATGCAATAAAACGAATCCTTGAAGGATAATTAATAAAACCGTTTTTTCGAAAAAGGTCTAAAAACGTAACAATATATACAACAATCATCTTATTTAAAAAGTGATGTAGTGATGATTGCAACGATTTTCTTAGTCTTAGGTATTTATTTTGAATTATTAATTGGTAACATATTTTTATGTAGAAATATTAAGTTTTAAACTGTTTTTCGAATACTACGATATAACAGAGTTTGTGATTGAGCAGTTTAAAAACATTACAGCATGTTTTGTAATAAATTATTTTTATCTTAAACGAAATTCTTGTTTTATTTTCAACCACCATTATTTGCTTAAATTGTAAAACATGTCTTTAGAGAAGACCATGTATGGCCATTTCTTCTAACATACTATTTCAGCTTTGTGTAGATATATTTTGTACTCGTTTGCACTATCGCTAGGCAAAAGCTGATACAGGCCAAAATGAACTGTCACTTTTGAGTTTTATGTTTTTTCTGTGAACTTATCATCAACGACTAAATGAAATGAGCATATGAATATGTGTGAGTTCTCTCGAAACAATTGTTCCATGAGCTGGGCATTCCTGATGTATTCCCACATTCGCCTGCGCTAGCCTATGCATATTATAGTTGGGTCTTAAAATATACAATGGGGTATACATGTCATTAATTGTAGGCAGCGTTGCCAGAATGATGATTTTATCATATATGATGATATTTGACCAACATATGATTTAATGATAAGTTCCTCAAATTATGATTTTTTATGCCCAACAAATCAGCGGCTACTTAAATATAGTTTACATTTAAATGTCATTTAAATGTCATTTAAATACCAAATATCGTTTTCACCTCAAACTTAAATAAGATTCAAATAAAACTTAAATATCCCTCATTGTACATTTAAATGTTATTTAAATCAAACATTGTGATGTTGAGAAAAATGTGCTAAAATATTTAAAAAAGTTACGTAAATAAAGTTAATTATCAATAGAATAAAGTAAAAAATTAATAAAATAATATTTATTGTACAAATAGACTCTTAACACAATTGAAAAAACTTAACTTGAAATACTTTGAATAGAAAGCAAAACACCTTGTTTCTAAACTATGGCGATTTTTGTTTACATATTTCATGGTGCTAACACATTTTTTGCATAAATTAATCAAAGTATTTAACGGTCCTTTTCACAATGTATGAATAAATTAACTTTACCGAAAAATTAGCTAATTTACACTTTTCTTAACAGCCACTTTTTAACCGATGGTTAATCATTTGCTTTTCACCATTATTTAGTTACTTAACCAGTACATTCTGTATTTAATATGGCAACATTTGAATTATATGTTTACGAAAAATGGTGTAATGGAAGAGTCAAATATATGAATTCTGGTTTTTTTCATTTATAAAAAAATGTGGACTTCAGTGCTTTAGGAAAATCAGATTTTTTAAATGTTATCCGATATTCGAAATTCAAATTGAAAACACTTCTCTCAGAAATATCTAAGGTTATTTAAATGACTTTTATCATTCGTTTTATTTCCAATTTATATTCATTTTCATTTCAACATGTGTATTGGCATAAGATTACATCGTGTTGTCGAAAATCCATCGGAACTAATTTCTTCTTGGTCACTTGAACTGAATATGTGGGGCTTTTTTTTATCAACACGGCAATCAGTCGCTATTGAGACACCACAACTGCCTGTCGCGTAAAATCTTAGGGCCAATAACACCATTTGGGTAGTACATAAGAAACATGATTTCTTTTAATTAAAGGAATGTTATTGAAATTGTATTAACCATGTCAGATATAAATATAACGAAGGAACTTACCTGCTTGTTGCGGACTTTATATCATTGCCTATGGCATCGACAATGTACCTTACTGCAGATATTGATAATCTAAATCTTTTTTAAATTCTTCACTAGACAAAGAGAAATGATTTCGACGTGCAGATTTTGCTCTACTTGAATTATAAATATTAAAAAAATATAGGTGCTGATTGTAATATTTACTCATTTTGTTTTCTTGTTGAAGTGACAATTAACATACTAAACAGAAGAATTTGTTGGGTTAAATTTAACAGCAACTTTTCGGTTAACATCTGTCAGTTAAATTACATTGTGATACACAGTGTCAGCTAACTGCCGGTTAAATTGTCAATTAAAATTTAATCACACATTGTGAAAAGGCCCGTAAGTCGGACTGAAAAACTTGAGGTGTATTTAAACACAACTTAATTTATGGAAAAATAAAGTAATTTTGTACTTAAATAAGAAGTCAAAAACTGGGCGTTGTTCTCATATATTATGATTTTTCATGTTAAGTATGTATGTACAAAATATATAATTTTCCTACAGTTGTATCAAGTCGTTTTTCAAAACAATATTGTATCAGCTTGTTGTTTATTGCTTTTTTATACTTTGCATGGGTACCCTGTGTGTATCATAGGCAAAAGTGCATCACTGGTTTTAGGCATAAAAAATTACTAAAAAAGATCTTTGAATAGCGGTTATTTATTTTACAATTAGTAAAATTTTTTTGTAAAAAGAAAAAATGTATTTTTATAAAGTTTTATATATTAAAAAAGAAATATGTTCAAGTATTTAGTACGAAAAGGTAAAAATATTTTTGCAAATTGCACACTTACATATGTATGTATGTACATTCTTAAATGAACCATAAATAGTATACTTTCATTCCTTAATTAGATGGAAACAATCACCACTATTCTATTTGCCGTCGGCAACATCGTCGGCAATCTTGAGGCAACATCAATACTAATTTTGTATTCCCTAACAGTGTTATGACGACGTTGCCTATATATCGATAAATAAAACACATATATCTAATACTTGAGCCAGATGATTCATTTAGTTTACAATTTTCGGTAAAAGTGTTTTTGAATAAATAAACAAATTGTGCATATATTAAAATAAAAATGATTTTTCTTCGCGATTCCAGTGACGAAGAAAAAGAAATTGATAGTGGAAAGAATACTGTTTAGACAGAAATCTTGTATTTTTAACTTGCCCGATGAGAAGTAAGTAACATATTTGAAGCAAAAATTTCCCAAGTAATGGATTTTTTATCCTTTTTAAGACTTGAAAGTTATTTTCGGTTAAATAAACCATCTTTTAAACATGTCCTACAAGTAATAGAAAAAAAGGGGCGAGGTCAAAATATGTTCCAAATACCATAAATAAAATAAAATTGGCAGCGATTCTTTTCAAGTTCTTGGACAAGCTTCTCGAATAAGCCTTTATTTGTTATTTTAATTTTTTCCATTATTTTATTTAAACCAAAAATCAACACAATATACCAAAAAGTCAGCACTAATATATACAAAAATACCTAAAACACAGAAAACAAGAAAACTGTAATGTTGAATTTTTCAAAGTTTTAAAACAAAATATAAAGCAACACAAGACAACACCAAAAATAGCGGCGAGAAATTCAACGGCAATTAGAGACAACATCAACGTCAATTCTGCTTACAAAATACCAAACATATGTTAAAAGTCATCGATAAATGGCAATACCGCCAACTAGAATACAGATTTGCAACAAAATATTAAAAACAGCGTTGTTTTCTATTGCCAAGTAGAATAAGGGTGAATAACAACCGTGAAGTCGAAAACGACGAAATTTTAGTTGCAGATGAGTCAGTAAGAAAATCGAATATATATAGTTTGCCTATTATAAACTTGTGTAAATTAATTCCTAATTTTAGACTTCACAAACAGAAAGACGTAAAGTAAACCCATCTTGGATGGAAACCTTCAGTAGATGGTTATCCACAAAGACAAATCCATCAGGCGAGGTGGAAGTGTTTTGCAGAATATGTAATTCAATTCTCAAAGTAAGTGCAGGTAGAGCAGATTTACTAAAACACGAATCAACTCAAAGCATATCAAAAGGGCGAATTGTATTAGTGGTAGCCAAACAAAAATTCAAAAGCAATTTGTTGGCAAAACTACTAAAATGAGGAGCGTCCAAAACTTAGAGCTGCAATTGAGTGCAATTACAGCAGAACTCAACTTACCATTTTCATGTATGCACCACCTGACTTTATTTTTAAAATCTATCATTCCTGACTCTAATGCCCAGTTTTTTGACTTCGTATTTAAGTACAAAATTAGTTAATTTTTTTTCCGTGTGGAGACGTTTGCTTGGTTTTGCTTCCATCGGACGCGTCCCCGGGTGGCGGATAGGGGGGGTTCGGGGTAGGGTGAGCGATCGTTACCCCGAGATGGGTATGAGAAACTGGACACATTAGTGAACAGGGTTTCAGCACACCCGGGAAATCGATCGCTCGTACTAACCCGAACCCAAGGGATTCTTGTAATCCCTCGCGGACCAACCAAAACCAAGCTAGGGTGGTACCCAAAATTAACTAAAAATGGAAGAAAAACTTAAACAGAATAAAGTTACGGTGCAGAGCCTAAATAACTCAGCACCGGCGACTATTGATGGTGAGCAAACAGGCCCCAGGTCGTCGTCAAAAACCGACTGTAAGGAAACAACTTCGGGGGTGGGCAACTTGGCCTTCGCTGTTGCTAAGGCTACAAGAAGCCTAGGGGAAGAAGAATCGGTACCAAGGGTGATGGCAAAATATCCCCAGCCACAAAAGACGGGCGAGGTCGCTGATTCTTCCCACCCAAAAAATAGTAAAGAGTCCTCTGAAGTAGATAAGATGGTCGAGGAAGTAAATGCTAGCATAGCCAAACTCAGAGACGAAAAGCAGCGAAGTTGAAACGTAGGAATCAGCAGGATGCTTCAAAGGAAGGTGAAGACTCTACACTCGTCCCCATGTCAATGGAGAAGGGCAACAGAATTCGCTCGCCGGAGGAGCAGAACACTGGTGACCACGTTAAAAAATTCAAATTTAAAGGCTCCCCGCTGCGAGGGCGTACATTGGGCGGCGGGTCCAAACATCCCAAAGGGAACTCTACGGAGGGCTCAAAAGATGTAGGGACCACTCCGTGCGCTAGTACCTCCAAACAAGCGTTGGCGTCGGGGAAATCTTCAGTGGTTGGAGGAGCTCCGAAAGCTTCTAAGTCACTGAAGAGAAAACCCGATGAAAAGAGTGCTAAGGAGCGGCCAAAGTATGCCAAGGTGGCGCGCAGGAAACTGGCAGAAGAGCTAAGCTATGCTGTCATTGATTCCAGCAACCCATCTGGCAAAATTCCAGCGCACTACCACGAGCAGGTAGAAAGTGCTATCAACGAATGTATTGTGGAGCACATATTATTAGCGGATGAGAATGCCCACAAATACATATCGAAAACTGAAAGTTTATTCGGAACGTAATGGTTCTGCAACTGGAGTCTGACTCCTGTGTGGAGATATTACGAGACCGAATAAACAGCATTAAGGCATATAAGGCGGCAGGGCCTGACGGCATCTTCCCGGCTCTTCTTCAGAAGAGTATAGACCAAATAGAGGATAGGTTGGCTAATATATTCACAATCTGTCTTACTAATGCATATACTCCCCTGGCATGGAGGGAGGCTAAAGTAGTTTTCATTCCAAAACCAGGCAAGGAGAGCTATGTAGACCCGAAGGCTTACAGACCGATTACCCTAACTTCCTTCTTACTGAAAACGTTGGAACGGATTGTGGACACAATGTTGAAGGAAATAATACTGCACAGCTTACTGAAGTTTAAGCAACATGCTTACATTAGGGGCAGATCTGTTGAGACGGCCCTACAGGAAGTTGTGTATCATATAGAGAGAACCTTTGAATTGGGTATATACACAATGGCTGTATTTATCGATATAGAAGGGGCTTTCAACAACATCTCGACCACGAGTATTATTGACTCACTGGGCAACTTCGACTTGGACCAGAGACTGACTGCATGGATCACTCATATGCTTAGAAACAGGAAGATAAGTTGTGAGGTTAATGATACAAGAATTGAAGGAAACGTGTGTTGCGTCACACCACGGGGGGAATACTATCTCCCTTACTGTGGGTGGTAACCATAAATACCCTACTGAAAGCATTATGCAGACGATGTAGCGGTATTGATAAGGGGAAACAATTCTAGAGTTCTTTGCGGAAAAGCAATAGAGGCTGTAAATTTAGCACACAATTGGGCTACAGAAAGGGGTCTCAATGTAAACCCAAATAAGACAGAAATTTGTATGTTCACTAGAAAACGGAAGATTCCACAGCTGGAACCACCGGTTTTCCAGAATAGTATAATACAAATTAGCAAGAAGGTCAAATATCTAGGAGTAATGCTCGATTGGAGGTTATCCTGGAAAGAACATATAGAGAGTAGGGTAATCAGGACCCAAAGAGTCTGGACCTATTGTCGAAGGGCAATCGGGTCCAAATGGGGTATGAACCCAAAACTGGCACACTGGCTCTATACGAGTGTGGTAAGACCAATTGTGACGTACGCTTCGTTGGTATGGTGGACGTCATTAGAAAAGAATTGAACATCAAACATCTTAAAAAAATACAGAGACAGTGCTGTATCGGCATATGTGGAGCAATAAGAACCACATCAACCAAGGCGATGAAAAATATTCTATCAATACCGCCTAATGATATACAGGTTAAGTATGAAGCAGCCCTGACTGCTACAAGGTTGATGGTAATGGATGAGTGGCTGAGGAAAGAACACTTAACCAAACACCAGAGCATAATACACGTCTTACCGAGGAACAATGTTGGCACAGTTCTGTGCGAAAAAATTCCTATAAGATATGTACAAACACACTGCATCACCATAATATCAGAAGGTATAGAATGGGAGAATGCGGACACAGTGAACTCCATGACGAACCTGTACACGGACGGGTCGAAGATTGGCGACCGATCGGGTGGCGGGTTCTATGACATGGGACGTAACTATCGCAGATACTTCCATCTACCAGATCATAACACAGTATTTCAAAGTGAGATCACGGCTATTACGGAAGGGATAAAACGGCTAAAGGAAATCGATAACAGACTACTGGTTCGCATATTTACGGATAGTAGGAGAGTCATCGAAGCCCTAAGGAATCATGTGGTTCAATCTCGGTGTGTACTACAATGCAAGGATGAGATAAACTCATACACGCGATGTGGGAGCATAGAGATAATATGGATTCCAGGACATCAGGGAATACCTGGAAATATTGAGGCAGATAGGCCAGCTAAGATGGGAGCATTAATGGCAAACATTACACTAGATAACCCAAAGCTATTTCAGGTTTTTAAAAACGAACTTAAACAGTGGGCCATAGAATTTCATACAAGAGACTGGCAGCACTCTACCGTAGGTAGGGTGACAAGAATTCTATGGGGTGACCCAGATGGTAAAAGGACAAGAGAGATCCTAACATTGAGAAGTCCAGTACATCGGAAATTGGTTCATTTGATAACAGGACATGCATAGTTGAGGACTCACCTGGCACGCATGGGTATCGCGGTTGACATAACATGCAGAGCTTTTCAGGAGGAGGACGAAACACTAGAGCACTACTTGTGCCACTGTCCAGCTTTCAACCAGGTCAGAAGACAAGTATTTAATCAGGAGATAATACAAGAAATGGAACGTCTTAGGGACTCCAACTGGAGGGACTTAAGAAGATACATTGAAGAGACTAGGTTTCTAATGTAACCAAATCCTAAGATTTTATTTTGGAAGGCACTGGGAAGGTCACATAGAATGGTGACTTCTAACTATAGAGTACACAACAGGCTTATTTTTTGCGGCCTAGGTGTAATCCTTTGTGGAATTGGGATGATCATGCCCTTCTTTTCATCCTAACCTAATAAACCTAACCTAACCTAGTTAATTTTTCCATAAACTTAAGATGTGTTTAAATACGCCTTCAGTTTTTCGGTCATATTTAAATACTTCCATTTAATATTTCAATTAATCACTGTAAAATACGTTACTGAACAATTTTTAACTGATTCGGTATCAGTTAAAATTTCTCAAGACGTTTTCTTCATGGATTAGGCTGTGTAATCTGCTAGAGGATAAACTTAAAGATGTCACTAGGAACTCCGACGTAGTACCACTCAGAGACGATATTAAGGAATTAAAGGAAGAAAATGCAAAACTAAAGCAAGATTTTAAAATATTAACAGCTAGACTGGAATTCATAGATCGCAAATCCAGCTCATCTAATGTACTAGTAACCGGTCTAAACAGTAAAAACGTGATTGCTGCCAAGGCAAACTTAAAGAAGTTATGTTTTAATAGCCTAAGAGTATATATCAACATTGTATCAGGTCGTATGTTGGCGGGAAGGAAATCGTTTTGATTTAACTCTTTAAGCTCAGAATGTTATTGCTGCAAAAAAGGATTTAATTGGGCAAAAAAAAAAAAAAAATATATATATATATATATATATATATATATATATATATATATATATATATATATATATATATATATATATATAGTATATATAAATAGAGACTACACTGAAGATGAACAGCAGGTGAGATATAATTTGCGTCAGTTAAGCATCTCTAAAAACAAACAACCTGCTAGAGTTAGGCTTGGTGAATTTTGTATTTTTATAAATAATGTTAAATATACGTGGTCCAAGGAAAAGATAATGGCAAACTCAGTTAGTGACGCTGATTTTTTAAGTAACTTGCTGACAGGATGTAATGACTGTTATAGATAATCATCACGATGGATAAAAGTCTATAAATAACCCCCAATTTTTGACTTCTTATTTAAGTACAAAATTAGTTAATTTTTCCATAAACTTAAGTTGTGTATAAATACGCTTTCGGTTTTTCAGTCAGACTTAAATACTTCAATTAACTTATGCGAAAAATGTGGTAGCACCATGATATATATAAACAAAAATCGCCATTGTTCAGAAAACATGTATTTTGCTTATGATTCAAATTATCTCAAGTGTTGTGCATGAAATAATTTTAAGTTTTTTAATTGTGTTAAGAGTCTATTTTTACAATAAATATTATTTTATTGATATTTTTTACTTTATTCTTTTGATAATTAACTACATTTATGTAACTTTTTTAAATTTTTAAGCAAATTTTTCTCAACATCACAATGTTTTCTTTTTCTTAAAAAAAATAAGTCAAAGTCATATGTTTACTGTGCTCTATTTAAATACCATTTAAGTGTTCAATGAGGGATATTTAAGTTGTATTTAAATATTATCTGTAAAAATTAATTTTGTATTTAAATAGACTTTAAGTTTAAATAGAACTTGATTTTGAAGTTAAAAACTGGACATAAGATAGCACCAAATCGTTCATGTGGCAAAACAAAAACTACATGCCTGGTTAAAAATGCTTTAGGCCGCACACAATTTGAATTTGTTTGCAATATACTACGCTATCAAAAATTTTCGTTATGCATAGATGAATCTATGCATAACTATAAATTGCAGTATACATGATTTATTTTTTGGATTAACTGAGGTGTACAGTTGTGATGCATTAACAATATTTAAACAAATAACAGATTATTTTGGAAAACAGAGTCTAATAGGATTCGCAGCAGATGGTGCGCCAAATATGACAAGGAAGAATAATTCTGTTGCCAGATTATTTAAGAACGAAATTCCAAGATTATTTGTTGTTAAATGTATTTGACACTCAATTGCCCTTTACTCGTCTTATTCGTGTCTTAAGCTTCCTGCTGAAGTAGAATCTTTACTACGAGACGTATATAATTACATAGTGAATAGCGCAAAACGAAATTCATAATTCTAAACTTTTCAACACTTAGAATATAAACAAACAAAAAGATGTTGCGTCCCTCACAAACTAGGTGGCTATCATTAGGGGCTGTTGTGGTACGAGTTATCGAATTGTTTTAATCTCTTAAAATATATTTTGCGTTTGCGTCTAATATGTGTACATAGATCACAGAGATAGCGCGATATCTATAATAAATGAATTAAATGACAAAAATTAACTCTATTTATGTTTTTTTAAATATATTCTCCACGTTGTAAACAACATAAATAAAATATTCCAAAGCACATCCTCCCAAATACAAAGAATGTACAGTGAAATGCAACGTCTTAAAATCTTAGATAATTTTATAAAACCAACTTATGTTAATATGAATTTCAATAATGAAGATGACTTTGATAATAAAGATTTTTTTTTACAAAATGATGAGGTCTATCTGGGAGTGTTTGTTCAACAAAAAATTTCTAATTCCAAACTTAACGCATATGAAAAAGCTGAATTTATTGATAATTGCACTGCATTTTATATTGAGCTATGTAAGCAAAGACTAAAACGATTCGATTTCAACGATATTTTGTTAAAAGAGCTCTCATGTCTTGACCCTTTAAAAATTTTAAATAGAAACTTCTTTAATTTGACTTCTTTAACAGGTTTCATACAAAATTTTACAAACATAATTGATGAGAAGGATTTTCAAAATTTAGATGACGAGCTTAGAGAACTTCGTCTTGTCAACTTTAATGAGTATTTTTCAACTCTAGATAATATTAGTTGTCAAGAATTTTGGTCAAGAGTGTCTAAAATTACTCGTGCTGACAATATCGAAGTTTTTCCGACTCTGTCAAAATTTGTACAAAACTTAATATGCCTTCCTATTTCTTTTGCAAATGTTGACGGAATATTCTCAAGATAACAGCACTCTTGAAGGTATCTTATATTCAAAAGATTACTTGACATTAAAAAAATAATCCTGCTACAATTAAAAACTAGATCAAGATATAATTATAAATATGAAACCTTCTGTTTCGGCGTATATCCGATGGATTTGATAATTTATATAAATAAATTCAACAAATGTAAGCTTTATTTATTTCAAATATATTTTCGATAGCTACCTTGTAAAGGTTCTTGGAAATAAATAAGTTGAAACTGAATAATTATAAATGAGTCATTAAGGACTCCTGATGAATATAAGTAGTATATTGAGTCATTAAGGAGTCCTGTGGACTGTATAATTTTAATGTGAGTATATATACATATGAAATTCAGTATATTAAATTTTTTTTAAAGTGGGCCAGGAAGGACCCCTGATGAGATTTTTAAAAGAGATGGGCCAAGAAGGGACCCTTGTTGATTTATACGTAGTATGAATCATGAGGGACTCCTGTTGATGTAAGAAATACGTTTCTTTCTTTTTTGAGTCATGAGCGACTCCTGGTGAGATTGAACGACCTATAATATTAAATTGACATGCGTCAATTTAATACGGCGATACTTCGTATTGCTGGTAAGAGCACTCATGATTTCTAGGAAAACAGTAGGTTAATAAAGGTAAATTGTTAAGAAAAGGAGATTGCAAATTAAGATTTGTACAAAATAACAAGCTTGGTTATTGGACGAGTAATCGTTACACGTTGAGTTTTGACATCCACGACACGAACGTGGCCGTCAGTACCTATATGAGTACCAGTGACCTAACCTCCACGAAGTAGCAGGCAATTGTTCATTCTTTATTACTACATCTCTTTGAGGATGCTTCCATTTATACCTTTTATGGAGTTCTACCAAATATTCTTCTTTCCATCTTTTACAAAATTGGTTAATCAGTGCTTTTACCTTCCGATAACGATTAACAATACTGATGGAAGTATCGTAAATAGTTGGCTCCGGCGGAGCCAGAATAGCTGAACCAATTAAAAAGTGTCCTGGTGTTAACACCAAGGATTCACCAGGGTTATCAGGCATAGGACATAAAGGGCGCGAATTCAAGCATGCCTCTGTTCTAGCTAATACTGTAGATAGCTCCTCAAACGTATATCTACAATTTTGAACCCCCTTTCTAAAATGAAGTTTAAAACTTTTAACTCCAGCTTCCCAAAGGCCACCCATATGAGGGGCACTCGCTGGATTAAAACGCCAATTCAAACCTTTATAACCATAGCTAGAACACACTCTAGCTTGGCATTCTTTCAAAAACGTTTTAAAATCTCTGGAAAGCTCATTAGATGTTCCCACGAAATTAGTACCATTGTCCGAAAATATGGAATGGCGACAACCTCTTCTTGAAATAAATCTATTGAATGCAGCCAGAAAAGTGTCACTTGATAAGCCTGACGCTGCTTCCAAATGTATTGCTTTCGTAGAAAGGCATACGAATATGCACAGGTAACCTTTCGTGATTTTAGAAGATTTATTGTTGTAATTCTTTATGTTGAAAGGTCCTGCGAAATCAACTCCTGTGTTACTGAACGATCGATCGATAGTGGTACGTTCAGAAGGAAGCGCAGCCATTATTTGACTGCAAGTGCGTTGTCGATCAATTATTAAACGTTTGTAGTTATGTATTACCGTTCGAATCATGACTCGTAATCGAGTAACCCAATATTCGCATCGATAAACCCTTAGCATCAGTTGATTACTACCGTGAATAGTAAGCAAATGTATGAATTCTGCAGTAAGCTTGGGAAAATGACAGTCATACGGTAATATAATGGGATGCTGGTCGAATCTATCATTCAACCTCATTATATTTTGTTCGTCTAAAAACGGATTTAAAAGTATTAAGGAGTATCTTTAATTAAGATACTTTTATACTCTTCTGGGTAAAAGGCTTTTTGAGCAACAATAGCCAAACGTAATTTGACTCTATTAATTTCATCGCTCGAAATAAGTTCCGATTCATGACTGATCTTTCCATTATATGACTGATGCGTAGAGTGAAAGAAACGAAATATATATGATACAACTCGTAACGCTCTATCAAGTAAAGAAAATCTATCTAAAATGTCTTCAACTTTCGAAAAAAAAATTAAGCATGAACTTTTATTTTACGACTCTCGATATCTGTATCTAAGTTTTAAAAATTACTCTGATCCCAATAATTCTCAGGTTTAGACAGCCATGAAGGCCCGTGCCACCAGAGTTTACTTTCCTATAAAGTGAACGCATCTACACCCCGGCTGCTTTAATCGGCAGGATTGTCTTCAAATCGAACATGAAACCAATTATGATTACCTATATTTTCCTGAATGCGATAAACTCTATTCGCTATAAAGGTAGTTCACGCCGAAGGCGTTTTACGCAACCATGCCAACACGATAGTTGAATCTGTCCAACAACAGACTTTTGAAATTGGCACTTCTATTTCTCTCAGAATATTTTTCAGCAATTCTCATGCTAAAACTGCTCCTCATAACTCAAGGCGGGGTAGAGAAATTGACTTAATTGGCGCTACCTTTGTTTTAAAAGACAATAAATGGCAACATATTTCTCCTCGTAGGGTTATGGTTCGAATATATTGTTACAAAGATTAGAAATATAATTAAATAAAACGACAATGTGAATATATGTACTTGGCAGCACTGCCAATTAATCTCTAGTTGTCAAAATGTTACAACCCTAGTCAACACAATGTAGATAATATTCAAATTAACGGAAATGGAATACTCCAGAATATACAAGATCATTCGAGGCTGTGCCAATAATAAGTGTAAACAACAACAACGAAAAACCTAGCAACATAAATGCTAAGAGATGTTATTCTTAATGATCTTGTATGCAAGTATTCGCTGCTAATAAAGCTAAACAGGTTCACAAGTATACACAGCCATATACACATAGGAGAAGAAGAAACAAAACTACACAAAACTACACAACACATAGAACACTCATCCATACAACCACTCATAGCTACCATAGACAAAACACACAGAACACTCATACATACAACCACACATAGTCACCATAAGCAAAACACACAAGTCAGCATTGTCATGTATACAAACACATGTATATAGCTTTTCCGATGCATCTGAAAAGACATGAATTTCAGTCTTCGCGTCTTTATAATAATTTACCCATCTTGGCACCTGAATAATTTTTATTTGATTAAAAGATTCAACGAATTGCAACCACTTCTTTTCTGTTGAGGACGGAAGAGAATCATCCCAGTCAATATTATCAAGCCAAATGCGTCCCATCATAATTTTTGCTTTGATAATTACAGGGCTTAGCCAACCAACCGGGTCAAAAAATTTAGCTATACTTTATAATACCTCTCTCTTTGTATATTTCGCTTTTGCCTCTAAAGGAAAAACTTTGAAAAAGAAATAATAAAGCTGAGCATTCCAAAAAATTCCTAGGATTTTTGAACAGCTAGATTTCTCAAAGGCCAAAACTTTGGAGTCTACTAAATGATCTATAGGCAATCCCATCAAAATAGAAATTTCATTAGCTTTCCTTTTTCGCATTTCTAACCCAGCCGATAACAAGGCAGCAATTAGTTGATCCTTAGCCATCACCGCAACCGATTCTTTATGAGTGCCAGTCAGAACATCATCTACGTACATATCTTTCCGTAATATCTCTGCAGCCATAGGAAAGTCCTCCTCACAGTCATCCGCTAATTGCAATAAGGTCCTGATTGCTACATAGGGCGCACAATTTAACCCAAAGTTTACTGTCTGCAGCTCGTAATCTACGATATTACCATCCGATGATCGATAAAGAATTCGTTGAGAGAAAGTATGGGCCGAATGGACACGAATTTGCCTATACATTTTGGTAGTGTCACAATTAAAGACAAACCTAAGCAACCTCCAACGTAAAATTAAATTTACCAAATCGGCTTGCAAAGTAGGTCCTAAAAAAAGACAATCATTTAGGGTATTACAATTTGAAGTCCTATTAGATGCATTAAAAACAACTCGAAGTTTAGTTGTTTTCCTCTCCGGTTTGATCACTGGGTGATGTGGCAAATAGCATGGTTTCTTGACGGCTTGGTTATAGGATTTTACTCCTCGCATATGATCTAAAGGCAAATAGTCCATTAACACATCGTCATACATACTTTTAATTTCTGTATGGGCCGAATGGACACGAATTTGTTTTGGTTATGTCACAATTAAAGACAAACCTAAACAACCTCCAACGTAAAATTAAATTTATCAAATCGGCTTGCAAAGTAGGTCCTATAAAAAGACAATCATTTAGGGTATTACCATTTGAAGTCCTATTAGATGCATTAAAAAAAACTCGAAGCGTAGTTGTTTTCCTCTCCGGTTTGATCACTGGGTGATGTGGCAAATAGTATGGTTTCTTGGCGGCTTGGTTATAGGATTTTACTACTCGCATATGATCTAAATGCAAATAGTCCATTAACACATCGTCATACACTCTTTTAATTTCTGGTTTCTTAGAGAGGGACGATTCTACTCGCATTAATTGTTTAAACGCACCAGATCTCGATATTCCCAAAGAAATCTCAAGAGGAAACTCTGGCTTAAAGGGTAACGACACAGTGTATCTACCAGTTGAATCCCGACTATTGGTTTTCGTATAAATTTCTTCATAAAATTTATCACAAGGCGACAAAATTTTTATTTTTGGAGTTTCTTTCAACTCCCAAGATCTCGAAAGATTATGATTTAAATTATCCTTTTCAGAAAAGATTACAGCAGTGAAAAAAACATTGATAGAATCATTTGCTGAATAGTCAAGTGAACCTGTTAAAATCCATCCAAATACAGTTTTCTGGGCCATTAATGATCCACAAATATTTCGA
>OY776281.1:40751186-40933686 GCA_963675445.1 Linnaemya vulpina | reverse complement strand
AACTTGTTTGATTATTTTTTCACATGTTGTTAACGTATTTATAGGGCGATATTCTTCACTTTTCTGAGTTTTCTTAATTTTCTCAATTGGAGTTACCATAGCTTCCTTCCATGACTCAGGAAAAATTCCTGTTTCCAAAGATTTATTTATTATATAAACTAGTTTATTTTCTATTAAATTCCAGTTATCTAAAATAATGTTTATTGTTACTTTGTTGAAGTCTCGTTTCTTTTTCATACTTTTACATATGTCTAAAAGTTCTTGTATATTAATTGCACGAAAATTCAGTTTGTTCGTTATCACAGGCATTTCACTTACATTTTGCACATCTTCTATACTATCTCTTATATCTTTTATACTATTTATAAAGAAAAGGTTAAAGTGATTAGCGATTTGGTAACTATCCTTAAATTCTATTTGGTTAAATATAACAGATTCTATCACAGTTCGGTTTTTCTTAAGAATCATGTCTTTGATTTCTTTCCACAGTAGTGTATTTGTGGGGTTTCTGGACAAATTCGGTAATTCCTTTCTAATATCCGAAGGATACATAAAAGATGGCAAATTACCTGGTATGGCAGGTAAAACGAAAGCAAACGTCTACAATTTAAGTTCTCCATCTAATGGCGACCCCACTCTAATAGTACAAATTTTCTTACTAACTGTGGGAGCTTCTCTGTTAACACCGGAAATCTTTACATTCGTATAATGTGACGGAAGTCGCAATTGATTTCGCATGTTCAGATATGAATGAAGCTTCAGACGCTGGATCTATTAAGGCCCTTCCTGGATACGTTGCATCGTGTCAAATAATGGAGACCATCGCAGTTCCTAGCAATACAGATGAATTCTGTGAAAGGTGAAAAACTTGACGATTAGAATTAGAGCGAGCAGCAGCTGACGTCGAAGGTATCTCTGAACCTAAACCAGAGGATCTGAAAACAGGATTTGTGTTTGAATTGTTTGATAAATGTACTTCAGCGGAATTTTTGATAGGAGATTCCCTATGAAGCATAGTGTGATGTTTCTGGTTGCATTTAAAACAAAGATGTTCGCTTTTACAATCCTTGACTTCATGAGATTTCGAAAGACAGTTCACACAACAATGAAACTGTTGGAAAATCTCTCAAAAACAGACATATTTTTAAAACGACGGCAAAATCATAACAAATGATTTTACTCAGGACATAAAACACACGAGGCCGAAGAGCCTTTTGTCGAAACATGAGCTTTGATTTTTTTTATCATTTATTTGCTTTTCATTTTCTGAACTAGTAAGATCGCGTATACAATCTAACGTTTGAATTCGTTCAGTTAAACAGAGGTTCAAGTCTTGCCAAAGAGACAAGGCACCTTTGTCCTTTATTGTATGCTCCCATAGAGTGACTGTATTCGAAGGCAATCGTTGAATACAAATAAATACAATAATAGCATTCCAGTTTGGGGTATCAATTTCATAAATTGACATGGCAGTAAAAAATCCATTAATACCACGTTGCAGATTCTTTAGAGCGGAGCTCGATTCTTTAGATACGGATTCTAAATTAAAAAGTGATTTTAATTGATTGTTGACCAACAATAGAGGATTTTCTCATGTCGTTTTCAGACTATTCCACGCGATATCAAATCCTCCATTCGTTAACGGACACTTTGATACAATTTCTTTAGCCTCTTTTCCCGTTTTCTTAAATAAATAACATAATTTCTCAATGTTACTAAGGCGGCTATTGTTTATATACAAAGCCGTAAAAAGCTCTCGAAATGTTGGCCATGAAAGATAATCCCCTTCAAAATTATCAGTATCACATGATGGTAATGGTAAATTATGAAACACATTATCACTGGATACTATATTTTTTTGTTCAGATTTATCTTTCAATTCATCACCTTTAATTCGAATATTTTTCATACAACGCGCATAAGCATGCAGAGTGTTTTCGTATTTTTCCTCTGCAGCTTCTAATTGTTCAGCTTTGTCTTTTGCTAAAGCTTCAAGTTCCTCTATTCCATTCTCATATACCGTTTTCACTTTTTCACACAATGATTTGAATTCCTCATTCATTATTTCTAATGTATAGGCGTGATAATCATCATCACGAATTTTTTCAAATCTAACTTCAAATTTGAAAATGGCATCTGAAACGCGTATAAAACTTTCAAAATGTTGCATTGTGGAATAATTTAATATATGAAAATAATAGAATAGAGTGAATCTGTAATTTTATTTATTTGTATAGCAACAAATTTAAAAGATATTGTTTCCAAAATATCACAAGTGGTTGTATGAAAAATATCGCCGATAGAACACCGAAATAAAAGATATATGATAATAAAAAAACGAATTAATTTCGACTTGCCTGTGTTCACATATATTTAAAAAAAAATTAAATACCGGAGATTAATTTTTAATAAATATATAATATTAATAATAATATATTTAACAAGTATAAATAATGTAAATTAAAATTATCATTAATAAATTTAATTTAATTTATTTGGTTTATCTGCATTTGTACCATGAAAATTTTATATTTTTTAAAGTATTTTAAAAGATGTTTGTTTTCACTACCACTATATATATACACGTATGTATGTATATATATGTAATGTACCTATATACTTTTTATTATCTTTTGATGCGAAGATTTTTTATATATACATACATACATATGTATATCGAAATCAAATATTTTATTATATTTTGTTATATACGAATTTTATTTTATTTCTTTTTGCGTGGTTATTTGCGTAAACAAACGCACTCACTTAATTTTATTTTTTATTTTTTCTGCACAATGTACACGAACTCAATATATGTATTAGTGTGACCGCAAGTTATATGGACAAATTTTTTTTTCGTATTTTCACTTGGGAAACCCCTTAGATTGATTTCAAATTAGAAAAAAATATATATATAAAAAATTTTAGATCGTTTGCATAATCATTGGGCGTGCCTTGAGCCCACAAAGTTTGCTAAAAATGCTATTTTTCTTACTATGGCTCGTTTTAATTGTTCATAACGTCAGTATTATTTATTTTAGAGAAAAACCTTTTTCACAAATATTCTAGGGCTATTTCTGATGAACAATGTTGCTCGGTATTAGTTTTCTTTAATATTAATATTTAATCCAGAAAAAAACAAATTAAAAAATAACAGCGAAATTTTCACATATCTTTGCATTCTTTGCCTGGTGATTATTTGTTTTATTAAATGGTGTAATTATAAAAAGTTTTGTGATAAAATCTCTTTCGTGCTCATAGGAAATTTTTTTTGATAGTTTTTAACTACTTGTAATATATATTGTTTTTGTTCCTCGTCTTTTGTGAGCATTGGGTTGTAGTCCTGCATCAATTTCACCGCTCGTTCAGCTGTATCGTTTACCACGTTAATGTCATTAACAATTTGAAGACCAGCTTTAAAATTATTATCCGCAGGCCATGAAGTTGGATCATTTTTCAAAAAAACCGTATTGATTTTAAATCGAAGAAAAAAATTGTTTGTCTCAGAAGAAATGAACTGATCCATTCCGCCTTCGATAACCTGCATAACATTTAAATTTTGAATTGAGGCGCGCTTTACATCTTCATCTAAAGCCTCACGACTCAATGCCTTCACCATCTCTTTTTTCGACTCCACAGAAACACTGTTATCAAAAAATGCTAAAGCCACACATTCAGGACTCAAGTACCATAAGTGGTTTTTAAATTTGTGTAATGCAACTTGAGATATATCAGCATCAATTTTTTTAAAAGAAACCAGTTTTTTCAAAAGCTGGAAATCTTTGTATGGTGCGTGAACAGCAGAAGAGGCAGAGAACCACATCTCAACATATATTGAAACAATAAAAATACATATATTACGTAAAGCTTTCCTATCTTTTACTGCCAAATCAAATTGACGTCGAAATAAAAATATTTTTAAGCAGTATATAGCTTTTGCCATCCATCTCGCGTGGTGGACAGCGGCAGGGGCGCGAAAAGTTGCATTGCGAATAGGTGGAGTCTCGCCAAGAAATATTAGTGTCAACTCAAGAAACTCTCTGTAATCATCTCTTGGCTGTTTAGTTTTGATCTCATCGTTCACAAATTCAATTATTTTATCTTTATCTGGTGTTAAATATTTTTTGACATCATTATCTTCCATTCCAGACTGATAATTATTTTGGTTTATATTTCCCCATGTATTTTTAAATTGCTCAAATACTTTTACATTTGGGCTTTCGGTTTTGCTCATCTTAACTTCGAATACACTTTTTAATACGACTTCCAAAATGTGGTGACGGCAAGGTAGCCAAAGAAGCTGCTTTTGAAGACTGTGTTCAATAGTTGTACAGGTTCCATTAAAACGGCCTGTATTTACGGCAGTTGTATCGAACACCAAGGCTTTTATATGATCTTGAAGTCCCCATTCAAATATAGCTTTACAAACAGCAGACGCCTGCTCTCTGCCAGTTCCACTTTTAAGTGCGGGCACTTCAAGTAGTTGTTCCATACGCCCGCATGAAATTATGACTGGAAGTCTGTCAACTTTTTCATTACCAGTAAGAGCTGGTAACAGCTTTCCGTCCCAATGCAAACAAATTGCACCAAATTCGTTCCTGTTGAAACGTTCTTTTATATTTTTGAACTGTTCTGCTCGTATTTTTTCCCTTGCATTATGTATAGACGTTTTATTTATAATATAGTTTTGTACTTCAAGACCGACTGCTTCCACCACGGATATAATTAAATGCACGGCTTTTCGATCACTGACCTTGCAAACATCTAAAGCGGCTGCAAGTTTTGGAGTCACTATATTTTTAAATCCTCTCTTTTTTTTGGCTGGCGTTGGCGTTACAGCTTCTGCTCCCAAGACCTGCTAAAAAGGAATTAAATGTTCTGGTTATATTTTTGTAAGGTAACCCTGTGTGTTTCAATTATTTCTCATCTACGTTTTATATAGTTTCATTCTCACGTTTTACTTATAATACTTACCTCATAGCTAGCAGCGATTTCGGTGATATCGCTATCCGAACTGCAGGAAGAAAGTCCAGCTATTTCATCTGAATAAAGACAATACAAATAAATATATGTTATTTTATATTAAAAATAATATATAATTTCTTCTTACTAGAAGCAGCTAATGCACGATCGCTCTGTTCTTTCCGTTTTAAATGATTTTCTTCACTTGCTGCTGTTTTGTAATCGATGCCATACATAAGCCCCGGTCTACCTTTCTTTCTTTGATTCTCCAAAAATAATTTGTCCTCTGAATTTTTAATAAGGCATTTGCACTTGCTATATCAAATAAGTCATCTAACTTCGACGTCCACGCCTCTTCTCTTTCTCTTTGCGTTTCCGATATAATTTTAGAATTCTTATTCACTTTCCTCCATGCATTATATAAATTTTCAAGCTTTGTTATGCAGTGTTGCTTGGTTCTAGTGGGGATTCGAGCTTTATCCCAAAAAATATTCACTTCTTCGACCACTAATTTAGCACTCTCACGTAAATTTAATTTTACTGCTCGTAAATTAAGAAATAATACCTTCATAACTTCTTTGTTAGAAGGTAGTTTACACCCACTTAAGGAAGGAGAAAAATAGCCTAACAAATAAATTTTTCCACGCAAAATTCTTGAAGACATGTCTAATTACTTTCAATACACGACAATAAATGATATGTAGTCGTCATTAAGTAACAACAAAAATAAAATTCTACTCTGCTACTCAGTAAGAACTAACGGTAAACTGTTGCAAATAATTCGCAAGAAATCTACAACGATTTGAGTATTTACTCGAATTAACAAGCCGGCGAATGAAGGTTGTTTTGTTTATTATTACTCATAATTATTATTATTCTATTTTATTTTTGACTTTTTTTAATAACGATGATTGAGAAATAAAAAAAAACATAACGCAGATGAACAAAAGCAATATATACTAAGAAAATAGGTACGTATGCAAAGAATGCAAAGATATGTGAAAATTTCGCTGTTATTTTTTAATTTGTTTTTTTCTGGATTAAATATTAATATTAAAGAAAAATAATACAGAGCAACATTGTTCATCAGATATAGCCCTAGAATATTTGTGAATAAGGTTTTTCTCTAAAATAAATATTACTGAAGTTATGAACAATTAAATCGAGTCATAGTGAGAAAAATAGCATTTTTAGCAAGCTTTGTGGGCTCAAGGCACGCCCAATAATTATACAAATTATCTAAAATTTTTTATATATATTTTTTTTTCTAATTTGGAATCAATCTGAGGGGTTTGCCAAGTGAAAATACGGAAAAAATAAATAACGGTCACCCTAATATGTATAGTGTCTAAATTGCAAATTAATTGTTAACAATTATTTTCACCGACACTGTTTTATTAATATAACCAAAGCTGTTATCATATGCAATTTTTCAAGTATGTGTGTATTTGCATTTGCTTATGCGACTCTGTTTTGTTGTTTTATGTTCACTTCACTAAATCAACCACCTCTTAATAACAATTTACTAACCTGTTTTCCTTAGTTTTATTTATCCAAATTGAAATATGAAAATTGACTAAAGCTTCCTCGTGAAGGATGTAGTGTTGAATTCAATTCTTTGTAGAATCCGGTGCGGAGGACCAATGTTTCGGCGTATATCCGATAGGTTTGATAATTTATATAAATAAATGAAAATACAAGGAATTTTAGTATAATTCAACATATGTAAGCTTTATATATTTCAAATATATTTTCGATAGTTACCTTGTAAAGGTTCTTGGAAATAGGCAGTAATTGCTTTACACGAAGTGTTTAGATGGCGATCCAAATAGAAAGTAAAGTAGAAGTATTTACCTTAAATTCTTTATGGACATAGCAACATTTACGTACGGTTACCGGTTCACTCGTTGAAAACCTCAAAGGCTTCCAACAAGGATGACTTAAAATTTATTAAAAGTTTTAAAAACAGTGCAACCGCGATTTATCGACTACGTACTTAAACACCTTAGTACTAAAATAATAAAATGTAATAATATTTCCTAAATAGTTTTACATTAATGAGTACATACATATTTATATTGCTTACTCCCTTTATATTCATCCCTATTCTGCGTTTCGATTACGTTCCCGCATTCATTTTGGTATTCTAGAAAAAATCTAATCGAAAGAAAAAGAAGAAGATAAGGGTATGTTTAAACCAGCTGCTTTGTTATGAAACGTATGAAATAGAAACATTAAAAATATACACTTCTGTGAACATTGTAGTTGCTAAACTATTAAAATAAAATTTTATGAATATAAAGTGAGAAAACCATTTATAAAAACTAAATATTGTGGTAACTATATTTAGTTTAGAGAAGAAATGGAATCAATATGATGTTGTTGGAAGAGGAGAACAACCTGCTTCAGAATGTTTTTAATATGCATACATAAGCACGGAATTATTAATATGTCATAATTTCTTCCATGCCACGTCAGTTTTTATTGGTGGCCCTATTGCTATAAATGCGTTTGCAACTTCTTCCCAGAATGCTTGTACTTCTTCCTAAGGATGCTTGTGATATCCAGACGCAATACCATCCTTCGTTGCCAATATACTCGGCAGCTTTTCATACAGCTCAGGTGTGTTTGTTGACCTGCAATATATTATATATAGCTTTAAAGTAACAAAAAACATGAAAATAAATAACATTTATTAGAAAACAAATTTATAGCATTTTATACTCACATTTTATTTAATTATACACTTTTTTAACCACAAAAACAAGAATCGAAAAAATGTCCGCTAGTACATACACAACTTAGAAAAATGTAGCTACGATCGTAACGCAGAATACGTACAATCGAGAAACAAGTTGAATAACATGCGGGGAACGGAACGCAGAATACCAAATTTGCTAAACGGAGAAATTTACGATCCGAATCCAACCGCAGAATAAGGGTGATAAAAATTTTTAAGACATAATACAAAACCCTATGTAACATATTAGAAGTTTTACAAAATTTTACAATAAATACATAGTACATACATTTCTTGATCCTTTTTCACCTGTATTGTAAAATTTTGCACTAGTTGTCAATATATTTTTTATTTTAGCAAGTTTTATGCTTCTCCTGTAAAACTTTTAAAATGTTAGATAGGGCTTTTTGCAACTTCTGTGGCGATATGTGCATGTGACGATATACATGCATAAATGTACATATTATGTACTATGAATTGGACTTTTTAACGTTTTTTTGTTTTGTTAATTTAGTATAATGTAATTATCTACATATTTATGTACATGTACATATTTCACCTAAAATATTTCATATAATAAATGTGTATACCAGAAACGTAAGCAAACGTTAAACATAAAATATTTCAATTGAAAAATGGATAAAAAGTTAAAATAAAACACAAAAAACTACTCTAGGCGGAGGATATAATTGAGGTAGAGGGTGAAAGAAAACACTCCTGTTCAGAAAGGGATATCAATTGTGATAGAAAAAAGAATGTATTCTTCGATAGGACGTTTCTAATGATAAAGGAGATCGACCTATAACAATTTATTATGTATACGCGAATGACGCTTCGGTATATGAGGTCTTGCTTGAATTTGCGAAACCGTTCCTTCAAAATAATTCGATGAGAGAACCAGTGCAGCCAAAATGTTGGTTGGCCATACCATTGCTGTAAGTGTTTTTACTGAAAATTGCGAATGAACAATATTTTATCTATTTCCAGAAAGATATTTATGACAACGAACCTCTTTTCAATCGCTGGCACGGTCATTTAAGTTGGGCAAGGAAACTGTTGGGCAGATTATTCTTGAGACAACTGATGTATTTTGAATGATACTAAGCAATCCTTATGTACATACTCGTATGCGAGCCAAATGAAACTGACTTCATGCAAATTGTGGAAGACTTCTGGCAGATATCAAATAAGTGTGTTGTGAATTTAATAAAGCAATCGAACTGATCTAGTACTTTTGATTAATTAAGATTTTATTTTATATGTAAAAATTACAACGTGTTATCCTGATGAAGTACGAAAAATGAGAGAGTGCTTATCAAAAGGAAGTTGAAAAATACGACATGATTGTATTAAACGAAAGTCTACAAGAAGTTTAAATTACAGTGTTGCAATTAATTGTTGCCATATTAATCAAAGGCAATATCTGCTGCAATCTAGGTGTGAAATGATGTTGAAAGCGTTATTTTCAACACTTCCTCTCGCTTTCATAAATTATTTGCAAATGTATATACATTTTTAATTAAGTTAGTAAGGAATTTAGTTTTACTTTAGATAATGCTTTTGTTGGGATATCTGCTGGTTGATTGGCACTTTTTAAATACTCAACATTGATATCACCTTGCCCATGAACGAAACAAGTAAAAATTATTGAGCATCAATATGTTTTGTCCTGTTTGAGGACTCTTGACTTATTGCTCTCTGATTGTCGCATTTTATTAATGTTAAATCATTAATATTTATTCCATACCGCTGATTTTGTTGCTGTACATAATGCAATAAATTCGGCCTCTGTGCTTGAAGTAGTTGTTATTGTTGTTTCTTTGAACTCCATGCTATAGGTCGACTGTTTATTGTTGCTATCCATCCAGTTGTACTACGGCTTGTGTGTAAATCTCCAGCCCAATCCGCGTCACAGTACATTACCAAATTGCTACAGTTTGAGCCAATATCAAATTCCTTTGTCTGTCGTTCTTTTTAAATATTTCGAAATACGTTTAACACCTTGACATTGCTGTCTTGACGGTTGTCAACATATCGGCTCAGTACATCGATACCAAAAGCTGTATCAGGTCACATAGATACCATCAAATACATTATCGATCCAATTCAAAGAAATATTATTGCCACATAATAATCCGTTATCTACATAAAGTGCTAAATATGTTGTAGCTTAGGTTGAATTATAATAAAACACACATAGATCTGCCGATGATAGAATAAAGCCATTTTTCTTCACCATTTTCATATTCATATGGCTGCTCCATATATATCTTCTCTTCTACCTCACCGTGTAAGAACGCCGTCTTTACATCAAACTGGTAAATGTCCATATCAAATGCAGCAGCTATTAGTAGCAGCAATCGCTCAGACTCATATCTCACAACTGGTGAATAGATCTCACCATAGTCTATACCTCGCTTTTGTGCACAGCCCTTTACGAGCATTTTTCAGACTCTTCCCCTTTTAATGCATCTTCTAAAGTAGTTGGCTCCAGCTGTACATACCTCAGGATAGAATTTATTACCAATTTTCTTTTTATTACTTCGATTGTTTTGTTCAATTGCACATTTTTTACTTATGCTATTTTTATCATCTGTTGTTTGTAATTCTTCACATTGTTGTAATTTTTGTTGATCATTGCTTTCTATGTCATTATTATCGTCGTTCACTTTTCCATTTTCTTCTTGTTGTTTCGCATAAATTTCAATTACTTGACAGTCTTCAACACATTTTTCATTAAATATTACATATCTTCTATTAAATATTCTTTTACTTTGTGGGTCGTAGACACCACAAAATAAGCAGAATTCTCAAAAATGACATTTCATTTTTGCCCGTATCAGTTTTCGTTAACCCCTTGTTGTGAAGAGTAAAGCTATAGGTGGTTTTCAGAAATCAATTTGAGTGAAGAGATGAACACACATTAAAAAAAAGGTAAACAAACATATTGGAAATAAAATTTTGTTTTGATAAAATTTTATTTTGTGGATAAAATATTTCGTGTTATTAAAAAAGTTATGTGTTTTTGTGACAATTTGCATCTCCAGACATAATTTCATATATTTTTATCACTGAATTAACATCGAAATGGTGTGGAAAATGAGAAGTTATAATCCTTGGTGGTGGTTTTCGAAAAACTGTTCCAGACTCACAAAAGTGCAGTGATTCTCAATAGTGGAATAGTCTGTGAAGGTGCAGTTTCTTTTTGTTCAACCTTTGCTGAAAAATTCATGGCTGCAAGACGAATTATAGTTAGAAGTAGTTTGCCACATTGCTAATCATGTTGTATATCTGCCATAGGTGATAACGGCAAGAGAATACTTATGGTGCAGTTGCTAAACTTAGAAAAGATGCAGGCTAACAAACCATTTATTCAGAGATTCATTTATTGTTGGATAACAAATACCTAAATATTTTAAATCTCGTTCTTTACAGACAGTCGGCTTAAGACCAGTAATACTCCATCAAACGCTGCAAACAATGCTTCAAGAGGACATTGATTCAAAGAAGAATAAATTTGACAAGCGGTTTTTGTTTCTTAAAAGTTTTATTGACGCAGTGTTTTATAAAATTATTGCCAAAGGAAACTGGTTCTAAAAAATTTCATATTCATTGTACTTAAAATCATTTAATGTTTTTGTAATTCCTTCATTAAAAAATAATAATAAAGTAATATTAGAATTATTTATTTAAAATGTTAAATTTATTTTAAATGGTCTTTTTATAGAAAAATTCTTTACAAATCTATGTGACAAAATTATTGCAAAGTAAGATACATGAAATATAAGCAAAGATTTGAGCAATCACTTCAACAAATTTTCTTATTTATATATAATATTTGTAAGAATAAAAATAATCTCTTTTTTAGGATGGTAGTAGTGGTAATTATTGTCATCATCCATTTAATTCAAGTTTGTTCGCCACAAATCCGTCTGGCCAAAAGTATATCATTTGACGTAATAGTATCAGCACAGATGGTGCAGAAATTTGTATTTAGGAAGAGACCAAATATATAAGCTTCACTGTCTTCCTGAAGAGCCATCTCAGCAGTTTTAAAATCTTGAGCAATTTCACAAACCAATTGTTAGAAGAGCAATTTGTGAATCAACAATTCACTACTTTTCTCATAGCTACGAATTTCATCTGAAACTACTGTGCCAGGACGAAAACGATGCGGTCTTGTACCACCGCCGGTAGCTGGTGAGCTTTTACAAACTGTCTTGTTTGCTGACAGAGTAAAGAGAATAAAAAGAAATTGTTTTAATAAAGGCGAAGAATTAAAATCAAAATAAAAAGATTACCTGAAATCATTAAATATATTCCACTACTACTTTTTTCCCATACTATCGGGTGTTTTTTATAGAGTGATATAAGTTTAAATCATAATAAAACATAGTAATATATTTTTGATATCAATGAAACGGTCTTTATTCGATAGAAAATTTTATGACATTAATGTTTAAATATAATTTCGGCCATGTGGCCGTCACGGCTGGCGCGTACAAGGCGCAATCTGGAACATCAATTTTCACAAACAGTAACATTCTGATCATCAACGTTTTTGAAGACATATGGGCCAATGGCTCCGCCACCCCATAAAGCGCACCAAACAGTAATTTTCTATGGATGTTCGACAAAAGCTTGTGGATTCTCCTCATTCCAAATGCCACAATTCTGTTTATTTACGTACCCATCCAACCAAAAATGGGCTTCATCGGAAAATAAAATTTTTAATGGACGAAGTGCACGATAAGTTTGACGAACAGAACAATTTTTTTTTATTAAAAATTTCCACAATTTGCACGCGTTGTCTGGTGTAAGTCGATCCTTAATAAAATGTCAAAGCGAACTAAACAAAAAACAACTGTCAGCTATTAAATGGGTGGTCAAATAAAGCAGTGATGCCAACTCAAAGTTGTATCATTCTATAAAAAACACACTATATATTCATTTGACTTCCATCTACTCTTTGGGAGAGCACTGCTTTCACGAACTTCTTCAAATGCCATGTATTTTGTAGCCAGTATTGGAGGATTTGACTGCGTTTTGAAACACTGATGCAAAGCCCCATTGATTTACTTGAGGCTGTCCATATACATGCATCTGCCGATCATGTTATTGTTATTGTGCACTTGGAAATACTGTTGGGTTGATTTTCATAATTTCGATACAGACATATGTACATATAAACACTTATGAAAGGAAAACTATGAGTGCAAATACTGCTTGTCCTGAATCAATTCCAAGCACTGTCTGCTACTCACAATTTTCCGGAAGATGCTTATATCTATCATACACTTACCTTTTCGGATTCTTCGGGAACCTATGGAGTTTCTGAACATCTTGGCAACCCATAATACATTTGCGGCTCCTGAAATATAGGTTTTGTTTTATTTTTCTTCATAAATTTTACCATAATTATTACTTACATTATTTCTAAAATTTGTTCAGCACAGGTTATATTTGAAGAAAAATTCCACCTAAAAAGCTTCTACTCAATAAAAAAGCTTATACTCAATAAAATACACTTATCTTTACTACAGAATAGCAATCTTTATCACTTTGCTATTTTGAAACATAAAAAATTCAAGCAAAGTTTCGAAAAAGGCGCAAATTTCTTAATTTTAATAAAATTGTTATTTAAGTGGGGTGTGGGCGTGTTTTCTTTTTCTAAGAATCGCTTTGCGCTATGTGCTCGCTATACCTTGTAGTGAATTATTTTAGTTTTGAGCTTATAACTCAAAAACTAACAATATGCCAATAATGTCGCTACCTGCGTTTAAAAGCTTACAAAATTGCGCGTCGATTGCAGTAGCTGGGAGTCAGGGAAAAATTTATACCTTAATAGTATTAATATTTATAGTTGTAGCAGTAGTTATTTTATAATTGTTTTATTGGATATATGTATGTAGCACTTTTAAAATTTTCATAAATAAGAATCAGAAATGTGGACTATAGTTCATTGGATATTTTTATATTGTTTACTTCAGGAAAATAATACAAGGTAAACTTGAAGAATGTTTTCAAATAATTATTTTATGAAATGATGTTTTTAAGCTCTTATCTAATTCACAATGGATTGTACCCATCCGGTGATATACAATATATATATTGCGGTTGCACAGCAACTTGCTGTACACCCAGCTGCTGACCGCCAAGTTTCTGGACACCTATTTGATGGTCAGCTGGGTGCTGAACAGCTATTTGCTGGACAGCTATTGGATAGACATCTATTTGATGAACATCTGGCTGTTGAAGAGATACCTGATGGTGTTCGACAGCTGGCTGTTCTACATATATTTGACGGGGAGCTGGGTGTTAGACAGCTGGCTGTTCTAGATATATTTGATGAGGAGCTGGGTGTTGGACAGCTGGCTGTTGAACATATATTCGATGAGGAGCTGGGTGTTCGACAGCTGGCTGTTCTACATATATTTGACGAGGAGCTGGGTATTGGACAGCTGGCTGTTCTAGATATATTTGATGCGGAGCTCTCTTCAACAGCCTCAAAACTAGAATAACTCATTATAAAGTATAGCGAGCACATGGCGCAAAGCGATTCTTAGAAAAAAAAAACGCCCACACCCCACTTTAATAACAAGTTTGTAAACATATCAACTATGTTTGTAAACAAACCAGCCACGTTGTTTCCAAGAAAAAAATTTTGTTAAAACCAGAAAGTATGGCATCTTGTTTCCTTCACAGAGATGACGTCAAACACACATTGTTTGAGTTGTTAATAAAAGAGTTTTCTTATGTTTTCAGCGTGAGACTTTGGGTTGTCGCTTCAGCTGTTTTTAAATTAATTTTAGAATTAATTATGGAGCAACGATGCTGTCGCTCCAGTGTCTATATTAATTCTTGATTCTATTTGGGAAAATCTTCTCCTTTTATATCAGTTTTGACAAGAAAGATTAAATCCCTTAACCTCTTACTTACATTTAGTTTCTTATAATTACCTAAAATTAGTTCGGCGGGAAAACAAAATAAATCTGTTTCATACAGACGAAATATAAGGCGAGTATTAGGCATACAAATATTTATTGCATTTCGTGCGGCGGCTGTGATCAAAAGTCAAACAAACATATATATATATATATATATATATATATATATATTCAAATATATATTTATATATACATTTATATATATAATTAAATAAATAAATAATTCACGTTACCGTGAATCTCCGTTGTGTTCATAGAGTTGCTTGTAGACATTGCAAGATCGGAGCAGCAGGTAGCTCAGCTCGTCATCATCTGCGTGTTTTACTGAGACGAAGATTAAAGTCCGGGAGTTCACATTGCGCTTTTAAGCATTTCTTGATTGAAATTCGTGCTAGGGTACAAATAATATAGAACATCTTTTATGGATCTAATCAACCTCTCCCATAAAACGATCATATGTGTTGCAGAGGGTGGTTTATATATACACTTTGTATTGTGAATTGCTGATAATGCATTAAAAAAATTTATATGTTTTTCTTCATTTTTTCAGCTCCTTGGAAATTCGTGCCGTTGTCAGTGTAGATCTTATGAGGCACGGCACGTCGGGCTACAAAATCACGTATGTACCAAATGCCTGAGATGGTTTCTAGGCTGTGTGCGACTTCTATATGAACGGCGCGTGTAGTTAGACAAGTGAACACCACTCCGTATCGCTTTTAACGCATACGTCCAACAGATATGAGAAAGGGACCAATATAAAATGCCAACAAACGTAAAGGGGAGTTGAAATAGGCCTCAGCGAGCGGCTGGCAAGGGGGCCATTTAAGACGCTTTTGGTTTGGATGAGTCTATATTACATAATTAAACGAAAAATGTGGAATCGGGCCTTTATTTTGTTCATAATAGTTTCGTGGAATTCGTGATGAATGGTTTCATGAAAGGGGCGCGCTATTTATAATGTGACATGATAGTCGTTTAGCAGCAATATTGCATCATCATGTTTGTTGAGTTGTTCTATTCGGTGTTAACTGGTAAATCTTGCTGGATGTCTGAATAAATTTACCTTGTCTGAGGCTTGAAATTTCTCGATTTAAACGGCTTTGCAGTGATATTTTAGAAAGATAACGCTGCGCCTGCTGAATCATATTGTAACTGACACCAGACAAACCAGAAGAATTGAACCTCACTCTTTCAATTTTGTTATACACAAAATAAACGTTGTAACTGGTCGATACAGTCTTCTCTAATTTGAAAAATACTTGATGTTTAAATAGCTGCTACTGGCAAATGTTTCATTTACTACCAGTATGTGACATCTCACTTCGGATGTTACTATTATATCTAGATCCTTGGAACCAATGAACCATAAAGTCATATATCTCTTATATGCGATTTTTTTGCAAGATCTGTTGGGCTCAGCTTAGTTGGCAGCCATATCCATTTGGAGTGCTCCAAAATTATACCTTCATGAAGCATAACGAATTTGTGTAAGTTCCTTGGGTCCATGCGAAGACATCGAAGCACCGTTTTGGTCTGCTTGACCTTATTTACAAGTCTTGTACAGATGAGTGCCTCCAGAAATTCCATTCCAGGTATTGACATGAGTTTAAGCTGTACTACTTTAGACTTTGCGATGACTTGTAATGCGTGCGCTTACTTAATGAAACCAACTCGATTAAAGTTTAAAGAAGACTGCTCCTTTGTCATTTATTTATTCTCTTTTATGTTAATTACTTAACGACTATTTGGCACTTAACGAATATAATTCATAGATGTAAATTAGGTTAGTATATACAGGTTTGTATTCAAAGGTATTATAATTATTACAATCCTAATAATAATTAAAAGGTAAGTAAATGTTCACTCCTTTTTAAAAAAAAAATTAAAATGTAATAGAAAAATATATACAATATATTGTATTTATTGAGGTTTAAATTGAGTCTTAAAATTAGATTAAAGTTTATTAGAATAGGTATTGGCCGTACCTATGTACCTCCCTTTTTTATAAAAAAATATTAAATCAAGTAAGGTGATCAATCTTAATTGCTTTAATATTTTTCAAAATTTATCAATAGTAAATTAGTAAACTTTACAAATAAGAAATATTCGTATAGTAGGAAAAATAGAAAAATATAATGTTTCTATTTGTTTTTGAGAAATTGCAATTTCGTTTATATGTATAAAATAGTTGGATAAAGAAAAAAAAGTTGTATTTCATTTATATTTGTTTGTTAATTAAATCATATGTTTTAACATGCTCTGATTCTATTTTTGTGTACTTTTTTGTATTTTTTTGTTATATTATCGTATATAGTTACATTTGTGTTATCAATATTTGTTACATAATATGGACCCTCGTAAATACTTTCATGCTTGTTATATGGCTCTTTCTGTACTAAAACTGAATCATTATTTTTCAAGGTTATGGGTTTTGAAAGTTTATCATAGTAGTTTTTGTTTCTTGTCTTGTGTTTGTCAATCAGTTGTCTTGCTAGTATATTTGTTTTTTGTAATCTATACCTAACTTCCTTACTGTAGTTATCAATGTTGTAAACTGGATCTAGGTTTTTACTTATTTCATTTGGCATGACTGCTTTTGCCGAAAACTAGTTCAAAAGGATTAAATTTGTTATCAAAGACTGTATTAGTTGTTGTATTGTGGTAAAATGTAAAATATCTCAAATATGTATCCCAGTCAGACATATTTTCATTTAGGAAAGCTCGAATATATTCATTAAAAACGCGATGATTACGTTCCACCGTTCCTACTGTCTGATGGTGATAAGCAGTCGAAAATTTCAAATCTATATTAAAGAATTTACATAGTTCTGAAAAGAGTTCGTTTTTAAATTCTGTTCCCATATCTGATTTTATGGTGTTAACTTTTCCATACACTAAAATAAAGTTTTAAAAAATTGCACGGGGAACTGTTTGTGCTGTCTTATCAGGTAAAGCTATTGTTATCAAGTATTTAGTTAAATCGCACATTAATGTTAATGCATATTTATTACCGTATGCAGATTGAGGTAACGGGCCTATTGTGTCTACCACTAGTGTATCAAATGCTTTTGTTGGAGTTGGTGTTAAAACAAGTTGTTCTAAATTTTTGGGTTTGACTTTATTTAAAATACATTTAGGACAATTCTTAATAAATTTTGCAATGTCTTTTGTCATTTTCTTCCAATAAAACTTAGTACGAAGCTTTGAATATAATTTCTTTCCTCCGCAGTGTCCGCCTAGGATAGGATCACTGTGGTATATTTGCATTAGCTTTTGCTTCTTTTCGTCCTCAAATATCATCTCAATTGGTTCTGTTAAAATAATTTCTAAAGTTTTTAAAATTTTGGTACCGTGTTCTTTTAATTCTTGTATCGTATAAATTGTAAAAAATGAATCATTCTTTGGCCATTCTGCTTTGTAAATTTTATGATTGTTGACTATACTCTGCAGTCTCGAAAGCAAATAATCTAAATTAATTGTTTCGTTAACAAACTCAAATTCAACAGTAAGCAGTTTTTTAAATTTTCTGAAAAGGTTAATGGACAATATTTTGTCGTTATCATTAGTACGAATTATTTTTGTTCTTATTTTTGGAATATTTTTGTCAAAATCATGGGAAAATTTGTCGTAAATTTTTAATTCGGAATCATTTTGTTTTTCAATAGGTTGTTTTAAATTAGTTTTCTCTTTTTTTGACATCGAACGAGTTATAGCAAAAATTTGGTCACTTGAATCTTTTAATTCGCTGATTGAAACTCTCGACAGAGCATCGGCCCCAACGTTTTCCTTACCTTTAATATATTCAACAGTAAAATTATATTCAGGAAGCTCTAGACGTATTCGTGTTAGCTTTGAAGAAGGGTCTTTAATATTAAAAAGATAGACTAGAGGTCTGTGGTCTGACCTTACCGTAAACTTAGTGCCATAGACGTATAGTCGAAATTGTTTTATCGCAAAATGAATAGCTAAAAGTTCAAGTTCTATTATTGGTTTTTTCTGTTCTGATTTTGAAAAATTTTTCGAAGCGAAATATATTGGTAAGTCATTACCGTTAAAATTTTGGCTTAGAATTGCTCCACATCCAAGCTTAGATGCGTCTACCGTAACCACAAATGGTTTAGAAAAATCCGGATATTGTAAAATTTTTGGTGATAAAAGAGCAGATTTTAGACTTTGAAAAGAATTTTGACATTTTTCATTCCAATCGAATTGGATACTTTTCCATGTCATTTGGTTTAATGGTGCTGCTAAAATTGCAAAATTTGGGATAAACCTTCTGTAATAATTGGCGAACGCCACAAAACGTCTGATTGAATCTTTATCAGTTGGAATCGGATAATCTTTAATAGCTTTAATTTTATTATCGTCAGGTAACAGACCATTTGCTGTACATTTATGACCTAAAAATGTAACTTCAGGTCTAAAAAAATCGCATTTATATGGGTTTATTTTCAAATTATATTTTCTCAAAATATCAAAAACGTCTTTTAGATTACTTAAGTGATGTTGTTTACTACAACCAGTAATAATTATGTCATCGAAATATAAAAAAGCTTTATTAGGTGTAAGACCAGAAAACGCTATTGCCATCATTCGTGAGAAAGAGTTAGGCGCTACATTTAATCCAAAAGGTAAGACTTTCCATCGAAATGAACCGTTGTCAGTGCTAAAAGCGGTGATATCACGAGAATCTGTATGCAAAGGAATTTGGTGAAAACCAGAAAATAGATCTATAATTGTAAAATATTTTGCCCTACCTAAATTATCTAAGATATCGTCGACCCGTGGCAAAGGAAATTTATCGGCTATAAGTTTTTTGTTTACTGCACGATAATCAACGCACATGCGATACGATTTATTACCTCCCGTACTCTTTTTGGTAACCAAAATTAAAAGACTATTAAAATTTGAACTACTAGGTTCAATCAAATCATTATCTAGTAAACTTTTTACTTGTCTGTTAATTTCCTCCCTCTGACTGTAAGGAAGCCTGTAATTTTCGACATAAACTGAGGATGAATCGGTTAATCTTAGTTTTTGTTCATAAAAATTATTGATAGTCATTTTATCACTATCTAAAGAGAAAATATCCGCATATTGTTCGCAAATTGGCATTAAAATAGTTTTAGTATCATCAGGTATTTGGTGTTTTAGTATATTTATTAACTGGTTTTTACGATCATCGTCTATTTGATTCTTATTTAATGAATATACATAAAAGTTTCTAAGTTTTTCTGCTTTTATTTTATCATTTCTGATACATTTAAATTCATCGGTAGTGTTAAGTATTCTTAAAACAGGGTTGGAAGAGTCTATGATTCCTTTACTTAAAAAACGCCTTGTGAAATTTCTTGAGAGTTGATAAACATCGGTTCAGTTATGTTTTGTAAATTGAAAATACGAAACACTTCACTTCTAGGTGGTATTATACATGTATGATCGCCTGATCCATGGAAAATTGGTATTTTTGATATTGTGTTTTTGAAATTAACAGTTATCGTAAAATCTTCATTATAAATTTTGCAGCTATTGTTTTTAAGAAAATCTTTTCCTAAGATTCCATTTGCTGGAATATTAAAATCGTCATTGACTACATGAAAAACTTGTGGTATTAATTGATCTGAAATTATCAAATTTGAGAAAATTGTGCCTAAAGTAAAAATAGGGTTCTTAGTTATACCGGTAATGGTAATTATTTGGTTGTCATTGAAAACAGAATCGGAGCTTAAGCAAGAGATTTTTATTAAAGATATATCAACTTAGGTGTCAACAAGATATGTACAAGGTTGATTTGTGTCAATACAATCTAATTTTATAAAATCGGCATAACTGAGATTTAATGTATAAACAGATTTTTGAAAATTTGGTTTTACTGATTCGCTTCCACTACTTGGTTCTATTGATCCTTTTCTACTACCCTCAACGACGGTTGAGGGACTTCCTCGTTTAAAGTCCTAACATAGGATCTAGAATTTCTATTGTTACCACGGTAATTTGGTTGGTTTCTATTGTTTCCTCTATGATTTGAATTATCATTATTGTTTCCATTATGATTATTATGGTTGTGTTGATTTCTGTTGTTATAAAATGTATGGCTATTTCCTCTGGGGTAATAGCTTCCCCGAAAATTTCTGTACCCACGATGTGAAGTACCACGGAAGTTATTTCGAAAATGCAAATTGTTACTTTGATAAAAATTTTTATTTCTATTTTTGTGATGATTTTGTAGTGCTAAAACCTGATGTTCTTTCGTTTCATTTGTCTGCTCGACTATAAATTTTGCTACAACCTTTTTCGGATCCGCAAAAACTGATGAAGCTAAAATAGATTTTACCAAATCAGATCTTGCATTTAGACGACATACCTATACTGTCTGCTCAATCGCCATTTCGTGAGCTTTGCTCTTTGTTATACCTTCGATAGTTAAGGATCGTTTTAATGCATCTGCCAAATCTTCAGCCTGTTTCGCAAATTCTGTAAAATTGTTGTTTCTAACAGTCAGTGCAGCAATTTTGCCTGCTATTATTTTAGAATTATCCGGTTTAAGTTTTTCTTTCAGTGCATTTTTTATGTCTCCTACAGTATTAACATTTTCCGGTAGAGCTTCACGAGCTTTGCCCTCCAATTTTGACTTCAAAAATGTAACAAATGTGTTTTTGAGATTTTCGTCCGTAAGATCTTCTATTAAGGCAATTTTATCTAAAAACGATTCTAATGCTAGTGGGTTTCCGTCAAAATTATCCCTAATGATATTGGCACACATACCAATGTAGGACCTTTTTTGTTCAGTGGATGCCATGTTAGTTTCTGCATTGTTTTTAATAATGATACGACCTTGAACTGTCCTATTGTTAGCTTCTTTTTCTCTTATTATAATATCTTGATCAATTTCTTCAATATGAACCTTAAAATCTTTTTCAGTTTTCACAGCCCCTAAATCCGAATCAGAATCTGACAATATTTCCTCGTTAACTAGTTCCAATATGTCAATGTCATGAGGTACCTTAATTTTGCAGTCTAGTTTACCAAAACATCTAACCAAAAGTTCTCTACAACGCCAAATTTTCTTAAAAACATCTTCTCTAACAGTGGGTGGTAGGTCATGTACATATATGTAAAGTTGTATATGATAAAATTTCATTGTAACCATTGATTAATAAATGTATATATTCTTTTCTTTTTAATTCTTTTGTTGACAATGGACGATTTTGTAAAATTCTCTTCTTAATGTTATAAAATTTCTCAACAATTTCTTTAAATTTATCTTTGTTAAATGTTGACATAAATTATAGTGCTGTATTTCAAAAATAGCTTTGTTCGAATGCCTAATATTTTTGAAATTTTTACAATTTTTGAATTGAAAATCGTTCGAACAAATCAAAAAAATATCAAAAATAGTAAAAAATTTAAGAGAAATTATTTGCAAAAATTTTTTTTCTAGTTTTTGCTTTTTAAATTTTTTCAGCAAAAGTAGTAAAATGAAAATTGAGTAAAAATAATTTATGTGTAATTTTGTATTTATGTAAATAATTTATGTGAATAAGTAGAATAGTTTTAGGATTATTAGTAAATAAAAATTTAGATATAAGAAATAAATTTTAAATAAGTTTTAAGTACGTAAGTAGATATATAAATACAAAATAGGCATAGTTTTAGGTAAATATACGTAACTGATAAAAATAGTATGTAAATATAGGTAATGTGTACATAAGTCTCGTTCCCCTTTTTCTTCTTACTGGCTTTTAAAATTGTAGTTGTCGTTGTTGGTTTTTGTCTCGTTGATTTTGTTGATGACATGTTGTATGTTGTTATTGTCTTTCCTCTTGTAATTTGTAAAGTTGTTTCTTATTATTTTCTTTCTCGTTGGTTTTGTTGATGACATGTTTTATGTTGTTGTTGTTGTTTTTTTTTTTTTGCGAAAATAAGGACCGTTATAATTTTTGGTATTTGCTATATTTTTCTTGTTCTTTGATTTGTTCTTTGTTGTTTTGACTTATTTGCTGTGATTTTATGACACTTTTTGGTACAGTCACGTTTTAGTTTATGTTTAATTTTTGAAAAATTTTTTCTTCGTTTTGTTCTTCATTTATTTATTAAGGAGTGTTTTTATTTATGCATTTTTCTCATCGTTTAATTTTGTTAATTCTTGTTTTAAGTTTTGTATTTCTTGTTTTGTATAATATTTGGTATTTTATATTACTCTTTTGATTTAAAAAGTTTTTTTTTTTATAATGTTAAAAAAATTACCACGCATTGTTACTGTATAAAATTACAAATATTTTATAAATTTATTTTAATTTTCAAACAATTTAATGGTTTAGTTGGTCTTTTTGTAAATTTATAAATTTATTTTGTAAATTTGTAAATTTATTTGTGTTTGTTATTAATATTTTTCCCACAACTGTAAATTTGTTCTAGTTTTGTTCACCACTGTGCTTTTGAGAATTGTTATTTGCTTTACATATAGCGATTTTTGCAAAAAAAACCGGGTTTTTCTTTTTACAGTTTCTTTTACCAAAACTTTTTTGTAGATATTAATATTTTTTAAATAAACCGTTAAATGAGTTCTTTTTTCTCTGTATTTGTTTCATGGTTTATGCAGTATTTTTTTTTTAATTTTTTTTTTTGTTTGACACTTTTCCCTTTTGCTGTTGAGCTTTTTAAATGGATTTTTGTTATTGCCAATTTATTTAAACATATTATTTTTTCCACATTTTTAACCCTAATAGTTTTTGTTTAATATTATTAACTTTTTTAGAAAAACTATTTATTTTCACGCTTTGGTCAGTTTCTAAGTAATTTATAAAAATTCCACTTTTTCTTCTTTTTTTGTGTTTTAATAATTTTGTAGACTTTTTTTCTTCTTTTTTTTAACTTACTGTTTTTTCTTTGCCTCTTTTTTTTTATTTAATGCAAGGGTTTTTTTCGTTTTTCTTCTTATTATTATGTTTTTTTTTCACTTTTTCCACTTGCTAGAGAGGCTGTCACGGTCGCCATGTAATGCGTGCGCTTACTTAATGAAACCAACTCGATTAAAGTTTAAAGAAGACTGCTCCTTTGTCATTTATTTATTCTCTTTTATGTTAATTACTTAACGACTATTTGGCACTTAACGAATATAATTCATAGATGTAAATTAGGTTTGTATTCAAAGGTATTATAATTATTACAATCCTTATAATAATTAAAAGGTAAGTAAATGTTCACTACAGACTATATTAACATCAACAGTTTTGTTCCTTTTTACGCGAAGGTAGCAAACGGCGGAATAGGCATGTTTTCCAGCATCACTAAATATATGCATCTCGACTTTATCTGCAACATAGAGCTCAAGAGAATAGCATCATTTAATTTTAACTTCTTTTATAAGGGGAATCGTTGATTTCCATATGCACTATTTTGAACATACATAGGTTTTCGTTGAATTTATTGGCCTAACCGATAGTTGAGCGCCAAATGTCTTGCAACAAAATTTTAAGGCCAGTTGTATAAAAACCCTAAGGGGTCAGAAATAGACATCAAGACTTGTAGGCACACCCATTAATTAGATGTGATATCTTTCTCAATTACATTATGATGGACACGCACGAGTCTACCAACATATTTAAAAACATTATTGATTGGGTTCCAATACATACCAAATATCACCTGGACAATATGACACCCAGTAGCGTATACGGAAACGAGCGGCAGCGTGAATCTTTGAGAGATGTTTTGCTAAAGTGATAGCAAAATTATTAGGTGCCATGCCTATTTCGGTCGAAACCGCCTTTGCATCTTATGTCGAAGCGAAGGACCTTTCAGGACTTGCCTATGCAAACACACACATAAGTCTACGTAATGCGTTATCATAACGCTCGTCCGTCTTTTTGCGTGTTGCTTTTAATATTTCAATTGCCCCAGAATGAATTTCATTGTATACGATTTAGGCTTCTCTACGTTGAAGCAATTTCTTACCAACTCTTGAAGTTCTTCATCACGCTTCTGGTATGAGTAGTAGAATAATGTATGTGCGAGACCAATTAAAATTCTCAAATTTCGGCAATTAAATTTAAAATTTTAAAATTTTAATTGCCAAATTTATGTTAATTGGTTTTTTTTAGTAATTTGATACTTTAATGTGTGTGTGTGTGTATTTTCCCTCGGTTAAATAGGAGTGTTCACATTGTTGTTGTTTTTTTTTTTTTAATAATGTTGGAGTAGGCGTGGGAATTTGTGTCTGTCCATATGTGACCTTGAGAATACATGTCCGTCCGTATGTGAGCGTGGGAATTTGTGTCTGTCCATATGTGACCTTGAGAATACATGTCCGTCGGTATGTGAGCGTGGGAATTTGTGTCTGTCCATATGTGACCTTGAGAATACATGTCCGTCGGTATGTGAGCGTGGGAATTTGTGTCTGTCCATATGTGAGCGTAGGAATTCTGTCTGTCTATGTGTGCTATAGCCTAATAGAAAATAAGACATTTTTAGGAACATTAGAACATTTTTTTAGGAATTACACTATTTAAAAAGTGTTGTAGTTATATATGGATGGCCTTAATGTTTGTGGTTCGTTTCTTCTTGCTGGAGTGAGATTTCTTCTTTTAGTTTTTGTTTGTTTTAATTTTGGTGTGTGTTTACTTAAGACATTTTGTCCAGCAATTCAGTTATTACTTTTTTGTTTGCAATGCTTGAGTCTGGGGGAATAATTTGATTATTCTGATCTTGAAGAGGTTGTGAAAAAAAAATTTACTATTCCATAAATATTGAAATTGATATATTGTTTATTTTATACATGACGATCATCGATGGATTTTATTTGGGGATCTGGATGGTGGTGCGATTTCTGTATTTTGTAGAATATGAATATTTATGCTATGTTTAAGTGTGTGTGTGTTTTGTGCTCTGAGTGGCGGTTGGAATGTCTGCCTGTCAGACAGGCTGTGTGTGTGTGTATGTGTGACGATTGGTGAGTCTGTATGACAGTCCGCTTTCTTGCTTTCCTGGATTTTGCGCAAGTGGGTCACTATGAAATGTGATAAGATGTACATATTCATGCGTACATAAATATCTACAAATTTATTTCATTTACGCATATACATACAAACAAATAATAATCGTTTATTATATGTGCCCAAATATTCCCTTGACCATTTGAATGAATGAATGAACCATTGTGTATGTTTTTTTGTGTGTTCTCTGAAAAAAAATATGTATGTAGGTTTTTATTTGAAATAAAAAGATATTTATTTTAATTTTTATAAGCATTTATTTAAAAGTTTGTAAACATTTTCATTTTTAAGTAAAATTGAAATCCTTAAGGCACAAACACTATAGTCGTGATAGCTACAATAGAGATATATTGAATGCTTTGTTTCCATTTGTTTAAAATTAATGCAGCCAATGTCTTCAATATTATAAACTGTTTGATGAATAATTTTTTCCAGCCATTTTTTCTTCTCTTCCCCCTTAACATATATTTGTGAATTTCTTATAGTGGATTTTAAAAACTTGCAAACGCTTTGAAATGAGACTGATCCATCATTCCAGTTAATATGATGATAGTTCTTTGTTAACCAAACTGTTTCTCTCTGTTTTTTGGCTGATAAACATGCGAAATCAAAAGGAGGTTTTATGATGAAATTGAAGTATTCGTTGTTGCTGAAAACTACAGTTAGTTCTTTTGCGATGAAGTCATTTGAATTATTTTTGAAACCTTGCAAGTCTACAAAAACAATATCACCATCCATGTTATTTAATTTATAAGACCTTCCGGACTTGACCTTTTATTGGTATGTATTCTATTACGCGGTCATGAATAAGAACGCAGTAAGCTGATGTTTTTGATGGAATATTTGTTGCTTTGTTGAGCGTTTTGTTTTGGTGACTGACATCAACTACAATAATTGGAGCGTTATTTTTAAACTCTTGACCTGTTAGAAGAGGTTGGGGTTGTTTCATGTAGTAGCTTTGTTGGAATCTTAGATACATATCATATAGAATCGCATAGCGCTCATTTTTGAATTTTATATTAAGATCGTCATATGGGTAAGAGGTTGAGTTTAAATGTACTTTTAAGTTAGTGAGATCACAATGAACAAACTTGTTTTCTTGTTGAAAGGCAATCAACACAAAACGAGGGCGTTCTTTATTAGCGGCCAGTTTCACATTCCATATGTGATTGGTCCCCGTATTAAGGTGTGGATTCATATGACAATCCCAACTACGGAATGCCATTGGTATAGCAGCACCATTATTAAGTATTTTGATCATATTCAATTTACTATGATCAGATAATTGAACATGTGGAATTCTCCAATATATTAGTGAAATTGTAAGTTTTGCTTTCTCAGTGGAAACATTCGAGTGTACAATATCCTCATCGTTCTTATTACGCAATAGTATCAACTCATGTTTACCATTTAATAAAACTTTATTATACTCTTCAGCGAATCCTAAAAGAAGTTTGAGTGGTACATAGAAATTAAAATTTCCATTTGGAAGATTTATTTCATCAAGTTCATTCCATCCAGCATTTTGCAGCACAACGCTTTCCGTAGGTGATAAAGAAACCAAATTTGTTGTGGTACTGGTGGCTCCCAAATGTCTTGTATGATCAATTTCAATACCATTTAGTTCATAGCGAATTTCATCAAAGAGATATGCAACAGAATTGTTTTTCAACTGAAAGTTGGGTGTAGATTTCGATGTTTTTTCATCTACAACAAGCCCTTCCACATATATATAGCTTTCACTGGGTAACACATATAGATCTTGGTTTTGTATTGAAATTCATATTTCATCGTTGTTGTTAAAAGACTGAAGGTATGGTATGTATGTGTGATAATCCTTTTTGATTAAATTTTCATCAGATATTGGTTTATCTAAAATGTCTATAATTGAACTCATTTTGTTTTCAGTTTAAAGTTCAGTGACTTGAGAAAACTCTTGTTTGCTGCTGTAAGAGATTTTTGACGAACAGATCTTTTCAATTGTTGCTTAGGTTGTAATGTTTGAGGATTAGATGTTGCTGTAGTATTCTTCGATATACTCGTGTTGTATATTATCATTATTTAGTTGTCCTTAAATGTATTCGTATTGTAATATCCTCTCCTCTGAAATTAAATAAGTCGCCGTTTTGGTCAACCACGCGAAGAGCTAGTGAACTTATCTCTCTGGAGTTTACTGGCAAATAAATGAGATTTTTGGGAATCTCAACTATTTTATATCCAGCCGGTACATTAATCGGAAATTCATGTAGTGTATGAGCCTTAGAATTATTCATATAAGTACTAACCACAATACTGCTTTCAATCCTCAAGAGATTCACCTTAAAGATATTCACTGGAAGATCAGAGTAATGTTCTTTGTTTGGCGTTAATATTCTGCTATTGAATCCTAAAAGTCTACCTATTGTATAATCTTTATTAAACTATATTGGTTCTTTAGAGCTGCTGACTTTAACTTGCATTGTATTGTTATTAGCTTCAATCAAAATTTTGTTTTCTGGTCTATATCGTTTGTATTTTTCTTCTATTTAGTCAACTATATCATTTAATTCATAAGATCCGATCGGTATTTCAATTACAAGTTCACCGATATGAAATATATTGTTGTAGACATCCACATTTGGGATACTGTTGTATGAAAATCAGTTAGAGCACATTCATAGGTTCCGTTTAAATCAATAGGAGGAAAATAATTAGCAGATAGCTCTGATGAATTGGAGCTTAGAGTCAATGTTATTGACATTGTGACTGTTTGAGTGTAAATAAATGAGGTTAAACACACAGTATGATTTATAAGAATCACTTTCGTATTTATTGTTTATTTACTTATTTTAAACTAAATTAAATATTGATGCCATTGTTGTTGTTGTTGTTGTTTATTTATTGTATTCTTCCATTTACAATATCTCATCTTTGCTTATCCAAGAATTGTGCTCATTACCAAAGCCCAGCCACTTAACAAACACCTTCTGTCCTTTAGTTTTGAGAACCTTTTCAACTAGGTATGTATTTGGATATCTGGTTTTTGAAAGTTCTTCTTCATAGAATCCACCTTTAATAGGATTTCCGCGATAGTCTTCTAATGTATATGTTATAGGATATGTGTTTTATACTCTTTTAATTATAAAGATTTCTGTTGTCCAATTCGGAGTATAACCTTTTTCAAAAATGTTTTTATATTTGCATATGCGTACATGATCTCCTGCATTAAATTTTGACATTTTATACACCTTTAAATGACTGTATACTGTTTTTAAAAGCTGTTTTTCATTTGTTGAATTTACTTCAATCGGTGACATTTTAATGGTGCGATGAATTTTTCTATTGTATGCATCAAGTAAATCTCTATACATATCAATCCAATTATATGAACCATTTAAGCTAAATTCTTTCCACATCATTCCTTTTAATGTTCTAGTGAATCGTTCTACTATTGAGGCTTTCATAGTGCTATATGTTGAGTAGTGATTAATATTGTATTTATTCATCAACTGATTGAAATGTTTATTGAAAAATTCTTTACCATCGTCTGTTTGCAAGTTTTTCGGTATTCGTCCCAATTTGAAAATATTCTCCATTGCCTGGGTTGTTTCAAATGCATTCTTTCTTCTCAAAGGTACTGCCCAAGCAAATTTTGAGAATGTATCAATTACAGTTAGCAAAAATCGATAATTTCTATTGTCTAAGGAATAATTTCCCATTTGAACTAAATCAGCTTGCCAAAGATCATCTATTCTTTTCATCACAACTCTACGACGTACAAAACGTTTTCGAGCCTGCTTATGCAATTCATTTACAACATTTCTTTTTGAAGACATCTTATTTTTCCAGTCGCTGTTTTAAGTGTGTTGTGAACTACTTGGTGCACTTTCAGCTATTAATACGAACATGTAATTTTCTATTCTATAAATTTTTTCTCGTAATTCTTCAATTTCCATATCAAAAAGTGATTTATTATCATCCATTTTCTTATTGATATCCTGCAAATGAGCATTAAGATTTTCTAACTGGAAAGCTTATTCTTGTTGCTGTTTTTTGAGTTCAGTTCGGAGAAACAATTTACTGATAACATCGTTTTCCTCCAGAGCGTTTGCAACATTTTTGATTCTCTTGTATTGGACATCAATGTTTTTGTTCGTATCCATAAAGAAGCCCAACAACTTAGGTGCATTTTTGGTTGAAATTACTTCACTTCTATCATTAATATAATGCCCAAATTTATCAACGGACATGTTTTATAAAAAAATCTATTTATGTATATAGTTTACACAATTATATTAGCTTCACGTAGTTCTTCAATAATTGAGACAATTTCGTTGTTGTGATTAGTATGGCCTGCCAACTCGTTTGGATCATCCCAGTATATATAGTTTGGATTATGAGGGTTAAACTGCATCAAACCCCTTCCTAAATAATTAGTTTTTGTTACATCTGATGAGCTTTTATGATTTTCTCCTTTGAAAAGTTTTCCAATAATATGTTTGTACTTATGGGCTTTGCTCCCTTTGATTTGACTATCAGACTTATAGTCTCTCCTGTGAGCATTGGTAGTAAGTAATATTTTTTTTATAGATTTCAAGCTCAAATTTGTCATAGTCTTTTGGTGTTTTATGAAACATTAAAGAAAACAGTCCTGGCGTGAGAGGCCATATTTGTCCACCAACCTGTATCTTATCTTGATATAACTCGATGGTGCTATTACCAAATCTCCATTGATTATTATTGTCTTTATGTGGACCATAGTTAGTATCTAGTTCGTTTCTCAATTGTAATAGTGATAAGTCAGGATAACTTTCTTCATTATTCGAATTTTGTGAGTAAAAGTCATCTTCATCATAATTACTGCTACTTTTACTATTTGATTGTTTAAACATTGATTCTTCAATTAGTTTCTTGGGCGTACTCGTTTCCAATTTTATTGTTGAATCCTGAGGATGAAAACTTTCATTGTCATCAATTCCAGTTTCCTTATCACTCGGTTCTTTTTTAATTGGTTTTATTTTGTTTTGTGATTTATTATTTAGTTTCATCGAAATATTACATAATATGAATTAATTAAATGATTTATCGTCATTTTTCTTAAGTAAAATACGGAGCACCGACAGGTATCTGGCCCTTCCTCACAATCTGGATGGCTCCATGGACAAGACTTAAAGTGACCATCGTCCTTGTCCTCATCTTCCATTATACCAAAATCATAATTTTCATTCAACATATCGAGGAAGATTTTCACCATTTCCATGTGTTCGTATAGTTGACATCCCTCAAAATCAACTAAGAATTGTGCGAGCTTGTTTCTAATGGCACTCATGATTTTTATGGAATATTTTATACTATTACCAAAATTTACTTCCGATCTTTTTGAATGTCAGTTCTCTACTAATAATTGTTTTCAACGAACAAGTTGTAAGAGAAATTTTATATAATTTATAAAACTAAATATGCTTTCCACTCCAAAAACAAATTCAAATTTTAGAGTAAAGGACTCATCTTCTTCTAACACCAGATTTTATTATTCATCTTTTCGTCTTTTGCTCCCTCTCTCTCCCACTCACACACACACATACACACACAAATCTAATATCATTGCTTAATAATTTTCAGTTAGACTTCTTAAAGTCTAGAAAGCTTATATCGAGATTAATTCGAAATTTAAGTTCAAACTTATAAGTTGTGAAACATTTATAGCGCAATGAGTTTAATAAGCAAATTCAATTCCTGTAATACAAAATCCTTTATCCATATAACGGATTTAGATGAATAATCCAAATACCCCATCGTACGTGCAAAGCGAGTAACAACAAAGTATGGGGAAACAGTTCAACTTGAACTGGAAAACCATATAATGTTTCTCCCCAACCGATATAATATTTTAACAGATGTCGAATTAGATGATCTTTCAAGTGATAAATATCGACTACAAAGAAAAGGAGAGCGAAACCTTATTGTGGATAGTGAGATGAATGAGTTTTTGATACCAAACTCCCAGTACCCCATTTGGCAGTAAAAAAATGTTATGTGGATATATTTTGTAATTAACAAGAAAAAAATAATAATAATAATAAAAAATTAAATGTTTTTAAATATATATGATTGTGTTTTATTTAATATCTTTGGTTATCTCATAAAGAAATTTCAAACATAAGTGGCCACAATTATATGTATTAAAGTTTTGACATTGATTGTAGTTGTATTCAATATTTCTACCTAAATATTTGATTAATTCTAGAGGAGGTTGTAAATTTCCAAAGCTGTCAAAATATTGTTTTTCATTCTTGTTTTTATAGTATGCTACCCAATGAGTACCTGGGCCTGTTGATAAATCCAAATTAATTATTCCACACTCTACAGTCTTTGGTCGTTTTGGTAGCGAATCCAACATAAAAACTCCTCTGAAGTGTGGAATATATTTTTAAAATTTTCTCAGATCAAATTCTGATAATGGTCTGTTGGTACAAACAAGTCCATAACCGTTTTTATATGGTTTAAGGTATAGTGCATCTCCCACCGCAATTGACTCCATTGCTTTGTTGTGTCTAGTGGCTTCCTCAAGTTGTTTTTTTGCATTCTTTGTTGCATTTACAGCTTTAGCTATAGCGGCACCTCCAGTTGCTAGACTACCAAGTGCACCTAGAGCAGTTAGAATCGGTATTATGGGCAAAAAACCAAAAATTTTTGGGACATTTATAATGCGTGGTATTACAACACGAGCTTTTTTCCCCTTAAGAGATTTACTGATAGCTTACGAGCAATCTTAATTGTTTTATGAAACAGTTTTTTGTCATTTATACGAATTCGTGGTGATGGTCTTTTCACTGTATTCCTTTTCTTTGCTTCAACACCCATACCAAGTTTAGTTTTTGCTTTCATTGCGTTGGTGACTCTATATGCAAATGTTTTTTCTGCAAGATCACTATCTTTTGAAAGAACTCTTTCCCAAGCTTTATTTTCAAGAACTTTGTCAGCTTGATGTCTGCTGTTTAAGTCTTTATTTTTCGAATAAGCAATATTTTGATTTTTGCAAGCAGCATCCAATAAGTGAATTCCTTTATCTCCTCTATCTAAACGCTTTTGTAATCTTGTGCCAGGTCCACAGTACTGATATCCAGGAAGATGTAATTCAAAAGGCAGAGAATTTATTGCTTTATTTAGTAAACCTTCTCCAACGATAGTGTGCTTGAGACTAAAACTTTTATTATAAAATACAACCATATTACTTTAATCTACAATAAAAGATATTGTTTGCAAATTTCACAGTTAGTTATTAAAATGCGCTTCGTAAAACAACATAAAAATATATTAGTTCGTAATGCTGATATTTGTTCAAATGACAGTAAAAAAATAAGACATAGTTCCTTGTTACCAAATTCTAATCGAGCATTAATAGTTGGTCCTTCAAATTGTGGAAAAACTAACATAATGATTAGTTTGCTGGAAAGTCCTAATGGTCTCAAGTTTGAAAATATTTACTTGTACTCAAAATCTTTATATCAACCTAAATATGAATACCTAAAGAAATTAACTTCACCAATTAAAGGAATGGGATACTACACATTCGCAGATAACCTCCTAGTGAAGCTAAAAGCAATTCAATTATGATTTTTGATGATGTTGCATGTGAAAAGCAAAACAACATACGTGCATATTTTTGTATGGGTCGTCATAAGAACGTAGATTCATTTTACTTCTGTCAAACTTACACGCGGATTCCAAAACATTTGATAAGAGATAATGCTAATGTAATTATTTAGTTTAAACAAGATTCGACAAATATGAAACATGTATATGATGATCACGTTGCCAGCGATATGAACTTTGAAATGTTTCAACAAATTTGTAGAGAATGTTGGAAGGAAATATACGGATTTTTGATGATAAGTAAAGATAATGAACTAAACAACGGTCGTTATAGAAAGTCATTTGATTACTTCATCATAATATAATTTGCTGTTCATCTAATGCACCCTTCAGTATTTAATCTGACTTCAAACTTTATACATGTGATTATTGTAACTGATCATATAAGCTGATCTGACACCTGTTAAACCGACCTGATAAGCTGATCTGATACCTGATAAACTGATCTGATACCTGATAAACTGATCTGATACCTGTTAAACTGACCTGATAAGCTGATCTGATACCTGATAAGCTGACCTGATAAGCTGATCTGATACCTGATGAGCTGATCTGATACCTGATCTGTTAACCTGATCTAATAAACTGATCTGCTTCCTATTGAACTGATCTGATAACAAAAATGAATGAACAAATTCTTAAAGACTTGGCGACTACAAGAAATATCTTGAAGAAAAAGCTTCGAAGTACAAAAACTGGTGAAATAAATGCACATGAACAATTAAGAGATACATTGAAGCCTGTCACAGAACCTTTAAAAGAATTTATCAATAGTTCTAAATACGTTGGTAGACCGGTTAAAAAAGAACCGAGTGATAAGGAAACTGGAATTGATGACAATGAAAGTTTTCATCCTCAGAATTCGACAATAAAATTGGAAACGAGTACGCCCAAGATACTAATTGAAGAATCAATGTTTAAACAATCGAATAGTAAAAGTAGCATTAATTATGATGAATATGACTTTTACTCACAAAATTCGAATAATGAAGAAAGTTATCCTGACTTATCACTATTACAATTGAGAAGCGAACTAGATACTAACTATGGTCCACATAAAGACAATAACAATCAATGGAGATTTGGTAATAGCACCATCGAGTTAAATCAAGATAAGACACAGGTTGGTGGACAAATATGCGCTCTCACGCCAGGACTGTTTTCTTTAATGTTTCATAAAACACCAAAAGACTATGACAAATTTGAGCTTGAAATCTATAAAAAAAATATTACTTACTACCAATGCTCACAGGAGAGACTATAAGTCTGATGGTCAAATCAAAGGGAGCAAAGCCCCTAAGTACAAACATATTATTGGAAAACTTTTCAAAGGAGAAAATCATAAAAGCTCATCAGATGTAACAAAAACTAATTATTTAGGAAGGGGTTTGATGCAGTTGAACCCTCATAATCCAAACTATATATACTGGGATGATCCAAACGAGTTGGCAGGCCATACTAATCACAACAACGAAATTGTCTCAATTATTGAAGAACTACGTGAAGCTAATATAATTGTGTAAACTATATACATAAATAGATTTTTTTATAAAACATGTCCCTTGATAAATTTGGGCATTATATTAATGATAGAAGTGAAGTAATTTCAACCAAAAATGCACCTAAGTTGTTGGGCTTCTTTATGGATACGAACAAAAACATTGATGTCCAATACAAGAGAATCAAAAATGTTGCAAACGCTCTGGAGGAAAACGATGTTATCAGTAAATTGTTTCTCCGAACTGAACTCAAAAAACAGCAACAAGAATAAGCTTTCCAGTTAGAAAATCTTAATGCTCATTTGCAGGATATCAATAAGAAAATGGATGATAATAAATCACTTTTTGATATGGAAATTGAAGAGTTACGAGAAAAAATTTATAGAATAGAAAATTACATGTTCGTATCAATAGCTGACCAAGTAGATCACAACACACTTAAAACAGCGACTGGAAAAATTAGATGTCTTCAACAGGAAATATTGTAAATGAATTGCATAAGCAGGCTCGAAAACGTTTTGTACGTCGTAGAGTTGTGATGAAAGGAATAGATGATCTTTGGCAAGCTGATTTAGTTGAAATGGGAAATTATTCCTTAGACAATAGAAATTATCGATTTTTGCTAACTGTAATTGATACATTCTCAAAATTTGCTTGGGCAGTACCTTTGAGAAGAAAGAATGCATTTGAAACAACCCAGGCAATGGAGAATATTTTCAAATTGGGACGAATACCGAAAAACTTGCAAACAGACGATGGTAAAGAATTTTTCAATAAACACTTCAATCAGTTGATGAATAAATACAATATTAATCACTACTCAACATATAGCACTATGAAAGCCTCAATAGTAGAACGATTCACTAGAACATTAAAAGGAATGATGTGGAAAGAATTTAGCTTAAATGGCTCATATAATTGGATTGATATGTATAGAGATTTACTTGATGCATACAATAGAAAAATTCATCGCACCATTAAAATGTCACCGATTAAAGTAAATTCAACAAATGAAAAACAGCTTTTAAAAACAGTATACAGTCATTTAAAGGTGTATAAAATGTCAAAATTTAATGCAGGAGATCATGTACGCATATGCAAATATAAAAACATTTTTGAAAAAGATTATACTCCGAATTGGACAACAGAAATCTTTATAATTAAAAGAGTATAAAACACATATCCTACAACATATACATTAGAAGACTATCGCGGAAATCCTATTAAAGGTGGATTCTATGAAGAAGAACTTTCAAAAACCAGATATCCAAATACATACCTAGTTGAAAAGGTTCTCAAAACTAAAGGACAGAAGGTGTTTGTTAAGTGGCTGGGCTTTGGTAATGAGCACAATTCTTGGATAAGCAAAGATGAGATATTGTAAATGGAAGAATACAATAAATAAACAACAACAACAACAACAATGGCATCAATATTTAATTTAGTTTAAAATAAGTAAATAAACAATAAATACGAAAGTGATTCTTATAAATCATACTGTGTGTTTAACCTCATTTATTTACACTCAAACAGTCACAATGTCAATAACATTGACTCTAAGCTCCAATTCATCAGAGCTATCTGCTAATTATTTTCCTCCTATTGATTTAAACGGAACCTATGAATGTGCTCTAACTGATTTTCATTCATACAACAGTATCCCAAATGTGGATGTCTACAACAATATATTTCATATCGGTGAACTTGTAATTGAAATACCGATCGGATCTTATGAATTAAATGATATAGTTAACTATATAGAAGAACAATACAAACGATATAGGCCACAAAACAAAATTTTGATTGAAGCTAATAACAATACAATGCAAGTTAAAGTCAGCAGCTCTAAAGAACCAATATATTTTAATAAAGAAAATACAATAGGTAGACTTTTAGGATTCAATAGCAGAATATTAACGCTAAACAAAGAACATTACTCTGATCTTCCAGTGAATATCTTTAAGGTGAATCTCTTGAGGATTGAAAGCAGTATTGTGGTTAATACTTATATGAATAATTCTAAAGCTCATACACTACATGAATTTCCGATTAATGTACCGGCTGGATATAAGATAGTTGAGATTCCCAAAAATCTCATTTATTTGCCAGTAAACTCCAGAGAGATAAGTTCACTAGCTCTTCGCGTGGTTGATCAAAACGGCAACTTAATTAATTTCAGAGGAGAGGAAATTACAATACGAATACATTTAAGGACAACTAAATAATGATAATATACAACACGAGTATATCGAAGAATACTACAGCAACATCTAATCCTCAAACATTACAACCTAAGCAACAATTGAAAAGATCTGTTCGTCAAAAATCGCTTACAGCAGCAAACAAGAGTTTGCTCAAGTCACTGAACTTTAAACTGAAAACAAAATGAGTTCAATAATAGACATTTTAGATAAACCAATATCTGATGAAAATATAATCAAAAAGGATTATCACACATACATACCATACCTTCAGTCCTTTAACAACAACGATGAAGTAAGAATTTCAATACAAAACCAAGATCTATATGTGTTACCCAGTGAAAGCTATATATATATGTGGAGGGACTTGTTGTAGATGAAAAAACATCGAAATCTACACCCAACTTTCAGTTGAAAAACAATTTTGTTGCATATCTCTTTGATGAAATTCGCTATGAACTAAATGGTATTGAAATTGATCATACAAGACATTTGGGAGCCACCAGTACCACAACAAATTTGGTTTCTTTATCACCTACGGAAAGCGTTGTGCTGCAAAATGCTGAATGGAATGAACTTGATGAAATAAATCTTCCAAATGGAAATTTTAATTTCTATGTACCACTCAAACTTCTTTTAGGATTCGCTGAAGACTATAATAAAGTTTTATTAAATGGTAAACATGAGTTGATACTATTGCGTAATAAGAACGATGAGGATATTGTACACTCGAATGTTTCCACTGAGAAAGCAAAACTTACAATTTCACTAATATCATGGAGAATTCCACATGTTCAATTATTTGATCATAGTAAATTGAATATGATCAAAATACTTAATAATGGTGCTGCTATACCAATGGGATTCCGTAGTTGGGATTGTCATATGAATCCACACCTTAATACGGGGACCAATCACATATGGAATGTGAAACTGGCCGCTAATAAAGAACGCCCTCGTTTTGTGTTGATTGCCTTTCAACAAGAAAACAAGTTTGTTCATTGTGATCTCACTAACTTAAAAGTACATTTAAACTCAACCTCTTACCCATATGACGATCTTAATATAAAATTCAAAAATGAGCGCTATGCGATTCTATATGATATGTATCTAAGATTCCAACAAAGCTACTACATGAAACAACCCCAACCTCTTCTAACAGGTCAAGAGTTTCAAAATAACGCTCCAATTATTGTAGTTGATGTCAGTCACCAAAACGAAACGCTCAATACCGGACCAATCGACATAAAAATTGAATTTGAAACAGCAACAAATATTCCATCAAAAACATCAGCTTACTGCGTTCTTATTCATGACCGCGTAATAGAATACATACCAATAAAAGGTCAAGTCCGGAAGGTCTTATAAATTAAATAACATGGATGGTGATATTGTTTTTGTAGACTTGCAAGGTTTAAAATATAATTCAAATGACTTCATCGCAAAAGAACTAGCTGTAGTTTTCAGCAACAACGAATACCTCAATTTCATCATAAAACCTCCTTTTGATTTCGCATGTTTATCAGCCAAAAAACAGAGAGAAGCAGTTTGGTTAACAAAAAACTATCATCATATTAACTGGAATGATGGATCAGTCTCATTTCAAAGCGTTTGCAAGTTTTTAAAATCCAATATAAGAAATTCACAAATATATGTTAAGGGGGAAGAGAAGAAAAAATGGCTGGAAAAAATTATTCATCAAACAGTTTATAACATTGAAGACATTGGCTGCATTAATTTTAAACAAATGGAAACTAAGCATTCAATATATCTCTATTGTAGCTATCACGACTATGGTGTTTGTGCCTTAAGGAATGCAATTTTACTTAAAAAATGAAAATGTTAACAAACTTTTAAATAAATGCTTATAAAAATTAAAATAAATGTCTTTTTATTTCAAATAAAAACCTACATACATATTTTTTTTTTTTTTCAGAGAACACACAAACAAACATACACAATGGTTCATTCATTCATTCAAATGGTCCAGGGAATATTTGGCCACATAGAATAAACGATTATTATTTGTTTGTATGTATATGCGTAAATAAAATAAATTTGTAGATATTTATGTACGCATGAATATGTACATCTTATCACATTTCATAGTGACCCACTTGCGCAAAATCCAGGAAAGCAAGAAAGTGGACTGTCGTACAGACTCACCAATCATCACACACACACACACAGCCTGTCTGACAGGCAGACATTCTAACCGCCACTCAGAGCACAAAAAACACACACACTTAAACATAGCATAAATATTCATATTCTACAAAATACAGAAATCGCACCACCATCCAGATCCCCAAATAAAATCCATCGATGATCGTCATGTATAAAATAAACAAAATATCAATTTCAATATTTATGGAATAGTAAAGTTTTTTTCACAACATCTTCAAGATCAGAATAATCAAATTATTCCCCCAGACTCAAGCATTGCAAACAAAAAAGAAATAACTGAATTGCTGGACAAAATGTCTTAAGTAAACACACACCAAAATTAAAAACAAACAAAAACTAAAAGAAGAAATCTCACTCCAGCAAGAAGAAACGAACCACAAACATTAAGGCCATCCATATATAACTACAACGCTCACATACGGACGGACATGTATTCTCAAGGTCACATATGGACAGACACAAATTTCCACGCCTACCCCAACATTATTTTTAAAAAAACAACAACAATGTGAACACCCCTATTTAACCGAGGGAAAATACACACACACACACACATTAAAGTATCAAATTACTAAAAAAAAACCAATTAACATAAATTTGGCAATTAAAATTTCAAAATTTTAAATTTAATTGCCGAAATTTGAGAATTTTAATTGGTCTCGCACATACATTATCCTACTGCTGGTATGCACACATATGGATTAGCGTATGCTGCTCTGAATTACCTAATTTACTGCCTTGTCTTACCCATTCAGTTCAGGTTTTAGTGGCTATTGTTTGTTGCCAGCTATCTTCGCGTATTTTTATTGGAGCTGCCACTTTCCAATTTTTCGCGCCAATTAAAACTAGTGGTTTTGCTCTTTAATACGATTATATTGCCAGATTTTGTAGATGTAAGTATCTTTTAACTACCTCCGATATGTCGAGTGACTGTGGTGATAAGTCCAAGTTTTTTACCGTATGAATATTCGAAAGCGCAAATTTTGTGTTGTTGTTGGCGCCGGAAACAGTCGGAAAGGCTTTGACTGACCCATAGTCTACTCACGTGGTACCGCCTGTCCACTGTAGACACAACGATTTGGGGACACCATTGATTGGCAAACTATTAAAAATTCTTTCATCCACTAGGGTGACAGATGGCCCTCCGTCTAAAAAGCGAATGTATTAAAAACAATATAATCCAAATGAACGCATGTTGGCAAAATACGAAAAAAACGGGTTGTAGTCGCTATGGTGAGCGTTTATTTCTGTGTTTCGCTGTGTATTACTAAATGTATAGCTACAGTTTGTGAGAGCAGTTGATCTCTTACCGCATTGTGCAGCAAGTGCTGATGTTTAAATTTACATCCGGATACTCCACATCTCTCACCAGGTGATTGGCATCTCCACTTGTGATTGTTTAGGCACTGACGGCATAAGTGCTGAGATTTTACAATATCCCATTTTTGGTTTAGTCTGCAAAACAGCCAATTTAAAGGCTCACATTAAATTGGCTGTTTTGCAGACGACACATAGCTTTTATTTTGTCTGACTTGCACGTGAGTGTTTAGATACTCATTAACAGCTTGGCTAGCGGCTTCAGCAATTTGATTAAGCCATGTGCTCTTTCGTCCTTTTGATACATTGCCCAACTAAGTTTGTGATGGTTCGGCAGTTTATCGACGAGCTCTTTCACAACACCGGATTGTTATTGCAAATTCAATTATGGAGACAAGCTTGTCCTTAGAAAAAGGCATAGGTTTTTCTTTTATGTATATAATATTAGACGACCCGGAATGTTTTCTACTCAGCCAAAACAAACTCATAGAGTGCAGATAATATCCGGCAGCAAATCACTTTACCTAATTCTCTTGGTCTACCTTTTAAGCAATGCTGAGGTCTCATGAGGTTTCCGGCAATTGGTGTGCTTGTCTCAAAATTGCTTATAAGCATTGACCAATTTTCCGGGTCACCAATAATATATGGGAGTTCATTAGGGCTGCCATGTGTGAAGCCTTGGAGTAAACATTTTGTACATTAAGTACATGTTGATTATTTTCTGTACCGAAGGCTGTTGGCATACGTTCTACAAATAATCAAAGCAAATTTATATGTTTTGGATTGTTTAAATTTGTATAATACATGCATACATTTTTGATCTATACGTATAAATATTAAATTTTAGAATCGTAATTGAAAGCAGGTAAAAACATGATATATAACTCGGCTGTCTAAGGTGCCTTGGGCTACACATATCTTCCTTGTTTAAGATATAGCCAGTTAAGAGAAATTAAAATTCGTCGTCCAAATAGGTACTTATATTAAAATCAACTAATATTTGGAAAATATAAAGCATTATAATTTTCCAATATGAATCTGTGGAAGCCACTCAATACATATATTACGCGAAGGGCTACTCTGCGTATATTTCAATTATCTCTGAATGACTCCCGTCGTTTGTACATTGCAAAAGGTGTGTATTCAAGAGAATCTAAACATTCCCTAAAAACAATAAAAATTTATTTTCTTATAAGACATCCGAAAATACTAATCAATATCGGAATAAGCTAAAAATGTTATAAGTTCTATTTGGAATTTTCTTGATGAAATATCTGAGAATGATGCCCAGGATTTGTGGTTAAGGGCAGCAGATTCAAATAAAAAACTAGCAAATAGCAAAAGCTGCGACAACAACCAAACGAAATACGTCAACTTCTGATTTGTCCAAAAGGAAAGGGTGGAATTGCAATCAATGCGGAAGATTACATGTGTTTTGCAACAGACCAGGATTTGAATTGATTTTTACTTAAAATATCTCTATGATAATATTATTCCGGAAGCGCAGAAAGAGCGTACACATATTTTCAGTACATTATTTTATAAACGTTTAACAACTTTAACGCGACATACACATTTAGATACAGATTGTAGTAAATAACTCCGGCGCAGAAGCGACATGCTCTAGTCCAAAATTGGACGAAAAACGTAAATCTTTTCGAAAAATATTTTATTGTAATATCATTAGTTTTTGGCTATTATTTGCTTTCCACGTCTTAAGGGTCCGGTTACCTTTGATACAAACACTCCTGTGGAATTACAACCAATTAAAAAACCACTAAGTAGGAGATTGTATTTATATTTGAAAATGTAATGAAATTTAATCCCTTCGTAAGATAGAATGCAAAAATTTTTCATTGCAGATTAGTAATACGACCATTACTCTCTCTCGAAACGAGATAATGCCAATGTTTTAACAGAAATTTGTGCTGTTGGTGACAATGATAGTGAAGGTGATGAAGCGGAAGGTGACGACAGTGATTTGGCATCAGATGATAGTGATAAGATAAGACAACCGAAAATACTAAAAAAAGATATTTTCATATGGCTCCTTTGAAAATATAATATAAACATTTTAATAATTCCGATTTTTCAGTATCTTTTACATATGGTTTTTAAGAAATAAAAAAATGCAATCAACAAATAAAAAGAATATATTATAAAAATTAGGATTTAGTTTTATTTCAGTGTTTTTCCTTTCTTTGATATTTGGAAGCTTTAGAATTATTTTGTTGAAAATATATCTTATTTATTAGAAAATTTCATGTAAGTATTAAATATTAAAAACTTCTTAAGCTTTTCGCAGGCACTCACATTTACATTTGTATGTATAAAAATATTTATCAAGAGATTCAACAAAAATTTTTGAACGAATAAATAATTTTTTTTAATTTTAATTCAAAACTTCATACTTTATGAAAATATTATAAAAAAATTTATATTTCTTACTGCTAATTTTCTTAATTTTTAAAAAACGTTTAGCAAAAACAGCCACTTAAGTTTTCTTAAATTTAACATAAGAAAGTTTAGTATTTTTTTTTTTAGAAAAAGGCAGTTTAAAAACATAGTTTTTACAATATTACCAAATTTTATATATATATATATATATATATATATATATATATATATAAATATTTCTCATGACCTTTGAATGTGGTAGTCTCCTCTTCATCTCGACCCTCGCTATTTACCACTTTTTTGTTGCTATAAAAAACGAAGGCATAGATTATATTTAAAAATTCATCTGAAAACACTTTAACATACCAAAAGTTTTCGCACTGACAGGAGTCTATGCCTCGCTTGTGACGGCCCGCAAATAGATGGGCAACAATGTTACTCGTCCTACCTGAAATATAAATATAGTAATATAATTAACTGCAATTTATATACATATGTTCATACATTTGATGTACTTATTTAAGAGTTAAATTTCAGCAACTTGTTGTAGCCCATTCGCCTTTGTTTAGATTTTTTAATTTTGAGGCTTTATTGAGGTCTCGGACTCTAAAATAAATCCAGCATTTGAAAAAAAGGCTTTGACTCGTCTAGAAGGGCTACAAACTTGCTACAGTCTATTGATCTTTTTTGGAGGTTAAGGCAATTTTTTTTTCTTAAAACATTTATTTATTTACAAGTCTTACAGGCTAATTAGGTACAAAGTATGAGAATGTACTTAAAAGTACTACAACACTTAAATCTATTAATTCAATAAGATAAGGTATTTATACCGCAGACTTGAGGAAAATTTGTCACAAAAACCTCTTAAAAAGCTTTCAAAGCTTTATAATGAAATTTGAAGGAAAACAACTACAAGTAAGACTCTTTCTAATGAAAGATTCCTAGTGATTGATTAATGAATTTCTTATTGTTTCGAAATCAGACGCTCTGCATTTTTCGTTAAGTGACAGCGTCAGATCGTTAGCGAGCTCATGAATCTTTTTAGAATTAGTTCTATTGTGAATCTGATCGGTAGGGAATCTCGGAGGATGATTACATGTTGTTTTTAAATTTTTATTCTGAATAATTAGAAGCTTTTTCCTATGGGTCTTAGCAGTTTTATGAAACCAGACTGGGCAACCGTAAGTGAGTATCGGACGAATACACATATTGCACAACAATAATTTGTTTTTTAAATTGAGTTTAGATCGCCTGTTAAGTATGGAGTACAGAGCACGACCACACTTTATAGCCCTGTCACAGACGTAACTGACGTGTTTTTGAACAAAAGCTTTCTGTCTAATATAAAACCTAGATATTTAACATAATCTCTTATAGGAATGATATTTCCACGAGATAACAAAATTTTTGTAGAAATGCGTTTAGGCGATTTATTAAATGGGAATATAATTAGTTGGGTTTTATCATCATTGACTTTAATATTCCATTTGTCAAAATATACTATGGTATTAGAAGATTTCCCGGAGCCTATAAAGGCACTATCGTCAGCATAAAATTCTCCCTCTTGGTTTCTACGAACTGTTGTATCGGACGTATATAATGAGTAAAGCGTGGGAGACCACACAGACCCTTGGGGTACTCCTGCAGGGATTGGTTTTTCGATAGAAAAATCGCCGTCGAACTAAACTGCAAATGAGTGACTTTCTAATAATTTTTCTGCAAGTATATTGGAAAATTAAAAGTACCAAGCTTAAACAGCAAACCATTGTGCCAAATAGAATCAAAGGCTTTTTCGATGTCTAAAAATATAACGCCAGTATTCCTGCGAATTCTTTTATTATGTTCTATAAAATTAACAACTCTCTTTAGTTGGACCTTGTCCAATAAGCTTAAAATACTTATTGGCCTATAACTGGAGGGTAGTTTTAAGTCTTTACCCTTTTTTAGGATGGGGACTACTTTGGACTTTTTAAAAGTCTAGGGAAAATATTCATATTTTAGGTAACAGTTAAATATTTTGCTGAGTTCATTATAAAAGCAGTCTGGCATATTTTTCAAAATAATATTATTAATTCCATCTAGACCTGGGGCTTTGTTATTTTTTAATAACATATCAAATGATTTAATTTCAGAAGAGTCTGTGCGTTCAATATTACTTATAGGAGAGCTTTCCTCGAGATAATTTACATAACTTGTAACACGTGAGTCTAAAGGTGAAGCATTGTTGGTGGTTATCGTATGAGAATTGCTAAATGTATCTGCTATTGCATTAGCTTTTTCTGCTCCCGTATTTAATACTGTACCATTTATTTTTAAATCGCAGAATATGCCGTTCTTTTCTTTTAGAGCTTTTGTTAATATCCAGAACTTTTTAGTTCCTCTAGGCAACTTAGAAATAAATTTTGACCATGACTCGTTTCTGTCCTTATTAAGATGGAAATCAATTAGACTGTTTAACTGCCTAAGTACACTAATTAAATGGGCTCTGTAGTTTGCATCCCTACACCGGAGAAGTTTACGTCTGAATTTGTTTCTTTGTGCAATGAGAATTTTAGATGTATCAGAAATTTCTCTCTGCCACCCGTTTTTTCTTTAACGATTGCAATTAGTCTATCTAACAGCAAATCAACATATCCAGGAGTTTAATCGGATTGTTCAATTGTTTGACATCTAATTTCTTTGTCCACCCAAGATCTGATTGCTGGCCAGGCTGCACGGTTATACATTGGAACTAAATTTAATTTATTTTGGAACTCACCAAACAAGGTACAGGTGATTGCGGCGTGGTCTGACTGAAGAATGTCGGGATGGGACTCTGAATTTGAGAAGTTAATACTGGGGGTTACTCTCTATTGCGATGCGAAAGAAAAATGGTAACTAATCGTACAATTGGTACCCTCTATTGCGTTTTCGCATCTAATTTTTTTGCTTTCGCAAATCTGGCATCACCGCACTCTGTAATACGAAAGCGTATGTCAAAATCGTTCGTTGAACGCAAATATCTTGCGCTAACAAAATATCAAACGTAAAGGAACCGCATCATGTAAGTAAATACCAACATAGTATTATATTTATATCTAAATTGTTATTTTTTAAGGGAAAAGTCGAAAAAATTGCAAGCCCAGCAGCGGCAGTTTGAAATCCTAGTCGATTTTATGGTGCAACACAGTGATTTGGCCAAGGGGCAGTTGCAGTGCGGAAATGCCAAGCAACACGGGACCAATTTGTGGACGAAACTGGCAGATGACCTAAATTCCAATGGACCTCCTATACGGGATGTAGCTGGTTGGAAAAAGGTAATGAATTGTAATATCTTTTATACAAAGCGGCAAACTAATACAGTATAATTATGAACGTCTGCATATAGGTTTGGTCTGACCTAAAAACCCACACAAAAGTTAAAATGAGAAAAAATAAAGTGGGCTTTTCTAGCACGGGTGGTGGTATATAACAATACTGCCCTCTTTCCTCTATGGAGGAACAAATAATAAATCTGCTCCATATGAAAGAAGCCGTCGACGGGCTGTCAACAGCAACATGCTTTGGCATAAGTAGTTCTGGCCAAGATATGGCGAAAAAAAAGGAGCCTGCAGAAGTTTTGTTATCTTCCGAAAACGAAAATAACACTGTAAGTGGGTCAGGACACGCCGGCAAACGTAGCTGTTTGGATGAAAGTTTCCAATCAGCCAAACGTTCGCGGTTGTCGAACCTAAACGAACGAGATGCTCTGTTGAAAACGCAGGTAGAAGGCCAAGGAACATACCACAAGGAATCCCTTGAAGTTTTGGGCAATGTTCAAAATACTTTGAAGGAATTTGTGAGGTACAACAGAAAAAATGTTTAATTAAAAGAAAAAAAGTTAGCGTTGGCCAAAGAAAAATTTAAATTCGAAAAAGAGTACAAATTAAATAAACAAAAGCTGCAAGTAGAAAAGAGTACATCTCAATGAGTACATCTCAAATGAGTTTTATAATTTATAAATTTTTTTTTTGTTAAACGTTACTTTTGAATTTAATTTTTTATGTTTTATAATAGCTTTATTAAATGAATTTCTTAATTTCTTTATTTTTGTTAAACCTTATTTTTTAATTTTATTTTTTATGTTTTATAATAGCTTTATTAAATGAATTCTGCTCAGTCACAATTAATGAATTCATACATTTAATTAGTTACTAACTAACAGTCAATTAACTCATTTACATATAGTACAACTTAAGTAAGAATTTGCATTGTCACCGATTCTCTTTATTTTTTATAACTCATAACTGTTCCTTATTTACTTGCAATCTTTACCTGCAAACCTAATAAGTATTTAACCTTTATAACATTCTTAATTTGATCATAAAAGAGTACAGTTCTTAAACTAAATTCTTGTCATTCCTCTTTTGTTTTTTTTTTGCATATGAACATTTTTCTTATGAAATTACAAATTCTTTAATATCTTTATTTTTGTTAAACGTTATTTTTTAATTAAATTTTTTATGTTTTATAATAACTTTATTAAATGAATTTAAAATATCCTTGTTTTTGTTAATAGTTATTTTTTTACCGTGAATTTTATTTTTGTTTTATAATACCTTTATTTTTATGTTAATTAATATACATACCTAAAAGTTCAACTACTAGTTTAAGAATGTTAAGATGTCAAAACTGCCAGAAAAAAGCTTTAAAACTTTAGATTGTAAGTTTTTTATATGTATACACTTTAATGAAAAAAATTTCTTTGTTTTTATAAATAAAAGTTATATTCCTAAAATCAAATTGTTTTTTTATATTATTTCTTATTTCCTTTTCAATAGCTGTTTGGTCACCGTTATTAGCACTGCTATCAACAGACGCTTCAACTTCATTTAAAGTTTCAGCGTGAGCAATCCCGTCTATCGGTAGCTGCACATTAAAAGTAGCACAAATATTGTGCAGGGCACAGCAAACGTTCATTATTTGAACTACCCTTTCCGGTGCGTAATGCAATTCTCTGACTGCTAACAGACACCGAAACCTGCCTTTTAAAACGCCAAATACTCTCTCAATTATGGACCTTCCTTTGCAAAATTGTTTGTTAAAAAACACTTCGGATGAGTTCTCCGTTGAGTTTCTGTATGGTGTGAGTAGCCAGGGTTCCAGAGGGTAGCCCGAATCGCCCTTAGAAGATTAAAAACAAGTTCGAGAAAAGATTAAAATATAAGTAAGAAAAAATGTATTAAATTTGATTACCTATTAGCCAAAACCCCTTCTCTCCTCTTTCGAAACGTTCTTTTAGTTTTTGTTTTGCGTTAAAAAGGGCCGAAATGTGTGAGTCATGACTTGCACCACCGCACAGTGGGCGAAAAGGCTCATCTAGCGGCGTTTAATTAATAGCGTTTAGGGAATTTTTTTTTGTTTCCCTTATATTATAATATAATTAAAAATAAATATTTTTTTAATATATTTATCTTTTCTTTGTGAAAGTTAAAATTTTTTTTTTCATATATTAAACATTGTTTGTTTCATTCAGGAATAAAGTTAATAAATTTAATGTTTCACATTCCTTTGGCCTAAAAATATATTAAACTTCAATATTAAAAACATTTAAAAAAAAAATGTTTTCATTTTTTTAAATTTTTTTCTGTTGAAATAATTATTTTTGACCTTATTAGGTCTTTATATACTTCAGTTGCTTTCATAACAAAAATTTAATTATAATGCCAAAAAAGTAACAATATTATTAACAGCTTTTTTATTCCGATTCAGAACTACTAGATGAATCTAAGGTGGAAGGTGGTACACTATGTTGTGACAAAAGCTGTAAAATATCATTATCGACATCCTTCTTTTTTGAGTTGCTTTGTGCTTTGCGTAAATTTGAAATCAAGAGATCTGATGAACACAAAAGCGCATTAAGTCCTCCATTGTATTTAATAGGGATGTCTTTCGCGTATGGTGCTCGCGGAAATTGCGATAATCTTTGTTCCGGGCTTCTAAGGCTTCTTCCGATATTTTTCTTATTGGAAGTGGTGACACTTTAATTATATCGGCTCCATGTATTAAGATTTTATGTATGGAACACGGCATATGAAACCAAGGATATTGTGTAATAAAAAGTTCTGCGGTCTGTAAAGCATATAGCCTAAAAGATTCAACATCGATTTTTTGTCCGCAAGCAATCGAGCGTAAAATTACACTAAATCTGTAAATTAGCTCCTCATTCACTCCGGTTATTTCTGATGCTAATTTTAGTTCTCTGAAAAATCGCCTGGCTATATTGCCGTTATTGGTGTTGCCGCAACCCGCCATTGGGATATCAGCAAGCAAGGACATTTTTCTTTTTAAACCTTCTTTAACATACAATTTCCTTTCTTTTACAGTATGTTTATCGGCATCGCGAACTTGCTATTTTTTAATATGTAGCCTATAAGATATATGCAGGATACATTCAAAGCACCGAATCCATGTGTGAACTGTTGATAGTCCAAATTCGTATAAATGAGCTTATTAAATTAATTTTTGCTTATTAAATTAATCTCATTACTTTTATACGTATTAATATTAATTATATTATTAAATATATGACTTTCAACGGCAGAAAGTTTTTTAGTAGGCACGGGCTCGTTGCGCCCTAGTAAATAAACTTCTCGTCTGAGCACCTAAAAAATTGCAATATCATATAAAGTTGCAGGTGGCTGCAGATAAATTTGCACATTTTACAATCACAGGACAACATAGTAATTTTAAAAAAATATTCTAGCGCGAATACCCAAGAATATCAGAAGTTCCGGTCCACAGAAATCTTTTTTTGGTTTTTGTTTTCAAGCAGTTAGTCATATAGTCAACATGTAAGACGTATTTTCTACAACACTTCAGCACAGGTCACAAACAAAATTTTTTTTAGTAAATACATACCTCTAACTATAAATAAAACCAATTTTCTTCCACTTAATTGAGACAAACGCAACTTCAGAGAATATTTGGCAATGCAAAGAAAACACGTGTTTAAGCTTAGTGATTAACCGGCTGAAACATATGTTATGTTTCACAGCTCACAGCTGTTCAAATAGATCATGTAATCGATATGTAAGTTCAGTGGTATATTAGTAATCGATAAATGCACAGTTTTGGAGCAGTTAAACACTTTGAAAATTTAATTAAACGACGCTAAATTGACCATTTCGCCCACAGTGCACCGTATCGACAATCAGCATACCTAATTAACATTTTGTGGTCACAAATCTAAAAATATCAATGCAACAGTAAGAATTCATGAGACAACTTTATACACAAAAATTTACATACCATCATAGCGTTCATGCTGTGCTTCAATTTTCTGTTGAAGTAAAGGTGCTCAATCCTGGCTGGTCGTATCATTTGTATATGAGTACCATCCACTGCCCCAATCACCCCAGGAATGCCACATAGATGGAAAAATCCTTTTTTAATTTCATTTTCCTCTTCGTCAGATACCTCAAATTTAATGTGCTTGGGACAGAGTATTCTCTCAACCACCAAGGCAACTTCTTTTCAGCAACGCGACATAGATTGCTGCGATAAGCCTAAGAGATGGTCTTGGCCAATTTGATGTTGATACCCACCTTGACCAAGCAATTTCATAGCTGCGGCCAATTTGATTGCGTTTGGAATTGCTGTAGATCTCCTTGGAATGCTGATGTCGTTTTGTATAGCATTTAAAACATACAAAAACGCATATTTACTCAGCCGGAAGTTTTGTGCAAAGCTATAAAAATTAAATGTTTGAAACCATTTGCTTTAGATATTTATGCTTACCTATGGTCATTTAAGGAGAGTATATCTGATCTATCTCTCAGAATTCTCCTTGTAACACGTTCAACATTTTCATTTTCTTCCTCAAACCATAATGCCACCGAATCCATCACTATTAATTTTATATTTTTCAAAAATCACGCACAGCACAAACATTTTTTTTTAAATGTTAATGTTTACAACTGTTGACATTTTATTTGATCATTCTTCTTTATTGTTTATTTTGTGGTGTCAGTGTTGCTCCTTTTTCAAATTATTTTGCGAAAGCGTTTGCGCAAGTTATACAGAGTACCAACTTGGTCTCTTAGCGCATTTACCTTACGCATTGAACGTACTTTCGCATCGCAATAGAGAGTAACCCCCCTGGAGTTTGTTAATAAAATGTCAATTGTGCCGGGCTGAACATGTGTTAAGTTTTGTCCGTAACGGGTATAAGAATATGGATAATAAATGAAATAGTTAGCCGCCAAACTGTGCCTGTAAAGCTCTTTACCAGCTTTGTTGTTTAAAACACAGTTCCAATGAGTCGGACGTGCATTAAAGTCACCAAAGATGAAAAATTCGCTTGAAAAGTTGGTAAGGAAATCTTACTTAAATAGGGCTATACGCAGCAGTGAAAACTACTGGTCGTTTGTTAATCATAACCTGAATGGAAATACTTTCAATGCAACTAGTGTTAATTTTAGGTAATAACTAGGTTACTATTTATTGCGATGACTACTCCTCCGCCATGAGTAAGCTGGTATTCACGATAAATTTTGAAGTTTCCCAATTTGAATTTATGATGTGGTTCTAAAAATGTTTGATTTAGCAGGAGAATGTCAATCTTTTTGTCATGGAGACCTTTTTCGAGCTGTGATGCTGCTGACTCGGTTGTTATGCATTGGGCGTTCCAATTCATAACCTGAACATTTGGTATTACAGTTAGTTTAAATTGCATGTCTAAGCATATTACCCAACACTCTTAACTTGTCAAATTTGTTTTGGTATTTCTGAAGCGCGTCAACTGCATCAAAAAATATTTGCAGTAAAGTCTCATTTGAGATATCATCATTATTATTGTCTGCATGATAGTTATTTTTCAGAACATATGCATGCTGTTTACCTGACTGAAATCTGGTATTGTTTGTCTCATTATGTCCACTTTTTTGACAAAGAAAGATGTGTTAAAACTCTTACCCGCTTCTCTGGAGTTTGAAGTTATTCTCTGTCGAATCTAGAGATATTCCTGACGACATGGACACTTTGGGTCATCTGCTTTGTGGTTGACACGATTAAAGACCTTTTTTGAGCAATTGAAGCATTTATACACCACACTAGTGTCATTTGAACATCTATTAAGCTTATATTCTTCGTAAGTACGATTCCCGGCACAGGCTGAACAGACTGCAACTATGTGGCAGTTTTTGGCTCCATGAGCATACATAGAACATTTGGTACATTCAGTAGGACCCCTGTTACCCTTAAGAGGCCTTCTCCAATACACAGCAATGTTGCACAAACATTTAATTTTCAATACTTCCAGCTTTGACACATGCTGACGGTTGAATTCAACCATGTATAAAGCATCATCAACCGATGATCATTTAGTTTTTATTTCGGTGACACTTACCGGCGTCATATTTAATTCGCTTATAAATTCCTGTTTGATAATGTCAGGGGAAAGTTGAGGTAGCCCAAATAGTAAAATTTTAAAATTCTTCCCATCTCTTACTTCATGTATGTAAAAGTGAAAGTTCTTGCCTCAAGGGTCTTTAAAGCTGCTTCTAATAGTTCCACTGATTTCGATATTATTTTTGTCCCAACAGACATTCTTTTAAAGCTGTACTCTTCACCTAGTAGCTCACTTACCTCGGAAAACTTGTGTAACGAATCCATAACTATTGGAGGAACTTTTTCCTTTACTGCGACTTCATTTTCGGCTTCATCGGCTAATATGTCAAACCTATTAGCACTGACGCTGTTACCCCAATATTTTTTCGTTTTGGAGCAAACATACCAGAGATAGCAATTTAAAGCTTTATTCTTAAAGATTTTTATTAAATGTAATTAATTGAGCCAGGTACTGTGAAAAATACACGTTCACGCTTTAGGGCAGAGATGCCAGATATGAGGTTAAGGCAATGTGCAATTTCTGTCCCATTTATTTTGTAAAATACTTGCTCCGGTTTTTTTATTTCTTCTACAAAACTTCCATCTGGTTTTTTCAGTGAACCCTTCGATACTTGGTCGACCCACGTGAAAGAACTTTCACGACATTCATATCCTTCAAGCTTCAGCTTTTTAATAATATATCCAGCTATATATATCCACGTCATTAAAATTGCTATCACTTAGGTCGTCAAGTTCATCGATTGGCCCAATATCGGCAAAGGAGCCACTTAGATCTTTATCCGGTTGCAGTGAAATATTTACGGACGAAGTGGAACAATTTAAGTTATTGGATCCTAACCATTCCATTTTATCGCACTCAACGTTTCCCGTACGGCTTAAATGTTCGGTGCTCCTTGCTAAAAAATAAATGCAGTAATTTTCAAAATGTATATGAAACTAAAAATATATATATTGATTGAAATTTACCCAATAAGTACTTGGGCAATCTATATTTAAGCTCTTTTTATGACGGATGGTCGTTAAATCCTCCTTTACTCCGTATCGCACCAAAAAAGTTTTCAAGCACATCTTGATTTAATATGTTTGTGCAGATATGTCATATTGTACTTCTCCGTTACATAGCTATGTAGCAGTACAAGGGCCTTGTTCGTCATGAGGATGCCCTTTTGAAAAGGCTATATGACGGATTTATTTGGTTGTTCCATGATGTTGCTTATTTCGTCCAATTTTACAATTTGAGTTTTTTTGCATTGCCAATGGTTCCTTAATTATAGGTTGATTTTTATTACAATCTTTATGAAATAACTAATGTATGTATGTAAAAAGGGCTTACCTTCCCAGGATATGCGAATGTACCTAGAGGAATTAGGTACATCGAACCACTTGTTAACTACTTGTACGAAATTCGCTGCATCTGTTGCTTTAAACACGTCCAATCCAAGTAAATAGCAGCACCGAATAGCGCTAGCAGTGGTATTGGAAAATACCTGCGCAGCTGATTTCACTTTCTGTCGTCCTGAAAAATTCTATTAGTGTTATTTGTTAAATGAAAAGATACTTATTTACCTGGACCTCGAAAGTTATTGAAACTTTAGAGAGAGAGGTATGCTTCAATATGTCGGCAATAGTCCGGCTTGTCAATAAGTTGTTATTTATAACAAATCCGGTGTCGATAAAGTGGTTTCTTACAAATTTCCGGAGATGAGAGGCATCAGAAAACACGAATACCTTGTCATCAGGATTTGGAGGTTGCGGAAACCATGGTTTATCTGTGAAAATATTTAGTGTATAAAATTAAATAATTTCTTATTAATTTGTTTATACTTGTGCATTCCTAACAAATATGTTAAAAAATATAACCTAAGCAAACTTACCTGTATATTTGCAAACCTACCGTTAGTTAGAATATTATCAATAAAAAACCTACATATACCAATACTTCTAAAAAGCTTAAGCCGTATATTGTCCCTGTTCCCTTATCCACTCAAATAAAACGCATAAAAAATGAATTTTGATTAGAATCAACGTATCTGTATGGAACTTATTATTACTTATAGGCTTAAAATTAATCTTATCAAAAAAGACTTAAAAGCGAAGAAAGAACTTTTTATATACCTTGTTTGTAGACTAAAAGCAAAATCTAACTTGCACTTAATAATTTTATGAAGGTAAACCTGAAGTGACCTTAAGATCAATGTCCAAACGACGCGTTCTCAGAAGCAAAATTGGGCTTTTTTTCGATGTATCAATGGCGCTATTAAAATATAGATAATTTTTATTTATATAATAATTAATAACAATGTATGAATGAACATATCTATATATAAGTACTCTGTCTGTGTTGATTGATCCTTAAGAAATCTTTTGAAATTTAGGTTAGGAAGGTAGACGGCTTCCAACATACCTTCCTTTCCTCCACTTTTATTACATATGGGCAGCATATTAATGTTTTCAACTTGCTGGGGGAGGTCAGTCCACACATTGTAACTGAACGGTGTTTGCACCGGAGAACCAGAAGATTCTTCACAGACACTACGTTTAACTGACGTCCTGTATATAAAAATTACGCTTACATTTTTATACATTTAAGTATTGCTTCTACAAAAGGTACAGTACTGGGCATCAGAAAAACCCTTCCGCCTTTAATTACATACATATGTCAGCAAGAGCAAAGTGATCCGCGCATATAAATGAAGTTGAGGTGAATTGCACCTTCCAAACTTCCGACCACTTTTTGTATAATAAAACAGCATATTTTAAGTTTATAATAATTGAATTTATTTATATTATACTGGTAACGTTGCATTTACTCATTGTCACTCAGCGAAATAGAAACTAGTTTCTATTACGCTTTTCTTTTTGTGACCATTCTATATTGTTAATTACTTATTACTGTAGGGGTATATCCTACGGGCTTTGTGGTCAATAATATCTCTGATCAAATATGAATAACAATTATATTAGATTTTCTTTTACCCAACGTTTCGTTTGTTTTTTACAAATTTCTTCAGGGGTTTTTTTTTAATTATATTTGTTGTTATATATAGCACAAAAAATATGTATAAAAATTGTATAAGATAATTGAATTATCTTGGTATATCACAAATCATTAACTTACGATTTATGTCCTTGTCAAATTATTTATTTTCAATATTTATTATTACAATACTGAAATAGGCGATGTGTCATAAATATTAAAATTAAATAAATAACATGTTACAGCACGACAAAAATCAATGATCTACTTAATACTACTATCACAGATCTTTAACTAATTTAAGTTATAGCAATTGAGTATTGGAGCTCTGTGTTATCCTTGTCTTCTTTATAATTCATCGTCCTGTGTCTTTTTTCTTGTATGAGTAAACTCTCTATAGTGAATCGATTGTTTGTTATTTTCTCTTTGTTTAAAATTTTAACATTGTTAAAATTAATTTTGGTCTTTCTCTTTTGCATGCTGTGCAAGTGCTGTCGTTTCTTTTCCTTTCTTCATGTCCAATTCATGCTCTTTTATTTTTGTAAAATTGGGTTCAGTATTGTGATAATATATATTGAAAATAAATAATTTGACAAGGACATAAATCGTAAGTTAATGATTTGCGATATACCAAGACAATTCAATTATCTTATATAATTTTTATACATATATTTTGCGATAGATATAACAACAAATATAATAAAAAAACCGCCTAAAGAAGTTTGTAAAAAACAAACGAAACGTTGGGTAAAATAAAATATGATATAATTTTTATTCATATTTGATTAAAGATATTATTGGCCACAAAGCCCGTAGGATATACCCCTACAAGAAACTACTTTTATTTTGGCCACAGAATTCAATTTTGGCGGTGTCGTTGCTAAAACAGTCATTCCCATATCAAACATATACCGCCATCTCGCCTAAAGATATTCAGCCTCTCGACCTAGATCTCTAGAGTTATTTTATGACAAAACAAGAACATTCCTGAAAGAATTCAATTAATATATGATTTTTTGTATGCAGCACAACAACTCTTTTAAACTGGTCTAACATATAATATCCGTTTGATGAAGTATTAGTGGTCTTAAGCCAACAGTCTGTAAAGAACAAAATTTAAAATATTGTTAAGATTTATATATATTTAAGCGATATATATATATATATATATATATATATATATATATATCTCACTTCGTGCGTATCCAACAACAAATGAATCTCTTGCAGATATAAAATTGTTTAGTTTTTAAGTAACAAAAAATGAAGCAAGAAACATTTTGGCGTTTTTCAACTTTTCATAATCTTGTTGCCCCTATAACTTTTTTATGGAATAGCTTTTATATATGACAACCCTTTCAATGAACTAATAATTTAGTAATGAAGCATAATTAAGTTAGCTTTCGATTGCAGGTAGCAACCAATAGTTAAAATTATTTGGAGTTTTTCAACTTTTCAAAATTTTGTTGCCCCAAGAACTTTGTTTTGGAATAGCTTTTATGTATGACAACCATTGCAATGGACACGATATGTAGTATGCTTTTGATTGCAAGTAGAGGCGTTTTGCGCATATTCATAGTTATTAACAGGGCAACCAAAAATATGCTTTAAAAAAAGGGTTTTAAGCGCATAAAAAATGCTATAAAAAACAGGAAAAATGCTCTTAAAATATAAAAAATATGCTCTAAAAAGTTTTGTTTTTCTTAAAAATATAAGATTTTATTTAAAAAATAACGAAAAAATAAAATAAAAACTAAACATGTTAGGGAATTCATTAAATAACTTGTTACTTTAGGAACATATTACATGTCTACGACAACATATGCTAAATACATACTAATTTATGTAATATAAAATACGAATTAAAAACTACTTTGTAAGCAAATTTGTACAAGTATAATGGAATTGCAATAAATTACGACGTGTTGACTTAAATTCTCAAAAAGAAAGTTCTGTCTGTTGCTTCTAAATTTACTTTTATAAAAAGAAAAACTTATTTCTACATCCGCTGAATTCATTGGAGCATATTTAAAAGACAAAACTTCGCCCACATCATATTCTGAAGTTTGGCTTGCTTTAGAACCATTCAGCTGACTACAAATATTTTTTATTGTTTCAAGGCCTTTGTTTTTATCTATAACTCGTTTTAACTTATTTTGAACAATATGCTTAGAATCGGAGTCAGGCACATTGTCGATCTTTTTAACGGTGTCGTTCAGTATTTTTATTTGCTCAGTTAGGGAAATACCAGCAGTTTGAAATTTTTTGATATTGTTGGCAATAAATCCATAATTCGATGCAATAAAAACTAAATCTGTTATTGTTTTAGATTTACGTAAAGCTTCTTTGGCAATTTTAATCGATTGAGCATTAATGGCTTTGGCGGCTTTCACCATGTATGGAGCAGCGTCTGTTACAAAAAGTAAAACCAATTCTTTATTAAAGTTAACATCTAAGATTTTAATAGAATCATCAAAAAGTTTTGCGATTGTCGAATGATTAGTTTTGATTAGGATTATGGTGTTTAATAAAAACTTTTTTTTATAGTTTCTTCATCAGAACTCTATATTCCAACTTTAACGTTTGCTGCATTTCTTCCTTTACTATCCATAGTTTCGTCAATCGATACCCATACATATTGATTTTTTAGCATATTTTTTATATTTTCGATGCAGTTTGTGTAAAGTCTGTTGATATGCTTCGAACGAAGGGTAGATTCACATGGAACTTTGTAATCCGTAAATGTCTCGAAAAGTTTTTTAATGTTTTCATTTCCAAGTTTATACAAAGGGATGTCAGCAGATACAAATGCTTCACATAACTTTTCTGCGAAGAAAATATTGTTGCAAGATTGCGCAGCCGATTCAAACAAGAACGCCTGAGATTTACTTCTATTTGCATGTCTTTCCTTTAATTGGGTATGTTTCGCACTTTGTGCTGTTTGACGAAACAAGTTCTACCTACGGACACAGATTTATTGCACAAGGTGCAGAGAAGAACTTTTCCGTTCGTTTTAAATTCTGTGTGCTCTTTGACAACATTCCTTAATTTAGTTGCCTGAGACAACTTTTGTTTTGGCATTTTCTAAAAAAAAAGAACTGTAGTTAGCAACAATTTGGATTTACATATATATATACTCAACTCACATTTCTTTTTGCACGACACCTTTAACTATTAAGAATTAAGAACTTTAACCATGTATGTATTAAGAACTTTTAATATTTCCACCTCCGACTTAAAGAATTGGGAATTAAAAACTAGTACGCTTAAACTCCGTTACGATAAGAAATATGTCTTTTTTACAAAATTTTTAAGAGTTGCTTAAAAAGTAGCATATTCATTTAATGCCATGCCGAATTCATAACAGGTGGCCTCGACAGATCAGGTGATTGGTTTTTGCTCATTCTCTCCGCTTGTACTTTTGATCTAGTTCGGATGTCAAATGCTTTGTTGTCATATTTGCAGTACATTTTTTTGAAAATCACGTTGCACGATTTGCCCTTATCCAGCCTTTACACATGCAAGTGCGAGTTCGAAAAACTCAACACACTCACACTTTTTTACTAACACAACCATATTTTTCGTACTTGCAGCGTACTTGCAGATCAACTTGCAAGAGATTTTAGCAGACAGTGATTTTTTGACACTTGCAGCAAGTTGATGTCAAATATATAAACAGTGTTACCAAATTGAGGAAACAATAATTATAATTTTAACTTATTTTAAAATATTTCTTGGTTTTTTTGAAAATATACATAAAGTAGACAATTGGTTTCATATTAAAAAATTAATTTCATTAGAAAATGCATTAATAATTACTAATTCCAATTGTTTCCATAAAAACGTATCCCACTTATCTCATTGGTAACTCTGATTAATAAACAAAACCAAATAAAAATAGAGCCAAAATTAAATCACTCGGCAATTATAAAACTAATAAATTTATATCGGTCTCATTCAATTTTGTGGGACATGAACAGCAATAATAAATATAATAATAAACCAATTTTTTTTAGTTGATTTGCCTTCGACGACATCTTGAAAATGAACTTTCACTTGACTGTGTAAACTTCCATGCAAGTTGCATGGAATTCGGCTATTTCATCAACATTTTCGATGATAATATGTATATACAACTTGCAAGTAATTATTTGCATGTGTAAAGGCAGGGTGAGTGGCAGCTAGTTTTGCAAGCCGAATGAAAAATTTCGGCGGAGGCTGAATGGCAAATGTTTTCGGCGGCGGCTTGCCGGATTTTCGAAGAACTTTTCTTTTAACGATTTAAGAAATTGTTGGTGCTTAAAACTTAAATATTAAACAACCAAAAAGCTAAGGACCAACGTTTTTATATACATAAATAGAATAAGATAAACATTACAGTAGTCTGCAAATTTCAATTCGCTTTGGTTATGTCAGTGGCGAATTCAGTTCGCCGTAGTCGATTAGATGAACGCCACCTGGTTGTAAATTGTTCAAGTACACATTAAAAATAGTTGGAATGTAGTCATAACAAAAATTTTGCAAGAAATGCTCTTTTAAAAGCAAAATATGCTCTTAAAGTTGCTTTTAAAAGCAAAATATGCTCTTAAAGCTGCTTTTAAAAGTAAAATATGCTCTTAAAAGTAAAATATGCCAACATATGCCCTTAAGGGCAAAATTTGCCAAAATATGCTCTAAGAAATCGATGCCAAAATTCCTAAAAATATCTGAAACGGATAAATAACTACCTCATATGTTTGTAAGACATGCAGAAAAAAATATGATATATCATAAATTTGGTTGCCCTGGTTATTAATATCACTGGCTTACAACCAAAAAATACCAAGAACGGCACATGCCTAGATAAGTTAATTGGGACCTCCTGAATACGGAAAACGCTGTAATTTTTTTTCCTAAGTAACGTTTTTTAGATAACGGTACTTTTGTGTTTTTCGGTGTATGGTCCCACTCAACCCCTTTTGGAGCCCAACCGAAAACTCCGATTGAAAAGGTAATTGAATGCCTTTTCCGTCGATGTGCTGCAAATTTCTATGAGACAAGAAATGGCTGACTTATGGCACTTCAAAGCTCAAAATTTGCCTATTTTTTACTTTTTTTCAAAATTTTTCTTTTTTATTTGGTTTTTTTTTTACGTTATAGTAAAAATCTGGAATGTCTTATTTTTTTACCAAATAATTTATTTAGTTACCAACATTTTAAGCATAATTTGAAAAAAAAAAAACTGATGAAAAATAAAGTTTTTATTCAGGATTCTATGGAACGACAGTATATTCATTGCTCACACACTATATTCGGCGTAAATTCAAAAAATTAAAATTAAAATGATGAGCGACTTTAACTTTTGCGTTTTTTTTCCGGATGGATCTTCGCGATTGAGGAACCAACAATAGTCCGCCATCATTTGTTCATCTCGATTTCTTCTATTTCCTTGTGAAATCTTTCACCTTGTTCAACACTTTCGGAGCCCAAGTTCGTGGGGAAAATATCCAAATGACTAAATAAGAAGTATAATTTAGCTGCAATATTTGAACCTAAAAGTTAAAAGGAATAAATTTTCTAATGGTAACGGTCTGCTTGATATGCATGCTTTCACTCAACGCTTACCAATGGCATTGGCAAAAGTTGCTAAAAGACAGTCTTGCCATGAATTACCTTAAATAAAAATTTCCGAGAGCCACAGCGAGCAAAATTGAAGCTGGTATATTTGGTGGACCTCAAATTCGGGCTCTGTACGGTGACCAAGCATTTAATAAGTCTTGAGGTCCAGCTCATTTGGAGGCATGGGAAGCATTCTAGGACATCGTTCACAACCTTTTGGGAAACTACAGAAGTCCAGATTACGCGGAGAAGTCGATACATTACTGCAAAAACTCAATGTAATTGGTCACTCATTTTAATTTAAATTTTTTGAATTTACGCCGAATATAGTGTGTGAGCAATGAAAATGAATATATTATCGTTCAACAAAATCCTTAACAAAAACTTTATTTTTCATCCGTTTTTTTTTCAAATTATTATCTGATTTGTAGCACATCGAGGGAAAAGGCATTCAATTACCTTTTCAACGATATGCGATTTATCTCGATCAAACTTTTAGGTTGGGCTCCACAAGGGTTTGACTGGAATAATACACCGAAAAACACAAAAGTACCGTTATCTAAAAAACAGTACTTGGGAAAAAAAATTACAGCGTTTTTTGTGTTCAGGAAGCCCCAATTAACTTATCTAGGCATGTGGCGTTCTTGGTATTTTTTCAAATTAAAAATTTGTAAAGCTGTGCATATAAGCCAACAGTTAAAATAACTTGGCGTTTCTCAAATTTTCAAAATCTTGTTGCCCCCATAACTTTGTTCTGGAATAACTTTTTTACATATATAAGCGAATAGTCAAAACCACCTCCAAAATATAAAGCGAACACATGACGCAATGCAATGTGCATATGCAATGTTTGTAAGCAAACAAAAAATTTTTAATATTTTAAAACGGTACAAGACACCTGAGGATTCTGCAATGTTTGTATACAGTCAGCCATATTTTAATCAAGGGGAAAATATATTGCTTCAATTGAACACGTGGCGTCTCATTTTCTTCTCGACGATCACTAAAGTCTTTCGTACAAGAGAAGGCGAATGCAGTGAATTCGTCTTGGTAGCATATATTCAATATGCCTGTACAGACAAGAATAATTTTTAGTCCGCAAAACTTTTATTCTTTTCAAAACACACTGGATGAATTCATCTGGCATAAAATTGCATACGTAGACACAGTTTTGTGTTTTTAGTATTTCTTTATTCATTTGGTGTTATTTTTCGTTGGCTTTACACATGCATTTTGAAACAAACTTAGCGGATAAGTGTTGAGGAATTAGCAATAACCTTAAATAACCTTAGCAATAAAGCCTAAATCAAATGTTGTAGAAATGAAATGTGACCATATTAAAAATACATATATACATATTTAAAAAATGATTTATCTTGTTAACTAATGTTTTTATAGTTAATATATAATTGTTTTTTTAAGACAAATAAACAAACAAAATAAATATGTAGTGCTATTTGCACAAACATGAAAAGTGAGTTTAGTACATTCATATAAGATTATTTAGGTACATTCATATAAGATTATTTTCTTACACATAATTAAAAATGCTATTCAAAAACCAATAGAAGTTTTTGCTTATTCATGCGACCATTAAAATTTATTTATGTAAATTCAGTAAAATATTGCTGAAATTTTCTGCAACAAAAAAATTTTACTTTTACTAGTTACTAAGAATTACTGCAAAAACTTTTATGAGTTTCTTTTAATAGTTCTACTGTTTGTTGCCGCGATCAACCCCCTTCTGTTTTCATATTCATGTTTACAAAAAGATGGACATCAAAAGACTAAAGCATGGAATAGACGAACGTTGACATTTTAAATGTAAGCTAAATGTATCAGCTGATCCAACCTGTTAAATGGCAACAAGCTGTGTAAACACTTAATTCATTGTAAGAAAATGTTACCGTAACGTCCTAACCTGCAGAAAATAGAATTTCATTCTACGGTTACGTGACAGCTGTAAGACAGTGATGGACTGTATGTATGTTGAATGATAATGGGGCACAAAAGGCTTTGTTGGTACTTATTTCTCTTTTGATTTGTTTAGTTGATAATTATGTATGAAGACTTGATATACTTTTATTTCTAAAATAAAACAACCTAATCTTTTAGTTGTAAATTTTAGACTGAACTCTTTTTTATTTTAAAAATTTGAATAAACTTAAAGCTAAAAAAGGTGACTAAAAATAAATCAGTGTGTGAATTAGCTGCATAAGCAAATTCACACACATCATTTTCACAAAAAACGAAATACAATATTACAATGCAACAAAAGAATGTTATAGAAAATGATGAAATAAGATACTTAATAATACTTAACAATATAATCTTTATATTAGGGTGGTACGAGTTCTTTATATATGACTCCTCCACCCTCAGTTTCAGCAGTCTCTGCTGAAATTTATTTTTTATTTTTTTTTTTTTACATAAGTACAATATTTTTTTTGTTATTGTAAGGATACAATTCATTTTGCATCCCATATAGCACTTTTACCTTCGGATTCAACAGTATTTACTGAATGTGCGTTTGTAGGCTTTAATGCAATATTTACATTTACATTTTTATTTTTGTTACAATATCTTTTAAAAATCAAAAATGCTAAAATTATACTTGTTATTGACACGACTAACATTATGTTAATTATATAAGACACGTTCTTATGATACTCTAGTTCTTCAATCTTTTTAATATTCTCAAATTGGTTTAATTTGATTTTTTCAAAATTGATTTCTTCTTCAAAAACAACTTTTGTAAAATCATTATTTGGGTAAATAAATTTTTCATCTACAGCAATCTTTTTATTTTTATAGATTGTGTTTAATATTTTCAAATCACAATTGTAAAAATTTATCAAGTGGTTTTTATTAAGAACAATATTCCTGTTATCACAATTCTGTGTTATCACCGTACTGTAAGCATTTTTAAGTAAAATTAAATCGTCATCGATATTTTCGACACTAGTTATATTATTATATCTCAATTTACAGTGGTTTCTTATAATACAATTTTTGCATAATTTTAATTCACTAAGATGTGGATTTCCCTCATAAGTGTAAGTTTTATTTTTAATAGTAACTATCAATTCACTATTCTCATCAATTTGTAGATATCTATCATTTGGTAAGGGGGTGATTAACTTTAGATCTGTTATAAGAAAATCGGTTGGAATTTTTATTGCAATAACCAGTGAGTCATTAACGTAGTTCATTACGCCCATTTTAATAAGTTTGAGCCTAAAATAATCAATATTAAAGTTTTCTATTTCTTCCGGAGTTAGCACGTCCGGCTGGATAATGTTGTGTCTAGCTGAAGCGATGTTTGCTTGAATTTGGGTAATTTTACTCTCTAGGCTTTTTAATTTAAGTATTTGGTCCATGTACAAAAGTCTTCTCACTATTTCATTGTTCCGTTTTTTAACCTCTTCAAATGTTTGATTAATTTTGTCTCTGTCACTTTCTACTGCTTTTCTAATCGTTTGAATCTCCTCATCGAAATGTGTATTAATTTTCATTTGTTTGTTTAAAGTTCCTATAGCGTTATGGGTGTTGATTTCCGTAATCTTCAAATGTTCTAAAATTTCCTCTCTGTCGTTGTCGTCCATAAGTCCAAAAAGCCATTTGTATACGTTCCCAACTCCGTTTACTAAGCCCCTCTTTGACCTATTGAATTGAAAAGGCATGATGGATCTAACTTTTGCCTTAATAATATTTCTATTTGTTTTATTATGTCCAAAATTTCCAAAGGATGTATTATGTGTAGGACCGTGGTTGTTGCATTAGGCACTTCGATTCTTTTTATTTGAATTACTGCAAAACCAAGGTTTTCTTCAATCTTGCTGACCTGTAGAAGTGCTTGGGCCATCACCACCAACAATGTTAGGAATACGATCCTCATCATGGTTTTCCTGAAAAAGGTATTTACGTTTAATTTGTGTTTTATACATCCTCCTAAATTTATTGTTATTAGACACTAGGTAATTCCCTTCTGCCCTATATTTATCTACTTTTTTATACTTAGGTTGTGCCTTGCTAACTCTGTAATTTTTTACGTATTTTTTTTCAAAATTGCAGTTACTTTTATTTCCGTGATTTCTGTTTATTGCGTTAGTTCTCGCTATTTTATTCTGATGAAGTTGTTCTGAAAACTCTTTTAAATCTTCTCGGGCTATTAGATTAGTAATGAAGTGTATCGGTTCTGTTTTTGTGGTAGTATGGATTGTGCTATTGTATGATATTATTGCCTTGTAAACTTTTTCTTCCAGGTTCTTGTCGTTATTTGGATCTGCATTAAAAAGGCGTATGTGCTCATTGAGTGTCAAGTGTAGTCTCTGAACGTCCGAGTTCCCGGTCTTTAGGTACGCGGTGGTCAAGTGAAAATCTATTCCGTTTTCTCTAAGAAATTGTTTAATATTTAGTGTGTCAAATTCATTATCCATCACGATCAACCTTGGTTTACCCAGATATTGAAATCGTTTCTTGAGTCCATCTATAACGGAGATCCAAGTTCTGTCTTTTAATTTTTCAGCTGTAGCATATTTCGTAAGTTTATCTATGCTTGTAAGGTACATTTCGTTTCTTTGGGGATACCATAAATCTACATGCACTATATCGTTTTGTTTTTCAGGGGTGTCTGTCACATTAAACGCGTGTTTAATAGGGTGCCTGTCAAATTTCGCTGTGCTGCATATTTCACAATTATTGATATATCTTTGAATTTCCTTCTGTAAATTGGGGTAATAGCATGTTTTTTTTTAGGTTATTGAATACTTCATTTATTCCGCGATGATTGTTTCTAAGGTGTTCAGTTTCAATCTTTTTAAGTATAATTTCTTTGTCCGTAATGTCTTCTAACCATAATTTGGACCTTAAAATTTTTAGATTCTTGTTATTTGCAAAATAAATTCTATAATAATCTTGAAATTTCAAAAAAAGTCTGTCGTTCGCACAAAAAATTGCAACAAGTCCCTTTTCTGGGAGGCATTCTCTCATTGTGTCCTTTAAGTCAGTTTCCTTTGTTACCATTATCGTGTTTCTTATTTTGTTTCTATGAATAATTTTTAATTTTCTTGATTCTCTATTTGCGTAGTCTAGAATCATCTGATTCTTGAATAGATTAATGGGTTTTTCGGTAATTGATATAAAATTTGTATCATCAGTATCTGCACTGTGAATGGTTTCTATATCATTACTAGCATTGGCCTCGTCTGAGTTAAACAGTTCATTAAGGTTAATAAAAAGTGTTGATTCTGTAACCGTTTCACTCGGTGTCGTATTTTTCTTAGGGTCATATATCATTCTGCTTAAACTGTCTGCCACTATATTTTCTTTGCCTTTTATATATTCCACCTGAAAATCAAATTCATTGAATTTTATCTTCCACCGTTGTAATTTCGAATTTGGTTCTTTCATATTATTTAGCCAAACTAGTGGTCTGTGATCAGTTCTAATTGTAAACCTACGACCATATAGATACGGGCGAAAATATTTTGTTGCCCAAACTATTGCGAGGAGTTCTTTCTCGATTGTGCTATAACGTTGCTCATGGCCATTCAGAGAGCGACTTGCGTAAGCAATAGGCTTATTGTTTTGCGTAAGAACTGCACCTAGTGCAAAATTGCTTGCATCGGTTGTTAATGTGAAATGTTTTTGGAAATCTGGGTGGGCAAGTATGGGGTCATTTTTTAATAATGTCTTAAGTTTGTTAAATGCTTCTATGTACGCTGGATCGTTTATATTTATTTTGGAATTCTTTTTTAAGTATTTTATAAGATGATGAGCTATTTTGGAGTAGTCTTTGATAAATCGCCTGTAGTAACCGGTTATCCCTAGAAATGATTTAATTTGCTTTTGACTTTTGGGTAGTTGAATTTCATTAATGGCCTCGATCTTTTTTGGGTTAGCTTTGATTCCATGTGGTGTAATTATGTGACCTAAGAACTCTGTTTCCCTGGATAAAAATTTACACTTATCCGGTTGAATTCTAAGGTTAGCATTCTTTAAGCACTTTAGAACCTTTTCTAATGACTCCATATGTTCTTCTAAACTTGTAGAAAAAACCAGGATGTGTCTAAGTAGACTAGGCATATTTTCCCGATGAAATTTTTTAGTATACCATTAATGAGACGTTGAAATGTTGCAGGCGCATTTCGAAGTCCAAAAGGCATTCTTAAAAACTCGTAATGACCACTGGCGGTTGAAAAAGCTGTTTTATGAATATCATGAGGATGCATTTCAATCTGGTGGAAACCTTTTGCCAAATCGATTGTTGAAAAATATTGACAATTTCCTAGCTTGTCAAAGATATCATCTATGTTAGGTATAGGAAAGCGATCCTCTATTGTGATATCATTTAGTTTTCGATAGTCAATGACTATTCTCCACTTCTGTATGTTGTCAGAACCTATTTTTTTGGGTACGACCCAAATCGGGCTATTATATGGACTGTTCGATTCCCTGATAATACCATCATTAAGCATTTCTTGAATCTGTCGATCGACTTCTGCTCTATGAACTTCTGGGTAACGGCACATTTTTGAATATATTGGAACGTCATGTTTAGTTTTTATGCTATGTTTAATGTCATTCGTAAATGGTAGTTTATCTTGTGAGTAGTAAAACACTTCTTTGTATCTTAGCAAGGTTGGCCTTAATTTAGATATCTCCTGTTCATTCAAGTGGTCAGATTTTATAAAAGTCAGAAAATTGTCTCTAGCTATGTCGTTGTTTCCTACGTCAATAAAATTTTCCTTATATGAAATATCATAATATAATTCTTCGTAGTTACCCATGTATAGCGGCAATGTCGCGTTCCTAGTGATCAGCCGCCGATTCGGGTAATCAATTACAGTACATAATTTTTGTAGGATATTGTTACCTATTAACCCATCATAACCATTATCTAATTCACATTCCAAAAATTCACAATAAAAATTGTTGGTTTCAAATTCTTTAAAAAGTAGGAATCTACACAGATATTCCATTTAAAACATTTTTCCTAAGGCCCTAGCATATAGAGATACTTTTCTCTTCCATTTTGGTGAACATACTCCTTTATTTACAATACTAAATTCCGCTTCGCAATTTTCTAATTGGGGTTTCTATAATTATATAGGGAAGTTGTTTAGGGCTTCTGTTGAAAAATTTATATTGGAAGAGCCGACTTCCATAGGAACTACACCCTCTGTTCTGTTAGTATTTCTACTTTGTCCAGATCTAGTGTAACCTCCAGATTGGCCATTGTTGTACCTTCGATAGTTTCCTGATTGATTATTGTTTCCATAAAAATTTCTAGGTGGATCATTGGAAACCAACCCTTGAAAACTGTTTAAATTTCTACTTTGTTCGAATCTTGTACTATTTCCTGTGTGATTTCTTGCTTGTCCACTGTTATTATCATACTGTCTGTTATTGTAAGAGGAAACGTAATTGCCCCTATAGTTCTGGTTTTGGCCATTATTCTTAGGATTTGTCATAAATTGGGTATTAGTATTATTTCCACCTTTTCGATATCCGGATGCAGTATAATTCTGATGTTTAGCTTCCAGAATAATTTTGTATGCATCCTGCAAAGTTTTTGGATCCCTTGCAAATATTATTGTTTTGGTAGGTTCCGGCAGATGATCTTTAAATACCTGCAATGAAATTCTATTGATTTCTCTTGTAGAAAACCCTTCTTCCGGATGAGTTAACCGCCTATTATGAAGTTGGTTTGTAATTTTATTAATGTCAAGGTAATATTTTTCGATTGTGGAGTTCATTCTCCATGTTTTTAGTCTGTCCATTAAATCGTTGCTAGTTTGTTTCTCCCCAAAATTGCTCAGGAGTACATTTTTAATTTCCAGCCAATTATTTACTGTTCCATACCTATGGAGTGCTTCTCTTGTAGAGCCGGTGCATTTATTTTTTATATAGCCTAAAAGAATTTTTTTGTTGTTTTCTTGAAAATCTTCTATTGATGGCAACAGGGCTTCTACCTGTGCCAGAAAGTCTGGTAATTGGCAGGGGTCAGTACCGTCGAATGTCGGAATTTCCCTAATACAATTTAAAACGAGATTAAATTGATGTATAACATTAGCTTCCATTTTGAATTTATAAACTTATTTACAAAGGCCAAAGTCCACAACTTAGTTTACAATAAAATTTCTATTTGATACGTATGAAATTTATAATTTTTATAACTAAATAATTTTAGCTTAATTTAATCCTTACTCTTAAATATCGGTTATTCTTGTTGACCTTTACAAATTGCTGTCCTTTTTTCCTGTTGAATATGATGAAAATTTCCACGTTTTGTTGTAGCCTCCGATTACGCCTTTCTCCATACAAATTGCAATCACTTCTTCTCCCTTTTTATATAAAAAATTGTTTTTTGTTCTTAGTTTAAATGTTTTTTTTTTCCTCAGCTTTCCAAACTTAGAACATCTTTAAGCCAATTAATCCGTTCACACTATTTATTCGTTTTGACTTCTTCTTATTATTTTTTTATTGTTCAGTTTATAATTAACATATATTGCAATCTAGATCAATATTTTTTTTTTTAATATTTTTTTTTTTTTTTTTAATATTTTTATTCGAACTTTTTGTACATATTTTAGAATTTTTGATAACTTTTAGAGCTTAAGTTCATTATTTTACAAAGTTTAGGTAATATTTTAACACAATGATTTTTTTTTATCTGCACGTTTTTATAATTCCGTTTTAATTTAAATTATAATCTTTTGAATTTAAATTATTTTTTTAATTTAAATTGTTATCTATAAATTTAAATTTTAGTTTTCCTCGTCGCCACTTTTATTTCTATAATAAAACAACCTAATCTTTTAGTTGTAAATTTTAGACTGAACTCTTTTTTTTTTTTAAATTTGAATAAACTTAAAGCTAAAAAAGGTGACTAAAAATAAATGAGTGTGTGAATTAGCTGCCTAAGCAAATTCACACACATCATTTTCACAAAAAACGAAATACAATATTACAATGCAACAAAAGAATGTTATAGAAAATGATGAAATAAGATATTTAATAATACTTAACAATATAATCTTTATATTAGGGTGGTACGAGTTCTTTATATATGACTATATACATAATATAATATAATATAATAGCCCGAGAAGATTTAAAAGAGTTTTCAGAACAACTTCATCAGAATAAAATAGCGAGAACTAACGCAATAAACAGAAATCACGGAAATAAAAGTAACTGCAATTTTGAAAAAAAATACGTAAAAAATTACAGAGTTAGCAAGGCACAACCTAAGTATAAAAAAGTAGATAAATATAGGGCAGAAGGGAATTACCTAGTGTCTAATAACAATAAATTTAGGAGGATGTATAAAACACAAATTAAACGTAAATACCTTTTTCAGGAAAACCATGATGAGGATCGTATTCCTAACATTGTTGGTGGTGATGGCCCAAGCACTTCTACAGGTCAGCAAGATTGAAGAAAACCTTGGTTTTGCAGTAATTCAAATAAAAAGAATCGAAGTGCCTAATGCAACAACCACGGTCCTACACATAATACATCCTTTGGAAATTTTGGACATAATAAAACAAATAGAAATATTATTAAGGCAAAAGTTAGATCCATCATGCCTTTTCAATTCAATAGGTCAAAGAGGGGCTTAGTAAACGGAGTTGGGAACGTATACAAATGGCTTTTTGGACTTATGGACGACAACGACAGAGAGGAAATTTTAGAACATTTGAAGATTACGGAAATCAACACCCATAACGCTATAGGGACTTTAAACAAACAAATGAAAATTAATACACATTTCGATGAGGAGATTCAAACGATTAGAAAAGCAGTAGAAAGTGACAGAGACAAAATTAATCAAACATTTGAAGAGGTTAAAAAACGGAACAATGAAATAGTGAGAAGACTTTTGTACATGGACCAAATACTTAAATTAAAAAGCCTAGAGAGTAAAATTACCCAAATTCAAGCAAACATCGCTTCAGCTAGACACAACATTATCCAGCCGGACGTGCTAACTCCGGAAGAAATAGAAAACTTTAATATTGATTATTTTAGGCTCAAACTTATTAAAATGGGCGTAATGAACTACGTTAATGACTCACTGGTTATTGCAATAAAAATTCCAACCGATTTTCTTATAACAGATCTAAAGTTAATCACCCCCTTACCAAGTGATAGATATCTACAAATTGATGAGAATAGTGAATTGATAGTTACTATTAAAAATAAAACTTACACTTATGAGGGAAATCCACATCTTAGTGAATTAAAATTAAGCAAAAATTGTATTATAAGAAACCACTGTAAATTGAGATATAATAATATAACTAGTGTCGAAAATATCGATGACGATTTAATTTTAGTTAAAAATGCTTACAGTACGGTGATAACACAGAATTGTGATAACAGGAATATTGTTCTTAATAAAAACCACTTGATAAATTTTTACAATTGTGATTTGAAAATATTAAACACAATCTATAAAAATAAAAAGATTACTGTAGATGAAAAATTTATTTACCCAAATAATGATTTTACAAAAGTTGTTTTTGAAGAAATCAATTTTGAAAAAATCAAATTAAACCAATTTGAGAATATTAAAAAGATTGAAGAACTAGAGTATCATAAGAACGTGTCTTATGGAATTAACATAATGTTAGTCGTGTCAATAACAAGTATAATTTTAGCATTTTTGATTTTTAAAAGATATTGTAACAAAAATAAAAATGTAAATATTGCATTAAAGCCTACAAACGCACATTCAGTAAATACTGTTGAATCCGAAGGTAAAAGTGCTATATGGGATGCAAAATGAATTGTATCCTTACAATAACAAAAAAAATATTGTGCTTATGTAAAAAAAAAAAAAAAAAAATAAATAAAAAATAAATTTCAGCAGAGACTGCTGAAACTGAGGGTGGAGGAGTCATATATAAAGAACTCGTACCACCCTAATATAAAGATTATATTGTTAAGTATTATTAAGTATCTTATTTCATCATTTTCTATAACATTCTTTTGTTGCATTGTAATATTGTATTTCGTTTTTTGTGAAAATGATGTGTGTGAATTTGCTTAGGCAGCTAACTCACACACTGATTTTTTTTTAAGTCACCTTTTTTAGCTTTAAGTTTATTCAAATTTTTAAAATAAAAAAGAGTTCAGTCTAAAATTTACAACTAAAAGATTAGGTTGTTTTATTATAGAAATAAAAGTATATACATACTTAAATTTTGAATGATACACAATTCATTCTTTCCTTAAATTAATTTTGTATTAGAAATAGTAGTTAATTATAGCAATTATAAGGAATTTATACATTTGTGTCATATTATAATACATTTCATATATATTGCAATAGCGAAATAAATGTGTCCAGTTTATTGAATATATGGCAAGGAATGACTCATTGTCCTATTTGTTGTGTATGTTGATGTTTCTGCTATCTATCAGTACCTATTATTTAGTTTGCGTGTATTTTCAACACAACGCCAAAGATGTAAACATATTGAAGTGCCATCAATGTTGTATGTATAATAATTGCGTTGTATATACATAATTATTTGTTGTTGGTTTATTTGAAAAGGGTTCTATAAGTGCAGCAACATTTACATATAAAGATAACTTACTTTTAAAATTTCAGCGTTCGGCTATTCCAACCTTAAAACTGCTCTGTAAAATAGAAAACACAGAACCTGTTTTTTTTTTTGTTTTCATAAGTGCCAATGCATTAGTTTTGTTCTGCTAATGCGGGGTTGAAACTGGTTGAAAAATTGTGCCAACCAAACACCACTCCCCTCACCGAAAATTCAAGTAATCTATTTGTTATGCCAGAATAATTAGTCTTGTGTGTACTGCGCCAATGGATTCACAATTCGTGCTATTTAGTCATATTGTCATAGTCATAAGATTTTAGACTTATTTAAAAAAGTTGTTGTTGTGCTGCATATAAAAAAGTTATAAAATAATAGCACCTTGCTGGTATGTTTTTGTGTTGTCAACAAATAGTTCTAGAGATCTGAGTCGAACTCTGAAAATCTTTAGGCGAGACGGCGATAATATATGTTTGCCGCCGTTACTTCTATATGTTTCCCAACTAAAAATCGGATAAAAAAATTATTCATACCTATATGTCTGTACATTAAATCACATTTTTATAACACAAATTATATTAAAGGAGCACTAAATCGCAAAACCTATATAAACAAGTGAAAAATTTTTCTCGTTTAACTTACATAGTTGGCAGCCACTGAACGTTTTTCCATATGCCGCCGCAAAAAAAATTTATTCAGCTCATAACAAGGCAACAGTGTTACAGTTTATATATATCCAAGGCGCATCAATACTAGGTGACCTTAATATGCAGAATGGCGAACAGCTGTTACAATTCGCCTTTAACTCCATTGTCAAAATCTTCTGCTTTCGCCTTAGTTCGTCTTGAACTAAATCTGCTTTTTAGTCTTTGCGCCAAAAAGAAAAATTTGTGAACAGTTCAAAAACAAAAATTAATTTTGTGAAAATTGCTAAGAAAACAAGAGTTATATATATATATAATCGATTTGCTTATTATTATTATTAAAACCAATAGTTTTTATATAAATAAATTTTCTGAACTTATAAAACAATGAGTGTTTGTGCAGTGTGCAAGCGCAAATTCTTTAAGGGCGAGGGATCATTGTTCCAAGCGCCGAAAGATACGGTATCCATGGTATTAGCACGTAATGAATTCATATATGTAGAATAACAAGAAACAAATATTTCGTAAACTGTTATATAAAAAATAAGTTATATTCACCGTTGTTCTCAATTTTTGTGTTCTTGTTCTCTTTGATGTAAAGTTTTTATAGGCTGCCTCGAACGTACACCATTATTATGGATGTCAGTAGATTTGGTTGCCCTTCTTACAATTTTTATAGTTTGATTGGCAATGGGTGCTGTATAATTGGCAGACTGATAGTAATTTTGTGGCTTGTGTAAAACCACCAGAATTGGTGAAATGTTGCCGGCATATCATCTAAAGACGAATTGTTCAATGATATTGATTCTTGATTGTTAGAGCGATGCAACAACTTCATTTCTTTAGGTTTAGACGGAGACATGCTTAGAGCTATTTGTAGCAATTATAGATGCAAAATTTGTGTCCGATTCTTTCATAAGAGCAGGAAATATGTGAGCCTTAGTCTAGTCAATTTGCAGAATAAACTCCGGCAGAACTAATTAAATTGAACTTTTATATATTTTATATTATTTTATGCATTTACAAAAGCTTACCCTTATAAGCACCAATTCCATCCAGAAAAGAATATGTAAATAATAATTTCATACTTCTGCACAAACATTTTATAAATAAACACCTTGAAATAAACGCTTTACATATATCTCATTTAGTGTCTGTTGGTGTCTGTGTGGTTTTTTCTTCTGTATCGCCATTTTTCTAACGTCTTATTTGTCAAGTCCATTTAACAAACGAAAATTTTTTACACAAGCCACAAAATGACTATCAGTCTGCCAATTATACAGCACCCATAGCCAATCAAGCTATAAAAATTGTAAGAAGGCTAACCAAATCTACTGAAATCCATAATATGGTGTACGTCCGAGGCAGCCTATAAAAATTTTTCTTCAAAGAGAACAAGAACCTAGAATATGAGAACAATGGTGAATATAACTTATATTTTTATATTACAGTTTACGAAATATTTGTTTCTTGTTATTCTACTTATATGAATTCATTACGTGTTAATGCCATGGATACCGCATCTTTCGGCGCTTGGAACAACGATCCCTCTCGCTTTAAGAATTTGCGCTTGCAAACTGCTTTTAATAATAATAAGCAAATGAAATATATATTATATATATAAATAACTGTTGTTTTCTTAGCAATTTTCACAAAATTAATTTTTGTTTTTGATCTCTTCACAAATTTTCTCTTTGGCGCAAAGAATAAAAAGCAGGTTTTGACAACCGAGTTCAAGGCGAACTAAGGCGAAAGCAGAAGATTTTGACAAACGAGTTCAAGGCGAATCAGGCGAATTGTATCAGGTGTTCGCCTTTTTGCATATTAAGGTCACCTAGTATTGATGTGCTTTGCTTTGTGCCAACCATATCCGTCAGTCATTTGCTTTCAGTTGATGAAGTTGACGTACAACGTATGACGGATTCTATGTGGCACGACCTTAAAATTAATTTTATCAATGTGGCAATGTTACTCCTTATCATTTGCTTTGAAACGAAAATTACCAATTACTCGTTTATTTACTGTCACCATTTTAAGTATCAGGGTTTTATTGTGATACAATAAAATAAACTATTAAAATATAATTTTTATTTATAAAATATGTGCAAGTGTTGCTTAAAATTAATCTGATAATGTGTCATTATTAGGGAATATTTAAAAGATGCGTTCTTATTACATGTTAAAGTGTTATCAAATCAATACATAGTGATGTATATATGAAAGTTTTTATGCATGTTTATTTATATGTTGATATGGTTTTACTCATAAAAGACAAAAATGTTAGATTATGTCTATAGTGCATATATGTATTGCAACATGAAGGCCTACTAATGGTAATGAATATCTTCTGATTATTTATTTCTTATATCAGATATAATGGGAACGACGATGGGAAAGAATGGCCATTTCCTGGATGCCCTTCCATCTCAGGTAACAAAATCTTTATAAATGGTATCACGATTATACCAAAATAAAAAATATGCATTATTTGTGATTGGATAATAAAATTTTTTTTCTATTAGGGTACTCTGCACGTTGTAATGTTGGGTCTAGATTCTGCTGGAAAGACTACTGCTTTATATAGACTAAAATTTGACCAATATTTGAATACTGTTCCTACTATTGGTTTTAACTGTGAAAAAGTGCAAGGAATGGTTGGTAAAGCTAAAGGAGTTCAGTTTTTAGTTTGGGATGTAGGAGGACAAGAAAAATTAAGACCATTATGGCGAAGCTATACACGGTAAAGCCTTTCGCATTTTACTATTTCCATTTTTAAACTTAACATATAGTATGTATACATACGTGTATATGTTTAATAGCTGTACAGATGGCATACTTTTCGTAGTTGATTCTGTCGATGTTGAAAGGATGGAAGAAGCGAAAATGGAACTTATGCGTACTGCAAAATGTCCCGACAATCAAGTAAATGTCTATTAATAATAAATTTGTTTTATTTACTCTAGAGAACAACATTATTACATAAACATTAAATATGTACAATATATAGCCACAAATTGTATATTACTAGAAAAAAGTTAGTAGTTTACAAAAGAAACAATACATGCCAGTACAAAATATAAAAAAAATATATATTAAAAAGGAATATATGGGTAGTTCCATTTCAATTTGGCTAATATTTACACACAAATGTCATATTCACAATTTCATAATATTCGTGAAATTCGCAAGACGTGGCCGTTTATTTTTTTAATATATCAAAAAGTAACTACATCTGATGTCATATCTGCAAATTTATAAAAGAGTATAAAACAACATATGCATATATTATTACATTTATTTTTAAATCATGATGCTGAAGATACATTTATTTCCTTCAAGCCTCATGACACTCTTATATTAATTTTATTGTAAATATGCATATACATATATGTATGTATATACCAGTCGCAAAGCAGCTCTGAGTCAGTCAACATCAAGCTTCGTTGGCAACTAGTTTATATCGCCGCCTCATATAACTATTGATTTATGGTTTTTTCTGAGGGATTTTCCGTGGTTAACTACGTTGCTACTTCCTATGTAAAGGCAGGTCGTGTACAGTTAGTCACAGTAGTCGTTAAATATAACTGTTTGCTTTTAGACAAAACAGCTAGCTCGACAGCTCGAAGTAGAGCGCAGGAATCAGCGGTAAAAATTGAAGAGTAGTCGCAAAGGGTACCAGCGATAGCTGGTAGATTACACGGGTGCCATCAGTATATATAAAGTTCCATCCGCAATTTGTAAATCTCAGTTTCTTTTCTGCCACAATACTTAAATATTCTTTTTTAGAAGTGCTAGATTTTTTTTTAAATTAGAAAGTGACGTATCAACGGATATAGATTTAAATTTCCACAGCGGTTGTTTGGTGCAACTGTTTAGGTTTTCGAGATAAAATCTAATAGGTCTCGAAATAAATCAAATAGGTCTCAAGAAAATTGGGCTGTTTATTGTAGGTTCCGCAATAATTCTTTAGCAGACTTGACTGCAGGGGTTTTTGGCATGTTATTAATGTAATAATGGTAATCATGATTTGGACGTGGTAAATGACTTTTTTGCTGGACTTAATGTCGCGTCAAATGATACCTTTGTGTTTCCTGATATTGATACGTTCAGTATTTCACGTTTTTCCTTCTCTTGCATATCTGAACAAGAACTCTATGTGGCCTTTCATAAAATTGAATCTAATTGAATTGGTATAGATGGCATACCCATTAAGTTTTTGAAGCTAATCTTTCCCTTGGTTTCGAATATTATTTTAGCATTAATAAATTCTATTTTAACGACATCTACCTTTCCTTCAGCATGGAAAGTGGCGCGAGTTACTCCCATACCAAAGTCCAAAAATATATCTTTACGGGATAACCTGAGATCAATTTCGATACTTCCTTATCTGAAGTGTTGGAGCATGTTACTAAAGGTCAGTTGATGGAGACGGTATTGCAAAAAGTGTCCAAAAGTCAATATGCTTTCTCTAGAGGCATGAATACAACATCTCTCCTTCTCAGCCTGACATAAAATCAGACGCAATGTAAATAAAGACAAAATTAGTGTTCTAATTTCGCTTGATCTGCTAAAAGCCTTTAATACTATTGACTTTAGGATAATGATACGTAAGCTATTCTATCTATAATTTTTCTAGCATACCTTGTAAACTTGTCTTGTCTTACTTGAGTAACAGATCACAGTTTGTCGCTACTAATGGGACGCAGTCTTCCACAAAACCCCTTCACTCTGGTGTACCCCAGGGATCGGCTTTAGGGCCTTTACTTTTTATTCTTTATGTTAACGACTTACCAGATGTTGCTACCTCATCTAGCTGTTCCCGCTTCTTGTTTGCTGATGATGTTCTGCTTCTATTTAGTGCTGAGATGAACTCTTGATATATTTGTGGCTGAGATTAATTCCTGTCTTAACAGTGTGACACCTTGGACTTTACATAATAAATTATCTATTAACTATTCTAAAACTAAAGTTCTAATGCTTGGATCAACTTCCCGATTCTTTATTAATCTTAATATTGTTAACCACCATAAATGCTTGGGTATTATCCTTGATAATAAATTGTCCTTTGGACCTCACTTGGATATGCTCTTGGGTAGGATTTGGGATGCCCTGCGTAAGATTTACTGTTTAATTGTCTCCATATCGTTATTGCTATGTTAAATTGAATTATTATTTATTCACTGATTGTTATATCAATTTAACATAGCAATATAAAATGTTCGTTAAAATAATTACCATAGAAATTCAAGCTAAGGCTTCAGCTACCAATGAAAATTGGAAAAATCGTTCACATATACTTAAGTATAAAATTCAAACCAAAAAAGTTTTACTTACGTATGATGGAACAAAAAATTCAGAAAAATGGGACATGAAGAAAATAATCAAACCGTAACACGGGTATTAAAACAAAAACGTGATAACATCAGCTTGATACAGTTCTCGGATTCTTTTTCACAATAAAATTTGTGTAAATACGAACTGTTATCACATTCAACTAAGCCACCTAAAAAGTGGTGACAAACACAATATACACATGAGCACTGATGATGAAAGTGTTGCGACTTTCGAAAACAGCTGTTCTGCTCTGCTGTGTAAGTTGAATAAAACTGATGTTGACTTTCCTTTGTGCCTTGGAATATTCATCATCATGTCTTTCTGAGATTTTAAGTTATTTTCGAACAATTAGCCTATGAATATTAATAAATAAAATAGTTTTTGCAAGTTCTAAACATTGGGCTATTGCTGATGGCATACGCTTCGCTCTTCGTGCCTTGAAATACGATATCACGTCTTTATCTATAATGGAATTAGTACTGGTATAGTAGGAAGACTAGCTTCGATTTAACTGTTGTTGATTGGGAAGCTCTTCTGCCATGTGGTATGCTGATTTAAATATTTAAGTTATTAAACCACGGTTTTACTTTTTTTAGTTTACTTAATATTGTTACAAATATTAGAAATTGATTTAAATAAAACGACGATGTGGCTATATGTACTTGCAGCACAGCCAATTAATCTCTAGTTGTCAAAATGTTACAACCCTGGTCAACACAATGTATATAATATTCAAATTAACGGAAATGGAATACTCCAGAATATACAAGATCATTCGAGGCTGTACCAATAATAAGTGTAAACAACAACAACGAAAAACCTAGCAACATAAATGCTAAGAGATGTTATTCTTAATGATCTTGTATGCAAGTATTCGCTGCTAATAAAGCTAAAGAAGAAGAAACAAAACCACACAACACACAGAACACTCATCCATACAACCACTCCTAGTTACCATAGAGAAAACACACAGAACACTCATACATACAACCATACATAGTCACCATAAGCAAAACACACAAGTCAGTATTGTCATGTATACAAACACACGTATATAGCTACATGTTAAGTAAAGTACAACCAACAACATCCTTGCTCAGTTTCGCGAAGTTACCAGACGACGCCATTTTTGCTATATAAAGGCGCTGCCAGAGCTCAGCGAGTGTGTGTGATTTACGTTTTAACATCGCTAAGTGTTGAGTAGTAGAAATACTCGTGTTAATAAAGTAGTAAATAAAGTGTTGCCGCATTATATTTCTAAAATTAATTTGTCCGTGTCTTAATTTGATGCAATAAAACGAATCCTTGAAGGATAAGTAATAAAACCGTTTTTACGAAAAGGTCTAAAAATGTAAAAATTGGTGTCAGAAGTGGGATTGCAAAAATAATTAAAAGGACATTGCAATTTAAGGGGAAAAAAGGACAATAAAAAATTAGGATAAATAATCATGAAGTTTGATGAGCTAAAAGTTGAACAGCTGAAAAAGGAGCTCAGCAAGCTGGAATTGCCAACTGCAGGTAATAAGGCTGAACTGCAGAAGAGGCTGATAGTTGAGTTTAAGAATCGCGGCATGGACATCGGGACATACGAGTTTGAGGACAAAGACGATGTGCAGGTATGATCTCCTGCCACGACCAGCAGCATGGACATAAATTCAATGTTCGCTGCTATGATGATCGAAATGAAACAGAACTCTCAGCAGATAAAAGCAATCAGTGATGCACAAACTGTATAAAAAAATCAGCAGTGACAAGCTTGTAGCCGAAATAAGTGAAATAAAACAAAACTCTCAGCAGATGCAGGAGTCATCGAGGACCAGCAGTGACAAGCTTGTAGCCGAAATAACTGAAATAAAACAGAACTCTCAGCAGATGCAGGAAAAGCTTTTAGCCGAAACTCAGCAGATGCAGGAAAAACTTGTAGCCGAAATACAGGAGTCAAATAAAGCCATGAATGAGACCCTGGTAGACGTTTCTGAAGCCATTCACAGGAGGGTGGATTCTATTGAGAATAAATTCTCAGAGCTGGAACAGCATGCAAAGGAGTTCGAAAAGAAATTGCATACTCTAGAGGACAAAGTGCATAACCTGGAGTGTAGCGGCGGGCCAGCACGAGCAGTTGCGGAGGTTTCTGCGCGGATAAAAGCGCCAAGCTTCGACGGCAGCGTACCATTAGGCATCTTCAAATTTCAGTTCGAGACGGTTGCTAGCAGAAATGGATGGGATGCTGAAGAAAAGGCCATAGAGTTGATTTTGTCCGTAAAGGGTACAGCCGCAGAGATACTTGAGACTGTGCCAGTAAGCAGCAGAAGCAACTATAATGAAATAATGGCAGCATTGCAGCGCAAGTATGGTGGTGAGCACAAGCTCGATTTATACAGAATGGAATTGCGATGTAGAGTTCAGAAGCCTAACGAATCTCTACACGAGTTCGCAATGGAAATCGAACTTTACTTCAGCTCACATATCCAGGCGTGAATCACCCGTTCCTGGACCACTTTAAAACTGAGGCTTACGTTAACGGTATTCGCGACTCTGATGTTAAACTGGCGGTGTGCGCTACGCAGAAATCCAATTTCGCTGAAAATGTTTCATTTGCGGTGGCTCAAGAGACTGCAAGGATGGTTTTCAAGCCACAGATATGTAAAGTGCGGAATGTGGAGGTTTTGTCTGAGGAGGATAACAACCTAGTTGCTAGCGTTAAGGAGGCAATGCGACAACTGCTGGCAGAAAATGCTACCAAAGAAAAGCCTAAGTGCTTTAACTGCGGAAAGATCGGTAATTTTCAGCGCAGCTGCAAAGCATCAAGGAAGAGAGGTAGAGTGCGGAATGTGGAGGTTTTTTCTGAGGAGAATAGCAACCTAGTTGCTAGCTTTAAGGATGCAATGCGACAACTGCTGGCAGAAAGTGCTACCACAGAAAAGCCTAAGTGGTTTAACTGCGGAAAGATCGGTAATTTTCAACGCAGCTGCAAAGCATCAAGGAAGAAAGGTAGATCTGTTTCACCACCAAGAAACAGCATTGAGCATAGAAGGGACACAAAGCATAACAATGCGGATGCTCTTTCAAGAAGACCCTGAGGACAGAAGACCGTCCCGGAATGAAATTTCGGCTGAAAGCCCACTCGCCAAATGTTACTGGGCTCAGTGGAACAGCCTCAAGGTAGTAAAAGGGTGTTTATACCGCGTATGGGAAAGTGTAGATGGCAAAACAACTTCAAATTTAATAGTTGTGCCATACTCCAAGATAAGTAAAGTTTTACAGAAGTTTCATAATGGACCTAGTGGTGGTCATCTTGGAGTAACAAAAACACTTGAGAAACTGAAGCAGCGTTTTTATTGGGTTGGATGTCAACAAGCCGTAGCCGACTGGATAGCAAATTGCCCACAGTGCATAGCAGCCAAAGGCCCAGTAAGAAGAAACCGGGGACAGCTACAAAATACAACTCAGGAGCACCAATCGAGCGGATCGCAATGGATGTAGCAGGTCCCTTTCCCGTCACTGAAGCCGGAAATCGTTATGTACTTGTGGTAAAGGACTATTTCAGTAAATGGCCAGAGGTATATGCTATACCTAACCAGAAAGCAAAGACAGTTATAAAAGCATTCGTCAACAACTGGGTATATCGCTATGGTGTCCCAATAGAATTACATTCCGACCAAGGAAGGCATTTCGAGTCTGCCATATTCAGGAAAATGTGCGAGTTATATGGGATTTAGAAAACCAGAACGACGCCGTTGCATCCACAGTCTGATGTCATGGTAGAGAGGTTCAGTCGCACCTTAGAAGAGTACCTGCGAAAAGTAGTAAGCAACCATCGGAGGGATTGGGACGAGCACATTCCCAAATTTTTGATGCTATATAGGTTAGCTGTACACGACTCAACATCGAGAACGCCAGCCAAAATTATCTTCGAGACGGAATTAAAACTACCTGGTGATTTGGAATTTGGTGTTAAGCCAACAGTAGAAGAAGGAGGTATTACGTCCCAAGAGAAGGAGGACTTAAACGAACTGCATGAGGTCGTGCATAATAGGATCAAGATGGTTAGTGATAAGATAAAAGCTAGGTATGACCGCGCAGCAAATTCGGAGGGATTTATGGAAGGACAATTGGTTTTACTTTATAACTCACAACGGAAGAAAGGATTGTCCCCAAAATTACAGACTCACTGGGATGGCCCGTATAAAGTGATTAAGAGAGTGAATGACGTTGTATACCGGATACAGAAGGACAATAGCCCAAGGTCGAAAATGAAGATAGTACATCTCGAACGATTGGCGCACTATGGAAGAGGTGATTGTATGCCTATTCGGGTCGAACAGGCTTAAGTGGGCGGCAGTGTTACAAAGATTAGAAATAGATTTAAATAATAGGAGAAGAAGAAACAAAGCCACACAACACACAGAACACTCATCCATACAACCACTCATAGTTACCATAGACAAAACACACAAGTCAGCATTGTCGTGTATACAAACACACGTATATAGCTCCATGTTAAGTAAAGTACAACCAACAACAACCATGCCCAGAAGTTTTGCGAAGTTACCAGACGACGTCACTTTTGCTATATAAAGGCGCTGCCAGAGCTCAGCGAGTGTGTGTGATTTCAAACATAGACGTGTTAACATCGCTAAGTGTTGAGTAGTACAAATACTCGTGTTAATAAAGTAGTAAATAAAGTGTTGCCGCATTATATTTCTAAAATTAATTTGTCCGTGTTTTAATTTGATGCAATAAAACGAATCCTTTAAGGATAAGTATTAAAACCGTTTTTACGAAAAGGTCTAAAAACGTTACAATATAATTTATGCCCCTATTGCGGTTGACGACTCTTTTAGTAGTTTGGTTGTCTTTCACAAATCGGTATTGCCATTCTCAACTTAAATATGGTTGATTCTTTAGTTGACTTTGGTTGTGTGGTTAATTTTTTAGTTGTGTTTTATGGTATTACGATTCACCACTTTCTATGAGTTTGGTTGACAAAAACGATAAATATAGACAACTGCTTATTAGCAGTTAAGTCCCTCTCAGTTATAGAGTTCGCTTATATATTTAATACATGTTTTTTATAATAGAAAAAGATGTAAAAAATTTTAAAATCTTTAGTAACTTTTTTTTAAATACTTAATTTTATCTATTTTCCTAAGTGTGATTCTCTATTGCTGGTAACACTTTCTTTAAAATAAGTGACATTGTGGATTAACCTACTCAAACATTGAAGTCATTTCCAAAGCACTTTTAATAGTTTCCGTCAGCCAAAAAATCGAAGGACAGCGCACAGCTTCAATGTCGGTGGTAAAAGTACCATACGCGCAGGTTTCTTTAAGTGGTCCTTAATTTCATCAAGCACATAACAAAATGCTTCTTTGTTTAACCAAAAATAGCTAATAAATCTATAAAAAAATCACTTGTTATAAATGTCAGTTACAAATTTTGCACATTTCCTACTTCGCACTGGCTAGTTCGAGAGGATTTGAATCATCGCGTATTTTTCTACGAAGAACATTTATATTGACGTCATGATTTTCATCTTCGTAAAATAAATCCACACTTAAATCCAATATTAATTTACTTTTTTTTCTACAAAAACTTGATTTTAACTAAAATAAATAAATTTCAAGGTGTTACCAACATGAAATTGAAATTTCATACCGGCAACACCATAGCAATGAAAACCAAAAAAGTTGGGTTCCGCAACATCAAAAAATAGCTTGGTTGAGTGAACGTTGGGTTGACTGGTAGACGACCAAACTGAGTTGAGTTGAGAAGGATAATAGGGGCATTAAATAATCTTTGTTTCAACCTTGTTGGAAACTTTTGTGGTTTTCAGTAAGTGGACTGTTACCAGTACTTAGTGTTGTTGCGTCACTTTTAAAGAAAATATATTTACATTATTATTATTCTTTCGTCTTTGGATAACAAAAGTAGTCACCTTACGGGTACACTTTGTCTAATACTTTCGTCATCGAATTTACACCTTTACGAAGTAACTTATCAAAATAAAAATTGAACAATCTTCTACAAATATATATGAATTTAATTTGAACTCTTGTGTTTTTATTTATTTGGTAACCCATTCGGATATACGCCGAAACAAATATGTTGATTGTGGACTTACTACTGTTACCATAAAGATACAATTGGTAGTCCATTTTGCTTATAACGAGTGTTTTAGTTAGATATGTATGTGAGTGTGTTAATTTGGAAAAAGGTTTTTAATCACAGATAGCGTACAATGTTCCCTCTGGATAAAAGTGATCTCTTTATGCAATTGTAATATATATTTGTAATATCTGTGTGAAAAATAATCCCTAGGATTTTTAGCTGTTTTACATTTTGCACCGAAATACCATTATGTGATATGATGTGGTTATCCGTGTCACAGTTGTGCTCTCTGCACATGAGAATTTTGTTGTTGTTATTTTTCAGAGAATTATTGCTGCCGGAGTATTCGGGCCAGTCGCTGACTTCTTTTAGAGCTCTGTCCAGTATAGATTTTGCTTCTCTGTTGCTGTTCCTTTTGCTTAAGATGTATAAATCATCTGCATATAGGTAGAGGTCAACTAACGGTATTAAGCTTAGGATATTGCTGACTTAATGAAATGCTTTTTGAAACAATTCTACTGAAAGTGGTGATCCTTCTGGGATACCATTCTTAGTGGGTATGTATAAGAAAGATAACCGTTTATCCTTACTTTAAAACTCCTATTGGATAACGAAGTCTGAATGAAGTTGAAGATTTTACATCCTATTCTGTCGAACGCTTTTTTAAAGTCAAGGTATAGCATAGTTACGTGATTTCTGGTGGAAAGCGCTTTAGGTATATAAGCATCCAGATGAAGCAGAGCATCATCGCAACTCCTGCTTGCTTTGAAGGCTACTTGCCTGTCATTATCTAAATGTACCATACAAGTCTCATGGCGATAATTGTGTTTCGGCGTATATCCGAATAGGTTACAAAATAAATAAAAACACAAGAATTCAAGCATGCTTTCTTCTGAAAAGTTATCGTTTACTTCTTCACTGGATATTGAGTTTATGGGTGTTTTGGTAAAAATAAATCATAAAAAAATTTTTATAACCTGTTTGTATATTCCCCCAAATTCTCCTGAAATAATTTATAGAAAGCATTCGGATGCTATTTCAACTGTTGTGCATATGTCTCATCATAATGATAGCATCATCGCAGTTGGTGATTTCAATATGCCAACGATATTTTGGGATTTTTCGGCTGATAATGGTTGCTTTACACCATATAATTCTACTTTTAGTCTGAAATATAACGAGTTTATTGATTGCTTATTGGATATGAATCTTTATCAGATAAATGGCATATATAATGATAACCACAAGCTTTTAGATTTGGTTTTTGTAAATGATTGTGTTGACACGTCTGTCCTTCGCACTATTCCTCTAACCTTACCGGAGGACTGTTATCATCCCACAATCTTAATATCTACAGGTTTTCCATCTGTTTATATATCTCGTTCTACGTACAACTCAAAAGTCAAGAGTTTATGTTTTAAAAGGGCAAATTATAACAAAATAATCGAACTTCTACACAATACAGACTGGAACAATTTACTCGTAGCTTCGAACTTAGAAAACAATCCCGATGTTATTGATCACATAACCATAAAATTCTACGATAGGATTTATTGGATCTTGACCCAATGTGTTCCTAAACAAGTCGCTTCTCAAGTATCTGGACCTCCATGGAATTCAAAGTTTCTTTCCAAACTTAAAAACAGCAAAAACAAATATTATAAAATATACAAAAAATCAGGATCATCCTCAGATTTTGTAAAATACTCTATTGCCCGTGCCGACTATAACAAGTTAAATCTTATATGTTATAAAAGTTACTTACAAAAAATTAAAAACAACTTGAAGAAAAATCCAAGGTCTTTCTACAATTTTGTGAACTTAAAAAGGAAATCAGTTTCCTTTTCGCCCACTATGAAGCTAAATGAAAAAGAATCAGATAACGAGGCTGAAATTAGTAACTTGTTTGCGGATTTCTTTTCATCTACTTATTCTGCTGATCAAACGATTACTACTGGGTTGCAATCAAATTTTTGTCCTGGAGGTCAATCTATTTTAATTCCATTTCTGGATGAAATTTCTGTTCTTAATGGATTGAAAAAATTGAAATTCTCGTACAAGAGTGGACCTGATAATGTTCCTAGCTGTGTTCTAATTAAGTGTGCTGATGCCTTAGTGTTTCCTCTTACATTATTGTACAATCTTTCAATTAAAGTCGGAAAATTCCCTGAAATGTGGAAGAATTCTTATATTATTCCATTGTTTAAATCTGGTACCAAATCTGACATTAAAAATTACAGAGGAATCGCTAAACTGAGTATTATACCGAAACTCTTTGAAAAATTAATTACAAGTAGCTTGTGCCACCAGGTGTCATCAACATTATGTTCTAGTCAACATGGTTTTCGTAAAGGCTGCTCAACTATAACCAACCTCATACAATTTACAACTTTGGTAAATCGTGGTTTTGTCAATAAAAAACAAACTGATGTAGTCTACACAGATTTCAGTAAAGCATTTGATAAAGTTAACCACAAACTTCTATTGAGTAAACTGCATTATATGGGATTCACACGTGGCTGTTTGAATTGGATTAGTTCCTACCTTACTAATAGGAAACAAAATGTTTTATTCAAAAGTACTATATCTAAACCGATCCCCGTTACGTCTGGTGTTCCCCAGGGAAGTCATCTGGGACCCCTATTATTTTCACTATTTATCAATGACTTACCTGCAGTTATCAAAAACTCATTCATTCTTATGTATGCTGATGACGTAAAAATATTTTTTACCTACAATATCTTTGATGATCATAAGTTTCTTCAAGCAGATTTAAACTCTTTGTACTCTTGGTGTGAAATGAATTTAATGACATTGAATCTAAAAAAATGCAAGCATATGTGTTTCTTTCGGAGGAGCCATTTCAACGTAAAATATTTTTTGGGTGGTTATGAGCTGGAAAATGTTTGCACTTTCACAGATCTTGGAATTTTACTAGATCCAAAACTGAATTTTATTCAACATATATCTCTAACTGTTAGAAAGGCCAGAAGTCAACTGGGGTTCATCAAACGCTGGGCAAAGGAATTTGAAGATCCTTATGTTACTAAGCAGCTTTTCACATCGCTTGTTCGTCCCATTTTGGAATATGGATCAATAATATGGGATCCAACATATAAGGTTTACATCAACACAATTGAATCTGTACAAAAACAATTTTTAATATTTTGTCTTCGAAGTTTGCAATGGAACCCATTTTGTTTGCCTTCTTATAAAGCTAGACTAGCTCTTATTAAGTTACCATCCCTAAGTAGTCGAAGATCTATGTTAAACACTTTATTTATTTTAAATATAATTAATGGTAAAACCTGCTCTGAATTCTTAATTGAAAATTTATCATTTTGTGTTCCTCAACGTCCTACTCGTTTCTTCTGTCTACTTAATATTAAATTTCTAAGAACAAATTACGCTAATTCTGATCCTTTTATTAGATGCTGTAAGGACTTTAACAAGATATATTATTATGTTGATTTCTCTTTCAGTGAAAATTTGATTAAACGAAATATTTTGTTTGCATTAAATAACAGCCAATAATTGATATTTCTTTGAATTTTAATCTGTATATGTATGTAAATAGTCTGTAAGAATTGTAAATTCATAGACTGTAAAATAAATAAATAAAATAAAATAAAATTAAATTTATATATATATATATATATATATATATATATATTTATATATATTTGTAGAAGTTCTTCAAGATTTGTATGACAAATTACCTCGTAAGGCGTATGCTTGTTAACAAAATGTTCAACAAAATGTACCCGTAAGGTGTATGACTTATAACAAAGTGCTAGATTGTACCCGTAAGGTGAATTATATTATCAAAAGACGAAATGATAATAGTAAAATGTATATCTATTTTCTTTAAGGTGGTGCAACAATACTTAAGTACCGGTAACGTTTCACTTGCTGAAAACCGCACAGGTTTCCAAGAAGGTTGCAACAGTCTACTGGAGTCATTAAGGACTCCAGTGGACTGTATAAATTAATAATTTAATACGTAAATATATATATATATATATATATATATATATATATATATATATATATATATACAATTAATTTATTTTTTCCATTTTTTTAAATAAGTGGGCTAAGGAAGGACCCCTGTTAAATTTTATAAATCCCTGTTGGTTTCTGTTCGTTGTGAGCCATGAAGGACTCCTATTGATTTATTTTTAGTGAGCCATGAGGGACTCCTGTTGATTGGTATTCGTAGTGAGTCATGAGGGACTCCTGTTGCTGCGGAAAAAGCGAAGAAAACCTATCCAAAATGTCTTCATATTTTGAAAAGTATGAAGCGTGAACCTTGACACTTCTACTTTCAACTTTGGTAGTGAAGTTTTTTAGGGTGTGAGTATTCCAATTATTTTTGTTTTGGCTCAACCATGATGGACCATGCCACCAGAGTTCGCTTTCCGATATAGTGCTCGGATCTACCCCCCCGGCTGCCAAGATCGGTAGGATTGTCTTTTGATCGAACATGAAACCAGCTATGCCATGCTAAGACGATCGTAGAATCTGTCCAGCAACATATGTTTGTAATTGGAATCTATTTCCCTTACAATATTTTTCAAGAGTTCAGAGGCTAATACTGCACCACACAATTAAAGCCGTCGTAATGTCACACATTTTATTGGCGCTACCCTCGTTTTAGCTGTCAATAAATTAGAAACTATTTCTCCGTTGTCATTCTCAATTCGTATGTAAATTGCCCCCGCATAGGCATTTCGGATGCATCCGAAAAAAGATAAAGTTCAACTTTCGAAGATTTGTAATATTTTACCCATCTAGGTATATTAATAAAGTTAACTTCATTAAAGGATTTGCCAAATTTAGTCCATTCCTCTTCAGTTGAAATTGGAAGAAATTCATCCCAGTCAATATTATCACGCCAAATGCGTTGCATAAGAATTTTTGCTGTGATAATTACTGGACTAACCCATCCAACAGGATCAAAAAATTTGGCAATAGCAGAAAATACTTCTCTCTTCGTATATCCTGACTTGACTTTTAGAGGACATACTTGGAAAAAAAAATGAATCTAACTGAGCGTTCCAGAAAATCCATAAGGTTTTGGAACAACTAGATTCTTCAAATTTAAAAAGTTTTGCATCCACTAAGTACTCGGATGGCAATCCCTCTAAAGTAGCGACCTTATTCGACGTTCATTTTCTAAGTTCAAACCCCGCTGATAACAACGCAGAAGTTAATTGGTTCCTTGCCGACACAGCAGTAGAAATATCATGGGCTCCAGTTAAGACATCATCCACGTACATTACTTTTTTGAGAATATTCGCTGCCATGACAAACGTTTTCTCACAATCCTCTGCCAATTGTAATAATGTCCGAATTGCTAAATAGGGAGAACAACTTAACCCAAAAGTTACAGTTTCAGCTCATACTCCTTTATGTTTTCGTCCGGTGAATTTCGATGAAGAATTCATTGAAATGCAGCATGCGAAGGATTAACCCAAATTTGACGATACATTTTAGAAATGTCACAATTAAAAACGAACTCGAAAAACCGCCAACGCAGAATCAAAGTAATTAAATCAGATTGTAAAGTAGGTCCTATAAACAAACAGTCGTTTCAACTATTTCCACTAGAAGTCCGATTTGATGCATTAAAAACTACTCTTAATTTGGTAGTTTTCCGTTCAGGCTTAATGATCGGGTGATGTGGTAAGTAGCATGAATTAGTGATGGCTTGATTAACGGATTTAAAGGGTCGCATGTGTCCCAGTTATAAATATTCCATTATGACTTCATCACACATACCTTTTATTTCCGGTTTTCGAGAGAGAGACGATTTGATGCGAAAGAATTGTCTTATAGCGCTTGATTTCGATATTCTCAAGCTCACATCATGAGAAAACTCTGGCTTAAAAGGTAATGAATCGCTTTTGTGGTATTTTTATAAAGGTACTCACAAAATTTATCAGATAATTCCCAAAACTTCAACATAGTTTTGTTTAAGTTGTCTTTTTCAGCAAATGTGACAGAAGTGGTGTAAACATTAACTGAATTAATTTTTGAAGAATATATAGGCCCTGTCAAAATCCAGCCAAAAACTGTTTTTTGACCCATGAGAGATCCAACAACATTGCGACGAACTTCATTTAAAATTATGCTAGGATATAAGTCAGCCCCTAGTAATATATCAACAGGTCTGCTTTCATAAAAATTAACATCCGCTAATTTTAAATTGTTCAACGCACCACTTATTGCTGAAGGACAAACAAATGATGGCAAATTCTGTGAAATCGAGGGTAATACGAGAGCATGTGTTTCTAAATCAATATCTGTCCAATGGTGAACCAATTCTAATTGGACAAACTTTAGTTGAAGTAATAGAAGCATCTTTATCCACACCGGAAATCTTTACATTTGTGGATTGTGACGTAAGTCTCAATTTATTTTGCAGGTGTTCTGAAACAAAGGAAGCTACTGATGCTGGATCAATCAATGCCCTTGCTGGATACGCATATGATTGATATCAAGCAGTTCCTAATAACACGAATTCTGTGCAATATGAAAAACTTGCCGATTGAAATTTGTGGAAGCTGCTGCTGCAGACGTTGATGGTCTGTTGTTAAATGACCGAGCAGGATTTAAAACCACATTATTTGAAGCAGAATTTTGCAGAAGTTTGCAGAATTGGTAGTAGTATTAGCTGTAAACTCTTCGCGATGAAGCGAAGCTTATACAATCTTTTATCACATGAGATTTTAATAAACAATTGACACAACAATGATATTTTTTTTTATAGTGGAATATCTCTCACTGACTGACAAATTCTTAAATCGGCGGCTAAATCTTAAAACATGATTTTGTTTTGGACATATTATGCAAGTAAATATAGAGCCCTTAGTAGAAACGTGAGCTTTTACTTTCTTTTTATTTGCCGATATAGTAAGATCACGTATACAATACAGTGTTTGAAAACGTTCTGTCAAGAACATTTCTAAATCCTTCCAAAGAGACAAAGCTGTTTTGTTCTTTATGCGTTGTTCCCACAGCGTAACTGTTTGAGAAGGCAGACGTTGAATACAAATAAACACTATGATCGGATCCCAATTTGTAGTATCAATTCCGTAAATTGACATGGCAGTCAAAAATCCATGTATCCCTCTTTGTAAGGTTTTCAGAGACGAAGTACTTTCCTTCCCGATAGTTTCTAATGAAAATAGGCACTTCAATTGATTATTAATCAGCATTCGAGGATTCTCATAAGTATCTTTAAGATTTCTCCACGCTAAATCGAACCCCGATTCGACAAAGGGCATTTCGATACAATTTCCTTTGCCTCACCGCTAGTCTTGCGTAACAAATGACATAGCCGTTCAATATTACTAAGTCTCGAGTTATTGACGTATAGCGCGGAAAATAAATCTCGAAAAGTAGGCCAAGACAAATAATCACCAACAAATACATCTGCATCACAGGGAGGTAAGCTCATAGAGTGAGTTAAAATATCACCTCTATTACTATCTGACTGTAGATCATTTTGTTTTTTATTTAACACATCGCATTCGTGTTTTTTCTTCCTTATGTTTTCTAAACACTTCACATACGAGGCATAAGCAGCTCTATATTTAGCTGTAATTACCTCCGCATCTGTAACCACAGTGTCTTCAACGGTATCAACGCCTTTCGGAGTCTTAAAACCATAAGGACACTTTTCATAAGTCTGTTTGACTTTCTCCCATAAATCAGTTACTTCTTCGTCATGAAGCTCTAGAGTAAATGCCGCACAGTGGACCATTTCGGGAGAAGGCGGTCAAAAATATGTAACTTTTGAACTGATTGGAATTTCGATACGCGGTTTTTTTGCTTACTAGGTGAGACTTTAGGCTTTAAGTTAAAGTAAAAACCTTTGAAATTTAGTGGTTAAAAAAATAGTTATGATGGATTTTTTTTGCTATTTTTGGTACAAAAGTGAAGTATTGAAACTTGTTATGAAAGTTTGTTTTACACACAACATGATATTTTAAGTCACGTTTACAACTTATATATATATATATATATATATATATATATATATATACATATATATATATATATATATATATATATATATATACATATATATATATATATATATATATATATATATATTAAAAAATTAAAATTTTGTTAGAAAGTGCCAAACTTTAGCCCCTGTGAAATTTTGTATACTAAAGGTCGAAGGCTAATTTTTTGAACAATTTTAAATTAAAATTTAGTTCATTAAGTAGCATAAACAATAAAAAACATTGATTAAATTTACTTTATATAGAAAGGACGTAAGCTTCTATATTCTATAAGTTCAAAATGGACATTATATGTAAATTTTTTTTTTGAAATTTGTAAATTTAAAATTGTGAAATGTAGGTTTAAAATCTTAAAACGTTATATGTAAGGATTTATTTGCAATATAATTATTTTTGTTTAAATTTTAGTAAATATATCTGCTAAGTTGCCTTGATTTTCATTTTATAGAAGTAGTTTAGCTTCTATATCTAATTCAATAGAGTTGGTTTTCCATTTTTGTCGAATATTGGACATATAGGGATCTGATGAGCATAATAAAATAGTAATCAGATCTTCATTAGTACAACTTCTGGAAATTTTTCTTGTGTTGTAATATAATGTTGAAGCGCCTTATTAGTTCCAAATATATACCTGTGATACATGCAGTTTCTGGATATGAAAAAAATCTTGCAGTATTTCCATCATTTGTGTTTCTTTCTATGTTCCATAAAACTTATTCTCGCATGAAGATGGGACAATCCAAATTCGTATGCTGCCTTAAAACTATCATCTTCTGGAATGGGATGGCTTAATTGTTTTGATGTCTTTTGACATATAACGCAGCTTGACGATGCTTTTGTATCAGTCAAGGCTTGTGCAAGTTTTATCAATCATTGTAAGGCACATTTTAAAATTTACTTCGATTTCCTGGTCATGAGCTGTACATACAGCAGGTTGAAGGGTATCAATTTGGTCTTTTATATCTTGGACATCTTCAATTATGACCTCTTTTGTTTCCTTTTTGAATGTAAATTTTATTGCTCTGCAATACTTTGTTGATGAGAGTATTTTCTTTTTTCATACATCAACTTCTTTTGCACTGCTGGTTGATGGCTCTAACCCGGTATAACTTTTTGTTAAGCGCAATGGAACGAAATATACCATAAATAAGTCAGCATCTGATTCGGCCTTACATTGCTTTTATTGTCTTTGATCAGAGGACCCATCACATCCCCATTCAGAAATTAAAATGATGCTGACATTTCCAAGTTTCTCCAAGCGATCAGCATCAAGAGTATTTAACAACCGTTCGGCAGTGTGTTCAAGAAGATCTTGCAATTTCATTTCTGCTGAAGTGGAAGTGACAATTATATCAGTTTGTGGCGATAAACATTCTTTTTTGACTGAGACTGAATCCCTATACTCTGGGAAAATCCCAGAATTCTTTTCATTGGCCCGTTTCCTTAATTCCTTATACTGATTTTTAGATAATTTCACAATCAAGAAACGAACACTTACACACGCGCACATATGAAGGAAGCGAAGACTACAGCACAAACATTAGACGTGTACCCATGCACCCTTGAAGTATCGTTTTTCCAGGAATTTCCTTTTTAAATTTTAATGGGTTTTATGGTTTAATGGCTGTTGCAGGACTTCTACCTGCAATAGCGCTTGTTATAAGTAAATGGTTTTTGCCATAAATTGTTGAAATATGTTCTTTATTAGAGGCAGTTGTGAATATCAACATATTCATTATGGCCAAGCGATTCCGAAAAAAAAACTTTTTTATACCTTTATAATAAGGGTAAATAAAATTGGAAACCAAAATACTTTTCCATCTGAAATACGTTTTTCATAAAAACCATCTGATAAAAAAATAATTCAAAATTGAGCACAACAGGATATACATTTTTTACTCTAAAAATATTTGACCTTGCGTCAGAAAAATTGCTGTGGAGCTCACTGTCGGATCGTGCCGGGTATACAATGGGGTATAGGAGTGTAGAGGAGAGTTCAGATTATAAGATAGTACTAGTCTCTAAACGAACTTTTACGAACTTTAGGATTTAGCAAAATTTGGACCTTAAGAAAAAATTAAAAAAAAAATTAATATCAAAAAGTTTTAAACATATTTACAAGCTTAGCTAACAAGCTAGGAAATTATACAAAATTTATTTTGTTTAGAAATCATTTAAAAGAAAAAAGTTATAGATGTTTAAAAATTAAAAACTTTTTAAGAAATTTCTCATTTCAGCAAAATTATGAAAATGCCCATTTTGAATCACCCTGTTCACGATGATATAGTTAAAATAAAGTTTAAATTTTTCGGTTCCCGAGGTATACAAGTGTCTACTTTCGAATGAGCTTTTACATGTTACAATTGGTGATAGTCAACAAAATTAGTTTTGGCAGCATAAAAAAATGTTTCCAATGCTGTAGTAGCCATTTCATATTAAAACTCGATTTATATAATTCTTCACCACCAATCAAATAGAATTTTAATTTAATTAAATATCCAAATAAAATTGGATTAAATTATGACGAATTTAAATTTAAAATACTTGCTTCTTGTAAGAAGTGTTGAATAGTCAAACTGACCGACAATAAAGTGACCACAAACTTGATGGAAAGAAGAAATAAACAAATCTATAAATGTTCGTACTCGTATAAATAAAACGATAATGATTATAATAATTAATATTAATTGTATTAATTCTATACGGCTTATATCACAAATTTAACTCAATGTTATAAATAGATTCAACGTACTCATATATGTAATATACTTAAATAATAAATTTTTTGCACTAAGCTACATATAGCAAATGCCGAACAATCTTTATTTATGTATTGAGTGTATGTATATATTTGTACAGACCCGCACGTAAAATTTCAATAATACAAAGCGTGGACGCTTAATAGATAAATTTTTCGATGACTTTTTATTAAATTTACTCACTTGAATAATTATTAAATTATAAAAAAATTTTTCTTTGTTATAGCCGTCCGTCGAAATAAAAGAAAACAAACACAGCTCTGAGTATAAAGGTATCGATCACTTAATGTAACAAAACGTACTTAAATGATGAACTGTTTTATCTTCGCGCTCGATTTATCTCTTTTCTTTTATCAACTGCTTTTTTGCATGTACACAAAACACATAAAGTAAGTATATATATATATATATATATATATATATATATATAAGTATGAACGTATGTGTATGTGCACTTTAATATATCTGTTGTTATAAAGAATTTTCCGATCAGTTTTAATTAATTTACTGACCTTTTTCCTTGTTTTTTTGTGTGAAGACTTTTGCAAAATATTCCTCGTAAAGGGCTGAATTCTTCTTGACTCTCGTAGTGTTTTAATCCGGTACGGAGAACCAATGTTTCTGTGTATATCCGAATAGGCTACCAAATAAATAAAAACAAGAATTCAAATTAAATTCATATATATATATATATATATATATATATATATATATATATTTGTAGAAGTTCTTCAAGATTTGTATGATAAATTACCTCGTAAAGGCGTATGCTTGTTAACAAAATTGACCCGTAAGGTGTATGATTTATAACAAAGTGCTATATTGTACCCGTAAGGTGACTTATATTATCAAAAAACGAAAGGATAATAATAAAATGTATATCTATTTTCTTTAAAGTGGCGCAACAACACCTAAGTACCGGTAACGTTCCACTTGCTGAAAACCATAAAGGTTTCCAACAAGGTTGAAACAAAGATTATTTAAATTATATTAAGTAAACTAAAAAACAGTAGAACCGTGGTTTAATGACTTCATACTTAAACAAATTGTTTCAATAATTTTAGAGATACCAGGCAGTAGGGAGATAGGCCGATAATCGCCGACTGAGGACCAGTTTTTTCCTCTGCTAGATACCGTATTACAGAGACCCATTGTTTTTTAAGCTAAAACGTATAACTTCTATAATTTATTTTTTAATTTGGTCATGTTGATTTATTGCAATAATTAGTATTTTGTCAGGGTCCGAATTTGCTCCTTTTTTAAATCATTCTTGATTTTTCGGAATAGTCCTTGGATTCTGACTAGTAAAATATCTAACGTTTTGGTTTTACTCTCTTGTTCGGTCATTTGCTATATATTTTATGTATAATATTTTACTTGTTTGTAAGCCTTTACGAAAGTGACACATAGTCACCCCTATTCTAGAAAAACACCAAATTGAAAGAAAAAGAAGAGAAGAGTATGTTTAAACCAGCTGCTTTGTTTTGAACGTATGAAATAGGAACATTAAAAATATACAATTCTGTAAACATTGTAATTGCTAAACTATAAAAAGTAAAATTTAAACTCGAATCCATTTTCGGTTTTTTTCCATCGGTTCCAGATTTTTTTATAGGCGTGGCAATTTTTTGCCCCTAAATTAGCCAGGTACGTAGAGATATTTCACCCTAACTCGGAAACGAGTCATTTTAAAAACTAAAACACCAGAAGATGTGTAACAAAATATTTTTTATATTAGTCAAATACAGTTTTTCTTTATCTCTTATAGCTTTGGAATTATTCAGAAATTAATCGAGAAAAAAATTTTTTTCCTGCATAATTCGTAATATTTTTCAGATTAAAAATGGAATTTTAAAAAAATTAAATATTCAACATTTTACACCTTTGTCTATTGATTAAAAAATTGAGATTTTATTTTCAATTTACTGCAGGTACCTAATATTGTAATGCAACCAACCTTTCATATGCATGACGATAGCATTTCGTTAAGTGAACAGGTAAAGGAACTAAAGTACAACGGTATTTTGCATGGTTCTTGGATTTAAAAGTTATAATATAGTATTTTTCATTAACCTGTAATACTAAATCGCGAACATTAGGGTAGATTATATGTTTATTGTAGCAGTATGTACAGAAATTGATAGACAATAAGTGAGTCAGTTTTAATTTGATATCGTGCGTTGTAGGGTTTTACTTTTTAAAATCGGATGACTCGTTCCCGAGTTAGGGTGAAATATGTGTACGTACCTGGCTAATTTAGGGCAAAAATTGCCACGGCCATAAAAAAAAATCTGGACCTGATGGCAAAAAACCGAAAGCGAATTTGAGTTTAGCGCATCAAAATCCATATAGTGCATATAGTTTTATTTAAAGGAGCGACAGCAGAGCAGTGTTATTGTGGTAACTATATTGAAATATATGGACTCGATAGCAGCGGTGATGTTGTTGGAAGAGGAGAACAACCTGTTCCGGAATATATTTAATATGCATACATATGCAAGGAATTATTAAAATGTCATACTTTTTTCTATGCAACTTTAGTTTTTATTGGTGGCCCTATTGCGTTAAATGCGTTTGCAACTTCTTCCCAGAATACCTGTACTTCTTCCTTGGGATGCCTATGATGTCCAGACGCAATACCATCCTTCGTTGTCATTATACTCGCTAGCTCTTCTTACAGCTCAGGTGTTTTGTTCGTTGACCTGCAATATATTAAATATAGCTTTAAAGTAACAAAAAAAAAAAAAATGAAAATAAACATTAAAAATTTATTAGAAAACAAATTTATAGAATTTTATACTCATGTTTTATTAAAAAATAAGAATCGAAAAAATGTCCGCTAGTACATAAACAACGCAGCTACGATCGTAGCGCAGAATACATACAATCGAATAACATGCGGGGAACGGAACGCAGAATAATAAAGTTGCCAAACGGAGAAATTTACGATCCGAATCGAAACGCAGAAAAAGGGTAAATATCAAAATCACAAAAAAATTTACAAAAGGTAAAAATAAATAAACATATCCTTAATTTGAAAACATTAATAACAATTGCTTTTTATTTAATTTCCTTCTTTTCACGCAAACATTTGGTTCATTCGAGCCCGATATTGGAGGATAAATTTATTATTTCAAAGGTGCTAATCTTCTGTTTTTTTCTTTTACAAAGATTTTCACCAATCTCAAAAAATCTCATCACTCCATTTACATGCATATGTATATATATATTTCACTGGAAAATAAATGGTGCGTAATCTTGTTTATTTAAAAAGTGAAAATTTTAAAATATGTACAAAAGAAATCTAAGTGTAAAGAAAAAGAGGGAAGCCATTCTTGTTGTTTTCATACATTGTTGTTGATCGCTTTGCAATAATAATTATATTTATGTTGAAAACTCCATTTGGTTTTCAATTGTCCTTAGAATAATTGTTAAGTTTGCTTTAATTTATTTTCGTGATCAATATATCACGTACTAATAAAATCAATCGTGCGTATTGTTTATGTGGACTGACGGAATCGTAGAATAAATAGAATATTTAATTTCTTACTATCCGTGAATTTTCAAAAAAACACTTAATTAAGTGGCAAATTAAAATAAAAAGTACGAATTTTGCTTCGAAAAAATACATAAGTACATATATAGTGTCGTGATACATTGTTGGTGTAATAAATAATACACATAAATTTTTTTGATATTTTATTTCATATTTTTTATGAAATAATTACTTTATTGAATTTGTATGAACAAATTTCAATAAAATTCGCTTTTATTAAATTCAATTTAAATGTATTGAAACAAAAGCTACAATTTTATATATATTTGAAATAAAGTGTAAAAAGTAAATTTGTATCACAAAGTATAATGAAAGAAATTTATCCGTGTATCAGATGCTTTGCTTAAATTCGAAGCAAAATTTAATGACACACGCGAAGATTTGAAGAATTAAAAATATTGTGGGAGAAAGTAAAAGTGGTTTATGAGGAATGTCTGGATGATTTCGATAATAATCCAAAGACAGATTCTACTGACTTTGCAATCACAACGGGTAAATATGACGCTTCTTACGCAGCTTATTGAAATTATTTATCTCTAATTAATGAAAAAGTGAGTAGTTTTGAAAGGGTACTGAAAGTGAATGAATCGATGACTAATTATTATAACGTGAATAGTTCTGACCATAATCTCACCTTACCTCCGTGTGATGTGAACACATTTGAAGGTGATTATATATCATGGCCAGCCTTTCGTGACCTTTTCACTGCATTATATATAAATAGTTCGCGTTTGAGTAATATAGAGCGGTTTTGTCATTTGTTACGGAAAATTGCCGGCGAGGCAAAATATATTGTATCAAAATACCCACTTACTAATGCGGGAGTTGATATAGCTTGGCAAAATTTAAAAGAGGCATATGAGAATCCTCGCATGCTTGTCAATAATCAATTGAAAATTTTGTTCAAGCTTTCTTCATTTGACAAAGAGTTTAGTGATGGTCTCAAAATTTTGCAACGAGGTGTAAATAATTGTTTGACTTCGCTAGCAATATATAAAGTTTCGACAGAAAGCTGGTTTTTATGTGTATTCAACGTTTGCCCACGTGCACTATTAGTTTATGGGAACTTAGTGTTGAGGAAAAATCTGAATTGTCTAAATGGAAAGATTTTGACGTCTTTCTGATAGAAAGGATTCAAACTTTAGAATGTGTCCGCGATCTTAAAGACTCATCGGTAGGAAAACCTTCAGTGCAGAAAACCAAAGTTCATGTAGTGAATTCTAATTCAAATGTAACTTATTGTGTCCTTTGTCGTACTTCAGGACATTCTTTGTTGCATCGTGAAGTATCTACTACTGAATGTTCGTTAGACATAACAGCAGGGTAATTCAACAATTCCCCCTGCTAGTTCGCAATATAATAATGCAAATTCTTCTCTACCATCTACCTCTAGGGGCTTGTCGTCAAATGGACAAGTTTTTCACGTTACTCAAAACCGTAAAGTGCTTTTGGGAACCGCTATGGTAAATATTATTCATCAGGGTATGACGTACCCCGCGCGGGCTCTTATTGAGCCGGCTTCAGAAACGTCGTTTATTTCTGAAAAATTAAAAAATCGTTTGAAACTAATTACACATTCGACGAATGTTGAAGTTTCAGGTATTAACCAAACAGTTTCTGCTCGAACTAGGTAAGTTTTTCCTTTAAAAATTAGTTCGTTTATAGATCAGACTATTGTCTTGGAAACAATGGCCTTTGTATTACCAAACATTTGTGGTGCATTGCCATCTTTCGTAATCGGTCCAAGTCTTCGTAATAAGTTTTTAACTTTGCAGTTGGCCGACCCTCATTTTTATCAATCAAGACCGGTTGATATATTATTGGGAGCTGATATATATCCGCAATTAATCTTGAGCGGGGTTCAAAGAAATGGTTTCGAATCATTGATAGCTCAAAATACTATATTTGGATGGATCATCAAAGGATCTGTTTTAGACACACCAATTCAGGTATATTCTACAACAGCAGAACCTTTGCCGGTAGATAATATTAATAGAAATCTTCTTAAGTTTTGGGAATTGGAAGAAACTCCAAATTGTGAGGAAAACTATCGGAGAACAACGCGACGAACTCCGAAGGCCGACATGTAGTGACGCTACCTTTTGAGCTAGAATTTCCTCAATCAATCAATTTGGGGTGGTCAAAACAGAATGTAATGGCACAATTCTTGCGAAACAAATCTTCTCTTCTGCGCAAACCCGAAGTCAAAACATTATATAATAATGTGGTTAATGAATAGAGTCTTTTAGACCCCTGCGTTAGAAAATAATTCTAGCAAAAACGTGGCTTCGTGTTATCGTATTTAATGCATCAAATAAGACATCGAACGGTAAAAGCTTAAATTATGGCTTATATGTGGGCTCACATTGCAATCTGATTTGGTGCTTTTAATTCTACGTTGGAGGCCTTTGCGGCATTTGGTTAATTGCGACATTAAGCAAATGTACAGACAAATTCGTATTGACTCTGCTTATACTCCGTATCAACGTAGACTATTCCGATCTTCTCCGACGGAGGAGGCTAAAACGTATGAGTTACGGACTGTAACCTTTGGTGTAAATTGTGGTCCCTATCTGGCAATACGGACACTTAGAATTAGCAGATGTTTCAGAAAATGAATACCCTCTTGAGGCACATATATTGCGCAAATCTATGTATGTTGACGTACTAACGGGTGCTCATGATATTTCATCTGCTCTGAATGCTAGGGATCAACTTCGAACTGCTTTATCGTCAGCAAAATTTGAACTTAGAAAATGGACTTATAATGCTATGGAAATTTAGAATGGTCTTCCGTCAGAGTATTTAGTAGATTCGAAGCATTTAACGTTTGTTAAATCAAGTAGCTCTAAAACATTAGGTCTTCAATGTAATGTTCAATTGGATTTATTTTACATTAAAGTGGAGCCTATTGCTGATAAGTTACATTATACTAAAAGAGAGGTCTTGTCTACAATAGCTAAATTGTTAGCTCCTGTCATTCTTATTGCAAAAATGATTATGCAGACAATATGTCGTGACAACATTGATTGGGATGATAAATTACATTTATCAATGGAAAATGAGTGGAGAAAAGTCGTAAGTTTTTACACGGAAGTAATTAATATACAAATACCAAGATGGGTACAATATGCGCGTAATACTTCTGCTGAGCTTCATGTTTTCTTTGACGCCTCAGAGAAATCATACGCGGGGATAGTGCATATTAGAATTGAGTCTCTTGGACAGATTCATACTTATTTGCTTTCCTGTAAAACAAAGGTAGCTCCTATAAAAACGATTTCTTTCTCTCGTTTAGAACTTTGTGGCGCAGTGTTGGCTTTTGAACTTTTAAAGACTATTGTCAGAGAAATTGATGTTCCGCTTGAACAAGTGTATTGCTGGACAGACTCTACCATTGTTCTTTGCTGGTTAAAGAAAACTCCTAGTAGCTGGACCACTTTTGTAGCCAATAGAGTGTGTCGGATCCAAGAAAATGTCAAAAATCATAATTGGTACCATGTCAGATCGGAAGAAAATCCAGCGGATTAAGCGAGCAGAGGAGTTGCGCCATCGGAATTGTCAAAAAAAGACCTTTGGGGGTACGGATCTACATGGATGTGAAGAAATAAATGAAGTTGGCAACTAAATAATATATCATCCATGGACACAGAGACGGAAGCTCGAGCTGTGAAAACTCATGCATCGTTTTTTACCAATTATGAAGATATTCTGGAGAGGTTTCCTAAGTTAGATCGTGCTCTTAGGGTGATAGCTTATATGTTGCGATTCTTTCATATGACACATCCGTCACATAAAGGAGAGATCTCAATTATTTCGACAGCAACTACCAGCGATGAGTTGTCAAAAGTTAAATTACGTTTAGCGATTTTAGCACAGAAAGCTATTTTGCAGAAGAATATCGGTTTTTGCAATTAAAGAAATCTATTTCTTCTAAAAGTTCATTGCAATCTCTTAATCCATTTTAGGATAAGGATGGGGCAATCAGGTTGAATGGTCGTTTGGTGAAATCACCATCTCTGTCTTATACACAAAAACAACCTATCATTCTACCGTATTATTGTCGTTTTACGTTTCTGCTAACAGAATTTGTGCATTTACTTTTCATTCATGGCGGAAATCAATTAATGTTGAGAATTATTCGCATTGAATATTGGGCTTCTCGTTTGAAAGTTTTGGTGCGTACTGTAATAAATCGATGCAAAAGTTGTATATTAGACCGAAAACGCTCTTGCACTCAAATTATGGCGGGTCTGCCCCCAGAAAGAACTGTTTTAGATCGACCGTTTAACACCACTGGTGTAGACTTTGCTGGTCCGTTTGATATAAAAAGTTTTACTGTCCGCGCTTGTGAGATAATGAAAGCATATGTGTGTATTTTCGTTTTTTTTTTCTACTAAAGCAGTCCACTTAGAGGCCACAACTGATTTATCAACGGATGCCTTTTTGGCTGCTTTTCATCGCTTCATTGCTAGGCGTGGTTGTCTTCATACTGTATTTTCTGACAATGGTACGAATTTTGTTGGCGCTTCTAGAGATATTGAAAGGGACTTTCGTACATTCTTGTCTGAATGTAAAACCCGAATGTGTTCTACTTTTGGATTACAGGGTATTACGTGGCGTTTTATCCCTGCTAGTGCACCTCATATGGGTGGACTATGGGAAGCTGCTGTTAAAAGTTTTAAAACACATTTTCGAAAAGAAGCTCAGAATTTGAAATATACATTTGAGGAATTATCTACCATATTAGCAAGAATCGAAGCATGCCTCAATTCTCGTCCCTTGTGTCCCATATCGGACAATCTTAATGAACCTGTAGCGGTTACGCCTGCTTATATTTTGATAGGTCGTCCAATATTGGCTCCGCCGGAACCAACTATATTGGAAATTCATGATAGTATTGTAAATAGATATCGTAAGATTAAGGCGTTTCCTCAAAATTTCTGTCGACGATGGAAAGAGGAATATTTGCAAAGTTTACATAAACGCTATAAATGGAAGTTTCCTGAGAGGGACATACAGATAGACGACTTAGTTGCTATTCGTCACGAACAGCTTTCTCCTACTACGTGGAAGTTAGGTAGGGTCATAAAGACTTATTCAGGAACTGATTCCCACATTCGCGTCGCGGACATACGTACTGCAAACGGCATTGTGAAGCGAACAATCACCAAACTGGTCATTTTGACCAATTAAAAAATTTAAAAATTATTAACTTCCATTGTTTACTAGCAATATGGATTCCTTATCATTATTGATGGAAGAGGCTCTGTTGGAAGAGACCCCAGTGGCAATGGAGGTGGCCCCTCCGGCGGTGGTTCCATCGGGCAGCGTTCCCCCTACATTGGGTGCGGACTCAGCAGCGGGAACTGATACTGCGGAGGCGGTTTCAACATCGGCGAGCCCAGCTGACATATCTGGGTTAGCAAACATCGACAAGCCCAATACGTCTGCTGCTAAGCGGCCTAAAAGTATTGCGGCGGCTTGTAGTCTCTGCAAAAAACCGAATCCGCTGGCATCTTGCTTTCGTTTCAGGCGGCTGGCCCATGAAAAGAAGTTGCGGCATTTATTGATTTGGAGTCATTGCTCAAAATGCTTGGCCAGCAGTCATAAAGCCAAAGACTTCGGCAGCGTGCGGAAATGTAGCAAACGTCAGGGCGATCATCATACGCTAATACACCTCCCAAAGCCGACTGAAAAAAGCTCTCCGATACCAAAGGACAAGCTCCCCCTAAACAGGAAAAAAGACTCAGCGAAGCCTGTGCCTTTGAGAGCGGGTCCGGCTAATATAGCGCTGTTGCCACTCCGCCAGGTGATTTCATTTTCCCCGGAGCAGGTGAAGTTGCAGGTGGGAAGTCGTGAGGTTTCGGTGAGAGCCGTAATAGACGTATGTTGCGCATTCAGCTATGTGAGCGATCAGCTTGTCGCTAAATTTAAGCTGCTAGCTCCAGGTGGCTACTGCCGCTTACGCATACGCTCTATTTACGATGCCGCAAAGCATATTTCGTTTAGCGCCAAAGTGTAGCGAATGCAAGGCATAAGAACGCCACGGGAAAGTGTAGCAGAGGCGGTGAAGGATAGATTTCCGGGGTTACAATTGGCTGACCCTACGTTCTATCATTCTGGGCAGGTGGCACTAGTTTTGGGCCCGGAATTGAGCTGGCAAATAATGACGGGCAATATCTTCGCTTCGCCGGGTTCACCCTTGGTACAATATGCCATTTTTGGTTGGGTGATCTCCGGTGCGTCGCCAGTTTAATATATATTGTATTTTAGAATGGATATAGTTTTTTTTCTAAATATATGATATATATCTATTTTTATTGAATACCTTCGTTATTTCAAGGTGGTCGGCAATGTTTAAGCCAAAACGTTTGACTTCTATAATTTATTTTTTAACTTGGTCATATTGACTTACTTCAATAATAAGTATTTTGTCAGGGTCCACATTTGCTCCTTTTTTAAATCATTCGTAATTTTTCGGAGTATACCTTGGATTCTGACTAATAAAATATCTAACGGTTTGGTTTTACTCGTTTGTTCGGTCATTTGCTGCATTTTCTATGTATAATATTTTACTTGTTTGTGAGCCTTTACGAAAGTGACATACACTATTCAAAACCATAAGCAAATTATAAAAGGTAAAAATAAAGAAATATATATTGAATTTGAAAACATTAATACCAATTTATTTTTTATTTAACTTCCTTCTTTACACGCAAACATATATATATATATATATATATATATATATATACATATATATATATATATATATATATATATATACATATATATATATATATATATATATATATATACATATATACATATACATATATATATATATATATATATATATATATATATACATATATATATATATATATATATATATATATATATATATATACATATACATATATATATATATATATATATATATATATATATATATGTATATATATATATATATATATATATATATACATATATATATATATATATATATATATTCAAATTAAAACACGGACAAATTAATTTAAGAAATTTAATGCGGCAACACTTTATTTATTACTTAACACGAGTATTTGTACTACTCAACCCTCAGCGATGTTAACACGTCTGTATTTGAAATCACACTGACCCTTGCTGAGTTCTGGCAGCGCCTTTATATAGCAAAAATGACGTCGTCTGGTAACCTCGCGAAAGTTCTGGGTATGGTGGTTGTATTTTACTTGGCATGTGTGTGTTTGTATGACAATGCTGACTTGTTTGGTTTGCTTATGGTAACTATGTGTGTTTGAATGTATGAGTGTTTTGAGTGTGTGTTTTGCCTATGGTAACTATGAGTGGTTGTATGAATGAGTGTGTGGTTTTGTTTCTTCTACGTGTATATGGCTGTGTATACTTGTGAATCTATTTAGTTTTATTAGCAGCGAATACTTGCATACAAGATCATTAAGAACAACATCTCTTAGCATTGATGTTGCTATGTTTGTTGTTGTTGTGGTTTACTCTTATTGGCACAGCCTTGAATGATCTTGTATATTCTGGAGTATTTCATTTCCGTTAATTTGAATATTATCTATATAGTGTTTGTAACATTTTGACAACTATAGATAATATTGCCAGTGCTGCCAAGTACACATAGCCACATTGTCGTTTTATTTAAATCTATTTCTAATCTTTGTAACACTGCCGCTCACTTAAGCCTGTTCGTCCCGAATAGGCATACAATCACCTCTTCCATAGTGTGCCAATCGTTCGAGATGTACTATCTTCATTTTCGACCTTGGGCTATTGTGCTTCTGTATCCGGTATACAACGTCATTCACTCTCTTAATCACTTTATACGGGCCATCCCAGTGAGTCTGTAATTTTGGGGACAATCCTTTCTTTCGTTGTGGGTTGTACAGTAAAACCAATTGTCCTTCCATAAATCCCTCCGAGTTTGCTGCGCGGTCATACCTAGCCTTCATCTTGTCACTGACCATCTTAATTCTATTGCGCACGAATTCATGCAGTTCGTTTAAATCCTCCTTCTCCTGGGACGTAATAGCTCCTTCCTCTACAGTTGGCTTAACACCAAATTCCAAATCACCAGGTAGTTTTAATTCCGTCCCGACCTATATGCCATTAAAAATTTGGGGATGTGCTCGTCCCAATCCCTCTGATGGGTGCTTACTACTTTTCGTAGGTACTCTTCTAAGGTGCGATTGAACCTTTCTACCATGCCATCAGACTGTGGATGCAGCGGCGTCGTTCTGGTTTTCTTTATCCCATACAACTCGCACATTTCCCTGAATATGGCAGACTCGAAATTCCTTCCTTGGTCGGAATGTAATTCTATTGGGACACCATAGCGACATACCCAGTTGTTGACGAAAGCATTTACAATTGTCTTTGCTTCCTGGTTAGGTATAGCATATACCTCTGGCCATTTACTGAAATAGTCCATTACCACAAGTACATAACGATTTCCGGCTTCGGTGACGGGAAAGGGACCTGCTACATCCATTGCGATCCGCTCGAATGGTGCTCCTGAGATGTATTGTTGCAGCTGTCCCCGCCTTCTTCTTACTGGGCCTTTGGCTGCTATGCACTGTGGGCACTTTGCTATCCAGTCAGCTACGGCTTGTTGACATCCAACCCAATAAAAACGCTGCTTCAGTTTCTCAAGTGTTTTTGTTACTCCAAGATGACCGCCACTGGGTCCATTATGAAACTCCTGTAAAACTTCACTTATCTTGGAGTATGGCACAACTATTAAATTTGAAGTTGTTTTGCCATCTACACTTTCCCATACGCGGTATAAACACCCTTTTATTACCTTAAGGCTGTTCCACTGAGCCCAATAAGATTTGGCGAGTGGGCTTTCAGCCGAAATTTCATTCCGGGATGGTCGTCTGTCTTCTTCTTTGGCCGCTATAATTTTCCTTAGTATATCGTCGTCCCTCTGTGCCGCTGACCAGTCTTCATCAGAGCCGATGTGCATTAGCCGAACATCTACAACACCTTCCTTTTGCTCGGTTCTAACACAATGTTTACACTCTAAACAGCACGGTCTTCTCGAAAGAGCATCCGCATTGTTATGCTTTGTGCCCCTTCTATGCTCAATGCTGAAGTCGTAGCTCTGCAGGCGCTCAATCCACCTTGCCAGTTGCCCTTCAGGATTTTTAAACTGCAATAGCCATCTCAGTGCAGAATGATCGGTCCTTAATGTAAAGTGTTGACCATACAGGTACTTATGGTAATGTTTAATGCATTCCAATACCGCCAGAAGCTCACGTCGTGTCACACAGTAATTCCTCTCAGGTTTTGAGAGTACACGGCTATATTACCCTATGACCTTCTCAGTGCCATTTACTACTTGGGATAGCACACCCCCTATGCCATAGCTGCTCGCATCAGTATCCAGCACAAATTTTTCTCCAGCTATGGGATACGCTAGCACTGGTGACGTACATAATAATTCTTTGAGTTTCTGGAAGGATTTTTCCTGTGGCTCGCCCCAATGGTATGGTCTTGACTTCTTTGTCAGCTCATGCAAGCTTGCAGGTACACTGGCAAAATTCGGCACAAAACGTCTGTAGTATGTGCAAAGGCCCAAAAAGCTGCGCAATTCATGAAGATTTTTAGGTGGATGCCAGTCCCTTACTGCTTTTATTTTATCTTCATCTGTTGAGATTCCGTCTGCTGTAACACGATGCCCCAAATACTTTACTTCTTTCTGGAACAATGCACATTTCTTCAAGCTGAGTTTCAATCCAGCTGATGATATCCGTTGAAGAACTTCTGCCATGTTTTTGAGGTGTTTATCAAAAGTTTTCCCCATCACGATTATGTCATCGAGATATACCAAGCATGTCTTCCAGTGAAGTCCTATCAGTACCTTCTCCATTAGGCGTTCAAATGTGGCCGGAGCATTGCAGAGACCAAATGGCATGACTTTGAACTGCCATAATCCGTTGCCGACACTGAAGGCAGTTTTCTCCTTGTCTTTCTCTGCGATCTCCACTTGCCAATATCCGCTTCGCAAGTCCAGCGTAGAGAACCATTTGGTACCAGCTAGCGTGTCCAAAGTGTCGTCGATCCTGGGGAGCGGATAACTGTCCTTCTTGGTTATGTCATTGAGCTTCCTGTAGTCTACGCAGAATCTAGTACTGCCATCTTTCTTTTTAACTAAGACTACAGGCAAACTCCCAGGACCAGAAGATGGTTCAATTACGCCATCACGCTCCATTTCACTTACAAGCTCTTTTACTTTGTCTCGCTTTGCTAGGGGTACGCTTCTGGGTGGCTGTTTAATCGGCCTAGCTTCGCCTGTGTTAATTTCATGTTTAACCAATGCAGTTCTACCCTGGCTTTGGCTTCCCATGGCGAAGATACTGGCATGCCTTATTAGTAACTGCTTGGCTTTATTTTTATCTGTCGCTGATAGACTTGCTACCCATTTCTCTACGTATTCCTCAAATTGTTCACGTTCTTTTGCGGACAAATTAGTAGGCTCTATCTTCTTCTCGCAGTTTATTATTGCCTCTGCTGGAGTACACTGGCCAACATCGGAATTTTCTTTGATGACTTTTTTATGGTCTGACAAGTTAAGCACTCTTATAGGGACTATTGCTCCTTCACTAGTTTTCACTAGAGCTTTCGCTGTTATAAGCTCTCTCTTTAGATCTGCCGGTTCTACAACCCACAACCGATTGTCCTCACAATCTCCCTTCATCCGCGCCCATATGACTGTTTCAGACTGCGGCGGTATTGTCTGACTCTCAATAGCAAATACTCTTGTTACTTGCTGTTTGCTGTCATATCCAACATCAAGGGGTATTTCCACATTACACCAAATCATCAGCTGTTGTCCCATATGTAGATTAATGCCATGATTAATCATAAGATCGGCTCCAATAATAACCTCATCGACAATATCGGCAACAATAAACACATGTCTCACGTTGATGTTGGCTATAGTCACCTTCACTTCAATCTTTCCATAGACAGTGGCAGGCTCTCCAGTAGCTGTACGTAGCCGTATATTGCTTAACCGCTCGCATTTCCCCTTTACTATATCGGGCCTTATTATTGACTGCGATGCCCCTGTGTCTATGGTAAGTACGTGCTTTTCCCCGTTGATGTGTCCGGACGCAGTGAGGTTGCTATTTTTCTGCTGCATCACTGACATGGAGATTGTGGGGCCCTCGTTTGTGAGAGCTAGCTCTTGCCCCTTAGTGCTAGCTCGTTTTAGTTTAACGGGGACTCTTGTGATGTTGTTTGGTTCACCCGTTTGCTGTTTCTTGGTGGCGAAACAGATCTACCTCTCTTCCTTTGTGCTTTGCAGCTGCGCTGAAAATGACCGATCTTTCCGCAGTTAAAACACTTAGGCTTTTCTTTGATAGCCTTCTCTGCCAGCAGTTGTCGCATTGCCTCCTTAACGCTAGCCAGTAGGTTGTTATCCTCCTCAGACAAAACCTCCACATTCCGCACTTTACATATCTGTGGCTTGAAAACCATCCTGGCAGTCTCTTGAGCCAGCGCAAATGACACAGTTTCAGCGAAAGTGGATTTCTGCGTAGCGCACACCGCCAGTTTAACATCAGAGTCGCGAATGCCGTTAACGAAAGCCTCAGTTTTAAAATGGTCCAGGAACGGGTGACTCTCGCCTGGATATGTGAGCTGCACTAAACGCTCGATTTCCATTGCGAAATCTTGTAGAGATTCGTTAGGCTTCTGAACTCTACATCGCAATTCCATTCTGTATAAATCGCGCTTGTGCTCACCACCATACTTGCGCTGCAATGCTGCCATTATTTCATTATAGTTGTTTCTGCAGCTTACTGGCACAGTCTCAAGTACCTCTACGGCTGTACCCTTTAAGGACAAAATCAACTCTATGGCCTTTTCTGCAGCATCCCATCCATTTCTGCTAGCCACCGTCTCAAACTGGAATTTGAAGATGCCTAATGCTACGCTGCCGTCGAAGCATGGCGCTTTTGTCCGCGCAGAAACCTCCGCAACTGCTCGTACTGGCCCGCCACTACACTCCAGGTTATGCACTTTGTCCTCTAGAGCATGCAATTTTTCTTCGAACTCCTTTGCATGCTGTTCAAGGCCACCGCATTCTAGATGTTGGACTCTATCCGCCAGCTCTGAGAATTTATTCTCAATAGAATCCATCCTCCTGTTGATGGCTTCAGAAACCTCTACCAGGATATCGTTCGTGGCCTTATTTGACTCCTGTATCTGCTGAGAGTTCTGTTTTATTTCAGTTATTTCGGCAACAAGCTTGTCCTGCATCTGCTGAGAGTTTTGTTTTATCTCACTTATTTCGGCTACAAGCTTTTCACTGCTGATCCTTGATGCCTCATGCATCTGCTGAGAGTTTTGTTTTATCTCACTTATTTCGGCTACAAGCTTTTCACTGTTGACCCTTGATGCCTCCTGTATCTGCTGACAGTTCTGTTTCATTTCGATCATCATAGCAGCGAACATTGAATTTATGTCCATGCTGCTGGTCGTGGCAGGAGGGCATACCTGCACATCGTCTTTGTCCTCAAACTCATATGTCCCGATGTCCATGCCGCGCTTCTTAAACTCATCTATTAGCCTCTTCTGCAGTTCAGCCTTGTTACCTGCAGTTGGCAATTCCAGCTTACTGAGCTCCTTCTTCAGCTGTTCAACTTTTAGCTCATCAAATTTCATGATTATTTATTTTAATTTTATAATGTCCTTTTTATTTTTTTTTCCTTAAATTGCAATGTCCTTTTAATTATTTTTGCAATCCCACTTCTGACACCAATTGTTACGTTTTTAGACCTTTTCGTAAAAACGGTTTTATTACTTATCCTTCAAGGATTCGATTGCATCAAATTAAAACACGGACAAATTAATTTAAGAAATTTAATGCGGCAACACTTTATTTATTACTTAACACGAGTATTTGTACTACTCAACCCTCAGCGATGTTAACACGTCTGTATTTGAAATCACACTGACCCTTGCTGAGTTCTGGCAGCGCCTTTATATAGCAAAAATGACGTCGTCTGGTAACCTCGCGAAAGTTCTGGGTATGGTGGTTGTATTTTACTTGGCATGTGTGTGTTTGTATGACAATGCTGACTTGTTTGGTTTGCTTATGGTAACTATGTGTGTTTGAATGTATGAGTGTTCTGTGTGTTTTGCCTATGGTAACTATGAGTGGTTGTATGAATGAGTGTGTGGTTTTGTTTCTTCTACGTGTATATGGCTGTGTATACTTGTGAATCTATTTAGTTTTATTAGCAGCGAATACTTGCATACAAGATCATTAAGAACAACATCTCTTAGCATTGATGTTGCTATGTTTGTTGTTGTTGTGGTTTACTCTTATTGGCACAGCCTTGAATGATCTTGTATATTCTGGAGTATTTCATTTCCGTTAATTTGAATATTATCTATATAGTGTTTGTAACATTTTGACAACTATAGATAATATTGCCAGTGCTGCCAAGTACATATAGCCACATTGTCGTTTTATTTAAATCTATTTCTAATCTTTGTAACACTGCCGCCCACTTAAGCCTGTTCGTCCCGAATAGGCATACAATCACCTCTTCCATAGTGCGCCAATCGTTCGAGATGTACTATCTTCATTTTCGACCTTGGGCTATTGTGCTTCTGTATCCGGTATACAACGTCATTCACTCTCTTAATCACTTTATACGTGCCATCCCAGTGAGTCTGTAGTTTTGGGGACAATCCTTTCTTTCGTTGTGGGTTGTACAGTAAAACCAATTGTCCTTCCATAAATCCCTCCGAGTTTGCTGCGCGGTCATACCTAGCCTTCATCTTGTCACTGACCATCTTGATTCTATTGCGCACGAACTCATGCAGTTCGCTTAAATCCTCCTTCTCCTGGGACGTAATAGCTCCTTCCTCTACAGTTGGCTTAACACCAAATTCCAAATCACCAGGTAGTTTTAATTCCGTCCCGAAGATAATTTTGGCTGGCGTTCTCGATGTTGAGTCGTGTACAGCTGACCTATATGCCATTAAAAATTTGGGGATGTGCTCGTCCCAATCCCTCTGATGGGTGCTTACTACTTTTCGTAGGTACTCTTCTAAGGTGCGATTGAACCTTTCTACCATGCCATCAGACTGTGGATGCAGCGGCGTCGTTCTGGTTTTCTTTATCCCATACAACTCGCACATTTCCCTGAATATGGCAGACTCGAAATTCCTTCCTTGGTCGGAATGTAATTCTATTGGGACACCATAGCGACATACCCAGTTGTTGACGAAAGCATTTACAATTGTCTTTGCTTCCTGGTTAGGTATAGCATATACCTCTGGCCATTTACTGAAATAGTCCATTACCACAAGTACATAACGATTTCCGGCTTCGGTGACGGGAAAGGGACCTGCTACATCCATTGCGATCCGCTCGAATGGTGCTCCTGAGATGTATTGTTGCAGCTGTCCCCGGCTTCTTCTTACTGGGCCTTTGGCTGCTATGCACTGTGGGCACTTTGCTATCCAGTCAGCTACGGCTTGTTGATATCCAACCCAATAAAAACGCTGCTTCAGTTTCTCAAGTGTTTTTGTTACTCCAAGATGACCGCCACTGGGTCCATTATGAAACTCCTGTAAAACTTCACTTATCTTGGAGTATGGCACAACTATTAAATTTGAAGTTGTTTTGCCATCTACACTTTCCCATACGCGGTATAAACACCCTTTTATTACCTTAAGGCTGTTCCACTGAGCCCAATAAGATTTGGCGAGTGGGCTTTCAGCCGAAATTTCATTCCGGGATGGTCGTCTGTCTTCTTCTTTGGCCGCTATAATTTTCCTTAGTATATCGTCGTCCCTCTGTGCCGCTGACCGGTCTTCATCAGAGCCGATGTGCATTAGCCGAACATCCACAACACCTTCCTTTTGCTCGGTTCTAACACAATGTTTACACTCTAAACAGCACGGTCTTCTCGAAAGAGCATCCGCATTGTTATGCTTTGTGCCCCTTCTATGCTCAATGCTGAAGTCGTAGCTCTGCAGGCGCTCAATCCACCTTGCCAGTTGCCCTTCAGGATTTTTAAACTGCAATAGCCATCTCAGTGCAGAATGATCGGTCCTTAATGTAAAGTGTTGACCATACAGGTACTTATGGTAATGCTTAATGCATTCCAATACCGCCAGAAGCTCACGTCGTGTCACACAGTAATTCCTCTCAGGTTTTGAGAGTACACGGCTATAGTACCCTATGACCTTCTCAGTGCCATTTACTACTTGGGATAGCACACCCCCTATGCCATAGCCGCTCGCATCAGTATCCAGCACAAATTTTTCTCCAGCTATGGGATACGCTAGCACTGGTGACGTACATAATAATTCTTTGAGTTTCTGGAAGGATTTTTCCTGTGGCTCGCCCCAATGGTATGGTCTTGACTTCTTTGTCAGCTCATGCAAGCTTGCAGGTACACTGGCAAAATTCGGCACAAGACGTCTGTAGTATGTGCAAAGGCCCAAAAAGCTGCGCAATTCATGAAGATTTTTAGGTTGATGCCAGTCCCTTACTGCTTTTATTTTATCTTCATCTGTTGAGATTCCGTCTGCTGTAACACGATGCCCCAAATACTTTACTTCTTTCTGGAACAATGCACATTTCTTCAAGCTGAGTTTCAATCCAGCTGATGATATCCGTTGAAGAACTTCTGCCATGTTTTTGAGGTGTTTATCAAAAGTTTTCCCCATCACGATTATGTCATCGAGATATACCAAGCATGTCTTCCAGTGAAGTCCTATCAGTACCTTCTCCATTAGGCGTTCAAATGTGGCCGGAGCATTGCAGAGACCAAATGGCATGACTTTGAACTGCCATAATCCGTTGCCGACACTGAAGGCAGTTTTCTCCTTGTCTTTCTCTGCGATCTCCACTTGCCAATATCCGCTTCGCAAGTCCAGCGTAGAGAACCATTTGGTACCAGCTAGCGTGTCCAAAGTGTCATCGATCCTGGGGAGCGGATAACTGTCCTTCTTGGTTATGTCATTGGGCTTCCTGTAGTCTACGCAGAATCTAGTACTGCCATCTTTCTTTTTAACTAAGACTACAGGCGAACTCCAAGGACCAGAAGATGGTTCAATTACGCCATCACGCTCCATTTCACTTACAAGCTCTTTTACTTTGTCTCGCTTTGCTAGGGGTACGCTTCTGGGTGGCTGTTTAATCGGCCTAGCTTCGCCTGTGTTAATTTCATGTTTAACCAATGCATTTCTACCCTGGCTTTGGCTTCCCATGGCGAAGATACTGGCATGCCTTTTTAGTAACTGCTTGGCTTTATTTTTATCTGTCGCTGATAGACTTGCTACCCATTTCTCTACGTATTCCTCAAATTGTTCACGTTCTTTTGCGGACAAATTAGTAGGCTCTATCTTCTTCTCGCAGTTTATTATTGCCTCTGCTGGAGTACACTGGCCAACATCGGAATTTTCTTTGATGACTTTTTCATGGTCTGACAAGTTAAGCACTCTTATAGGGACTATTCCTCCTTCACTAGTTTTCACTAGAGCTTTCGCTGTTATAAGCTCTCTCTTTAGATCTGCCGGTTCTACAACCCACAACCGATTGTCCTCACAATCTCCCTTCATCCGCGCCCATATGACTGTTTCAGACTGCGGCGGTATTGTCTGACTCTCAATAGCAAATACTCTTGTTACTTGCTGTTTGCTGTCATATCCAATATCAAGGGGTATTTCCACATTACGCCAAATCATCAGCTGTTGTCCCATATGCAGATTAATGCCATGATTAATCATAAAATCGGCTCCAATAATAACCTCATCAACAATATCGGCAACAATAAACACATGTCTTACGTTGATGTTGGCTATAGTCACCTTCACTTCAATCTTACCATAGACAGTGGCAGGCTCTCCAGTAGCTGTACGTAGCCGTATATTGCTTAACCGCTCGCATTTCCCCTTTACTATATCGGGCCTTATTATTGACTGCGATGCCCCTGTGTCTATGGTAAGTACGTGCTTTTCCCCGTTGATGTGTCCGGACGCAGTGAGGTTGCTATTTTTCTGCTGCATCACTGATACGGAGATTGTGGGGCCCTCGTTTGTGAGAGCTAGCTCTTGCCCCTTAGTGCTAGCTCGTTTTAGTTTAACAGGGACTCTTGTGATGTTGTTTGGTTCACCCGTTTGCTGTTTCTTGGTGGCGAAACAGATCTACCTCTCTTCCTTTGTGCTTTGCAGCTGCGCTGAAAATGACCGATCTTTCCGCAGTTAAAGCACTTAGGCTTTTCTTTGATAGCCTTCTCTGCCAGCAGTTGTCGCATTGCCTCCTTAACGCTAGCCACTAGGTTGTTATCCTCCTCAGACAAAACCTCCACATTCCGCACTTTACATATCTGTGGCTTGAAAACCATCCTGGCAGTCTCTTGAGCCAGCGCAAATGACACAGTTTCAGCGAAAGTAGATTTCTGCGTAGCGCAAACCGCCAGTTTAACATCAGAGTCGCGAATGCCGTTAACGAAAGCCTCAGTTTTAAAATGGTCCAGGAACGGGTGACTCTCGCCTGGATATGTGAGCTGCACTAAACGCTTGATTTCCATTGCGAAATCTTGTAGAGATTCGTTAGGCTTCTGAACTCTACATCGCAATTCCATTCTGTATAAATCGCGCTTGTGCTCACCACCATACTTGCGCTGCAATGCTGCCATTATTTCATTATAGTTGTTTCTGCAGCTTACTGGCACAGTCTCAAGTACCTCTGCGGCTGTACCCTTTAAGGACAAAATCAACTCTATGGCCTTTTCTTCAGCATCCCATCCATTTCTGCGAGCCACCGTCTCAAACTGGAATTTGAAGATGCCTAATGGTACGCTGCCGTCGAAGCATGGCGCTTTTGTCCGCGCAGAAACCTCCGCAACTGCTCGTACTGGCCCGCCACTACACTCCAGGTTATGCACTTTGTCCTCTAGAGCATGCAATTTTTCTTCGAACTCCTTTGCATGGTGTTCAAGGCCACCGCATTCTAGATGTTGGACTCTATCCGCCAGCTCTGAGAATTTATTCTCAATAGAATCCATCCTCCTGTTGAAGGCTTCAGAAACCTCTACCAGGATATCGTTCGTGGCCTTATTTGACTCCTGTATCTGCTGAGAGTTCTGTTTTATTTCAGTTATTTCGGCAACAAGCTTGTCCTGCATCTGCTGAGAGTTTTGTTTTATCTCACTTATTTCGGCTACAAGCTTTTCACTGCTGATCCTTGATGCCTCATGCATCTGCTGAGAGTTTTGTTTTATCTCACTTATTTCGGCTACAAGCTTTTCACTGTTGACCCTTGATGCCTCCTGTATCTGCTGACAGTTCTGTTTCATTTCGATCATCATAGCAGCGAACATTGAATTTATGTCCATGCTGCTGGTCGTGGCAGGAGGGCATACCTGCACATCGTCTTTGTCCTCAAACTCATATGTCCCGATGTCCATGCCGCGCTTCTTAAACTCATCTATTAGCCTCTTCTGCAGTTCAGCCTTGTTACCTGCAGTTGGCAATTCCAGCTTACTGAGCTCCTTCTTCAGCTGTTCAACTTTTAGCTCATCAAATTTCATGATTATTTATTTTAATTTTATAATGTCCTTTTTATTTTTTTTTCCTTAAATTGCAATGTCCTTTTAATTATTTTTGCAATCCCACTTCTGACACCAATTGTTACGTTTTTAGACCTTTTCGTAAAAACGGTTTTATTACTTATCCTTCAAGGATTCGATTGCATCAAATTAAAACACGGACAAATTAATTTAAGAAATTTAATGCGGCAACACTTTATTTATTACTTAACACGAGTATTTGTACTACTCAACCCTCAGCGATGTTAACACGTCTGTATTTGAAATCACACTGACCCTTGCTGAGTTCTGGCAGCGCCTTTATATAGCAAAAATGACGTCGTCTGGTAACCTCGCGAAAGTTCTGGGTATGGTGGTTGTATTTTACTTGGCATGTGTGTGTTTGTATGACAATGCTGACTTGTTTGGTTTGCTTATGGTAACTATGTGTGTTTGAATGTATGAGTGTTCTGTGTGTTTTGCCTATGGTAACTATGAGTGGTTGTATGAATGAGTGTGTGGTTTTGTTTCTTCTACGTGTATATGGCTGTGTATACTTGTGAATCTATTTAGTTTTATTAGCAGCGAATACTTGCATACAAGATCATTAAGAACAACATCTCTTAGCATTGATGTTGCTATGTTTGTTGTTGTTGTGGTTTACTCTTATTGGCACAGCCTTGAATGATCTTGTATATTCTGGAGTATTTCATTTCCGTTAATTTGAATATTATCTATATAGTGTTTGTAACATTTTGACAACTATAGATAATATTGCCAGTGCTGCCAAGTACATATAGCCACATTGTCGTTTTATTTAAATCTATTTCTAATCTTTGTAACACTGCCGCCCACTTAAGCCTGTTCGTCCCGAATAGGCATACAATCACCTCTTCCATAGTGCGCCAATCGTTCGAGATGTACTATCTTCATTTTCGACCTTGGGCTATTGTGCTTCTGTATCCGGTATACAACGTCATTCACTCTCTTAATCACTTTATACGTGCCATCCCAGTGAGTCTGTAGTTTTGGGGACAATCCTTTCTTTCGTTGTGGGTTGTACAGTAAAACCAATTGTCCTTCCATAAATCCCTCCGAGTTTGCTGCGCGGTCATACCTAGCCTTCATCTTGTCACTGACCATCTTGATTCTATTGCGCACGAACTCATGCAGTTCGCTTAAATCCTCCTTCTCCTGGGACGTAATAGCTCCTTCCTCTACAGTTGGCTTAACACCAAATTCCAAATCACCAGGTAGTTTTAATTCCGTCCCGAAGATAATTTTGGCTGGCGTTCTCGATGTTGAGTCGTGTACAGCTGACCTATATGCCATTAAAAATTTGGGGATGTGCTCGTCCCAATCCCTCTGATGGGTGCTTACTACTTTTCGTAGGTACTCTTCTAAGGTGCGATTGAACCTTTCTACCATGCCATCAGACTGTGGATGCAGCGGCGTCGTTCTGGTTTTCTTTATCCCATACAACTCGCACATTTCTCTGAATATGGCAGACTCGAAATTCCTTCCTTGGTCGGAATGTAATTCTATTGGGACACCATAGCGACATACCCAGTTGTTGACGAAAGCATTTACAATTGTCTTTGCTTCCTGGTTAGGTATAGCATATACCTCTGGCCATTTACTGAAATAGTCCATTACCACAAGTACATAACGATTTCCGGCTTCGGTGACGGGAAAGGGACCTGCTACATCCATTGCGATCCGCTCGAATGGTGCTCCTGAGATGTATTGTTGCAGCTGTCCCCGGCTTCTTCTTACTGGGCCTTTGGCTGCTATGCACTGTGGGCACTTTGCTATCCAGTCAGCTACGGCTTGTTGATATCCAACCCAATAAAAACGCTGCTTCAGTTTCTCAAGTGTTTTTGTTACTCCAAGATGACCGCCACTGGGTCCATTATGAAACTCCTGTAAAACTTCACTTATCTTGGAGTATGGCACAACTATTAAATTTGAAGTTGTTTTGCCATCTACACTTTCCCATACGCGGTATAAACACCCTTTTATTACCTTAAGGCTGTTCCACTGAGCCCAATAAGATTTGGCGAGTGGGCTTTCAGCCGAAATTTCATTCCGGGATGGTCGTCTGTCTTCTTCTTTGGCCGCTATAATTTTCCTTAGTATATCGTCGTCCCTCTGTGCCGCTGACCGGTCTTCATCAGAGCCGATGTGCATTAGCCGAACATCCACAACACCTTCCTTTTGCTCGGTTCTAACACAATGTTTACACTCTAAACAGCACGGTCTTCTCGAAAGAGCATCCGCATTGTTATGCTTTGTGCCCCTTCTATGCTCAATGCTGAAGTCGTAGCTCTGCAGGCGCTCAATCCACCTTGCCAGTTGCCCTTCAGGATTTTTAAACTGCAATAGCCATCTCAGTGCAGAATGATCGGTCCTTAATGTAAAGTGTTGACCATACAGGTACTTATGGTAATGCTTAATGCATTCCAATACCGCCAGAAGCTCACGTCGTGTCACACAGTAATTCCTCTCAGGTTTTGAGAGTACACGGCTATAGTACCCTATGACCTTCTCAGTGCCATTTACTACTTGGGATAGCACACCCCCTATGCCATAGCCGCTCGCATCAGTATCCAGCACAAATTTTTCTCCAGCTATGGGATACGCTAGCACTGGTGACGTACATAATAATTCTTTGAGTTTCTGGAAGGATTTTTCCTGTGGCTCGCCCCAATGGTATGGTCTTGACTTCTTTGTCAGCTCATGCAAGCTTGCAGGTACACTGGCAAAATTCGGCACAAGACGTCTGTAGTATGTGCAAAGGCCCAAAAAGCTGCGCAATTCATGAAGATTTTTAGGTTGATGCCAGTCCCTTACTGCTTTTATTTTATCTTCATCTGTTGAGATTCCGTCTGCTGTAACACGATGCCCCAAATACTTTACTTCTTTCTGGAACAATGCACATTTCTTCAAGCTGAGTTTCAATCCAGCTGATGATATCCGTTGAAGAACTTCTGCCATGTTTTTGAGGTGTTTATCAAAAGTTTTCCCCATCACGATTATGTCATCGAGATATACCAAGCATGTCTTCCAGTGAAGTCCTATCAGTACCTTCTCCATTAGGCGTTCAAATGTGGCCGGAGCATTGCAGAGACCAAATGGCATGACTTTGAACTGCCATAATCCGTTGCCGACACTGAAGGCAGTTTTCTCCTTGTCTTTCTCTGCGATCTCCACTTGCCAATATCCGCTTCGCAAGTCCAGCGTAGAGAACCATTTGGTACCAGCTAGCGTGTCCAAAGTGTCATCGATCCTGGGGAGCGGATAACTGTCCTTCTTGGTTATGTCATTGAGCTTCCTGTAGTCTACGCAGAATCTAGTACTGCCATCTTTCTTTTTAACTAAGACTACAGGCGAACTCCAAGGACCAGAAGATGGTTCAATTACGCCATCACGCTCCATTTCACTTACAAGCTCTTTTACTTTGTCTCGCTTTGCTAGGGGTACGCTTCTGGGTGGCTGTTTAATCGGCCTAGCTTCGCCTGTGTTAATTTCATGTTTAACCAATGCATTTCTACCCTGGCTTTGGCTTCCCATGGCGAAGATACTGGCATGCCTTTTTAGTAACTGCTTGGCTTTATTTTTATCTGTCGCTGATAGACTTGCTACCCATTTCTCTACGTATTCCTCAAATTGTTCACGTTCTTTTGCGGACAAATTAGTAGGCTCTATCTTCTTCTCGCAGTTTATTATTGCCTCTGCTGGAGTACACTGGCCAACATCGGAATTTTCTTTGATGACTTTTTCATGGTCTGACAAGTTAAGCACTCTTATAGGGACTATTCCTCCTTCACTAGTTTTCACTAGAGCTTTCGCTGTTATAAGCTCTCTCTTTAGATCTGCCGGTTCTACAACCCACAACCGATTGTCCTCACAATCTCCCTTCATCCGCGCCCATATGACTGTTTCAGACTGCGGCGGTATTGTCTGACTCTCAATAGCAAATACTCTTGTTACTTGCTGTTTGCTGTCATATCCAATATCAAGGGGTATTTCCACATTACGCCAAATCATCGGCTGTTGTCCCATATGCAGATTAATGCCATGATTAATCATAAAATCGGCTCCAATAATAACCTCATCAACAATATCGGCAACAATAAACACATGTCTTACGTTGATGTTGGCTATAGTCACCTTCACTTCAATCTTACCATAGACAGTGGCAGGCTCTCCAGTAGCTGTACGTAGCCGTATATTGCTTAACCGCTCGCATTTCCCCTTTACTATATCGGGCCTTATTATTGACTGCGATGCCCCTGTGTCTATGGTAAGTACGTGCTTTTCCCCGTTGATGTGTCCGGACGCAGTGAGGTTGCTATTTTTCTGCTGCATCACTGATACGGAGATTGTGGGGCCCTCGTTTGTGAGAGCTAGCTCTTGCCCCTTAGTGCTAGCTCGTTTTAGTTTAACAGGGACTCTTGTGATGTTGTTTGGTTCACCCGTTTGCTGTTTCTTGGTGGCGAAACAGATCTACCTCTCTTCCTTTGTGCTTTGCAGCTGCGCTGAAAATGACCGATCTTTCCGCAGTTAAAGCACTTAGGCTTTTCTTTGATAGCCTTCTCTGCCAGCAGTTGTCGCATTGCCTCCTTAACGCTAGCCACTAGGTTGTTATCCTCCTCAGACAAAACCTCCACATTCCGCACTTTACATATCTGTGGCTTGAAAACCATCCTGGCAGTCTCTTGAGCCAGCGCAAATGACACAGTTTCAGCGAAAGTAGATTTCTGCGTAGCGCAAACCGCCAGTTTAACATCAGAGTCGCGAATGCCGTTAACGAAAGCCTCAGTTTTAAAATGGTCCAGGAACGGGTGACTCTCGCCTGGATATGTGAGCTGCACTAAACGCTTGATTTCCATTGCGAAATCTTGTAGAGATTCGTTAGGCTTCTGAACTCTACATCGCAATTCCATTCTGTATAAATCGCGCTTGTGCTCACCACCATACTTGCGCTGCAATGCTGCCATTATTTCATTATAGTTGTTTCTGCAGCTTACTGGCACAGTCTCAAGTACCTCTGCGGCTGTACCCTTTAAGGACAAAATCAACTCTATGGCCTTTTCTTCAGCATCCCATCCATTTCTGCGAGCCACCGTCTCAAACTGGAATTTGAAGATGCCTAATGGTACGCTGCCGTCGAAGCATGGCGCTTTTGTCCGCGCAGAAACCTCCGCAACTGCTCGTACTGGCCCGCCACTACACTCCAGGTTATGCACTTTGTCCTCTAGAGCATGCAATTTTTCTTCGAACTCCTTTGCATGGTGTTCAAGGCCACCGCATTCTAGATGTTGGACTCTATCCGCCAGCTCTGAGAATTTATTCTCAATAGAATCCATCCTCCTGTTGATGGCTTCAGAAACCTCTACCAGGATATCGTTCGTGGCCTTATTTGACTCCTGTATCTGCTGAGAGTTCTGTTTTATTTCAGTTATTTCGGCAACAAGCTTGTCCTGCATCTGCTGAGAGTTTTGTTTTATCTCACTTATTTCGGCTACAAGCTTTTCACTGCTGATCCTTGATGCCTCATGCATCTGCTGAGAGTTTTGTTTTATCTCACTTATTTCGGCTACAAGCTTTTCACTGTTGACCCTTGATGCCTCCTGTATCTGCTGACAGTTCTGTTTCATTTCGATCATCATAGCAGCGAACATTGAATTTATGTCCATGCTGCTGGTCGTGGCAGGAGGGCATACCTGCACATCGTCTTTGTCCTCAAACTCATATGTCCCGATGTCCATGCCGCGCTTCTTAAACTCATCTATTAGCCTCTTCTGCAGTTCAGCCTTGTTACCTGCAGTTGGCAATTCCAGCTTACTGAGCTCCTTCTTCAGCTGTTCAACTTTTAGCTCATCAAATTTCATGATTATTTATTTTAATTTTATAATGTCCTTTTTATTTTTTTTTTCCTTAAATTGCAATGTCCTCTTAATTATTTTTGCAATCCCACTTCTGATACCAATTGTTACGTTTTTAGACCTTTTCGTAAAAACGGTTTTATTACTTATCCTTCAAGGATTCGTTTTATTGCATCACATTAAAACACGGACAAATTAATTTAAGAAATTTAATGCGGCAACACTTTATTTATTACTTAACACGAGTATTTGTACTACTCAACCCTCAGCGATGTTAACACGTCTGTATTTGAAATCACACTGACCCTTGCTGAGTTCTGGCAGCGCCTTTATATAGCAAAAATGACGGCGTCTGGTAACCTCGCGAAAGTTCTGGGTATGGTGGTTGTATTTTACTTGGCATGTGTGTGTTTGTATGACAATGCTGACTTGTTTGGTTTGCTTATGGTAACTATGTGTGTTTGAATGTATGAGTGTTCTGTGTGTTTTGCCTATGGTAACTATGAGTGGTTGTATGAATGAGTGTGTGGTTTTGTTTCTTCTACGTGTATATGGCTGTGTATACTTGTGAATCTATTTAGTTTTATTAGCAGCGAATACTTGCATACAAGATCATTAAGAACAACATCTCTTAGCATTGATGTTGCTATGTTTGTTGTTGTTGTGGTTTACTCTTATTGGCACAGCCTTGAATGATCTTGTATATTCTGGAGTATTCCATTTCCGTTAATTTGAATATTATCTATATAGTGTTTGTAACATTTTGACAACTATAGATAATATTGCCAGTGCTGCCAAGTACATATAGCCACATTGTCGTTTTATTTAAATCTATTTCTAATCTTTGTAACAGTATATATACATATATGTATATATATATATATATATATATATATATATATATATGTATATATATATATATATATATATATATATATATGTATATATATATATATATATATATATATATATATATACATATATGTATATATATATATATATATATATATATATATATATATATACATATATGTATATATATATATATATATATATATATGTATATATATATATATATATATATATATATATATATATATATAGATATATATATATATATATATATGTATATATATATATATATATGTATATATATATATATATATATATATATATATATATATGTATATATATATATATATATATATATATATATATGTATATATATATATATATATATATATATATATATATGTATATATATATATATATATATATATATATATATATATATGTATATATATATATATATATATATATATATATATATATACGTATATATACATATATATATATATATATATATATATATATATATACTTATATATACATATATATATATATATATATATATATATACATATATATATATACATATATATATATATATATATATATATATATATATATATATATATATATGTTTGCGTGTAAAGAAGGATGGTTAATAAAAAAGAACATATATAATATATATATATATATATATATATATATATATATATATATGATAATGTGGTTAACGAATATAGTCTTTTAGACCATATGAGACCTGTGTTAGAAAATATTTCTAGCAAAAACGTGGTTTCGTGTTATCTTCCTCACCATCCTGTGATTAAACCTGACCGGAAAACTACGAAATTGCGTGTCGTATATAACGCATCAAATAAGACATTAAACGGTATAAGCTTAAATGATTGCTTATATGTGGGCCCCACATTGCAATCTGATTTAGTGCTTTTAATTCTACGTTGGAGGCTCTTTCGCTATGTGTTTAATTGCGACATTACGCAAATGTATAGACAAATTCGTCTTGACCCTGCTCATACGCCGTATCAACGTATACTATTCCGATCTTCTCTGACGGAGGAGGTCAAAACGTATGAGTTACAGACTGTAAACTTTGGTGTAAATTGTGCTCCCTATCTGGCGAAACGGACACTTTTACAATTGGCAGATGATTCAGAAAATGAATATCCTCTTGCGGCGAATATATTGGGCAAATCTATGTATGTTGACATACTAACGGGTACTCATGATATTTCATCTGCTCTGAAGGCTAGGGATCAACTTCGAAATATTTTATTGTCAGCAAAATTTCAGCTTAGAAAATGGACTTCTTATGCTATAGAAATTTTGAATGGTCTTACGTCAGATTATTTAGTAGATCCGAAGCTTTTGACATTTCTTGAATCCAGTAGCTCTAAAACATGAGGTATTCAATGGAATGCTCAGTTGGATTAATTTTACTTTAAAGTGGAGCCTATTGCTGATAAATTACATTATACCAAGAGAGAAGTCTTGTCTACAATAGCTAAATTGTTTGATCCCATAGGTTGGATAGATAATATACAAATACCACGTTGGGTACAGTATACGCCTAATACTTCTGCTGAACCTCATGTTTTCTCTGACGCTTCAGAGAAAGCATACGCGGGGGTAGTGTATATTAGAATTGAGTCTCTTGAGCAGATTCATACTTATTTGCTTTCCTGTAAAACAAAGGTAGCTCCTATAAAAACGATTTCTCTACCTCGTTTAGAACTTTGTGGCGCAGTATTAGCTTCTGAACTTTTGAAGACTATTGTCAGAGAAATTGATATTCTGCTTGAACAAGTGTATTGCTGGACAGACTCTACCATTGTTCTTTGCTGGTTGAAGAAAACTCCTAGTAGTTGGACAACTTTTGTAGCAAATAGAGTGTGTCGGATTCAAGAGAATGTAGAGAATCATAATTGGTACCACGTTAAATCGGAAAAGAATCCAGCAGATTTTGCGAGCAGAGGAGTTTCCCCATCGGAATTGTCAAAAAGTGACCTTTGGTGGCACGGACCTGCCTGGCTGCGGAAGAATAAATGCAATTGGGAGCTGAATAGTATGTCATCCATGGACACAGAGACGGAAGCTCGAGCTGTGAGAACTCATGCATCGTTTTTTACCAATTATGAGGATATTCTGGGGAGGTTTTCTAAGTTAGATCGTGCCCTTAGGATAGTAGCTTATATGTTGGGATTCTTTTATATGACACATCCGTCACATAAGAGTAAAATGTCATTTACTTCGACAGCAACTACCAGCGATGAGTTGTCAAAAGTTAAATTACGGATTTTTGCACAAAAGGCTCATTTTGCAGAGGAATATGAATTTTTGCAATTAAAGAAACCTATTTCTTCTAAAAGTTCACTACAATCCCTTAATCCATTTTTGAATGAAGATGGGGCAATGAAGTTGAATGTTCATTTGGTGAAATCTCCATCTCTGTCTTATACAGAACGTCGAGAATTCTACCGTATTCTTGACGTTTTACACTTCTGCTAACAGAATTTGTGCATTTACTTTCCATTCATGGCGGAAATCAATTAATGCTGAGAATTATTCGCATTGAATATTGGGTTTCTCGTTTGAAAGTTTTGGTGCGTACTGTAATAAATCGATGCAAAAGTTTTATATTAGACCGAAAACGCTCTTACACTTAAATTATGGCGGGTCTGCCCTCAGAAAGAACTGTTTTAGATCGACCGTTTAACACCACTGGTGTAGACTTTGCTGGTCCGTTTGATATGAAAAGTTTTACTGGCCGCGCTTGTGAGATAACGAAAGCATATGTGTGTATTTTCGTTTGTTTTCCTACTAAAGCAGTCCACTTAGAGGCCACAACTGATTTATCAACGGATGCATTTTTGGCTGCTTTTCATCGTTTCATTGCTAGGCGTGGTTGTCCTCATACTATACTTTCTGATAATGGTACACATTTTGTTGGCGCTTCTAGAGATATTGAAAGGGACTTTTGTACATTTTTGTCTGAATGTAAAGCCCGAATGTGTTCTACTTTTGGACTACAGGGTCTTACATGGCGTTTTATTCCGGCTGCTGCACCTCATACGGGTGGGTTATGGAAAGCGCTGTAAAAAGTTTTAAAACACATCTTCGAAAAGAAGCTCAAAATTTGAAAAATTTGAGAAATTATCTACCATATTATTGCCTCAATTCCCGTCTCCTCTGTCCCATATCGTACAATCCTAATGAACCAGTAGCGCTTACGTCTGGTAATTTTTTAATAGGCCGTCCAATATTGGCTCCGCCGGAATCAACTATTTTGGAAACTCATGATAGCATTGTAAATAGATATCGTAAAATTAAAGCATTTTCTCAAGATTTCTGTCGACGATGGAAAGAAGAATATTTGAAATATTTACATAAAAGCTATAAATGCACGTTTCCTGAAAGGGACATACAGATAGGCGACTTAGTTGCTATTCGTCATGAGCAGCTTTCTCCTACTTCGTTGAAATTAGGTAGGGTGATAAAAACGGACTGATTTCCAAATTCGCGTCGCGGACATATGTACTGCAAACGCTATTGTAAAGCGATTAATCAAAAAACTGGTCATTTTGACCAACTAAAAAATTTAAAATTTATTAACTTCCATTGTTTCCTAGCAATATGGACGTTATTGATGGAAGAGGCTCTGTTGGAAGAGATCCCAGTGGCAATGGAAGTGGCCCATCCGACGGTGGTTTTATCGGGCAGCACTCCCACTTCATTGGGTGTGGATCCAGCAGCGGAGACTGATACTGCAGAGGCGGTTATAACATCGGTGTGCCCAGTTTGTATCTCTGGTATTGACATCAACAAGCCCGATATGTTTGCTGCTGAGCTGCCTAAAGCTACAGCGCCGGCGTGTAGTCTCTGCAAAAAACCGCATCCCCTGGCAGCTTTCTTCCGTTTCAGGCGGCTGGCCCATGAAAATAAATTAAGGCACTTATTGATTTGGGGTGGTGTCATTTTCTTCGACGGTGCAGATTAAGTTGCGGGTGGGAAGTCGTGAGGTTTTAGTGAGAGCCGTAATAGACGTATGTTTCGAAGTCAGCTACGTGAGCGATCAGCTTGTCGCTAAATTGAAACTGGCACCTCCAGATGGCTACTGTCGCTTACGCTTACGCTCTATTTGCGATGCCGCAAAGCATATTTCGTTTAGCGACAAAGTGCAGCGAATGCATGGCATAAGGTCGCCACGGGAAAGTGTAGCAGAGGCGGTGAAAGATAGATTTCCGGGGTTACAATTGGCTAATCCTACGTTCCATCATTCGGGGCAGGTGGCATTAGCTTTAGGCCTGGAATTGAGCGGGCAAATTATGACGGGCAATATATTCGCGTCGCCGGGCCTAAGGTAGCCGGCAATGTTCAAGCCAAAACGTTTGACTTATTGCAATAATTAGTATTTTGATTTTTCGGAGTATTCCTTAGATTTTGACTAGTGAAATATATAAGGGTTTGGTTTTACTCGTTTGTTCGGTCGTTTGCTGTATATTTTATATATGATATATTACTTGTTTGTAAGACTTTGTGAAAATGATTTGCAATTTTTATCGGGTCAATAAGAGTTTCGTTGTTTGTATATATTGATTTGATACCACTCAAGGTACTTCGATGGGTAATATTGTTAATCTTGTTCCAGATGTTAGATACTGGTGTATTGCTATTCATCGTCTTTATGTATTCTTCAAAGTACAATTTTTTAGCGGTTTCCAGCTCTTTTCGGAATTTTGCATTAGATTTCTTATATGCTATATGGTTAGCAGAGCCCGAATTTTAACTAAAATTCTTCCATAATTCTATTTTTTGTTGACGCAGGTTAGACAAGAATTTATTCCACCATGGCAATCGCCGGATTTTAATTTTCTTTTAGTTTGAGGGATGTGTAAATTGGCTGCTTATGAATAGATTTGGTTATTATTGCTGGAGCTGGAAGTAGTTCTTGTTGAGAGTTCCTGTTCAACTTCTTGGGAATATTTTGCTAAATTTCCCAAATGAATAAATTTCTTATTATTCATTGTAACTGAATCCTGTTTTTTATTACATAATTTTATAGAGATTTTAATCGGAAAATGGTCACTATTGTTTAAATCATTTATTTTGTTGTTAGTGAAATAATAACAATAATTTTTGGATTTGGTAAAAAATACTTGTTTTCCTGTATTAAGTCTTGAGTTATAGTAGATATAGGTGACATTGTAAATTTTTGACTGGTTTTCAAAAGGTGTTTTGGTATTTCAGATGATGATTTTTCTGGGTTAGTATATGATGGTTCTATCCGGGTGGTGTGTTTTATTGTTGGGAGTTGTTTAATATTATTGCCATGTGTATCTGAGGTAAGATTTGATGATTCGATAGATGGTTTGAATTTTGTTTCTGAGAGTAGAGTGATATTGATTTCCGTCGACGCACAGTAGACCATTTCGCGAGAAGGCGGTCAAAACTCTATAACATTTGACCGGATTGTAATTTTAATACGCCGTTTTTGTTTTTTTGTTTTCTAGGCTTTAAGTTAAGCCATAAATTTTATGGACAGTTGATGGCATAGACGTCCAAGAGTATTTTTCGTTGTAAAGTATATGACTGTTTCAGACTGCGGCGGTATTGTCTGACTCTCAATAGCAAATACTCTTGTTACTTGCTGTTTGCTTTCATATCCAATATCAAGGGGTATTTCCACATTACGCCAAATCATCAGCTGTTGTCCCATATGCAGATTAATGCCATGATTAATCATAAAATCGGCTCCAATAATAACCTCATCAACAATATCGGCAACAATAAACACATGTCTTACGTTGATGTTGGCTATAGTCACCTTCACTTCAATCTTACCATAGACAGTGGCAGGCTCTCCAGTAGCTGTACGTAGCCGTATATTGCTTAACCGCTCGCATTTCCCCTTTACTATATCGGGCCTTATTATTGACTGCGATGCCCCTGTGTCTATGGTAAGTACGTGCTTTTCCCCGTTGATGTGTCCGGACGCAGTGAGGTTGCTATTTTTCTGCTGCATCACTGACATGGAGATTGTGGGGCCCTCGTTTGTTAGAGCTAGCTCTTGCCCCTTAGTGCTAGCTCGTTTTAGTTTAACGGGGACTCTTGTGATGTTGTTTGGTTCACCCGTTTGCTGTTTCTTGGTGGCGAAACAGATCTACCTCTCTTCCTTTGTGCTTTGCAGCTGCGCTGAAAATGACCGATCTTTCCGCAGTTAAAGCACTTAGGCTTTTCTTTGATAGCCTTCTCTGCCAGCAGTTGTCGCATTGCCTCCTTAACGCTAGCCACTAGGTTGTTATCCTCCTCACAAAACCTCCACATTCCGCACTTTACATATCTGTGGCTTGAAAACCATCCTGGCAGTCTCTTGAGCCAGCGCAAATGACACAGTTTCAGCGAAAGTAGATTTCTGCGTAGCGCAAACCGCCAGTTTAACATCAGAGTCGCGAATGCCGTTAACGAAAGCCTCAGTTTTAAAATGGTCCAGGAACGGGTGACTCTCGCCTGGATATGTGAGCTGCACTAAACGCTTGATTTCCATTGCGAAATCTTGTAGAGATTCGTTAGGCTTCTGAACTCTACATCGCAATTCCATTCTGTATAAATCGCGCTTGTGCTCACCACCATACTTGCGCTGCAATGCTGCCATTATTTCATTATAGTTGTTTCTGCAGCTTACTGGCACAGTCTCAAGTACCTCTGCGGCTGTACCCTTTAAGGACAAAATCAACTCTATGGCCTTTTCTTCAGCATCCCATCCATTTCTGCGAGCCACCGTCTCAAACTGGAATTTGAAGATGCCTAATGGTACGCTGCCGTCGAAGCATGGCGCTTTTGTCCGCGCAGAAACCTCCGCAACTGCTCGTACTGGCCCGCCACTACACTCCAGGTTATGCACTTTGTCCTCTAGAGCATGCAATTTTTCTTCGAACTCCTTTGCATGCTGTTCAAGGCCACCGCATTCTAGATGTTGGACTCTATCCGCCAGCTCTGAGAATTTATTCTCAATAGAATCCATCCTCCTGTTGATGGCTTCAGAAACCTCTACCAGGATATCGTTCGTGGCCTTATTTGACTCCTGTATCTGCTGAGAGTTCTGTTTTATTTCAGTTATTTCGGCAACAAGCTTGTCCTGCATCTGCTGAGAGTTTTGTTTTATCTCACTTATTTCGGCTACAAGCTTTTCACTGCTGATCCTTGATGCCTCATGCATCTGCTGAGAGTTTTGTTTTATCTCACTTATTTCGGCTACAAGCTTTTCACTGTTGACCCTTGATGCCTCCTGTATCTGCTGACAGTTCTGTTTCATTTCGATCATCATAGCAGCGAACATTGAATTTATGTCCATGCTGCTGGTCGTGGCAGGAGGGCATACCTGCACATCGTCTTTGTCCTCAAACTCATATGTCCCGATGTCCATGCCGCGCTTCTTAAACTCATCTATTAGCCTCTTCTGCAGTTCAGCCTTGTTACCTGCAGTTGGCAATTCCAGCTTACTGAGCTCCTTCTTCAGCTGTTCAACTTTTAGCTCATCAAATTTCATGATTATTTATTTTAATTTTATAATGTCCTTTTTATTTTTTTTTTCCTTAAATTGCAATGACCTTTTAATTATTTTTGCAATCCCACTTCTGACACCAATTGTTACGTTTTTAGACCTTTTCGTAAAAACGGTTTTATTACTTATCCTTCAAGGATTCGTTTTATTGCATCAAATTAAAACACGGACAAATTAATTTAAGAAATTTAATGCGGCAACACTTTATTTATTACTTAACACGAGTATTTGTACTACTCAACCCTCAGCGATGTTAACACGTCTGTATTTGAAATCACACTGACCCTTGCTGAGTTCTGGCAGCGCCTTTATATAGCAAAAATGACGTCGTCTGGTAACCTCGCGAAAGTTCTGGGTATGGTGGTTGTATTTTACTTGGCATGTGTGTGTTTGTATGACAATGCTGACTTGTTTGGTTTGCTTATGGTAACTATGTGTGTTTGAATGTATGAGTGTTCTGTGTGTTTTGCCTATGGTAACTATGAGTGGTTGTATGAATGAGTGTGTGGTTTTGTTTCTTCTACGTGTATATGGCTGTGTATACTTGTGAATCTATTTAGTTTTATTAGCAGCGAATACTTGCATACAAGATCATTAAGAACAACATCTCTTAGCATTGATGTTGCTATGTTTGTTGTTGTTGTGGTTTACTCTTATTGGCACAGCCTTGAATGATCTTGTATATTCTGGAGTATTCCATTTCCGTTAATTTGAATATTATCTATATAGTGTTTGTAACATTTTGACTATAGATAATATTGCCAGTGCTGCCAAGTACATATAGCCACATTGTCGTTTTATTTAAATCTATTTCTAATCTTTGTAACAATATATATACATATATATGTATATATATATATATATATATATATATATATATGTATATATATATATATATATATATATATATATATATATACATATATATATATATGTATATATATATATATATATATATATATATATATACATATATGTATATATATATATATATATATATATATATATGTATATATATATATATATATATATATATATATATATATAGATATATATATATATATATATATATATATATGTATATATATATATATATATATATATATATATATATGTGTATATATATATATATATATATATATATATATATGTATATATATATATATATATATATATATATATGTATATATATATATATATATATATATATACGTATATATACATATATATATATATATATATATATATATATATATACTTATATATATATATATATATACATATATATATATATATATATATATATATACATATATATATATATATATATATATATATATATATATGTTTGCGTGTAAAGAAGGATGGTTAATAAAAAAGAACATATATAATATATAAAAAAACATATATATAATATATATATATATATATATATATATATATATATATGATAATGTGGTTAACGAATATAGTCTTTTAGACCATATGAGACCTGTGTTAGAAAATATTTCTAGCAAAAACGTGGTTTCGTGTTATCTTCCTCACCATCCTGTGATTAAACCTGACCGGAAAACTACGAAATTGCGTGTCGTATATAACGCATCAAATAAGACATTAAACGGTATAAGCTTAAATGATTGCTTATATGTGGGCCCCACATTGCAATCTGATTTAGTGCTTTTAATTCTACGTTGGAGGCTCTTTCGCTATGTGTTTAATTGCGACATTACGCAAATGTATAGACAAATTCGTCTTGACCCTGCTCATACGCCGTATCAACGTATACTATTCCGATCTTCTCTGACGGAGGAGGTCAAAACGTATGAGTTACAGACTGTAAACTTTGGTGTAAATTGTGCTCCCTATCTGGCGATACGGACACTTTTACAATTGGCAGATGATTCAGAAAATGAATATCCTCTTGCGGCGAATATATTGGGCAAATCTATGTATGTTGACGACATACTAACGGGTACTCATGATATTTCATCTGCTCTGAAGGCTAGGGATCAACTTCGAAATATTTTATTGTCAGCAAAATTTCAGCTTAGAAAATGGACTTCTAATGCTATAGAAATTTTGAATGGTCTTACGTCAGATTATTTAGTAGATCCGAAGCTTTTGACATTTGTTGAATCCAGTAGCTCTAAAACATGAGGTATTCAATGGAATGCTCAGTTGGATTAATTTTACTTTAAGGTGGAGCCTATTGCTGATAAATTACATTATACCAAGAGAGAAGTCTTGTCTACAATAGCTAAATTGTTTGATCCCATAGGTTGGATAGATAATATACAAATACCACGTTGGGTACAGTATACGCCTAATACTTCTGCTGAACCTCATGTTTTCTCTGACGCTTCAGAGAAAGCATACGCGGGGGTAGTGTATATTAGAATTGAGTCTCTTGAGCAGATTCATACTTATTTGCTTTCCTGTAAAACAAAGGTAGCTCCTATAAAAACGATTTCTCTACCTCGTTTAGAACTTTGTGGCGCAGTATTAGCTTCTGAACTTTTGAAGACTATTGTCAGAAAAATTGATATTCTGCTTGAACAAGTGTATTGCTGGACAGACTCTACCATTGTTCTTTGCTGGTTGAAGAAAACTCCTAGTAGTTGGACAACTTTTGTAGCAAATAGAGTGTGTCGGATTCAAGAGAATGTAGAGAATCATAATTGGTACCACGTTAAATCGGAAAAGAATCCAGCAGATTTTGCGAGCAGAGGAGTTTCCCCATCGGAATTGTCAAAAAGTGACCTTTGGTGGCACGGACCTGCCTGGCTGCGGAAGAATAAATGCAATTGGGAGCTGAATAGTATGTCATCCATGGACACAGAGACGGAAGCTCGAGCTGTGAGAACTCATGCATCGTTTTTTACCAATTATGAGGATATTCTGGAGAGGTTTTCTAAGTTAGATCGTGCCCTTAGGATAGTAGCTTATATGTTGCGATTCTTTTATATGACACATCCGTCACATAAGAGTAAAATGTCATTTACTTCGACAGCAACTACCAGCGATGAGTTGTCAAAAGTTAAATTACGGATTTTTGCACAAAAGGCTCATTTTGCAGAGGAATATGAATTTTTGCAATTAAAGAAACCCATTTCTTCTAAAAGTTCACTACAATCCCTTAATCCATTTTTGAATGAAGATGGGGCAATGAAGTTGAATGGTCATTTGGTGAAATCTCCATCTCTGTCTTATACAGAACGTCGAGAATTCTACCGTATTCTTGACGTTTTACACTTCTGCTAACAGAATTTGTGCATTTACTTTCCATTCATGGCGGAAATCAATTAATGCTGAGAATTATTCGCATTGAATATTGGGTTTCTCGTTTGAAAGTTTTGGTGCGTACTGTAATAAATCGATGCAAAAGTTTTATATTAGACCGAAAACGCTCTTACACTTAAATTATGGCGGGTCTGCCCTCAGAAAGAACTGTTTTAGATCGACCGTTTAACACCACTGGTGTAGACTTTGCTGGTCCGTTTGATATGAAAAGTTTTACTGGCCGCGCTTGTGAGATAACGAAAGCATATGTGTGTATTTTCGTTTGTTTTCCTACTAAAGCAGTCCACTTAGAGGCCACAACTGATTTATCAACGGATGCATTTTTGGCTGCTTTTCATCGTTTCATTGCTAGGCGTGGTTGTCCTCATACTATACTTTCTGATAATGGTACACATTTTGTTGGCGCTTCTAGAGATATTGAAAGGGACTTTTGTACATTTTTGTCTGAATGTAAAGCCCGAATGTGTTCTACTTTTGGACTACAGGGTCTTACATGGCGTTTTATTCCGGCTGCTGCACCTCATACGGGTGGGTTATGGAAAGCGCTGTAAAAAGTTTTAAAACACATCTTCGAAAAGAAGCTCAAAATTTGAAAAATTTGAGAAATTATCTACCATATTATTGCCTCAATTCCCGTCTCCTCTGTCCCATATCGTACAATCCTAATGAACCAGTAGCGCTTACGTCTGGTAATTTTTTAATAGGCCGTCCAATATTGGCTCCGCCGGAATCAACTATTTTGGAAACTCATGATAGCATTGTAAATAGATATCGTAAAATTAAAGCATTTTCTCAAGATTTCTGTCGACGATGGAAAGAAGAATATTTGAAATATTTACATAAAAGCTATAAATGCACGTTTCCTGAAAGGGACATACAGATAGGCGACTTAGTTGCTATTCGTCATGAGCAGCTTTCTCCTACTTCGTTGAAATTAGGTAGGGTGATAAAAACGGACTGATTTCCAAATTCGCGTCGCGGACATATGTACTGCAAACGCTATTGTAAAGCGATTAATCAAAAAACTGGTCATTTTGACCAACTAAAAAATTTAAAATTTATTAACTTCCATTGTTTCCTAGCAATATGGACGTTATTGATGGAAGAGGCTCTGTTGGAAGAGATCCCAGTGGCAATGGAAGTGGCCCATCCGACGGTGGTTTTATCGGGCAGCACTCCCACTTCATTGGGTGTGGATCCAGCAGCGGAGACTGATACTGCAGAGGCGGTTATAACATCGGTGTGCTCAGTTTGTATCTCTGGTACTGACATCAACAAGCCCGATATGTTTGCTGCTGAGCTGCCTAAAGCTACAGCGCCGGCGTGTAGTCTCTGCAAAAAACCGCATCCCCTGGCAGCTTTCTTCCGTTTCAGGCGGCTGGCCCATGAAAATAAATTAAGGCACTTATTGATTTGGGGTGGTGTCATTTTCTTCGACGGTGCAGATTAAGTTGCGGGTGGGAAGTCGTGAGGTTTTAGTGAGAGCCGTAATAGACGTATGTTTCGAAGTCAGCTACGTGAGCGATCAGCTTGTCGCTAAATTGAAACTGGCACCTCCAGATGGCTACTGTCGCTTACGCTTACGCTCTATTTGCGATGCCGCAAAGCATATTTCGTTTAGCGACAAAGTGCAGCGAATGCATGGCATAAGGTCGCCACGGGAAAGTGTAGCAGAGGCGGTGAAAGGTAGATTTCCGGGGTTACAATTGGCTAATCCTACGTTCCATCATTCGGGGCAGGTGGCATTAGCTTTAGGCCTGGAATTGAGCGGGCAAATTATGACGGGCAATATATTCGCGTCGCCGGGCCTAAGGTAGCCGGCAATGTTCAAGCCAAAACGTTTGACTTATTGCAATAATTAGTATTTTGATTTTTCGGAGTATTCCTTAGATTTTGACTAGTGAAATATATAAGGGTTTGGTTTTACTCGTTTGTTCGGTCGTTTGCTGTATATTTTATATATGATATATTACTTGTTTGTAAGACTTTGTGAAAATGATTTGCAATTTTTATCGGGTCAATAACAGTTTCGTTGTTTGTATATATTGATTTGATACCACTCAAGGTACTTCGATGGGTAATATTGTTAATCTTGTTCCAGATGTTAGATACTGGTGTATTGCTATTCATCGTCTTTATGTATTCTTCAAAGTACAATTTTTAAGCGGTTTCCAGCTCTTTTCGGAATTTTGCATTAGATTTCTTATATGCTGTATGGTTAGCAGAGCCCGAATTTTAACTAAAATTCTTCCATAATTCTATTTTTTGTTGACGCAGGTTAGACAAGAATGTATTCCACCATGGCAATCGCCGGATTTTAATTTTCTTTTAGTTTGAGGGATGTGTAAATTGGCTGCTTATGAATAGATTTGGTTATTATTGCTGGAGCTGGAAGTAGTTCTTGTTGAGAGTTCCTGTTCAACTTCTTGGGAATATTTTGCTAAATTTCCCAAATGAATAAATTTCTTATTTTTCATTGTAACTGAATCCTGTTTTTTATTACATAATTTTATAGAGATTTTAATCGGAAAATGGTCACTATTGTTTAAATCATTTATTTTGTTGTTAGTGAAATAATAACAATAATTTTTGGATTTGGTAAAAAATACTTGTTTTCCTGTATTAAGTCTTGAGTTATAGTAGATATAGGTGACATTGTAAATTTTTGACTGGTTTTCAAAAGGTGTTTTGGTATTTCAGATGATGATTTTTCTGGGTTAGTATATGATGGTTCTATCCGGGTGGTGTGTTTTATTGTTGGGAGTTGTTTAATATTATTGCCATGTGTATCTGAGGTAAGATTTGATGATTCGATAGATGGTTTGGATTTTGTTTCTAAGAGTAGAGTGATATTGATTTCCGTCGGCGCACAGTAGACCATTTCGCGAGAAGGCGGTCAAAACTCTATAACATTTGACCGGATTGTAATTTTAATACGCCGTTTTTGTTTTTTTGTTTTCTAGGCTTTAAGTTAAGCCATAAATTTTATGGACAGTTGATGGCATAGAAGTCCAAGAGTATTTTTCGTTGTAAAGTATAGCTGTTTTTTTTGCGTATTCTCCAACCATTTTTGCATACATCTTCCTGCTGCATGGTAGAACTATTTATATAATGTTGAATCGGCTTATTAGTTCCAAATACACATTCGTGATACACGCTGCAGTTACTAGACCTGAGTAAGATATCCTCGCGGTCTTTCCATCATTTGTGTGTCATTTTCCTTGCTTTTGGTGATCGATCATTGGACCTAGTTCTAAATATTTTTCTAAATAAATCTCTTGCTTTCATTTGGTGTAAGAATATTTTTCAAAATCTTTTTTGTGCGCCTTGGGCTTGCTTCTATTTCTGCTTCAATTGTCACAATTTTTTATTGTGATAGTTTAATTTGGTGATAAATGAGTAATTGATATTTCCTCATTGATATTATGAATTTTACGTTTTCGAGTTCTATCACTACATTTATCAATTGGTTTTGCTCTTCCACCCGGTTTTACACATTTGGTTTTTGTAGATTTATATCGGAAACAAGTTCCCTTGAGAACCATTCATGGTTACGTTCGTACATTCTTTCCTTGCATTCAATATAGCTTGCTTTCAATCTCTTTCCAAAATTTCAAAACTTTGTTTTGTAGTTCAATTTCTTCTGTATTGCATATATTAAAAATTTTATTGCTTAGTATCTGCAATTCAATGTCCTGTAAATCATTTTGTTGTAAGAAAATATCTGCGAGATCTCTGTAAGTGTACTTAGCCATTGTTGAAATTGTAATGAATAAAGTTATGAAGACATAACTTTAAATATTCTTACTCGCAAATAAACAATGAAAAGATTCAGGTAGAGAGGTAACATCGCAATCAAGAAACGAATACGCGCACATACGAAGAACGAAAGGAGCACAGCACACAATAGTCGTGAACCCTTGAAGTACCGTTTTTCCAGGAATTTCCCTATTAATTTTTAATGGGTTTTGATTTGTTTCTTCTTCCACTAACAGCGCTTGCTATATATCAATGGTTTTTGCCATAATTAGTTGAGATATGTTCCATATTAGACGCATTTGTGAATATAAACACAATTCGGAAAAAAACGATTTTATACTTTTCCATCTGAAATCCGTCTTTTACAAAAGTGATCTGATAAAAACAAATACTTCAAAAATTAACACAACAGAAAACACATTTTTTCCTCAAAAAATGTTTGACCTAATGTCAGAAAAAAAAAAATATTGTTACAAAGATTAGAAATAGATTTAAATAAAACGACAATGTGACTATATGTACTTGGCAGCACTGCCAATTAATCTATAATTGTCAAAATGTTACAACCCTGGTCAACACTATATAGATAATATTCAAATTAACGGAAATGGAATACTCCAGAATATACAAGATCATTCAAGGCTGTGCCAATAAGAGTAAACCACAACAACAACAAACATAGCAACATAAATGCTAAGAGATGTTATTCTTAATGATCTTGTATACAAGTATTCGCTGCTAATAAAACTAAATAGATTCACAAGTATACACAGCCATATACACGTAGAAGAAACAAAACCACACACTCATTCATACAACCACTCATAGTTACCATAGGCAAAACACACAGAACACTCATACATTCAACCACACATAGTTACCATAAGCAAACCAAACAAGTCAGCATTGTCATGTATACAAACACACACATGTCAAGTAAAAAAAACAGCCACCATACCCAGAACTTTCGCGAGGTTACCAGACGACGTCATTTTTGCTATATAAAGGCGCTGCCAGAGCTCAGCGAGAGTCAGTGTGATTTCAAATATAGACGTGTTAACATCGCTGAGGGTTGAGTAGTACAAATACTCGTGTAAATAAAGTAATAAATAAAGTGTTGCCGCATTATATTTCTAAAATTAATTTGTCCGTGTTTTAATTTGATGCAATAAAACGAATCCTTGAAGGATAAGTAATAAAACCGTTTTTACGAAAAGGTCTAAAAACGTAACAATTGGTGTCAGAAGTGGGATTGCAAAAATAATTAAAAGGACATTGCAATTTAAGAAAGGAAAAAAAGGACATTAAAAAAAAAAGAAATTTAAATAAATAATCATGAAATTTGATGAGTTAAAAGTTGAACAGCTAAAAAAGGAGCTCAGCAAGCTTGAATTGCCAACTGCAGGTAACAAGGCTGAACTGCAGAAGAGGCTGATAGATGAGTTTACGAATCGCGGCATGGACATCGGGACATACGAGTTTGAGGACAAAGACGATGTGCAGGTATGCCCTCCTGCCACTACCAGCAGCATGGACATAAATTCAATGTTCGCTGCTATGATGATCGAAATGAAACAGAACTCTGAGCAGATAAAAGCAATCAGTGATGCACAAACTGCATCAAGAATCAGCAGTGACAAGCTTGTAGCCGAAATAAGTGAAATAAAACAAAACTCTCAGCAGATGCAGGAGTCATCAAGGACCAGCAGTGACAAGCTTGTAGCCGAAATAACTGAAATAAAACAGAACTCTCAGCAGATGCAGGAGCAGCTTGTAGCCGAAACTCAGCAGATGCAGGAAAAACTTGTAGCCGAAATACAGGAGTCAAATAAAGCCATGAACGAGACCCTGGTAGACGTTTCTGAAGCCATTCACAGGAGGGTGGATTCTATTGAGAATAAATTCTCAGAGCTGGAACATACTCTAGAGGACAAAGTGCATAACCTGGAGTGTAGCGGCGCGCCAGCACGAGCAGTTGCGGAGGTTTCTGCGCGGATAAAAGCGCCATGCTTCGACGGCAGCGTACCATTAGGCATCTTCAAATTCCAGTTCGAGACGGTTGCTAGCAGAAATGGATGGGATGCTGAAGAAAAGGCCATAGAGTTGATCTTGTCCTTAAAGGGCACAGCCGCAGAGGTACTTGAGACTGTGCCAGTAAGCTGCAGAAACAACTATAATGAAATAATGGCAGCATTGCAGCGCAAGTATGGTGATGAGCACAAGCGCGATTTATACAGAATGGAATTGCGATGTAGAGTTCAGAAGCCTAACGAATCTCTACAAGATTTCGCAATGGAAATCGAGCGTTTAGTGCAGCTCACATATCCAGGCGAGAGTCACCCGTTCCTGGACCATTTTAAAACTGAGGCTTTCGTTAACGGCATTCGCGACTCTGATGTTAAACTGGTGGTGTGCGCTACGCAGAAATCCACTTTCGCTGAAACTGTGTCATTTGCGCTGGCTCAAGAGACTGCCAGAATGGTTTTGAAGCCACAGATATGTTAAGTGCGGAATGTGGAGGTTTTGTCTGCGGAGGATAACAACCTAGTGGCTAGCGTTAAGGAGGCAATGCGACAACTGCTGGCAGAGAAGGCTATCAAAGAAAAGCCTAAGTGCTTTAACTGCGGAAAGATCGGTCATTTTCAGCGCAGCTGCAAAGCACAAAGGAAGAGAGGTAGATCTGTTTCGCCACCAAGAAACAGCAAACGGGTGAACCAAACAACATCACAAGAGTCCCTGTTAAACTAAAACGAGCTAGCACTAAGGGGCAAGAGCTAGCTCTCACAAACGAGGGCCCCACAATCTCCGTATCAGTGATGCAGCAGAAAAATAGCAACCTCACTGCGTCCGGACAGATCAACGGGGAAAAGCACGTACTTACCATAGACACAGGGGCATCGCAGTCAATAATAAGGCCCGATGTAGTAAAGGGGAAATGCGAGCGGTTAAGCAATATACGGCTACGTACAGCTACTGGAGAGCCTGCCACTGTCTATGGAAAGATTGAAGTGAAGGTGACTATAGCCAACATCAACGTGAGACATGTGTTTATTGTTGCCGATATTGTCGATGAGGTTATTATTGGAGCCGATCTTATGATTAATCATGGCATTAATCTACATATGGGACAACAGCTGATGATTTGGTGTAATGTGGAAATACCCCTTGATGTTGGATATGACAGCAAACAGCAAGTAACAAGAGTATTTGCTATTGAGAGTCAGACAATACCGCCGCAGTCTGAAACAGTCATATGGGCGCGGATGAAGGGAGATTGTGAGGACAATCGGTTGTGGGTTGTAGAACCGGCAGATCTAAAGAGAGAGCTTATAACAGCGAAAGCTCTAGTGAAAACTAGTGAAGGAGCAATAGTCCCTATAAGAGTGCTTAACTTGTCAGACCATAAAAAAGTCATCAAAGAAAATTCCGATGTTGGCCAGTGTACTCCAGCAGAGGCAATAATAAACTGCGAGAAGAAGATAGAGCCTACTAATTTGTCCGCAAAAGAACGTGAACAATTTGAGGAATACGTAGAGAAATGGGTAGCAAGTCTATCAGCGACAGATAAAAATAAAGCCAAGCAGTTACTAATAAGGCATGCCAGTATCTTCGCCATGGGAAGCCAAAGCCAGGGTAGAACTGCATTGGTTAAACATGAAATTAACACAGGCGAAGCTAGGCCGATTAAACAGCCACCCAGAAGCGTACCCCTAGCAAAGCGAGACAAAGTAAAAGAGCTTGTAAGTGAAATGGAGCGTGATGGCGTAATTGAACCATCTTCTGGTCCTGGGAGTTTGCCTGTAGTCTTAGTTAAAAAGAAAGATGGCAGTACTAGATTCTGCGTAGACTACAGGAAGCTCAATGACATAACCAAGAAGGACAGTTATCCGCTCCCCAGGATCGACGACACTTTGGACACGCTAGCTGGTACCAAATGGTTCTCTACGCTGGACTTGCGAAGCGGATATTGGCAAGTGGAGATCGCAGAGAAAGACAAGGAGAAAACTGCCTTCAGTGTCGGCAACGGATTATGGCAGTTCAAAGTCATGCCATTTGGTCTCTGCAATGCTCCGGCCACATTTGAACGCCTAATGGAGAAGGTACTGATAGGACTTCACTGGAAGACATGCTTGGTATATCTCGATGACATAATCGTGATGGGGAAAACTTTTGATAAACACCTCAAAAACATGGCAGAAGTTCTTCAACGGATATCATCAGCTGGATTGAAACTCAGCTTGAAGAAATGTGCATTGTTCCAGAAAGAAGTAAAGTATTTGGGGCATCGTGTTACAGCAGACGGAATCTCAACAGATGAAGATAAAATAAAAGCAGTAAGGGACTGGCATCAACCTAAAAATCTTCATGAATTGCGCAGCTTTTTGGGCCTTTGCACATACTACAGACGTTTTGTGCCGAATTTTGCCAGTGTACCTGCAAGCTTGCATGAGCTGACAAAGAAGTCAAGACCATACCATTGGGGCGAGCCACAGAAAAAATCCTTCCAGAAACTCAAAGAATTATTATGTACGTCACCAGTGCTAGCGTATCCCATAGCTGGAGAAAAATTTGTGCTGGATACTGATGCGAGCAGCTATGGCATAGGGGGTGTGCTATCCCAAGTAGTAAATGGCACTGAGAAGGTCATAGGGTAATATAGCCGTGTACTCTCAAAACCTGAGAGGAATTACTGTGTGACACGACGTGAGCTTCTGGCGGTATTGGAATGCATTAAACATTACCATAAGTACCTGTATGGTCAACACTTTACATTAAGGACCGATCATTCTGCACTGAGATGGCTATTGCAGTTTAAAAATCCTGAAGGGCAACTGGCAAGGTGGATTGAGCGCCTGCAGAGCTACGACTTCAGCATTGAGCATAGAAGGGGCACAAAGCATAACAATGCGGATGCTCTTTCGAGAAGACCGTGCTGTTTAGAGTGTAAACATGGGGTTAGAACCGAGCAAAAGGAAGGCGTTGTGGATGTTCGGCTAATGCACATCGGCCCTGATGAAGACTGGTCAGCGGCACAGAGGGACGACGATATACTAAGGAAAATTATAGCGGCAAAAGAAGAGGACAGACGACCATCCCGGAATGAAATTTCGGCTGAAAGCCCACTCCCCAAATCTTATTGGGCTCAGTGGAACAGCCTTAAGGTAATAAAAGGGTGTTTATACCGCGTATGGGAAAGTGTAGATGGCAAAACAACTTCAAATTTAATAGTTGTGCCATACTCCAAGATAAGTAAAGTTTTACAGGAGTTTCATAATGGACCCAGTGGCGGTCATCTTGGAGTAACAAAAACACTTGAGAAACTGAAGCAGCGTTTTTATTGGGTTGGATGTCAACAAGCCGTAGCCGACTGGATAGCAAACTGCCAACAGTGCATGGCAGCCAAAGGCTCAGTAAGAAGAAGCCGGGGACAGCTACAACAATACATCTCAGGAGCACCATTTGAGGGGATCGCAATGGATGTAGCAGGTCCCTTTCCCGTCACCGAAGCCGGAAATCGTTATGTACTTGTGGTAATGGACTATTTCAGTAAATGGCCAGAGGTATATGCTATACCTAACCAGGAAGCAAAGGCAATTGTAAATGCATTCGTCAACAACTGGGTATGTCGCTATGGTGTCCCAATAGAATTACATTCCGACCAAGGAAGGAATTTCGAGTCTGCCATATTCAGGGAAATGTGCGAGTTATATGGGATAAAGGAAACCAGAACGACGCCGCTGCATCCACAGTCTGATGGCATGGTAGAAAGGTTCAATCGCACCTTAGAAGAGTACCTACGAAAAGTAGTAAGCACCCATCAAAGGGATTGGGACGAGCACATCCCCAAATTTTTGATGGCATATAGGTCAGCTGTACACGACTCAACATCGAGAACGCCAGCCAAAATTATCTTCGGGACGGAATTAAAACTACCTGGTGATTTGGAATTTGGTGTTAAGCCAACTGTAGAGGAAGGAGCTATTACGTCCCAGGAGAAGAAGGATTTAAGCGAACTGCATGAGTTCGTGCGCAATAGAATCAAGATGGTCAGTGACAAGATGAAGGCTAGGTATGACCGCGCAGCAAACTCGGAGGGATTTATGGAAGGACAATTGGTTTTACTGTATAACCCACAACGGAAGAAAGGATTGTCCCCAAAATTACAGACTCACTGGGATGGCCCGTATAAAGTGATTAAGAGAGTGAATGACGTTGTATACCGGATACAGAAGCACAATAGCCCAAGGTCGAAAATGAAGATAGTACATCTCGAACGATTGGCGCACTATGGAAGAGGTGATTGTATGCCTATTCGGGTCGAACAGGCTTAAGTGGGAGGCAGTGTTACAAAGATTAGAAATAGATTTAAATAAAACGACAATGTGGCTATATGTACTTGGCAGCACTGCCAACTAATCTATAATTGTCAAAATGTTACAACCCTGGTCAACACTATATAGATAATATCCAAATTAACGGAAATGGAATACTCCAGAATATACAAGATCATTCAAGGCTGTGCCAATAAGAGTAAACCAACACAACAACAAACATAGCAACATAAATGCTAAGAGATGTTATTCTTAATGATCTTGTATGCAAGTATTCGCTGCTAATAAAGCTAAATAGATTCACAAGTATACACAGCCATATACACGTAGAAGAAACAAAACCACACACTCATTCATACAACCACTCATAGTTACCATAGGCAAAACACACAGAACACTCATACATTCAACCACACATAGTTACCATAAGCAAACCAAACAAGTCAGCATTGTCATGTATACAAACACACACATGTCAAGTAAAAAAAAACAACCACCATACCCAGAACTTTCGCGAGGTTACCAGACGACGTAATTTTTGCTATATAAAGGCGCTGCCAGAGCTCAGCGAGAGTCAGTGTGATTTCAAATATAGACGTGTTAACATCGCTGAGGGTTGAGTAGTACAAATACTCGTGTAAATAAAGTAATAAATAAAGTGTTGTCGCATTATATTTCTAAAATAATTTGTCCGTGTTTTAATTTGATGCAATAAAACGAATCCTTGAAGGATAAGTAATAAAACCGTTTTTACGAAAAGGTCTAAAAACGTAACAATATATATATATATATATATTATGACAAAATATTTCATTAATTGAAAACCATTTTTATATAATTATTAAAAACCAAAATTTACTATATTTTGTAATATGATTAATAACCAAAGTGGCAACAAGTATTATTCTCACAACTCAGCCATCCTGATGTTTTGATCGCCTCGATCAAATATACTTATATTGTAGTATCAGTCTGTGCATAACTCACTCCATGCTTATCATATTTTTCTCTTAATTTTTGTTGTAGATTGACATCAAATATTTCCAAGTGGCGTTTTATCATCTAGACCTAAAATGATGGTGTTAGCGTGGAAAGTGGAAAAAATAAAACAATTGTTTATAGTATATTAATTAAGAGAATTAATCTCAATTTCATTCAAAATTATTACGTTTTTGATTTGGAGAGAAAAAATGGCGGTTTTTAACACGACGAAAAATCAACAAGTAAAGCAATGTAACGAGTGGTTTATTCGTTAAAATCTATGTAGAAACTCCATAAAAAGGATGAAGATAAAAGTAGTAATAAATTCTAAAGAATTACCAACTGTTATGCTATAATCACAATTGGGACGAACGACGAATTATGCGTAACGAATATTCGTCGTTGCAAATAGAATATATTTATGTAAATGAAAATACACACAATATGTACATACGTTGGACGAAATGCGTCGTGCACAATGAACTTTGCGATAGGTTTATTTTTGTTTCTTACGCCAACGAATGACGAATAAATTTGTGCAGTGTGGCAGATTTTCTTTTATATTTTTAGTATATAGCAATAAAGTGACGTTTCCTTTTTTATTTATAGCACATAAATTAAATTCTTAAGTATGCAAAATATTGCTATATTAATATTTATATAGGCTAATTGTTCTAACTTAGCTAAAATCTCAGAAAGACATGATGATAAATATTCCTAGGCACACAGGAAAGTCAACATCAGTTTTATTCAACTTACACAGCAGAGCAGAACAGCTGTTTTCGAAAATCGCAACACTTTCATCTTCAGTGCTCATGTGTATATTGTGTTTATCACCACTGTTTAGGTGGCTTAGTTGAATGTGATAACAGTTCCTATTTACACAAATTTTATTGTGAAAAAGAATTCGAGAACTGTATCAACTTGATGTTAACACGTTTTTGTTTTAATACCCGTGTTATCGTTTAATTATTTTCTTCTTGTCCCATTTTTCTGAATTTTTTGTTCCATTATACATTAAGTCAAACTTTTTTGGTTTGAATTTTATACTTAAGTATATGTGAACGTTTTTCCAATTTTCATTGGTAGCTCAAGCCTAAGCTCAAATTATATGTGATTTGTTTATTTTATGAACATTTTATTTTTGCTATAAATATGATTCTACAACAACAGGCTCTTCCAAGATTGAATCTATAGAAGCTTGTACGTCATCTGCAGCAGTCTGACTTCGTACTTCTGATTGGCTTGTACCAGCTACTGCACTCACATTGACTCTGGTCATATACATCAACATCGGCGTTTTAAAGCATGCTCGAAGCTGGGCTATAGTTGCATTTTCAGAAAATTCAATTTCACTTTGATTCAATGCAGCTATTAATTCTTGGCGTGTTAAATTTCTTCTTTGCATTATAATCCCACTTCTGATTACTTTTATGAGAAAATAGTTCAATAGCGCATTTCTTTCGTATATTGTTTTATTAATAACACTGGTTTACATCCCAAAAATACCAAGAACGCCACATGCCTAGATAAGTTAATTGGGATCTCCTGAATACGAAAAACGTTGTATTTTTTTCTTAAGTACCGTTTTTTAGATAACGGTACTTTTGTGTTTTTCGGTGTATGGTCCCACTCAAACCCTTTTGGAGCCCAACCGAAAAGTAAAATCGAATTAAATCTCATATCGTTGAAGAGGTAATTGAATGCTTTTTCCGTCGATGTGCTGCAAATTTCTATGAGACAAGAAATTGCTGAGTTATGGCACCTCAAAGTTCAAAATTTGCCTATTCTTTAGGTTTTTTTTTTAATTTTTCATTTTTATTTCGTTTTTTTTTTCTACGTTACAGTAAAAATCTAGAATGTTTTATTTTTTTTACCAAAAAGTTTATTTAGTTACCAACATTTTAAGCGTAATTTGAAAAAATTTGTGAAAAATAAAGTTTTTATTAAGGATTTTGTGGAATGACAATATATTCATTTTCATTGCTCACACACTATATTCGGCATAAATTCAAAAAATTTAAATAGTTTTCAGCAAATTTTACCCTAATTTTTTTATTTTTCGGGCTTATAAATGGTTTTTTTTCTAGCAATTTTGCCATGGTAATTGTATTTATGCAGTGTATTACGAACTGTATTAAGGCAAACATCTTTTCCACTGTTGTTTTTTTAACAATATATTTAAATCTTTTGCAATTTCAAAAGGATCTTGCTTAATTTCCTTTACTATAAAACGCTCTTCTCTCTCAGTTAAAATTTTGCCTTGACCTTCTCGACTTTCATTTGCTAACCTACCCTCATCACGGAACCTCTTGATGATGTCCTGGACAGTTGACTTGCTTCTTCCTACCAATTCAGCAATTTCTCGCACTGTTTTTCCTTCAAAATTCAATTTGACTAATAACTGCCTTATATCCACAGAAGATTGTTTTTCTTTCGGAGCCATTTAAAAAAAAAAATTTGTAAAGAACTACAACTGTCTCTAAATATATGCAAATTATGACTAAATGTGATAAAAAATAACTTTTGAAGTGTAATTTTGTAAACTAACGGCAATTTAAAGATAAATTGTTTATATGTGTTCGATTATGCGTTGAGCACAAAAAATTAAGTAAATTTTGTTTTTCTTTGAAAATTTACCGTTTTTAAAAGCAAAAAAAAAAAAATAATATATAAATATTTGGTATTTTTATTTAGTTTAGGCACATACATATGAAAAAAATGCTTGTCCGATTATGCGATGAAGTCGCTGTATATATATATGTATATATATATATATATATATATATTTTTTTTATTTTTTTTTTGTTTGTATATGGAAGTGGCCCCTCCTACGGTGGTTATTTCGGGCAGCGTTCTCCCTTTTTGGGGTGTGGATCCAGCAGCGGGGCTGATACTGCGGAGGCGGTTGCAATATCGGCGAGCCCAGTTGGTACATCTGGTGCAGAAATCACCAAGCCCGATATGCCTACTGCTGAGCGGCTTAAAGCTACAGCGTCTGCCCGTAGTCTCCGCAAAAAATCGCATCTCCTAGCAGCTTGTTTCCGTTTCAGGCGGCTGGCCCATGACAAAAAGTTGCGGTGTGTATTGATTTGGGGTTACTGCTCAAAATACTTGGCCAGCAATTATAAAGCTAAAGACTGTGGCAGTGTGCGGAAATGTGGCAAATGTCAAGGGGATCATCACACTTTAATTCATTTTCCAAAGACGACTGAAAAAAGCTCTCCGAAGCCAAATGACGAAAAGAAGATAGAATTTCCGATGCCTGTTCCGTCGAGAGCAGGTCCGTCTAGTATAGCGTCGTTACCACTCCGCCATGTAGTGTCATTCTCCCCGACGGTGAGAGCGGTAATAGATTTATGTTGCGAAGTCAGTTGCGTGAGCGATCAGCTTCTCGCCGAATTGAAGCTGCCAGCTTTAGATAGCTACTGTCGTTTATGCACACACTCTATCGACGATGCCGCGAAACATATTTCGTTTAACTCTTAATCATTTTTGGTTTCAATATTAATTTGTTCGTGAATTTAGTATGATGGCGTGTGAAACTAAAAACATTTTTTCTATTCCAAAGAATCTTTATTGGTGTGTGTCATGGGAAATTGTGTTGGTTCACGAACATTTCTGTCAGTTGTATCCACATTCATTGATTGTATTTGGGGTTGTCTTTGGATGTATGATGGTTGTTGGTTTGGGTTGTATTTTACATTTGGCCGGTATTTCCGTTGTTCAGATTGTTGATGGCTTGGTTTCTGTTGAAAGCGTTCATGAGTCACTGAATGTGGTCGATATTCTTGTGTTGGTGTATAAAATTGTACTCGGGACTGCATATGCGGTTCTTAAATGTTTTGGTATCTGACCGTAAAGTGTACCTAATGTGTATTTTGAGTTTAAACCAGTAATAAATGTTGTAACTGTTTCTTGATTAACGAATGTTTTCATAGTTTTGTCACCTTGTTCCATTGAAATTTTTGATAGAATTAAATTCAATGCTTCAGTGATGCATGAATGATAATCAGTCAAATCTTTTCTTCCTTGTGTTATTATACTCATTTCGTCAAGAAAAACATACATTTTACGTTGGTCGGCATATGTATAGTCAAGTCTATTTATTATTGAATATAAATATAATATAAAGTTGTGGTTGATTAGTACATCCGAAGCCATGTCTTGGAGTTTTTCTCGTACGATGGCGAGTGCTTAATAGTATGTCGGGGTGTTTTCGAATCTTTTAATGATTTCCATATGTGTCCATGCTGATGATCTCCAGGCACGGTATTTCCTTTTATCTCCGTCAAATGTTGGGAGGATTTTAAGTTCTTCAAAATTTATTTGGATCTCAGTTGTTATTCCACTTGAACATGGAGTCAATTTTTCAACAGGTTCTAGTTTTGCTATATTAATATTTATATAGGCTAATTGTTCTAACTTAGTTAAAATCTCAGTTTTATTTTTACTTCACAGAATTGTCGTGAATACGAAATTCTACTATATTCCAATTTTTCAGGAATTTTCCGCTTTTTCAGGATTCGTGGTGCCGATTTTGTACTTTATTCAACTATTCCTTTTTTATCTTGGAAGTCTTTTAGTACTCACTGTATTTTTGTGCCATTGTGGTTTTGTCCTCTGAGTGTTCTCTGAGTGGTGTGTGGAACCTTTAGTATTGACTTAACTAAGGATCTCGCTTGAGCCCCCAGTTAATTTCCTTTTTAATAATATGAGAAAAGAAATACTTTCTTCTTTCAACTGCACTGAAATGTGCGCTTCTTTATTTAATATATTCTTAAGACTGATCAATAATTATTACTTTACATCTATTTATGCTAAAAATTATTTATATTCTTAATTACTGTTTACTTAGGATCTATCGTAAAATAATTATTGTCTAATGGATTATTATGTGTCTTATCTCTAGTCTAGTTCCATATATGTTAAATTCCCGATTTGTTTGCTTTGGGTCTAGACCTTTGTCTAGTCGTAATTATCTTCATCCCTTATTTTATGATCCGTCTGCATTAATATATTTATGTATTACTGTCATGCTTTGTGTCTGTTATGTGTTAACTCACACACGAGTGTGGTTAATATGAAATGAAACCCTTATTATTATGCAATCAAAGGACATCTAACTTATTATTCGAACATATAAACAATGTTTTGTAACCTAAAAAAGAATTACATCAATTAAAGAGCACCGATGTATTGAAAAGGCACTGTGTTTTGTTTTATTATTTATATTAATGTATTGGTTGCTAATACCTACACGCTACTTGTAACAAGTTACCTGCAACCGTAAATGTAGCATAAGTAATTACTTGCAAGTACGATAATACGAAAAATAGCCTAAAGTCTCGCAAGAATGTTTATAGTCAGTCAGCTGTAACATCTTGCGAAAATAGATTTCTTTTGAAGTTTAAACAAATAGGAAACAGAAATACATATGAATCCAGTATTGTTGTGTTTTCGCTGCAATAAAAGTACTCAAAAGTATATATTTTATAACAATTTTTTTAAATATACGAAATTTATGGTTGAAAATAAGATTACATAACATACAACGAAGCAGGTATATGCATGTTATTTTTTATGTCTAAGTTATTTATTTATTTCAAAAATAGAAATTTAGCTAACGCAACTTGTAGTAGTAAATTGATACAAAAATGAGCTACAGTAACACTGTTTCTTGACTCTACTTGGGATAATAGTAAAAATTCTTGAAATTCTTATGTAAAGCTTTATATGAAACAAATATAACTTTATATAACATATATACATACTCAAAAATACAATAATGTTTTTAAACCAATGCAACCAATTAATTATTTTATTTCTTAAACTACTTGTACAAAGTAGCTCCAAGAAAAAGTGCTCGCTAGTTTGTGCAAGAAGAGGAAACATTCCTTTCTCTCAAAATCGCTCACATTTAGCAAATCTTCGGTTACTGGAACGCTTTTTCCGTAAATGGGGATCCCACGGGGTCAAATGTAGAATAAAGAAACACATAATGCTTAAGAACTTAGTTATTATTCATAATTAACCAAATATATACAAATATATTTTTAGGGCGTTCCTGTCTTAATTTTGGCTAATAAACAAGACTTACCTGGCGCTTGTGAACCAAAAGAATTGGAGAAGCTCTTGGCGTTACATGAACTGCTTACACCTAATGCTTTAAATATTAATTCAGTTCTAAAAACTTGCTCCTGTTCAACTGGCAACATTGTTGTATCTACAAAAGGAATAGAAGACGAACAAGAGGAAGAAATGTACCGTGAAATTGGTGTGGGACATATATCATCATCGGCACTCAACTCTTCCTCAACATCTTCATCAAATCAACACAATACCCGCGTAAATACTGATGCAAAAAATAAAGCACCCTCGCTCAAAAATTATTCATCGACTTCCTTACTAGACTCTTACCATTGCCAACAACAACCGACTCTAAGTCAACAACATACTTCACAAAAAGCAGTTGTAACACAAGAATTACAATCGACATTGGTAACTCATCAGTCCTCCCCTTCCTCATTGGTGTGTACTCCAACATCATCTAATGTACCCAGTAATGACAATATATCTAAGTTATCACTATCTTCTACAACATCAAATATGAATGATTCTGCAATATTAGAAAATAAGAACAGTAACACGAAATCTTGCCACAACACCGGCACTATTTTAACTCAATATAAGGGCTGGTACATACAACCGGCATGTGCTATAACAGGGGAGGGTCTTCAAGAGGGTCTTGAAGCTCTGCATGAAATGATTCTTAAGAGACGTAAATATCAGAAGATACATAAAAAAAGGCGGTAATATTTATCCAAACCGGACATCTTGTAAAATAAACATATATAAACTGGCAGTTTCGATAATTATCAAAATCTAATGCACATGAATTCTTTTATATTTGGATAATTAATTAAGATAGTAGGTAAAATATCAAATTTTTAAATATAAAACGGCATTAAATTTTATCTTTTCAATGAGTCTCGCTCATCTTTATATATTGTGTAAATATGTAAAACTTATATGTAGTTTGTTCTTATTAATAACATAAAATAATTTTATAAAGTTATTCCTATATATTGGAGATTTTTCACTGTTTCGTGTAATACTATCATGCACCAGATTGGAGCTTTCTGCAATTATTTTGCGGCAGAATCGTCCTGTCTTCCTAACGAAATCAGTGTATTTAAGACAGAAATTTTTGCAAAGAGAGTACTGATCAAAACAAATATACAGGCTTAATTCGGTATTTTTATGGATAGCTACCTAGCTTTTTTGCTCCTAAAGGCCTCGAGAGTTTTTATTTTTGAAGTATTCTACAGTTCTTTACGGTATAATACATTCTCTGTGTAACAAATGAGCTATCATGATAGTGAACGATAATAAAAATGAAAAACATTGCACACATTTTAGTGAGAATTCTTATTTACCAAAAAAATAAATAAATAATCTGAATTGCTTTTCAAAACAAATATTCCAGCTTTCAATTATGTCTACTTATTCATTCTGCAATATACTAATATATATATATATATATATATATATATATATATAGAGTTTTCTTGGAACTTATGCCCAGTTTTTAACTTCAAAATTAAGTTCTATTTAAACTTAAAGTCTATTTAAATACAAAATTCATTTTTACATATCATATTTAAATACAACTTAAATAAATCGAGCACAATAAACATATGACTTTGAATTTTTTATTTTAAGAAAAAGAAAACATTGTGATGTTGAGAAAAATTTGCTAAAAAATTTAAAAAAGTTACGTAAATAAAGTTAATTATCAATAGAATAAAGTAAAAAATCAATAAAATAATATTTATTGTAATATAGACTTTTAATACAATTGAAAAACTTAAAATAATTTCATGCACAATACTTGAAATACTTTGAATCATAAGTAAAACACATGTTTTCTGAACAATGGCGATTTTTGTTTACATATTTCATGGTGCTAATACATTTTTCGCATGAAGTATTTAAATATGACTGAAAAACTGAAACCGTAGTTAAACACAACTTAAGTTTATGGAAAAATTAACTAATTTTGTACTTAAATACGATGTTAAAAACTAGGCATTAATGTGTAATTTTATTTTCAACAGAGTCGTCAGGCACAGAACAAAACGTCAAAGTAAAGACAAATCTAATTGAACAGGAGCAAAACAGCTGATTCATAACAGAGTAAAACGTACAAAAAATTTCTGCCTTAAAGTTATATCCACATCCTCAATTCTATTTGGCCAGTAAAATGATGTGCTATCTGGAAACTTTCCAAGTATTGAACACGTGGACTATACGGATATAAACGTCTCCAATATAAAATAATTAACCATGCCATCTGTTAATATTATATTTTTAAGGCTGCACACATTAAGATAAATGTAAGGTTGTTACAAAAATGTAGTGAAGAGGTGCTGGGCGATCGGTAGTTCTTTCTGTCCCTGCTGCTTTTCACTTTACTTGAAAATATTCAGATCTTTTTAAGACGCAAGTTTTTATGCAGAAATACATGTAGTAGGCTCCCTGCCCTGGTTATCAGGGCATATATACATATATATATATATATATATATATATATGTATACATATATATATATATATATATATATATATATATGTATACATATATATATATATATATATATATATATGTATACATATATATATATATATATATATATATATATATATATGTATACATATATATATATATATATATATATATATATATATATATATATATATGTATATATATATATATATATATATATATATATGTATATATACAGTGGCTCGCAGCTTATTTCAACCACATTCATTTAAAAAGAAGAAGTCGATATAACTTTTGAATGAAGCAAACTATTGGAAAAGTTCAAAAAGGATTTAATAAAATACTTCCTTATTTTCCAAAAAAATATTTTTTAATTTAAAATTAATATATTTATAAGCTTAAAAAATAAAAATAAGAAAACGTATGCATTTCTGTAGTCACAGCTTATTTCAACCAGCTTATTATTAGACTTGTTTAATTGACATCACGATAAGTGTAACGGTAAATTTCTAATAACTATTGGTTGTAGTTATGTTTTTAATTATTTAGATAAGCTTTTAGTGTGATTTTTACAGCTGGTTGATTCGGATACACCTTTTTATATAATGGGACGACACACTACGATTGAACAAAGAGAATTAGTTATTCGCCCTTATAAAAATGGCCATTCTCGTCGAAAAATTGCTGAAATAGTTTGTCTAAGTGATTCGACAGTGCAAAGTATTATTTATAAATTCCTGCACGAAAACGGAGTAGTCGATAAAGGCAGAAAAGCCACAAACAAAATTTTTAATTAAGGAGACGAGCGTTACATAGTTAGGAAAATAAAGAAAAACCCGAAGCTATCTGTTCCAAAATTAGCTGCAGAAGTTAAAAATGACTTGAACAAAACTTGCAGTGCAGAAATAATTCACCGTGTCCTAAGAAACCACGACTTTAATGGTAGAGTATATATACATATATATATATATATATATATATATATATATATATTTTATATATATATTATATACTTATATATATGTATATATATATATATATATATATATATATTTTATATATATATTATATACTTATATATATGTATATATATATATATATATATATATATATATATTTTATATATATATTATATACTTATATATATGTATATATATATATATATATATATATATATATGTATATATATATATACTCTACCATTAAAGTCGTGGTTTCTTAGGACACGGTGAATTATTTCTGCACTGCAAGTTTTGTTCAAGTCATTTTTAACTTTTGCAGCTAATTTGGAGCAGATAGCTTCGGGTTTTTCTTTATTTTCCTAACTATGTAACGCTCGTCTGCTTAATTAAAAATTTTGTTTGGGGCTTTTCTGCCTTTATCGACTACTCCGTTTTCGTGCAGGAATCTATAAATAATACTTTGAACTGTCGAATCACTTAGACAAACTATTTCAACAATTTTTCGACGAGAATGGCCATTTTTATAAGGGCGAATAACTAATTCTCTTTGTTCAATCGTAGTGTGTCGTCCCATTATATAAAAAGGTGTATCCGAATCAACCAGCTGTAAAAATCACACTAAAAGCTTATCTAAATAATTAAAAACATAACTACAACCAATAGTTATTAGAAATTTACCGTTACACTTATCGTGATGTCAATTAAACAAGTCTAATAATAAGCTGGTTGAAATAAGCTGTGACTACAGAAATGCATACGTTTTCTTATTTTTATTTTTTAAGCTTATAAATATATTAATTTTAAATTAAAAAATATTTTTTTGGAAAATAAGGAAGTATTTTATTAAATCCTTTTTGAACTTTTCCAATAGTTTGCTTCATTCAAAAGTTATATCGACTTCTTCTTTTTAAATGAATGTGGTTGAAATAAGCTGCGAGCCACTGTATATATACATATATATATATATATATATATATATATATATATACATATATATATATATATATATATATATATATATATGTATACATATATATATATATATATATATATATATATGTATACATATATATATATATATATATATATATATATATATATATATATATGTATACATATATATATATATATATATATATATATATATATATGTATATATGCCCTGATAACCAGGGCAGGGAGCCTACTACATGTATTTCTGCATAAAAACTTGCGTCTTAAAAAGATCTGAATATTTTCAAGTAAAGTGAAAAGCAGCAGGGACAGAAAGAACTACCGATCGCCCAGCACCTCTTCACTACATTTTTGTAACAACCTTACATTTATCTTAATGTGTGCAGCCTTAAAAATATAATATTAACAGATGGCATGGTTAATTATTTTATATTGGAGACGTTTATATCCGTATAGTCCACGTGTTCAATACTTGGAAAGTTTCCAGATAGCACATCATTTTACTGGCCAAATAGAATTGAGGATGTGGATATAACTTTAAGGCAGAAATTTTTTGTACGTTTTACTCTGTTATGAATCAGCTGTTTTGCTCCTGTTCAATTAGATTTGTCTTTACTTTGACGTTTTGTTCTGTGCCTGACGACTCTGTTGAAAATAAAATTACACATTAATGCCTAGTTTTTAACATCGTATTTAAGTACAAAATTAGTTAATTTTTCCATAAACTTAAGTTGTGTTTAACTACGGTTTCAGTTTTTCAGTCATATTTAAATACTTCATGCGAAAAATGTATTAGCACCATGAAATATGTAAACGAAAATCGCCATTGTTCAGAAAACATGTGTTTTACTTATGATTCAAAGTATTTCAAGTATTGTGTATGAAATTATTTTAAGTTTTTCAATTGTCTTAAAAGTCTATTGGTACAATAAATATTATTTTATTGATTTGTTACTTTATTCTACTGATAATTAACTTTATTTATGTAACTTTTTTTAATTTTTTAGCAAATTTTTCTCAACATCACAATGTTTTCTTTTTCTTAAAAGAAAAAATTCAAAGTCATATGTTTATTGTGCTCGATTTATTTAAGTTGTATTTAAATATGATATGTAAAAATGAATTTTGTATTTAAATAGACTTTAAGTTTAAATAGAACTTAATTTTGAAGTTAAAAACTGGGCACAAGTTCCAAGAAAACTCTATATATATATATATATATATATATATATATATATATTAGTATATTGCAGAATGAATAAGTAGACATCATTGAAAGCTGGAATATTTGTTTTGAAAACCAATTAAGATTATTTATTGGTTGTAGTTATGTTTTTAATTATTTAGATAAGCTTTTAGTGTGATTTTTACAGCTGGTTGATTCGGATACACCTTTTTATATAATGGGACGACACACTACGATTGAACAAAGAGAATTAGTTATTCGCCCTTATAAAAATTGCCATTCTCGTCGAAAAATTGTTGAAATAGTTTGTCTAAGTGATTCGACAGTGCAAAGTATTATTTATAGATTTCTGCACGAAAACGGAGTAGTCGATAAAGGCAGAAAAGCCCCAAACAAAATTTTTAATTAAGCAGACGAGCGTTACATAGTTAGGAAAATAAAGAAAAACCCGAAGCTATCTGCTCCAAAATTAGCTGCAGAAGTTAAAAATTACTTGAACAAAACTTGCAGTGCAGAAATAATTCACCGTGTCCTAAGAAACCACGACTTTAATGGTAGAGTATATATACATATATATATATATATATATATATATATATATATATATATATTATATATATATATATATATATATATATATATATATATATATTATATATTTATATATTATATATATATATATATATATATATATATATTTTATATATATATATATATATATATATATATTATATATTTATATATTATATATATATATATATATATATATATATATACATATATATATATATATATATATATATATATAATATATATATATATATATATATATATATATATATAATATATATATATATATATATATATATATATATATTATATATATATATATATATATATATATATATATATTATATATATATATATATATATATACATATATATATATATATATATATATATATATATAATATATATATATATATATATATATATATATATATATATATATTATATATATATATATATATATATATATATATAATATATATATATATATATATATATATATATATTATATATATATATATATATATATATATATATATAATATATATATATATATATACATATATATATATATATATATATATATATATATATATATATATATATATATATATATATATATATATATATATATATATATATATATATATATATATATATATATATATAATATATATATATATATATATATATATATATATATATATATATATATATATATATATATATATATATATAATATATATATATATATATATATATATATATATATTATATATATATATATATATATATATATATAATATATATATATATATATATATATATATATATATTTATATATATTTATATATATATAATATATATATATATATATATATATATATATATATATAATATATATATATATATATATATATATATATATATATATATATATATATAATATATATATATATATATATATATATATATATATAATATATATATATATATATATATATATATATGTATATAGTTATATATATATATATATATATATATATATATATATATATATAATATATATATAAATATATATATATATATATATATATATATATATATATATGTATATATATATATAATATATATATATATATATATATATATATATATATATATATAATATATATATATATATATATATATATATATAGAATATATATATATCGAGCCCTTACCGCCAAAATAGTGTAAGCGACACGTTTATCGATTTTCGATTTTTTGATGAAAATCGATTATTTACTATTATTTGCATCATCTCTAAAAATTTTATAACTCTAAAAAGTTTCGTTACGAATTTATAGCAAAAGCAATTTCAAGGTAAGCGAAAATTCTTAGTTTGTTTACATTTTTTGTGACTGCGAAGTGTCGCTTACATTAAAATTTTCTGTAACAAATTAAGTGATAAATTACAATATATTCGCGATTTTACTATTTTTTTTTTGTAATGTCGTTAAATCAACTTGAGGTAAGTGTGTTTTTTTAATTTAAATACAATATTATTTTGGTTGTTATAAAGAAATTTCTGTTTCAGTTTTCAACAAAAAAAATCGCTTGTTCCATACAGCGACAGAGATTCTGATTCTGTGGGAATAATAAATTCACAAACAAGTTTTTCTTCGAAGACTATTGAATTAGAATCTGAAGACCCATCGGAAGATATTGAAGAAGAAACGTGTGTGGGTAAAAGAGCTTACAAAAAGCCAAAATCATTACCTAAAAGGCTACAAAACCTAAAAAAAACCGGATACGAGTGTTCAGCCGAATCCATGTGCAAATAAAAAGTGTGGGAACGCATGTGGCGTTAAGTTTGCCGAATCCGATCGTTTAGCAATAAATGAACATTTTTGGGGTATTAGGAATAAAATTCGACAAAAAGACTGGTTGGTTTCCTGTATGACGCGTAAAAGCATTCGCAGGCGAAGAGGAGATGGCAACAAAAGGCAGTTTAGCTACAATTATGTTATTAATTATAATAATGCTAGTCACAAAGTGTGTCAACAATTTTTAATGAAAACGCTTCACATATCACAACAAATGTTAGTATCCGCAAGGAATAATTCAAATTGTTTAAAAACTTTTAGCACGAAGAAAAAGAGTTCCACGCCTCATAATAAGTCTGACGAAGCCAAGGTGACACTTTTAAAATCTTTTATTGAACTGTTACCAGCAGTTCCATCGCATTACTGTCGCAATAAGAGTAACAAGCTGTATCTACCGCAAGAATTTCGCAACATTAAAGGAGTATATGATCGGTACACTGAACATTTGAAAAGTATCAATAAGATATCGAATCTGTTATCCTTGAGAGTTTTTCGAGATATTTTTAAAAATTGTTTTCATATCGGTTTTCACTTGCATAAAAAAGACAAATGCGTCACGTGTGAAAATTATAATAACTTGGACAGCGAAGCCCAGAAGCATTTGGAGCAAACAGAAGTATACCAAACACACATAAGAGACAAAGACAAGTCTAAAGAAATATTTTTGGAGGAACAGAGACAAAGCAAAGAAAATTCCTCATTATTATGTGCTAGTTTTGATCTCCAAAAAGTTTTAAATACACCACACGGTAAAAGTGTAACATTATTTTATTCACGAAAATATGCATACTATAATGAAAGCGTATATGAAAATGGCACAAGAAATGGTTACTGTTTTTTGTGGGGAGAAATTGACGGAAAACGAGGTTGTAATGAAATTTCCACAGTTGTTTTTCAATATTTAAAGCTTGTTGATGAAAAGAGAACTCACTCTTCAATAAGTCTTTACTGTGACAGCTGTCCTGGTCAAAATCGAAACAGAGCTATGCTTGCCACATTAATATTTTTTATTGAAAATTCAAGCTATATTAATAATATTAAAATCACTTTTTTGTTACCTGGACATACCATGATGCCCGTTGACTCCATTCATAGTACTATTGAATCGTTTATTCGTGAAAGAACAGTTTGGGCTCCAAGTGAATGGTTTACTATGATTTCTAATGCGAGAACTAATCCAAATGCTTATAAATGTATTGTAATGAATCATCTCGATTTTAAAGACTGGAAAACATTTTCTCAAGCAATGCTTCCCAATTCAACAAATATTTCTTTTCCAACTTTACGTTCTGCATCATTTGAAAAAAATAGTCCTATTATAAAACTTAAATATGGATATTTTGATCACTCCGAAATTAAAGAAATTGATCTCTACTCAATTGCGCGATCAAGACGCAATTCTGCCATCATAACCAATGGACCTCTTCCTTTATATGGCGATTTTTTAAAAATGTCTTTAAGAAAATACAAGGATTTAAAAACACTGCGATAAAAATACAATACCTAAAAAGTTTCACAACGAATTTTTAAATTTAAAACACGATGAGTCTGTTAAAGATTCACTACCTGAAACAGACCAAGAGGACGAAATTTAATCCGAGTCAGTTTTTTGGTTTATTTTACATTTTTATCTTAACCATTGAATTTAAGGTTCAAAACTTTAATTTTTATTTATGTACACAAACAAATTTTCAAAATAAAAAACAAAATACAAACAGAAAATTAGTTTTTTTTTTAAATTGTTTTAACGTAACCGACACAACATTAGGCAGTAGCTTGCCAGCATGACAGCGAAAATAACGTAAGCGACATAAATACCCGTTATGTTATGGATATGTAAATAAAACCAATTTTATCATAAATATTGGACAAAATAATGCTTACATTTAAAATTTCACAGTAATACTTAGACTAAAAGCAACGATAATTACAAAAACCCTTCTCCTGTAAAATTTTGTTTTTGTCGCTTACAATATTTCCGCCGTAATATATACATATATATATATATATATATATATATATATATATATATATACATATATATATATATATATATATATATATATATATATATATATATATATATATATATATATATATATATAATATATATATATATATATATATATATATATATATATATATATAATATATATATATATATATATATATATATATATATATATAATAAACTAATTTTTTGACATATTGTCATTGTACTATTATAATATGAAATTTATTTGTTGGGTGGTTAAGCAATGTCTATATGCATTTCATTGGCGCTTCTTACCAAATCGTCAGTAGACTTCAACCACAGTTTTGCAAAGTTTCAAACTTCTCAACTTATTAAAAGACTTCCAAAAACCATCTGAGAATTATGTTAAATAAATTAACTATAAAAATTCACAAACAATTTCAAAAAATCACATTATAATAAGTGTAGCAGGCTATGAAACTTATACAAACCAAACCCAACAAACAACTTTTATTCGATACGACTCTATTTTATTTTTCTATACCTTTATACAATTAGAAATCCCTTGGATAACAATGAAAGTATTTATAAGGCAAAATGAAAAATAAAATCTCAATTAAATTGTTAATAAACTAATTTTTTGACATATTGTCATTGTACTATTATAATATGAAATTTATTTGTTGGGTGGTTAAGCAATGTCTATATGCATTTCATTGGCGCTTCTTACCAAATCGTCAGTAGACTTCAACCACAGTTTTGCAAAGTTTCAAACTTCTCAACTTATTAAAAGACTTCCAAAAACCATCTGAGAATTATGTTAAATAAATTAACTGTAAAAATTCACAAACAATTTCAAAAAATCACATTATAATAAGTGTAGCAGGCTATGAAACTTATACAAACCAAAAAACTCACACACAACAAAGCTGAAAGCCATACGACAGGTAGGGGCAATTATAAGCAATTTACTTTATGACCAGTTGAGGAGGCAGCAGTTAATTTATTGCATATGAATTCGATCATTGAACATAAAGGTGCTTTTGGAATAAAAATTCCACGGGTTGTATCCCCAGATCCTGTGTCAAATAAAACTTCAAATGACAGCCTGGAAGAACAAGAGTCAAGAAAAGGTAACTCTTTTAGAACAGCAAGTAGAAACTCAAAAAGAGTTATTATTAGAATTAAAAACCAAACTTTCTGAAATAGAAAGGTACAACAGAAAAACTTGCAAGTTAAAAGAAGAAAAATTTAACTTATATAAAAAAGAACTGACAAAGAAGGATGACCATAGAAAAGCTCTTTTAGAAATTCGAAAATCTGAACTATAAATAAAAGCAAAAAATTTGGAGCTAGAGGAGTTACGAGTAAGGGATTTATCTAAAAATTGAGTTGGTTGGTGTTTTGAAAAATGGATTTTTATTTGTTTTTTGTTTAATTTAAAGTTTTGATAAATAAAAAATACAAAGTTTTAAAAACTAAACAAGTCCTTGCATAATTTTCAATCTAATATTTGTTGCTTTTAAATTATCTTCATCAATGCAATCTGCTCTTAAAACTTCCTTGCTTATATCGGTGTCGGGCCAGTCTATATTAAAATAAATACAGATGTTATGGAAAGCAGCACAAACGGCTCTAATTTTTCCAGCGAATTCCGGACAATAATGTAATTGCCTGGCCAGTACTAAACATCGGAATCTGTTTTTCAAAACTCCTATGGCTCGTTCAAATGCATTTCTAGTTCGGGAATGTATTTGGTTGAAATGGATTTCAGGGGTTCCGTCGTGTGCTGATCGAAATGGAGTGATTAAATAGGATTCCAACGGATAATCCGCATCTCCTAGAAATTAAAAAAATGTTTTATGAAAACAATGCATAGATATTTTTTTCTCCATTTTCGTATTTTTCCTTTAAAAAGTGCTTTAAATCACTAACATTCCAAATGAGAGAATCATGGCTCGAGCCAGGAGAATGAGTCTGAATATACCAAATTCGAAGTTTGTGATCACATACCTAAAAATTGGAAGAATTATAAAAGTGTTTTTTATTAGGATTACGCACATTCTACACTTACGAGCAGGACGTTCAGGCTAAAAGATCTTTTTCTGTTCAGGTATATAAAACGATCATCAACTGATGGCGGTATAATTGAAACATGAGTTCTGTCAATACATCCAATTATACCAGGGAATCCTGTTTTTCGAAAGAAATGCATCTTGATTTAGTTTTTTTCTGAATCATCCATTTCAAACGAGATCCACCTTGGACAAGTTCATCGTACATTGCTTCAATGCACTCATGGAAGGATTCGCTTACTTTTGACTGACAAATGTTTAAAGCATAATCATTCCCAGTACCTTTCTGATAGCTTCCTTCCGCGAGTAGTCTCATTGTTACCGTAAGTTTTATTAATTTTGATATACTCGTTCTTATTTTTTGATCTTTCATTTTTGGTGATATTTTTCTTTTTAACATATCTAAAAGCATCCTTGTTGAGTCTGAAATATCCGATAAATCTAAAGCAACGCACATACTTGTTTGTGTAAATGTAATTATACTTTATTGAAAACTTTTCTACTTCCTTTTTTACTAGGAAGGGTGAAAATGTTTGTTTGCTGTCTCAAATTTTTTCTTACAATGTTCATTACTTGTGCATTGCATTCATCTTCGTCTTCAGAGGAAGAATAAAAACCCACACTCAACATTTTAGTCAATAAAATTTTTTAATAAATTAAATGAATAAACTATGCGCCCACAGATTTCATTTGTTTATTTTGACAGTTTTCATAACAGGCTGTATCATAATAATTTAAAAATGTTTAATCTTTTACAATATGATTCTTTTACAAAATTATCTTAGTCGAACATTTTACACGATACCATTGAATTTTAAATTCGACTACAAATACGCCCGTAGTCGAAATACGCCTACGCCAAACACAATAAGGGTGAATATTGTCAGATCTGGTAATATCCTAACAATATGCTGACAACGAAAATTTGTTTGCAAAAGGTAAATTGTCAGACGATTGTAGGACCATCAATTTTTCTGCCAACAAAAATTGTGTGTTCAAACGTCAGACTGTTGTATGGAAAGATTTGCCAGATGCGTTGTTAGATATTGCCAGAACTGTCAAAGTAATTGACAAAAATTGTCAATTGTAGGTTTATTATTTTGTGAAAATACTAAATTGAACAAATGAAAAATAGATGAAGACAAAAAAGGCGTAAAGTGTGGGTGAAGGATTGGGTGCTTCAGCGCCAGCAGGAGGGATTTTATGCTAAATTGCTCCTCTAACTACGAAGTGATGAGCCGGATTTGTATCGCAATTTTTTGCGAATGGACTGCGTACAATTTGATAATCTGCTTAGCATTTCAGTAGGTGAACGGCTAGCGTTAATGCTACGATACCTAGCTACTGAAGAGAACTTTCGGTCATCGCAGTACCTGTTTCGTATTCCAGCATCAACTATATCTCACATTATTCCCGAAGTTTTACATGCCATTTGCAAAGTGCTTGTAGATACCAGAGAACGAAGTAGAGTATTTTTTTAGCCTTTGTGTACTCAAGTTTATATCAATGACATCGAAAAAAAAAGACATTGAAAAATGTATACATGCCACACTTCATACACAAATACATCTTGAGTTTACAGGACTGTGCACTGAAGACATTGAATTCACTTTATGTCAGTATGCACATTTGCGGTGATGATAACATTATATTTGTTTTTGCATCTTCATAAAATTAATGGATGTGTGCGCAGCAGAGAATATTATTTTTTGCGTCTTCAAAAAATTTGTGTGTGTGCGCAGTAGAGAAAAATAACCCTCCACCATGTTTGTTTGTTTGCAAAAGCACCCTGTCGGAATTTGAGCTAACCATAAGATAACTTATGGTTGATTATGAGTTAGCTCACAAAATCCCATCAGGACATTTACACGAGATGTACACAAGTACAGGCCGAAGGTGTACACAACGAAAAGTGTACACAACGAAAGAAAGGCAATGTATTGAGGGTGTAAATTGTACAGCGGGTGTACAGTAAATTTTCTTGTACACTATTTCGTTCTCTGGTAGATACATATATTCAATTAAATTTATATATTTCATTCATAAAAGCATCAAACGAATTTTAATTAAATATATATTGAAATGCCAAAAAAAGGTGAAGACTGGAAAGCTATTGCTGATATGTTTGAGAAATTGTGGCAATTTCCTAACTGCATTGGAGCAGTGGATGGGAAACACGTAGTGATGGATGCACCACCCAATGCTGGCAGTGTCTTTTATAATTACAAGGGTACGCATAGCATCATAATAATGGGAATCATTGAAGCGGAATATAAGTTTCTGTATGTTAACGTAGGGCGTAATGGCCGATTTTCTGATGATGGTGTGTTTAATCATTATACATTTGGACAAGCGCTGGATACTAACCAGCTATTTTTGCCACCCCTGATGCACTACCCGATCGTCAGCGACCTGCTCCCTACGTACTAGTTGTCGATGATGCATTTGCTATGCGGTATAATCTACTAAAGCCATCTAGCCAAAGAAGTCTCACTATGGTGCAGCGTGTTTACAATTATCGACTAAGTCGTGCTTGCCGTATTGTTGAAAATGTATTTGGCATCATGTCTGCACGTTTCTGGGTACTGCGAAAACCAATAAGCCTGAATCCGGAAAAAACAATTAAAGTGACACTTGCTTGTTGCTGCTCCACATCTTTTTAATCACAGCAAATAAAAAAAATATGCACCGGCCATATGCATTTGCCCATTACGATGAAAACAGTGCATTCATTCCAGGTGATTGGCGTAGCGAGGAAGCGATGGGCAATTCAATCTGTCCATTAGAAAAATCACATAATGACGCTTTCAATGCCAAAGACGTACAAAAAGAATTTACAGAATATTTCGTCGCAGAAGGTGACTTGTGAATATTTTCACTTAATGAATTACATGCACGCGAATTCATGTTCATAAGTGTTTTTTTATTTTATAAATGTTTGGAATTTTAGAAGCAATATATATATATATATATACATAAATATATATATATATATATATATATATATATATACATACATATATATATATATATATATATATATATATATATACATATATGTATATATATATATATATATATATATATATAGATATATATATATGTATATAAATATTTATATATATATATATATATATATATATATATATGTATATGAATATATATATATATATATATATATATATATATGTATGTGAATATATATATATATATATATATATATATATATATATATGTATATGAATATATATATATATATATATATATATATATATATATACATATGTATATATATATATATATATATATATATATATATACATATATATATATGTATGTGAATATATATATATATATATATATATATATATATATATATGTATATGAATATATATATATATATATATATATATATATATATACATATGTATATATATATATATATATATATATATATATATACATATGTAGATATATATATATATATATATATATATATATATATATGTATGTATATATATATATATATATATATATATATATATATGTATATATATATATATATATATATATATATGTATATATATATATATATATATATATATATATATATATTGTTACGTTTTTAGACCTTTTCGTAAAAACGGTTTTATTACTTATCCTTCAAGGATTCGTTTTATTGCATTAAATTAAAACACGGACAAATTAGTTTTAGAAATATAATGCGGCAACACTTTATTTATTACTTTATTAACACGAGTATTTGTACTACTCAATACTTAGCGATGTTAACACGTCTATATTTCAAATCACACTAACTCCGCTGAGCTCTGGCAGCGTCTTTATATAGCAAAGTGACGTCGTCTGGTAACTTCGCGAAGCTTCTGGGAATGGTTGTTGTTGGTTGTATTTTACTTAACATGTATCTATATATGTGTGACAATGCTGACTTTTGTGTTTTGCTTATGGTAACTATGTGTGGTTGTATGTATGAATGTTCTGTGTGTTGTGTAGTTTTGTTTCTTCTTCTGCTATGTGTATATGGCTGTGTATACTTGTGAAATGTGTTTACCTTTATTAGCAGCGAATACTTTCGTACAAGATCATTAAGAATAACATCTCTTAGCATTTATGCTCCTAGGTTTTTCGTTGTTGTTATTTACACTTATTATTGGCACAGCCTCGAATGATCTAGTATATTCCGGAATATTCCATTTCCGTTAAATTGAATATTATCTATATTATGTTGACCAGCCACATTGTCGTTTTATTTAAATCTATTTCTAAACTTTGTAACAATTTACATATATATATATATATATATATATATATATATATATATGCTTGTTGTGATATACCGTTATAATTTTTACACACTGTTCATGACAGTGACTTCTTAAATTAGTTTCTGGTGAAAGTTTACATTGTACACGTAATAAGATTACTACATTTAAGTTTTAAAAATGGCAGGTAAAAGATTATCGTATATATATATGTATCGTATATAACATCATTCAACTGATATACTATAATCGCCAGCTAGGAAGGACTGCGGACGAGTTGTCAGAAATGTTTTCAGTTTCATGCAGAACAGTTTACAACGCTATAAAGCGAGCTGAAAAAGAGAATAAATTGGAATTCAAGCAAGGAGGTGGGCGAAAAAATAAGATAAACGGACGTGCTAAATTTAAAACTTGTCAACAGAAACTAAAATTGCAAGAAAATTTTTGTGCAAAGAGCTTATTGACAGTGTAAAATGTAGTAAACATTCGTTTTTGTTGTATATCTTTTTTCCTTTGAGTTTATAAATTTTTTTTACTTGATCTCTATTAATACATATAAATATATGAAATACTTCATAAAAAATTAGTTTGTAGAATAAAAACTTGATGAATTTACTAATAACCTTAAATAAACAGTGTATTTCTTCAATGTGCAAACTCATTATTGACAGACTATATATATATATATATATATATATATATATATATATATATATATATGTATATAAATATATATATATATATATATATATATATATATGTATATAAATATATATATATATATATATATATATATATATATATATGTATATAAATATATATATATATATATATATATATATATATATATATATATAAATGTGTGTGTGTATATATACTCCTATGTTCTGAAAAAACGCAGCGTTTTCAAATTGCATACAGTTTTAAAAACGCTTTTTGACCTGTTCTGAAATCGCTACGATTTGCTAGCGTTTTGCCATTTGTCGAAGCTATGTTTGAACAATAAAAACAGATGTTTTGTCATAAAATAACGTAAACAAATAATTAAATTTCAAATTAAAATGCCCTTAGCTTTATATATTATTAGCTTAAAAAAAGCTACAATCATTTTAATAAAAAGAAAAACACTGAGGGATTCTTCCAATCAAATGGACATTCCAGACCAACCATAAGTACATACATACATGTCTACATATATTAGTTTAAATACATTGTCAAAAAGTTTCAGTCTCATGATTTGCTCTTGTGCTTACAGTTTCATAGCTCTTTAGAGGTTAAAGAAGTCTGATTTTTCAATGATTTTGGAAGAGACTTCACGGCTTATGAGCAAAAGTTCAATTCCAGAAATACTGCGTTTGGCTGGCGTTTTACAATTTTTGGGAGTCGGGTCTTTCCAAGTTGTGATTGCCAATGAACTTGATATAAGTATGGGTCGTATCACTTTTTGCAAAGTTTTATGGGACCTACTCAATATTATGAGGAGAAGTTGTGCCCGTTTTGGATCAATTTGAAGCTTACGGAATCGGAAGCAAAAGAATCCAAAGTACACTTTTGCGAAAAATTTAAAATACCAGGCGTCATTGGATGTGTAGATGGCACCCATGTGGGACTTTTTAAGCCTGGACACGATTCAGAACTTTGCTATTGCAGAAAGGGATATTAAAGCCTTAATGTGTTGATTGTATGTAAGCATCTGTGGTGGAAATGGCTTTGGAATATAATGTAATCTTCAACCATATTTTTATTACCATGTAGATTTGTGATTACCAAATGAGAGTTCGCGGTGTAGATGCAACTAGGCCTGGTTCATGCCATAACGCTTTTGTGTGGAATTTAGGCAATGCAAGCACTTGCTATGAAGAAATGTATTCCCATGGGAATCGCAATTTTTGGTTGTTGGCCGACTCTGCACATGCCTTACAACCCTATATTTTGGTGCCATGTAAATCAGCGGTATTTGGCACAACGCAACATAAATTTAATTTAGCTCATTCATCAGCAAGAAATATTATAGATAGAACTATCGGGAATTTAAACAGCCGTTTTAGAAGCCTTCAGATGTGCCTTCCGTATAGTTCGCCAAAAGTAGTTAAAATTATGAATGTCTGTTGCGCTCTGCACAACATATGTAAACATTTTAACATCCCTATAGAAGATCAAGATCAAACAGTTCCTACACCAAACTAAGTGGAACAAGATAGTGATCAATTACAAAACAATATATATATATATATATGTATATATATATATATATATATATATATATATATATATATAATATAAAATTTTTCAATTGGCACATAAAATTAGATCATAAGCATTAGTAAAAATTCAAAACTAGTTTTCATCCATTCTCATTTTTTCTAAGTTCCAGAATTCCAGTTTGAGTTAGTTTCGAGCGATAGAAATTTTTTCCATTTCTAGGTGATGTCTTTTTAGTTCGGAAAGTTCTTTTTTCTTTAAAGAACAAATTTCATCGATATTTTTATTTATATGGCTTAAATATCGGGTATGCTCTTTCATGTTATTGTTTATTTTTTCCATTTTTTCGGCTACTTATTTAAAATTCTTTGCCTCTTCATCCATTAAATGTTGAATGTCACCGCTGAAACTACCTTTTTTTTCTTGGAGGAGACATTTCGGGAGCAAATGAAGGAGAAGCTGGAGATGTTGGTTTTGTATTTTTCTTAACTAAAACATCCCATATTGGGGCGTTTTCAATTTCCACATTTTCTAAGTCTTCTATTGCCGCAGAACCAAAAGATTTGGCTTTTGATATACCCTCAACTGCGTGGAATATATTACATATTACAGACAATTACTCTTCAACTGGTGACAAAAATGCTGTTGATAATCTCCACCTACGGTCTTTTTTAATAATATTTTATTTTCCGACAGTCTTGTTTTTATGCTGCATCTACAGTCACACAAAATCTGAAAAAATAAACTTTTAAGTAACTTAAAAAATTGTTAGCATTTCATACCTTTTTCCAATTAGCAGTAGTAGGTGGCCCACTGGCATTGAGCTGATTGGTTAGTTCGTTCCACAATTGGTCTAGTTTAACCCAATCACCTTTGTAGAGACCTCTTGCAATGTCGGGATTGTTTTTCCATAAATTGAAGAAATATTTTGCACCGCTCTGGTGACTTGTGGCGCCCTGTGTAAAAACATTAAGTAAATTATTTATCTAACAAATATTGGTTTATGTACTTACATATATGGATTTAAAATTAAAATGTCAAATTTCAACTGCAAAAATTCTTTTTTCTTTCTAATCTTACTAATTGGCGGCAAATCTTTCTTCATATTTAGAGATGTTATATATAAATGGTAAATAATAATTGATATATTACAAGGTATGCGTAACCGATTTTAAATAGGTTCTTGTGTGATAAATGTTATATAGCAAAGGTTTGAAAATGCTTATGAAGGTTATAAATTATTTTTGTTATTTTATTAAGAATTTATAAATATTTATAATACCAATATTATAATACCGAAAATTAAAAAAGAAAAAAACCAAGTAATTCATTTTAAAAGTAACACCACTAGCATTACATTACTTTTCGAAGTTTTAAGCGATATGCGTTTTTCAGAACATGGGCGATATATATATATATATATATATATATATATATATATCTATATATATATATATATATATATATATATATATATATACATATATATATATATACATATATATATATATATATATATATATATATATATATATGTATATATATATATATATATATATATATATATATATATATCTTCTAAAACATCATATAAAATATATAAAAATAAGTTGCATTGTGTTAGTAATTGATGTTCTCCGGAATGCGTGAACCGATTTTGTTCCAATACCAATATTTTCAATGTCAATACCAAGGTTTTTATGTAGATACAGTTTCTGTATGTGTATTGGTTTATGAGTTATAGGCATTTAATGAACACTGTAATCATTTCGAAATATATCAGATAATATTTTGAAAAACTGAAATACAATTTGTTCATAACAATTAAATTTTGGTCAAACCATTAATTTAATTTATATACTTAGCTTCTCTAAATCACAACTTCAGAGATCTATGAAATAAATTACATATAAATACAACACTAAAAACATAAATATTTAATTATATTATGCACAGCCCACGTCATATGCTTGAGTACGCGAATAAGAAATCTGTTGAAGCTTTGGAAAGAACAATGAAAGATCTCTGAGATAACTCTGAGTTGTTTGGTGGTGCGTTGATTTTATTGCCAGGCGATTGTAGGCAAACATTGCAGATTGCCAAATGATTTTTACCGTTTCGTACAGTCAAAAGAGGAATTGATTGATCGTGTTTTCTCTAACATAGCACAACAATATACATGCCATGCATGGTTGAGTGCCAGAGTAATTTTATCGGCAAAGAACAAAGATGATACTGAATTAAACATGGCTATACAATCAAAGATTCCTGGCGAAGTGGTGTTGTACAAGTTTGTCGAAATTGTTACCAATGAAGAAGATGTTTTGAATTATCCAACAGAATTTTGGAACTCGTTGGACTTACCAAGATTGCCTCCGCATAATATCCAATAGAAAATTGGAGCCACTATTATTATGCTTCGTAATATCAATCGATACAGTTTGTATAATGGTACAAGACTTGCCATTAAAAGGTTGATGGCTTAGGTAATTGAAGCTACTATTTTAACTGGAAAATTAAAAGGCGAAGATGTATTCATTCAACGTATCCCAATAATTCAGTCTGATATAATATTTGAATTTAAACGACTTGAGTTTCCTGTTCGCCTTGCGTTTGCGATTACCATTAATAAGGCGCAACGCCAATCTTTAGAAATTTGTGGACTGAATTTAGTGTATCCAGTTTTGTCACATGGACAGTTCTATGTAGCCTGTTTGCGCGTTGGCAAACTATCGGTTTTGTATATTTACACCAAAAATAGAAAAACAACAAATGTTCTTTACCACAGAGCATTACAATAAAAGCAGTTTATCACTGATTTAAATGAATTCGAATTAATTTTTTTATTTTCTTTTTTGCACCACGAAATGTGCAGGGGATATATATATTTATGTATATATATATATATATATATATATATATATATATATACATTTATATATATATATATATATATATATATATATATATATACATTTATATATATATATATATATATATATATATATATATATGTATATATATATATATATATATATATATATATATATATATTGGAAGAATCCTAGATGAATACTACGCGAAAGGCAATCTGGCCAACTGAGAAAAACAAAGAGATATTATATGGCAAGAATTACCGAATTCCACTCGTTGTAGAGAACAATAAAATTAAAAAGAAATTGTAATAAAAACAAATATTAGAAAGATATAAAGATTAAACGCTTTTTGAAACGTTTTATTTATTTGTTGTTTTATGTACATACATACACATTCGCATGTGTATATATCAATATTATAAATAATATATATATATATATATATATATATATATATATCAAATGCATTCATATTTACATTTCATATTTTTGTTTGTGTTATTTGTTCTTTATTGGTGAGTTATAACCTACATAGTTGTCATATTCACTCTCTCTCCTGCTGTGGTGCCTGTATTTGAGGGTAAAGTAATTAAAAGTACATTGAATAAAACCGATTGGAGCATTAGAAATTATGATAAACTTACCATCAAACTTAACGCATCCAATATGTCATTGAATGCACGCCTTAATATCGCTCTACCGATTGCTGCTAGTTCTGGCGACAGATTTCTCAACTCGACGGCAGTATATTCTCCAATACCCATGCATCCTTCGGTTGGTTGAGGGTCGTTATATTTCATATATTGCAGTGCCTCTATAGCCATCTCCTTCAGATCTGCCTTGCGGCCGCAGCTTGATAGTGTTGAAGTTGTTCAAGATCTTTCGCGATTTGTTGCAGCGACATGCAAGTTGATTCCTCACATCGCAGATGATCGGCTCGTCAGTGATTGCAGATTCCTGTAAAAATTGAGAATATATTAAGCGATATCCTTGTATGTACATGCATATGTACCGATTGCCCTTTACTTACAAATGCATTTAATACTTAAAAATTGCATGGTCTCCAAAAACATCACAGGCTTGAAATAATTCCAAACAATTTGAAATTTTTCATCATTGCCTTGATCTGACTTCTTTCTCCAAATTGCAGTTAAAAGAGGTGTGGAGATTTGCCCATTTTCCTTTGCAATCTTTTACACTTACATGGATTACATCTCCGACCTCTTGCCATAAGATGTGTTTTGGAAGTTTATATTCGGCGCAACCAGCATCCCAAAAAGTTCGCCGTACCTCAACTTCCTCGATAAGTTTGATGTTACTCTCGTGTGACCACACGGATTTCACCTTTTTGCGGTTGCCTGTTGGCGACTGTATTGAAATAGGCAATTCAATTAAGTCAGCAATCTATGGTGCAGGGCTCATTAACTGAATTTGGGCTATCCATTTTTATGTAATATTTTTTACAGTTTAACTTTCGTTTCTTGCTATTTTAACACAACTTTTATTTTCTTTGCCTGCGCTTATATTTACGAATAGCATTGTCATATAAATATTTTTCCGACAGTGGGCGCTTGTATATATGAATAGGATTGCCTGTGTAAAAATTTTTCTGACTATGGTGCTATTGGCATATGTATGCATTTAAACACATCTGACAATAATATGAGCTAACAATGTCTGGCAATTAGCTGACAATGGCAAAGAAAAGTGTTCACACGGTTGTAAGATGTCTAACAATAGGTGTGATCCCGTACTCTACTTTGGGTACCCGCTGATGCCCAATCTTATCCAAAACTGTTCCTTTACTCAAAGTTTGGGCAAGTGAGAGAGATTGTGAGAGAACAAAATTCTTCTTCTTGCACGAAACATCCCGCAAAATTTTTTCAGGCAGATTGGGAAAACAGACAAACGATCAGCTGTTTTAAAAAGATAAAAAATTAAAGACTGCAAAAAACAGCGAAAAGCTATTATTAAAAAATTTTAAATAAATATTGTAATAACATAAGAGTAAACGGCGAATAAACTAAGTACTGCTTGAGTTTAACTTGCATGCAGACACCATATACCATGTATTAAAATTCAAAACACTTCGATGTTTTCTTTTGGTAAAGAAATTTGGTTTTTTCTGTTCCCGTACTTTTGTACATTTTTAACAATATGTGTGTTTCGGCGTATATCCGATGGGTTCTTGCAATTTATATAAATAAATTAAAACAAGAGGAATTTCAGTTTAAATCAACAAATGTAAGCTTTATTTATTTTCAAATATATTTTCGATAGTTACCTTGTAAAGGTTCTTGGAAATAGGCAGTAATTGCTTTACACGACGTGTTTTGATGGCGATCCAAATAGAAAGTAAGGTAAAGTAAAAGAATTTACCTTAAATTCCTTTCGAACACAACAACATTTAAGTACGGTTACCGGTTTACTCGTTGAAAACCCAAAAGTTTTCCAACAAGAATGACTTAAAAATTATTAAAAGTTTTAAAAACAGTGAAACCGCGATTTGACGACTACGTACTTAAACATTGCCGGCCACCTTGCAACAATAAATAAGTTGCAGCTGAATAATTATAAATGAGTGATTAAGGACTCCAGTGGACCGTATAATTTCAATATAAGTATATATGTTTACGTATATAATTCAGTTTATTAAAATTTTTTTTATGTAAGTGGGCCAGGAAGGACCCCTGATGATCTTAAAATTAGATGGGCCAAGAAAGGACCCCTGATGATTGTTTATAAAAATGGGCCAAGAAGGAACCCCTGATGAGTGGTTATATAAATAGGCCAAGAAGGGACCCCTGTTGATATACACACGTAAAATGAGTCATGAAGGACTCCTGTTGGTATAAATAATTGTTTCTTAGAATTATTGAGTCATGAGGGACTCCTGTTGAGGTCTAACGACCTATAATATTAAATTGACGTAAATCAATTTAATATGGCGATATACCTGAGATAACCCATCGATATATAGTATATTGAGCAAGTGGCAGCCCCGGACTGGATTGTATACGACTCTTCAAAATTAAGGGAATTACTTCGGGTCCCAACACCAACGCCACGTTCCCCGAAATATTAAAATTGGGGTCGGCTAATTGAAGCCCTTCGAAGGACTCCAATATACTGTTGGGAACCGATACGGACGGCGTTTTGATCCCCAGCATTTTCCGAATTCTAGCCGTCACTGCAATGTGTTGGGTGGAATCATAAAGTGACTGAATTTCAATCGTACAATAGTTCTCGCCATGAACATTCAAAACCGGAATTTTGAGCCTCCTGACAAAGTCAGGGCAAATATAACTATTTTGAGTACACGAGTCCAATACAGCCCGAATTTTTATCTTCTGCCGATTGACGTTCACTTTTAATCGCAATGTAGGTGACAATGCAATAGATTGCCGAATTGCTAAAGTTGGTGCATTTTCGCGCTTTTTCGGTTCCAGTTTAGACACGCCTTTTCTATGTTCGTGGAGTAGAGAATGGTGTTGTTGCTTACAAAATCTGCAATTCAAATTACTCACGCATTCTCTTCCCACGTGCGTGGTCGACAAACAACGAACACACAGTCTATGCACTGCCACCATACGGAGCTTTCGTTCCAGACTCATGTCGCGAAACTTGTAGCAAAACCTCAACGTGTGATTTTTGCCGCAAATTTAACATTTAGTCCTCTTTGCTATGGCCGGACTTGAGGTCCTCACCGCGTTGGCTTTCACGTCATGAGCCCGAATTACCTCACTCAATTTGGGCACCTCTACTTGCTGACCAGTTGGGTTATCAGCAGGTGTGATTTCCGGTACGTCGACGGTCAAATCTCTCGTTGGTAATGCCGGAACAGCAGAAACAACACCTGGCGAAGCAACAGGTACTTCCAAAGTTGTTGTCGTATTAGTTTCCATCGCTTCGTTGTAGTCTAGCAAACCGTCTTCGAACGAATCGGAAAAGTTGTTATTGATGAGCGCTCATGATTTCTAGGAAAAAAGTTGGTTAATAAAGGTAAATTGCTAAGAAAAGGAGATCGTAAATTAAGGTTTATACGAAACAACAAGCTTGGTTATTGGACGCGTAATTGTTCCACTTTGAGTTTTGACATCCACGACACGAACGTGGCCGTCAGTACCTATATGAGTACCAGTGACCTAACCTCCACGAAGTAGCAGGCAATTGTTCATTCTTTACTACCATCAAATCATTAATTTCAACATCTCTCTGGGGATGTTTCCATTTATACCTTTTATGGAGTTCTACCAAATATTCTTCTTTCAATCTTTTACAGAATTGGGGAATCAGTGCTTTCACCTTCCGATAACGATTAACAATACTGATGGAAGTATCGTAAATAGTTGGCTCTGGCGGAGCCAGAATAGCCGAACCGATCAAAAAGCGTCCTGGTGTTAAGGCCAATGGTTCACCAGGGTTGTCGGGCATAGGACATAATGGTCGCGAATTCAAGCACGCCTCTATTCTAGCCAATACTGTAGATAGCTCCTCAAACGTATATTTACAATTTTGAACCTCCTTTCTAAAATGAAGTTTAAAACTTTTAACTCCAGCTTCCCAAAGGCCACCTATATGAGGGGCACCCGCTGGATTAAAACGCCAATTTCAACTTTTATAACCATAGCTAGAACACACTCTAGCTTGGCATTTTTTCAAAAACGTTTTAAAATCTCTGGAAAGCTCATTAGATGTTCCCACGAAATTAGTACCATTGTCCGAAAATATGGAATGGCGACAACCTCTTCTTGAAATAAATCTATTGAATGCAGCCAGAAAAGTGTCACTTGATAAGCCTGACGCTGCCTCCAAATGTATTGCTTTCGTAGAAAGGCACACGAATATGCACAGGTAACCTTTCGTGATTTTAGAAGGTTTATTGTTGTAATTCTTTATGTCGAAAGGTCCTGCGAAATCAACTCCTGTGTTACTGAACGGTCGATCGATAGTGGTACGTTCAGAAGGAAGCGCAGCCATTATTTGACTACAAGTACGTTGTCGATCAATTATACAACGTTTGCAGTTATGTATCACCGTTCGAATCATGACTCGTAATCGTGGAACCCAATATTCGCATCGATAGATCCTTAGTATCAGTTGATTACTACCGTGTAAGCAAATGTATGAATTCTGCCGTAAGCTTTGCAAAACGACAGCCATACGGTAATATAATGGGATGTTGCTCGCAATATGAAAATGAAGAAGATTTCACCAATCCACCATTCAATCTCATTATATTCTGTTCGTCCAAAAACGGATTTAAAGGTATTAAAGAGCTTTTTACTGGCAAGGGCTCTTTATTTAAGAGACTTCCATACTCTTCTGGGTAAAAGGCCTTTTGAGCAACAATAGCCAAACGTAATTTGACTATATTAATTTCATCGCTCGAAATATGTTCCGATTCATAAGCAAACTTTCCTTCATATGATTGATGCGTAGAGTGAAAGAAACGAAAAATATATGATACTACTCGTAACGCTCTATCAAGTGAAGAAAATCTGTCCAAAATGTCTTCAAATTTCGAAAAAACTGAAGCGTGAACTTTTATTTTGCGACTCTCGAGATATGTATCTAAATTCTCAAATTTACTCTGATGCCAATGATTTTCGGGTTTAGACAACCATGAAGGCCCGTGCCACCAGAGTTCACTTTCCGATAAAGTGAACGGATCTACCCCCCGGCTGCTTAAATCGGCAGTATTGTCTTCAGATCGAACATGAAACCAATTATGATTACCTGTATTCTCCTGAATACGATAGACTCTATTCGCTACAAAGGTAGTCCACGCCGAAGGCGTTTTACGCAACCATGCCAACACGATAGTGGAATCTGTCCAACAACAGACTTTTGAAATTGGCACTTCTATTTCTCCCAGAATATTTTTCAGCAATCCGGATGCTAAAACTGCTCCGCATAACTCAAGGCGGGGTAGAGAAATTGACTTAATTGGCGCTACCTTTGTTTTTGAAGACAATAAATGGCAATATATTTCTCCCTGTTGGGTTACGGTTCGAATATATATTACCCCAGCGTATGCCTTTTCCGAGGCATGTGAAAAGACATTAATTTCAGTCTTGGCGTCTTTATAATAGTTTACCCATCTTGGCACCTGAATAATTTTTATTTTATTATAAGATTGAACGAATAGTAACCACTCCTTTTCTGTTGAGGACGGAAGAGAATCATCCCAGTCAATATTATCAAGCCATATGCGTTGCATTATAATTTTTGCTCTGATAATTACAGGACTTAGCCAACCAACCGGATCAAAAAATCTAGCTATACTAGATAATACCTCTCTTTTCGTATATTTCGTTTTGGCTTCTAAAGGAAAAACTTTGAAAAAGAAGGAATCAAGCTGAGCATTCCAAAAAATTCCCAATATTTTGGAACAGCTAGATTCCTCAAAGGCCAAAACTTTGGAATCGACTAAATGATCTACAGGTAATCCTCTTAAAATAGAAATTTCATTAGCTGTCCATTTCCTCAGTTCGAAGCCAGCCGACAACAAGGCAGCAATTAATTCACCCTAGCCATCACCTCAACCGATTCCTCATGAGTGCCAGTCAGAACATCATCCACATACATATCCGTCCTCAATATCCTTGCAGCTATAGGAAATTCCTCCTCACAGTCATCCGCTAATTGCAATAAGGTCCTGATTGCTAGATATGGCGCACAATTTAACCCAAAGGTTACTGTCTGCAGCTCGTAATCCACAATACTGCCATCCGATGACCGATAAAGACCTATACATTTTGGTAATGTCACACTTAAAGACAAACTTAAACAACCTCCAACGTAAAATTAAATTTACTAAATCGGCTTGCAAAGTAGGTCCTATTAAAAGACAATCATTTAGGGTATTACCATTTGAAGTTTTATTAGATGCATTAAAAACAACTCGAAGTTTAGTTGTTTTTCTCTCTGGTTTGATCACTGGGTGATGTGGCAAATAGCATGATTTTGTGACGGCTTGGTTGTAGGATTTTACTACTCGCATATGATCTAAATGCAAATAGTCCATTAAAACATCGTCATACATACTTTTAATCTCTGGTTTCTTAGAGAGGGACGATTCTACTCGCATTAATTGTTTAAACGCACTAGATCTCGATATTCCCAAAGAAATCTCAAGAGGAAACTGTGGTTTAAAGGGTAACGACACAGTATATCTACCAGTAGAATCCCGACTAGTGGTTTTCTTATAAATTTCCTCGCAAAATTTATCAGAAGGTGACAAAATTTTTCTCTTTGGAGTTTCTTCCAATTCCCAAAATCTCAAAAGATTTTGATTTAAATTATCCTCTTCAGAAAAGGTCACAGCAGTGGAAAAAACATTAACAGAATCATTCGTTGAAGATTCAAGTGGACCTGTTAAAATCCATCCAAATGCAGTCTTCTGGGCCATTAACGACCCACAAATATTTCGACGAACTTCACCAAGAATTATTTGGGGATATAAATCTGCACCAAGTAACAGATCTATTGAACTACTTTTATGGAAATTACGATCTGCCAATTGCAAATTCGGTAATTCCTTTCTAATATCCGAAGGACACATAAAAGATGGCAGATTATCTGACATAGAAGGTAAAACAAAAGCACACGTCTCCAATTTAAGTCCTTGATCTAATGGCGAATCCACTCTAATAGTACAAATTTTCTTACTAATTGTGGAAGATTCTCTGTTAACACCCGAAATCTTTACATTCGTAGAATGTGACGGAAGGCAATCGCCGAATACAAATAAATATAATAATAGGATCCCAATTTGTGGTATCAATTTCATAAATTGACATGGCAGTCAAAAATCCATTAATACCACGTTGCAGATTATTTAGAGCGGAGCTCGATTCCTTTGATACTGATTCTAAATTAAAAAGTGATTTTAATTGATTGTTGACCCACAATCGAGGATTTTCGTATATCGTTTTCAGACTATTCCATGCGATATCAAATCCTCCATTCATTAACGGACACTTTGATACAATTTCCTTAGCATCTTTGCTTGTTTTCTTCAATAAATAACATAATTTTTCAATGTTACTGAGGCGACTATTATTTATATACAAAGCCGTAAAAAGATCTCTAAACGTTGGCCATGAAAGATAATCCCCTTCAAAAATATCAATATCACATGGTGGTAATGGTAAATTATGAAACACATTATCACTGGATACTATATTTTTTTGTTCAGATTTATCTTTCAATTCATCACCTTTAATTCGAATATTTTTCATACAACGCGCATAAGCATGCAGAGTGTTTTCGTATTTTACCTCTGCAACTTCTAATTCTTCAGCTTTGCCTTTTGCTGAAGATTCAAGTTCCTCTATTCCAATTTCATATGTCGTTTTTACTTTTTCCCACAATGATTTTAATTCCTCATTCATTATTTCTAATGTATATGCGTGATGATCGTCATCACGAATTTTTTCAAATCTAACTTCAAATATGAAAATGGCATCTGAGGCACGTATAAAACTTTCAAAATGTTTCATTGTGGAATAGTTTGTTATATAAAAATAATGGAATAGAGTGAAACTTCAATTTTATTTACTTGTACAGAAATAAATTAAAAGAAAATTTTTATTTTCAAAATATCGCAAATTGTTGTATGAAAATATCTCAGATAGAACACCGAACTAAAGGAAATACGTATGATAATAAAGAAAAACGAATCAATTTCAATCTGCTTGTGATCACAAATATTTAATTCACCGGAGGTTAATATATAATAAATTTATAATGTTAATAATAACATTCAACAAATATAAATGATATATAATAAATTATCATCAATAAATTTAATTTAATTTAATTTGTTTTATGTGCATTTGTATCAC